>BPLT01000077.1:1200000-1887500 GCA_019656295.1 Rhododendron mucronatum var. ripense | reverse complement strand
TCGTGCCCATGATTGTCGAATTTTGGTTGTAGAGCATGTCTGAAAATCTGCTGAAATCGCTACCTGAAGCCCCGTGGTATCGATACGAATTAACCGCGTATCGATACAGTGAGCTTATCTTTTTGGACAGTTAATTATGTATCGATACGGATTAAGCGCATATCGATACAGTGAGCTTAACTCCAGTTTTGCACCTTTTGCTTCTCCGTTGATTGTTTTGACCTCTAATCACTTCTAAACCCTTTTGGACACCTCCTCAACTATCTCAAGCTTGTCTAATTGACTTCCTACGATGGCTCGATGTATTCTTAGATCCGTTGAAGTTCCATTAGTAAGACTCGAATAAGACTTGACTTAGTTAAACGTCGTTAATGTGCATTCTATATATAGTGTTGGTATTTTTGATTTTTTGTGGTGCATTTGTGACGAAGTTGGTATAGCGTAGGATGTTCTATCTAAGAATGTGTTCATGGGGGGAGTCTTAGTTTGCGTGTTGTATGAGAAATAGTTGATTTTGGGTCGAAGGTTGGTTTAGGAAGTCCCATAACGCAAGTGGTGGTAATATGGAGACTTGGAGGGTTTTGTAACGCAAGTGGTGGCAATACGGTAACCCAAGTCGTTAGGGATCACCTTGACACAAGTGGTGGTAACACGGTAATCCTTATGGTGTTTTCCGGTAACGCAAGTGGTGGAAATACCGATGGTGGGAGTTGGGTTTAGCGAGTCCAGTTGGGATTATTTGAGGGATTAGTGTCACATAGTTTATGCATTCATTTTTTATACGGGTTCATTTGCAAATTGATTGCTTACCGTCTATCGGACTGTATTTCCATAATCTCTTCGTTTGCACCTTATCATCATATTTGCATATAAATTTGGTAAAGATTTTCCTACTGGGCTAGTGTAGCTCAACAAAATCCTTCTTTTCAGGTTCGAATGTTGGACTGTAGGCTGCATGCGACGGTGTGCTTGTACATGAAGACTTTTGGAAACTAAACTTTATTTAGTTACTTATTCATCTTTGTAATCGATTTTCTTTTGGCCAAAGATGGTGTTGTAACTAATTAGCTCTTGAATTATCTTTTGACTAAGGTTTTAGTGTTCTGAGTGTGTTGTATCTGTATCTCAGTTAATTTGGGCCGAGGTGCCAATGTTGTATTTCTCTAAACAGGGGGACTTGTTTGTAAATTAAACAGGTGGGAAATCCTTTTGGGTAATATGTCCATTTCGTGAGGTTCCTTTATTAAAAATGTAATATTTATTTATGTTGAAAATCGAGGATGTGACAAACCTACTCACTATTTGTCTCAAAATTCACTATTCGGAGCTGGTAGTATATTTTGTTCTCTTCACTGAATTTATTAGATTTATCATATGGGTTGGCCTTGTTTAGATTCTGGTGATCTACTATTCTCTCAATGATATTGATGCTATTTGTAATCTAGAGCTCTATAAAGAAGTTTGGGAGCTAATTTCTAGGTTGTTCGTTGGCCTCTTTAGTGGTTATTGTTCCATTACTTGATAAAGAAAGTGATTATGTCCCTGATAGCATATTTAGCTAACGATAGAACACGATCCATATCTTGGATAGGTCTAAACTGCATGCTCAGTGTGTTTGAACCAGTGATTTGTCCCTAAAGTGATTTGCCTTTGATCAATTTAAGCATGCGACCTACTTTGAATCCGTTGCTACTTATTCCTATATGTTCTCCATATATTTTCAGTTTTAAACAGGTGATAGAGGCACCATTGCCTCTTGAATTTAGCATTCCCTAGTCTTTCAACTTTTGCAACGAGTTAAAGGAAAGTGAACGAATATTCTCACGTTTGTCATTGTAGTTCCCTATGGCCATTCTCAACGACTATAACAATTCATACTATTGTGATTTTGTCTTCTATTTAACTCATCATATCCGTAGCCTGATACCAATATATTACTACTGTGGTTTTGTTGTGGGCCTAAACTTAGTCTTGGTTCTATATATTACATTTGAATGGGTATGTAACGCCCCGAATTTTGGGTACGTTAACGAAGCATTTATTACATAATAAAGAGAGTTTATTACATCATAAATACTTCAAAAGGGTACATTCATTCAACAAAGGAGAAACTAGGCTCCTAACTACTGCTCTGCTTGCTCCTTCCTTCTGGCAAGCTCCTCAGTTCCGAAGGCCTCCAAGTGTACTGTTCATCTTGATCATCTACAAGGACTGACACATTATACCAGTGTCGCCACCAATATAATATGCCAGGGTCACCACAAGGTAACACCGTGAGCTATAACGCTCAATAGGAAATTCTTACCCAACCAACCTTACAACAGGAAAACAGTTACAACAACGCTAACAATCACACACTCTCATTCGTCAATCTACTATCGTTGGTGTCCAAGATTGTCGTGTTTCTCCTACGCGACTCATTGTAGACCGTGTCAATCATTTTCACTTACAAAACCAACCTTTCAAAATCATTTGCATTGGCTCCGTACCGCAGATAACCAAGCCTTTCAAAATCTTTTGCATTGGCTCCGTAACGCGGATAACCAAGCCATACACACCCAACCTCGGTTCCGCCGCGCCGGGTTCCCATTGGCATACATTGCATTGGCTCCTCTCCACGGATAACCAAGCTAATACCTCACCATGGTTCCGCCGGTCCGGGATCCCATGGGAACGCACACAACCTCACAATGGTTCCGCTATTCCGGATTCCCATTGGAACATACACACACATAATGCCCTCGAAATGGTCACTATGTAGTTTCTAAAATATATTTTTCCTCGGAAAACTCATCGTTCTTTGTCAAACACACCCTAGGTGCCATGTTTCTACTTTCTTGGTTCTCGTGTCTTGTTTACATGCAAGACTCCGAGGCAGGACAAAGGTAAACATAAATCATTCCTTGTAACAAACAAGATCATTCAACTCTATATTTCTAATCACGCTCACATTAACACTTAAAGCATAACGCCACATGTTCGGACGCCCTTGAAGTGATAAATCACTTATGCTTCATCACGCCACAAGTAATACAAGCAATTCATATATGCATTCTCATAAACATCTTAAAAGATCAAAATACGAATACTTCGTTCCAAACGATAAGTTCTTTCTTAAAGATCAAAACGACATACGTTATACTTAAGATGGAAAATAAGAAGATCATACATAAACTTAGGATAGGATAAGAGTATCTGTCACGCCCTCGATTTTCAATATAAATAAATAATTCATTTCAATAAAGATCCTCGCATAAAATAAATAATACCCAAAAGAGTTCCCACCTGTTTAACTTTACAAGCAAGTCCCCAAGTTTAAAAATATACAACATTGGCACTCCGGCCCCAAACGAGTCTAAATACACGTACAACCAATTACTAATTACAAAATGATTTAATCCAAAGAAATTTTGATAATTAGTTACAACTCATTTTGATTAAAAGAAGTCATTACAAAGCCGATTAAGTAACTCAATGAAATTAGCTTCTAAGAGTCTTCCACATCCAAGCACATGAATACGTGCAAACTATCGCCCAGTGTTTGAACCTGAAAAGAAGGATTAGGTTGAGCTACACTAGCCCAGTAGGAAAATCTTTACCAATTCTATGTATAAATATGAAACCGAGTGCAAATGAAATAACAAGGAGATATAGTTCAATCAAGAGATTACAATGAACTCATAGGTGTATCAACATTCATTACGATCATTTAAGGATATGCCATTACCACAAACGACCACACAATTCACAAGACTCATGCACTCTACTACCTCAACATGACTTGCTATCCCAAATTTCCACCATCGGTATTTCCACCCCTTGCGTTACCGTATAACACCACGAGGATTACTGTGTTACCACCTCTTGCGTCACAGTGATCCCTAATGACTTGAGTCACCGTATTACCACCCCTTGCGTTACGAGACCCGTCTAAGTCTCTGTATTACCACCCCTTGCGTTACGAGACCCGCCTAAGTCTCCGTATTACCACCCCTTGCGTTATGAGACTTCCTAAACCAACTTTTGACTCAAACTACTACCTTCTCACACAATATGCAAGTTAAGACTCCCCCATGTTCACATTTATAGATGAGACTTCATACAATATGCCACGTTATCACAAATGTGCCATAAACATTCACAAGTGCCAACAATCAATAGAAAGTATTTAAACAAAACTTTAGCTTAGTAATTCCTTAGTCGTTCCTCACTAACGGAAGGTCAATGGGTCACGAACATCATCCACTAATCATAGGAAGTCAAAACAATAGAATGAGGATCTTAGGGGTAGCCAACGGATGTTGGGAGACCGACACACCCCCACTCTAATGGTCATAACTTTCTGTTTACTTAGAGTCTTTAGGTGATTTTGGTGGCAATGGAAAGCTAACTTCAAGACCTTCAAATTGATATAAAGTTTGCATAAAATGGACATCGAACGAAGAAGTTATGGCCGTTTGAAGTTGGGCTGAAACTCAAAAGACGAGCAGAATATCCAGAAAGGGGAGGGATCGATCCCCCCATCACCAGGGATCGATCCCTGGGCTTACTAGACCAAAAAACAAAGGGGGATCGATCCCCCAAGTTTAGGGATCGATCCCTACGCGATTTGGGCGATTTTCTGCAGATTTTGACAGCGTTCGAGATTATCAAAGGGAGACAAACCAAGCTCGATTCTTGCATCAAATCATCATATAAACATATAAAAGAGGTAAAGAAGTCCCTACCTCGCGACGATAACTAAGATCTACGAGATTTGAACCAGCCCTAGCCTCTTTGAACTTCAAAGCTCCGCTTCAAGCTTGACCCAAGGATTTCCGGGCTCAAGAACGCGATTGGAAGGTTGAATGGAGGTTAATCTCTGAGATTCTTGAGGTCTTGAAAGAGTTTTGAGTGAGAGGGGAAGAGAGAGAGATACACGGCTAGAGAGAGAGAGAGGACGGCGTGAGAGAGAAAGAATGGGAGATATAATTATCTCCTACACACACACACACTCCTATATATACTCAAATATTTTTAAATCATGCACACACCCCCTTAAGTTTCTATTCTCTCACTTCAATTCTCAATTCAAATAACCACCAAATAAAATCCTATTTTCCCAATTAGGCATTTAATAAGCATTTCAATAATTAAAATTATCTGGGTCTCTACAGTATCCTACCTTGATCCGAAACTAGTCAGGGCCGAATAAGCTAGTTGGAAAATCCACGGGTGGTGAAACTCACAAATCTGGCCCGAACTCGGATGGCAGTAACTCGGTCAATCTTTGGCCGAATGTGCTTTTTCTTGGGTCCAAATCGAAGCTCAAGAAATTCTCTACAACTTCCGTGAAGAAAGTTGATCCTAGAAACCAGACTAAGAAGGAGAAAAATGGTGAAAAAGGAAGTGACAGTAAGCTGTCTGGAAATGGAAATCCGAGAATTTCACTGAACTTTGGATGACAATATCTTTGTCATCTCTTTTCCGATTGGGGTGGTTCTTGGATCTAACTTGAAGGTTTCGAAGTTCTCTACAACTTTCCCGAAGGAAGTTGGCTCTAAAAACTACCCTAAGCAAGAGAAAACTGGGGATTTTCGAAGGGCAGTAGGCTGCCTGGAACTGGAATCCGAGATTTCTAGAGAGAAGTGAGAGCAAAGGAGTGAAGGTGTGAGTTGAAATGCTTGGAATGACTTCTATTTATAGGCAAACCTTGGCTCTCTCTCCTCTCTCTCTCTCTCTAAGTCTCACTTTGACACTTGTCAAAGAATCCTAGAAAGATCAAGGGCAATCCTAGGCTTGCATGGCTATATTGGTCCATTGGATTTGATTCTTGGAGACTTGGTGGGCAAGAAGAATATTGGTACAAGATTCTTGGTTAAACAAATCAAGGAAGTACATTGGAGGTTAATGGTGGGTTAGTTACTTAGCTAGGAAGAAAGATACACCAAGGACTAGGAAGATGTAAAAGATCATGGAAGGTACAATCAAATCTCCTTCTTCCTTCTTCTTTTCCTCTCTCTCTCTCTCTCTCTCTCTCTCTCTCTCTCTCTCTCGGCCTCTCTCTCTAGTACAAGCACACATATATATGTATATATAATGCAAGCATAAAATATAAGGTATTATTGTACTTAAGTCAAGAGACTTAAGGGTTAAGTTTTACTTTTTAAACTAACCAATTAACACATGGGTACTAGGCTAATTAAATATTCATCCAAGTACAATATAATATATACATATGTACCGTGTGATCTAGGAAGATCAAAACCCTAATAGAAAATAGTTTAAGGGTACCTTAGGAATCTTAGTACCATGTACCTTTCTAATTAAAATATGTAATACTTTCACATGGTTTAAAAGAAAGGTTTAATTTAATAAAACCCCATGGTACTTTGAAAGACTAAGCTTTTACCCAATGGGTGATAAAATCCCTAACTTCTATTATCCAATGGACAATAGTTGCTAGGGTAATTATATAGTAAACTAATCAAAAATGTCCATTTTTAAAAGATAAAAGTACTTAGTCAAGTATACTTTTATTATAAACAATTGGGGTTCTTTTATCCAATGGATAATAATTCCCCTAATATTTATTGTCCAATGGACAAAGAATAAAACCAAAATAATTTTAAAAGAAAAAGAATAATCAATTTCTTTGTCTAGGGTTAAAAAGGTTAAAAAGGTTCACGAGGGGCAAAACAGTCCATTTGAGGTTAGGAGAAAGTGACTAGGTGACTTGCTAGCTCGGTTCCTCCAACGAGTTGGTTAGAAACTAACTAGGCTTGTCAAGTGGGGCTTAATGTCAAGAAACGAAATTTGAAGGGCAAAAACGTAATTTTGACAAACCACAATAAAATTCAAATATTTAACGAAATTTTCACTGACCGAAAATCAGGGTCGTTACAGGGTAATAGAAAATACTTTTTTAGACAACTATAGATTAACTAGTTGTACAAAATCAAAGCTGAGAATGGATGGACAGATGCGAGTTTCACTAGTCTTTTGGAGAAACTTCACAATCTGTTCCACATGGTTAATGCCAAGAATTGAGTTTCTGGTATTGGACTCTCCTAATGTGAAGGTAGATTAGCGTAGTAAAAACTTCATTTTTTTTCTTTCCAAACTCTAGGCATTTAACGGTGTTACTGTGGCTATTGATCCTGTTTAGAACTTTTTGACTTGCAAGGCTGGTCGGATGTCTCCTTAAATAAGCTTTTCTTCGTGGTGATGGAAGAGGTGTCTTGACACAAAGGCTGAAATGTCGTCCATTAAGCTTCTGTTAGACAAATCTCCAAAGCTGCAAACCATGAGAATCATCCTGAAGTCAATGGACATTGCTGAAGAATCGAGGATTCTGAAAAAGTTGATAGGCCATATTGACGTGCATCAGTTCGTGCAGTAATCACTTCCCAAAATAAAGGTACATGAACATCAAGTTCATCAGCTTACCTTACCTCCTAGAGTTACTTTTGTTTTGGCTGTCTTTTATGGACTCTTATTTTTAGCTGGATGTTCCTTTGTCTTGGTGTTCAAACTCTGGGTATTGGTACTCTTTTGGAACCATGGCTTCTCATGAAAACTATTAGCGTAATGTACTCTTTTGATTTCAACCGCTTAGGCCTACGCTACTCTTATTAAAATTTCCATTGCACAAATTCTATTTCACACATATTACTGCATACATTTATGAGCCAACCAATGTTTGGAGATGGACCTAAGGATATGTGTTTGCTGCATATTTCATCTTAACTCCCATGTCCAGGGCATATGGGAGACAAGGGAAAATGTGCGTATTTCTTAATTTATCTATATTACAAGTTTTCAGCTAAGATTCCAACTTGATGAAAAATGGCTGAGAGAAAGTGTTTTGCAGAAAATGGATGAACTTTGGAGAGCCGTAAAATTATAATAAAAGATACTTCAAATGAGGAAGAAAGGCTATAGCTGCAGGCAGCCTAATACCATCAAGTCACTGCATTGGAAAGATTTGGTGAAGGAAAAGAAAAATTCAAGGTATGTGCATTTTGGTGTTAGTAACTTGCTGATGATGAATTGTTGCTACTGTGTCTATATTAATTCTTCTACCATTGGGGGTACCAACTAAGATGTCTGTGGGTGGATGTGATTCTGGAATGGTTTGCTGTGTACTATCAACTATACTACGAATTTTGTTGATGTTTCCATATTTCAGAATGGTTTTGGTTCTAAGCGTGTCTCCGTCTGTTATGCTATTTATGGTTCCAAGTGTGCCTCCATCTAATATGGAAGTAAAAAAATTGAGTTTGCCAATGATTGATTTCTTGCTTGAGTTTTAGTTTAGTTATCCCCATGATTTGTCTTTTTTACATTAACCCAGGATTTGGTTTGTTTATGTACTTGCTTCTTAGTTATGACCATTTCATAAACTCATCACGAGAGTGCTTATGAATGATGAAATCAATGACTGTGGGATCATCTTCATATAGTATGTGGCACTACAGTAAATTTATACTTCTAATAGCGTAGAGTTATAACATTCATTGGGTATTAGCTTTTTCAAGATGTTGTGATAGCTAACATGTAACGACCCTGATTTTCGATCAGTGAAAATTTCGTTAAATATTTGAATTTTATTGTGGTTTGTCAAAATTACGTTTTTGCCCTTCAAATTTCGTTTCTTGACATTAAGCCCCACTTGACAAGCCTAGTTAGTTTCTAACCAACTCGTTGGAGGAACCGAACTAGCAAGTCACCTAGTCACTTTCTCCTAACCTCAAATGGACTGTTTTGCCCCTCGTGAACCTTTTGAACCTTTTTAACCCTAAACTAAGAATTGAATATTCTTTTTCTTTTAATTATTTTGGTTTTATTCTTTGTCCATTGGACAATAGATGTTAGGGAAACTATTATCCATTAGATAATAGAACCCCAATTGTTTATTTTAAAAGTATACTTGGTCAAAGTACTAAGAATATTAAGGAAAAAAAATACTTTTTAATTACTTTAAAGTACTTTTGGGATTATTTTAGTACATAAGTTGCCTAATAACTATTATCCATTGGATAATAGATGTTAGGGGAATTTTTAACCATTGGATAAAAGAGTTAGTCTTTCAAAGTACCATGGGGTTTAATTAGTTTAATACTTTCTTTTAAACCACATGTGAAAGCACACATTATTTAATGGGAAGGTACTAAGTACCAAGATTCCTAAGGTACCCTTAAACTATTTTCTAATAGGGTTTTGATCTTCCAATTGTACAAGGGTACCATAGTATATATTATTCTAGTACATAGAAGACTAAAGAAATACCCTAAGTACACATGTGCCCAATTGATTAGTTTTAAAGAGAATCTTAGCCTTTTAAGACTATTTTGATCCACAGTACAAAAGTACTTAGTTTTTTATTTGTTTACTTTCATTTTATGTACATGTGTATATATATAGTGTACTTTTGAAAGCAAGAGAGGAGAGAGGGAGAGAGAGAGCCGATTGGGGAGAGAGAGAGAGAGGGGGGCTGGTTGGGAGAGAGAGGAGGAGGGAGATTTGGTGGTACACTTGGCCTTTGATCTTTCCATGTACCATGAGATTCTTGGGTAGTTTGCTTTCAAGCAAAACTTAACTTCCAATGTCCTTCTTTTGTACATTTTAGCATTTGTTTAAGCCTAAGAATCTTGTACTAATCCAATCTCCACCATTAAATTGTTCAAGATCAAATCCTTGGTACAACATAGCCATGCAAACCTAGGATTTTAGCCTTATTCTTCCATGTGAACACTACTTTTTGGATTAAAAAAATTGGGGAAAGGAGAGAGAGGGGGGGGGGGGGGGGGGGGGTGGGGGGGCGGCCATATGAGGAGAGGGAGGGAGCCTTTGCCTATAAATAGAGAGCCATTCTATGCTTGAACTCACACTTCAAAGCAATAGCTCTTCCTTCTCTCTAAAAATTCAAGTGTTCTTAGTTCAAAGTTCAAGAACTTCCTTTGTTCTTGAGTGTTCTTGAGCAATACCACCAAACCACTTTCAAATACCACCCTTAGATCTTTAACGTAGGTAGTGAAGTTGTTTCTAGGAAAAGAAGTACAACTCTCTTCCTTTCGAAGCAAACCGGACGCCGTTACTCCGCCGATTTCAAAACCGACCAACTTACCGTAGCCGACCACCGCCAAGAAGAACGGTAGTTTAAATCTCTACTTACTTTTCCAAAAGTATAAAAAGTTTAACCTTGTGCTTAAACTTTTTGTATCGCATGAATCATATGATGTTACTTTGATCATAGATAAGGTTACCTTTCGTTAAATGATGGATATGCATGATGTTCGTTTATGATAATTCAAGCATGCTAGGTAATATAGAATTGGACGATCTTGTTGGATTTGTTAAAATGCTTGTTATGTGGAAAGTACTACCGCGAAGTCTTGCATGTAAACAAGACACGAAAACCGAGAAAATAGAAACATGACGCCTAGGGTATGGTTTAACAAGAGGAATATGTTTTCCGAAAAAGAAGATATCTTAGAAACTACATAATGATCATTTCGAGGGTATTATGTGTGTGTTCCAATGGGAATCCGGAATAACGGAACCATTGTGAGGGTGTGTGCATTCCCATGGGAACCGGACCGGCGGAACCATGGTGAGGTATAGCTTGGTTCTCCGTGGAGAGGAGCCAATGCAATGTGTGCCAATGGGAACCCGGCGCGGCGGAACCATTGTGAGGATACTCGGGAACCCGGCGCGGCGGAACCGAGGTTGGGTGAGTTAAAAGGGAGTCTTTGGAAAAGAAAGGTAGTAATCACGTGACACGGTTAACGATGAGTCAACACCAATGCTAGTTGTAAGGCGATTGTGAATGTGCTAAATGTTATTGTCTTTATAGCTGCTTATATACACATCATGTGGAAATCGATGTTATGATGATCCTATATTCATAAGTTATGGGTTAGTAAGTAGGATTTTACTATTGAGCCTTCGTAGCTCATGGTGTTACCCTGTGGTGACCCTAGCATATTATATGGGTGGCGACGCCAATATAATATGTCAGACTTGATAGATGAACAGGGCGAACTCTTCACTCTGGAGGCGTATGGAGCCGAGGAACTCGCTAGGATGGAAGAACAAAAGGAGCAGTAGTTAGGAACCCTAGTTCCCGATTTGTTCCCATTTTGTACTTAAAATACTCCTACAGGGGTTATGTTGTAATAATGAGCAGTGACTCTATTTAATTTCTGTAATAAATTATCCCTTTAACGAACCTAAAATTAGGGGCGTTACATAACAATTATCCATCACTTCCAATTTCCCTTCAAAATATAGTCCTTAGTATTGCATGATCTATTTACTTACTTTTTGGTCGATGTCAGGTATTTTTTTTCCAAGTACAATACTACTAAAGGAGGAAATTGGTTGATGTCATGCATTAAAATATAGTCCTTAATATCTGCTACTTTGCTGTTGTTCTGTTTTTGGTTTTCTGTTTTGTGGTGCTGCTCGTTGCTTCAGTTGGCGTTGTTTCCTGCAACTTCCCACATATCTAGAAAAAGCTAGGTGAACAAAACATCTACTCCTGGCCATAAAATAAGGCACAACCAAGCACACCTGTAATGGGCTTACAAAGCATACTTTAAGACATACAAAGGGGATCCTCCAGACACACCCTATGATTATCCATCTACAAAGTTGGGATTCTTCCCTAAAAAACATACACTAGCCCCCCCGGCATGAAACACAGCTTCTTTACCTAGGATGGCCAACAATTGAATAAATATCCATCTAGGAACTTGTTTCTTGACTTTGTGTCCATATTTCAAAATGGTTTTGGTTCTAAGTGTGCCTCGAATATGTTGTTTCTAGTTCCAAGTGTGCCTCCATGTGATATGTTGTTTTGTTGTGTCCATCTTTTCCACAGAAGGGAACCTTTCAGCCCTAAGGTGCATCTTCTACAGATTGATTTTTCTATTTCGCTTGATTTTTTCTATAGCTTGGTTTTCTTATATGACATTGGAGAAATTTTGTCCGGATATTGATATTGTTTGCTGATGATGAATTGTTTTTATTGCTGTGTCTATATTTTCTACCATTGGGGGTACCAACTGTGATGTTTGCTGATGATGAATTTTGTTTATGAATGATAGAAATCAATAACTGTAGGATCATCTTCATATGGTATGTGGCATTACAACAAATTATACTTATGACAGCGTGAAGTTATAGCATGCATTTGAAAATGCATATATTGTGGTGAATATATAGCGTTTGGTTTTGTAGCTAATCGTGTTTCTAATATGTTGTGTGTTCCCTTCAATAATTTATATTTACAGGTATGTGGATGGCTTTGGGAGCAGAAGCTCAGGAAAGAAGTAAGCTTCAAGTAAAGAAAATCAGCGGAATGAGATTGTTGATTACATCATCAAGAAGGGGGAATTACATTAGTTTTTTTTTCAATGAGTGTAAAAGTCTTGGACGTTTGATAGCAGTCAAAGAACGCTATTAAAAATTTATCTAAGACAGCAGTCAAAGAACGCTATTAAAAGTATGTTAAAGACAGCAGGCAAAGAACGCTATAAAAAGGTTACATACCATAGCGTGCAATGAACGCTATTAAAAGTCTAGACTTTTAATAGCATCGGCTAATATAGCGTTCTTCGGAACGCTATCTATGACATTCAATAGCTTTTTTCGCACGCTGTAAAATGTGATTTTTGTTGTAGTGTATGGTCCGAAATGAAGTTCTGAATTTTAAAGTTGTTTTATTTCAGGTACATATGAGAGAATCTTCCTATTCACGTTGAGTTTGTTGTGGACTAATATGTGAGTACATAATATATGGGACTCGATTGTTTGTTGCCTTGGCAAAATATATGACTTCTATATATCTAGAGGCAACTCGAGGAATTGAGTGTATGGATCATCTATGAACTGCAATTCTGATAGTTTAATTAAGAACCATTTTACGACATGTTTGGTTCACTTGCTTATTTGTTTGACTGGTCTTTGATGGTTTTTATGAAATGTTTGGGTTTGCTGTGGTTTTATTAACTAGCATGTTTTAAATGCAGAGCACTAGCGGTGTGCTTAGATTTCTTCTGATTTCATTGATGCAAAGCACTAACTAATTAAATGTAGAGCACTGGCTGGTGTGCATATATATGCTCTTATGTTAAATAATTGCAAAGCACTAGATGGTGTGCTTAGATTTCTTCTGATGTTGTTGATGCAGAGCATTAACTGATGTGCTACTTGGTTTTAACTTTTTACCTGCTATTTACAGGAATTTCATAAGCAAATTGATAGTTCTTTGTAACTAGCTTAAATGTATAGTTGGGGGAGTGCCATAAGGTAATTCCCTTTCGTGCCACTAAGAAGAGGATCACATACTACACACTAATGTTTGAGTCACTAGCTAGCAAGTGCCATAGGCACAGGCAATTCCAACTGGGGTGCGTAGTGCCGTAGGCACGGGCAATCACTAGTTGATTCAAAGTATTGAAGTCTTTCGCACAAGTATTGCTGAAGGATTTCAAGTTATAGAAGGATTCCTTATCGTTCAAAGATTGCATCTTTGACCATAATAGTTGAATTCTTTTATCTTGTGTTTCCTTATTATTTGTGTTTCTATATTGTTTGCTTATGTGATAGTTTACCATATTGGGACAACATGGTAATATTTGGCCTTTGACCAAGATCACAATTTTTGCAAACTCGAAAATTTTGATAACCCTCACAAATTTTTAAATAACTAAGTGGGAGAGGGAATTTATTTTGGATAAATCCCATGGTCTCCATTACTAGTTTGTAGGTGATATAAATACCTTTGGGTGATGGTTTTAGAACTTTCCTCCCTATTGGACAAAATTACTTGTGGCATCATCGGTACAAACTTCCTGAAGGGATAGCTCTATGATAATTATTGTGTGGATTACCTCTCCATTTGAGGTGGTTCATAACGAAACAATGGGTTTAAAGCTAGGTAATGGTATACACTAAACTATAAATAATAATATCCTCCATATTTGAGTCATTGCTATTACTTATAGGACCGAAGCTATATTGCCTATTTAATTTTGCTTGGCATGGTCTAGTGTCTCGATAGTAAAATTAAATGATTGTGCCTATCTACACGAATGATGAAGAGTACAGGACCTTCCCATCGAGACATGCTCTTCACGATTTGTAGGGTTGCCAATCTTTTTCTTTTAACCTATAGTTGAGTGAACCAATATTAAAATGAAATTCAAAATTTTTATTGCCCTTCATAATTGTTGTTATGTTATGTGATTCTCAAATTCAAAAATTGTAACGCCTCTAATTTTGGGACGTTAAATTAACATTTTTATTGAAAACTTAAATAGAGTCTGGCTCATTATTATATCATAACTCCCATGAGAGTACTTTTATTACACAAGGAAAGGGAAACTAAGGTTCCTAACTACAGCTCCGCCTGTTCCTCCATTCTTGCCAGCTCTTCGACTCCGAAAGCCTCCAAGGTGTACAGCTCACCCTGATCATCTACAAAGTCTGACACATTATACCGTCGTCCCCAGTATAATATGTCAGGGTCACCAAAGGTAACACCATGAGCTAAATAGAATAATTCATACCCATTAACCCTTAACTTACAAACAATAGATCATAAAATTAACGATTTTCACATAGTACATGCACATTTAACAAAACAGTTAACAATGACACATCCACATTCACTATTCAAACTAACGTTGGTGTCTATGATTTTCTGAGTTTCTCCTACGTCATTTGTCGTAAACCGTGTCACCATTTTTCACATAATTAAATCAACATTTTCAAAATCGTTTTTAACACACCCAACATCGGTTCTGCTTGTTCCGGTCTCTCAAATATCGTCATAATGGTTCCGCCATCCCAGGTTCCCATTGGCACACAAACACACACACACCCCACACAATGGCCTACCACATCCGGCCACGTTACAATTTTCAAAACATTTTCTTTTTCAAAACACACCTTTCATTAACAACACCCTAAGTGTCATGTTTACACTTTCTCGATTTCTGTGTCTCGTTTTCACGCAAAGACTCCGCGGTATGACTTTTCAAAAAAAAATTCATAAATCATTTATTGTAATCTTGAAACTAAACTAGCAAGATCATCCAACTCTATATTACTTATTAGGCTCATATTATCACGTAGTCATGCTCAAATATTTAGCACACAACATAAAACATAGTGTCACATGGATGGACACTTTTGGAGTGGATACCACTTATGCTTTATTACACATCAAACAAGTAATCCTAGTAATCACATATACATTCTCATGATCATCCTTAAGATCAAAATACGAATACTTTCATTCAAGTTTACATTTTCAAAATCCTTTCTCTCTTCCTTTTTGGGAAATTCCAAACAACATATGTTTTTTCGAAAAATAAAGTCTAGTTATTCAACGTGATCATACTTTCTTACGAAATTTTAGTAAAACAAGTTTGCTACTTATCATGCATTTTCAAACATAAAATTACCTATAATTTTCTTTATACTAGAGAAAGTGAGTACAGGAAATCTACGTATACTTAGAGTAAGTAAGTAGAGGTATTCTACTTATACTTAGAGATAGTGAGTAAGGATAATCTATCGTTCTTCTTGGCGGTAGGATGGCTACGAAAAAGTAAGTTGGCGATCGAACGGAGTGACTTCCTACGGAATGCTTCGGTAGCTTCGAAAGAGAAAAGGTTTCTCTCAAAACTAGTTCTTGACTAACTACTAAACTTTTTTGGATTGAAAGGGTGATCGAGTGGCGGTTTAGTGGCGATCTTGGATGAGTTTCTTGAATATCTTCAAGAACAAGAAGAACAAAGAACAAACTCAAGAATTCTAGAGAGAGAAGTTGAAAGGTTTCAAGGTGTGAGTTGAATGGCATGAGGGGGTCCTATTTATAGCAAAATTTTGGCTCCCCTTCTCCCCTCTTTGGCCAGCCTCCCCTCTCTCTCTCTCTCTTCCTCTCATTGTGTTGTCCAATCAAGCTTTTCAAGTATGCCATGACTTGTCTTTTTCAATTTTAGGCATAAGGCTATAAAATCAAGTAGGATTTTAAGGCTTTTTAGGTAAATCCTAGGTAATTATAACCTAGGTTGGCAAGTCTTATTCCTTTTACTCAAAGGATAAAAATTACCCTACAAACTATTGCCCAATGGTTAAAGAGGAAATGATGAGAAGGAATATTCTTGGAAGAAATATCTTTTTGAAAGTGACCTTTCAATGGGGAGAAAGAGCAATGCACTTTCTAGGAAAGTAATTTGATTAAGAAAGCACAATGATGAGTGAAAAAATTGACAAGTCAATGGAAAGTGATATGATTAAAGGGTTGGCTTTTGAAAGTGACTTGTCAATGCAAAAGAATGAATAAGGCTTCCAAGTAGCCTTCCTAGAAAATTTTTAGGGTGATATATATACATATATGTATATATATGTCAAGGTTACTTGTAGGAAGGAGAAAGGAAGTAATTATGGGCTACTTGATGTGACAATACATAATCATGGTTGTTTGGAAGAACAAATTTGGTCTTGATTAGACAAGTCCATGGTAGTACTATTTTCTAAACAATAGGAAGTTTTATTTCTATTATCCAAAGGATAAGAATTACCCTACAAATTATTATTCAATGGGTAAAAAGAAAAGATATTCTTAGAAGAAGTAATAATGAGCAATAAACTCTTGAAGTGACTAGACATATAAATATAATGATTACTTCCCTAGGTCTAAAAGGTTCAAAAAGGGTGGAAAAGGTTCATCTAGGGTTATGAGAATGTAACTAAGTGAAATGATAGTTAGGTTTCACTAACTAATTGGTTAGAAACTAATTATACTCGCCAAGTAGGATTTCTCACAAAGAAATGTATTTTAAGATTTTATTTTTTACTCACTAGAAAAATATACAAGTGCTTCTATAAGCATACTTGTCTTTAGAAAAGAACTAAATTTATCCGGGACGGAAAGATATAATTTTATAAGTCTCAAATCTAATTATGATGGTTTATTAGAAATTAAAATGGAAATTTTAAAAGCAAATTCAAGTAATTCAAATAAAATTCAAATATTTAACGAAATTTTTATTTATCAAAAATCAGGGTTGTTACAAAAATGGGCTCTTTCAATCCACTTGTCGTCATTCTCAAAGAAAACAAATTTACTGGACCGAATTATATTGTCTTGAAATGAAACTTGGATATTGTGTTAGGGGCACAAATTTGTGCTGTCTAATGTGTGCCTTCCTAAACCTGATGAGAATGCCATAAAACAGAAAGCAAAGCCTTGTAAAGATTGGGTTAAGGCTGATGAGATGACGCGGTGTTATATTCTGGCTTCTATGTCGAATATATTGCAATCTCAACATCAGGCTATGTTAACTACTTACGATATGCTGCTAAACCTTAGAGAAATATTTGCGGTTTGTTTTGTTGTCTAATCTGTACGTGTTATTATTGGGTTCTGGGAATCATTTCCCAATATTATGGTGGTCCAAAAATGGGGTGTCTATAAAAATACATTTTAAGAGACTTTGGATATACAAGGATAAAAAGTAAAGACTTACTTTTTGCTAATTTGTAAATTTTAAAAGATAATCAACTTCTATCAAAAACATTAAGAACAGATAATTGATGATTATGGCGAAGAGGGTGGGTGGTGGGAGAGATGGAAGAGAAAGAGAGAAGGGTACTAATATAATATAAGGCTATTGAGGGTTGGAATTGATATTTTGTAAATTTCAGAAACATCATTAGATTTTGTCAGTTGACTTAACGGCCAAGTAACGGATGAGGCCAACTAAAATGAAATTTGCAAACATCAGGGAGGGAGAATCATTTCTCACAGGCGGAGGGAGATTTTTTACATAAGTCAAACCTTAAGAGGTATTGGTGAAATTTACCCCCAAAAAATGTTTCAAAAGTTAAGGGTGCGTTTGGTAACCTTTTCAGTTTTTTGTTTTTAAGAAATCAGAAGTGGAATCAGGTTTATGTTTTTATAAAAACAAAAACAAAAAACATATTTGGTAATAATTTTTATTGTAAACAGTAAAAACTGAAAACACAAATTTTAAAAATAAAAAAAAAAAACCACATTCGTTATTGGCCTAAAGCTCCCTCAAAAAATCACCCTCTTTAAAAGAGGGTGAACATTACCCTCCTTTTTGTTGGTTGAAATGATATGGATCCTACCACAAAATGATGTCATGCTTACCATGCAATACACTTTTTGGTAAGCATGACATCACTTTGTGGTGGGATCCACAACATTTCAACCAATAGAAAAGAGGGTAATGTTCACCCTCTTAAGGGGAGGGTGAACAAAACTCAACTCCTAAAGAAACCCATTTTGAGTTCTTCCCGAGTTCAAAGTGTTGTAAGCAACCACATTCCTTATCGGCATTGATGCGATCACTTTCTCTCCTTCTCCCAAACTTCAAAATGTTGCACGACATGATGTTCCTCTTGGGCATTACATCAAACAGCTTAACCGCGATTCTCAGGTCTCCGATTTTGGCGTAAGTGTTGAGGAGATGGTTGGTGACAGATTTGTCCTTGGAACAACCAGGTTTCGTAGAATCAGGTTTCGTTGGTTCGCAGTAGTAATTTTGTCGCCGTCACCATCGATATCCAAATCGTCATTCCCTAACGATCAAGTCGTTTGTGTTTCCACCGATTGCTGTAACGCTGAGATGTTGGGGAGAAGACAGCGCCGCAGCTGCCGTAGCTCCAAGAGAGAGAGAGAGAGAGAGAGAGAGAGGGAGTAGTCTACGGAGAAGAAACGTTTGGAGCATGAGGCTTCCCAAAAAAAATCGGGATGGGTTGAAATAATTTCTGTTTTTAAAACTGTGTAAAACTCCATTTTCTAGTTTTCATAATTTTTAGAAATTCTAAAAAGGTTTTTTAAAAACAAAAAAGTAAAAATATGTTACTAAACAAGTTTTCTTTTTTAGTTTTCAAAAAAGTGAAAATAAAAACCAAAAACAGAAAATAAAAAGATTACCAAACACTCCCTAAGGCCCCGTTCCGGAACCGAAAATAAGTACATATTTTTTAAGAAGGTAATTTCAAGCTCAAAAATAATATTTATGCAAATAATTTTCCTAGCAATATAAATATTGTTTGATAGATCTTATCGAGATCCTTTATACGGTGCAAAAAAAATAAAAAAATTATTTTTTATTTATATTATTTTTGAGTTTGAAAATATAAAATAAGTAATTTTTTAAGATGTGTTCTGAAACGGGACCTAAGTCTTTTGAAGGAGAAACGGGAAAAGGGACAGCAATTTTTATATTTCTGGTAACGCATCAAAGAAGGGTAGATTACACGGATTAAATGAAACACACGACAAATATATATATTACAGCAGCAATATCTCAATCTATGACCCTAATTTAGATTAGGCTTTCCTTTTTTTAGGACGAGTTGGAAAAATTAAAAGAAAAACAATACATGTTTATCAGGAAAAACATTTCATCATGTCGTTTGTTTTCTTTTCGGTCAACACACATTAAGTTTAGTTGCTCCGATGGTACAAGTTAATGATTTTCCTTAGAATTCCTCACACAAAAGACTATGGACCATTCTTCTGCTAAATACTTTCTTTCTTTAGTCCAATTTTCTGAAGAAAACGCTTTAATTAGCACAATAAAAATAACGAGGCCAATCCAATACTTGTGGACCAAAATGGCGTTAACATGCAAGTTGAGTGGTTGCCCAATGATAGACATGCAAGTTGAGTGGTTGCCCAATGATAGACACCATGTACTTCCATGCACTTGGGTGGTGGTTTCAAACCCCACCCATGAAACCACCACCCACCCCACCTCCAATTCCTTTAGATTACAGTAGATAAATTTCTTGCCTTGTAGACTCACAAAAATGGCGTTGACAGTGTACAAGGACTCCAAGTTGCATTTTCGCTCACGAGCCAAGTATTGGTGCCAACCTCCATGTTTATTCATCCTTTTGTGATTCACACAATTTGTTTCCATCTTTCAGGAGCAAACAATTCCGCACGGTTCAATAAATCAACGTCAATCTTACACACAGTAGCAGACTAACTTGTCCCAAAGTACATGATTACTAAGTTTTACATAGGAAAAAAATCCTCACCACAGCCAACTTCAAACCTTGGCTATCTGGAGGGTCACCAAATAGGTTTGGCTTTATTAGCATTAGGGAACATAATGAGCATTTCCCATTCAAATACATAACCAGAGAGTTCTTTTAGAGTCTGGCAGTGCAGATCTCTTGTTTTAGTAAAGGCCGTATGTATTGGTGGTAGCCGTCAGGCACAACCGATTCATTTAGAGGATCTTTCCATGCTGCTTCGTAGAGTTTCGGATATACGTTTCCGTCGTAGCATCCAAGGATCGAGCCAAGGTAGTGGTCAGTGTAGTTAAATGCATCAACAAGAGCAATTGCGTTTGGACGAACCTAAAATCAGAAACAAGAATTTGAAATGGCTAAGCAAATTGGTAGTTTTGTTTCCAGCAGGGTTGAAAGAGAAGCAGCTAAGGAAATGTCATGGATTCTTTCAAATGTATGACTGAAGCAAAACACATGACACTTCACCAAGGGTACCCGACATTTTTGTTTGCACCAGGAAACTTAGTATTCAAGTTTACGGAAAAACACTACATAACGCTCTCCTATGAGGCATGAAATGGTCTACGACACCTTGTAGACACTTTCCAAGTGAATGTGAGAGATATTAATAACAGCTTTTGATATTTTGGAGGAACTCCATCTCTATAACATGAAAATGAGATGAAACCGACATTAAGACACCTAAGCGGACACGCACCCATACCCAAGTCCATGTAACCCAAAAGGTAGCGTGTCCCATAAACTTCATTGTTTTTAAACAGGGGACACACAGGGGACACTAGCGTCTCTATTTAAACACGGATAAAAATACGACGCGAATCACTTTATAAGGTCAAAAGCTTATTTCGGGTATGATTTTCCAAAAAATAAAAGAATTATGATCAAATAAAACCCTTGTCGAACTTGTATCATTTAAAAAGGAAACAATAAGGGTCCGTTTGATTAAAAAGAAAATCATCATGGAAAGTGAAAATGAGAGAGTGAAGTGAAAGAAAAGAAAAGAAAAGAAAATTTATATTTTTGCCATGCATTTGATTAAATTGAATGTGCATTTCATTAAATTGAATGTTTTTACAAGAATCTTGCAAGATACTCCTACATATAAGACTACTAAGTTGCCCATATTGTATAATATTAATCATGATATGAAAGGAAATGTTATGGGCAAAATGAGAAATTCCATAAGAGGTGGCAACTTTCTCAAGAAAATAAAATTTCCTTGTTTTTTGCAACAAAATTCACTTTCTAGCACTTTCTATTACTTTCAGGCTAATCAAACACCAAAAAAGTTTCGATTTTTTTCTCTTTCTTGTATTTTCTATACTTAACACTCTCATCGAACGGACCCTAAAAATTGTAAAGATACTATAAGTTTCGGTTATTTCCGGATGGAATGTTCATATGAATAGTAACTAAATTCCTATTCTGCTATATACATAATACATCATTTATGCCGTGTCCCCCATCATGTCTATGTCACCATTTATTTAGAATTGTTGTCTCTTGTAGCCGTATCAGTGCTTCTTAGCCCACACCCATTCCCTAGTCCATGTAACACAAAACGTTAAGTATTGGGTCATAGAAAGGTGATCGAGTATTCAGGACACACCTGGGAATAGAGAGATCTGAGCTCATCATTTGCAAGCGCAGCATGTTTGGGGGTGATGCAGCCAGTCGAGAGAAAATCGCCTTGATGCTTGTGAAGAAGAAAGAGTGCGTAAATGTTACAGAGCACCTCTAACTGTTGCTTGACTCCCTTTCCAGGGATTTCTTGTTGCAATTTCTCAATGAACCTGAATGAGATTAAAATTTCTTACACAGAAAATATACGAAGGTCAACAAAGATTGAATGTAACAATTTTCCTTGGGCATTCAACTCTATTGGAGATATATGAATTAAGGATTTGAATTCTCGGAACCCGTGGTGAATACCAATTAGGAAGAGAGTAAAAGCTGCTCACTTGGAAACAACAATTAATTGGCAGTGCGCAACTGCTGCCTCCACCAAATCAGCTGAGAGTTCCGCAAAGCCTGAGGAGGAAGCATCAGACAATGTCGATCCAAAGAAGATAACTAACAATGAAAGCATCTTTTTGTCTTTTTTTTTTTTTTTTGCTTAGCAATAGGGTTCAGGGGACGACCAGCTATGGCAATAGCAAACCCCCATGGGCGTTACCATACGGACTCCAAAAACTGTGGCAGGCCCAGCAAGGAACAAATCCTCCATAGGTTTCTACCATTCCACCAAGGGCTAGTGGATCATAGCAGGGCTTCGCAGGAGAGCAAGGTTCGAGTGTGCGTCGACCATGTGACTTGAACCTTGGACCACCCAAACCACTCGGGAGCTATGATGCACCAACACGGACACCAAAACCAACACCGGAACACGGACACGGCGGGGGACACGCCACGTGTATATTTATTTATTTATTTATATATACAAAAAAAAATCAATAATTATAGTTTAACACCCAGAAATTTAAAAAAATTATAATTAGGCCCCAAATTTTTTTAAAAAAATTACAGTTTGACCCCCAATTTTTCCAAAAATTACAGTTTGGCCCACAAAATTTTAAAAAAATTGCAGTTTGGCCCCTGCCGTGTCCCCATCGGTGTCCCCGCCGTGTCCCCCTCAAATTTAATATTAAAATATGGGACGTACGTATCTCCAAGGTGTCCCGCCGTGTCCCCGTGTCCTCACACTGCGATTCTTCGACCTCTAGAGGTGTCGATGCTTCATAGCGCGGGAGTAAGCCATTTACCACTAGGCAACAGCCCCTGGCGGTACGATGAAAGCATCTAAAGATTCTAAATATTCCCTAAGGCTAATAAAGTAGACAGCCTCAGTTGCTCCCATCATTCCCCCGCCCCAATGTTCCTCCATGATGACTCTTCAAAGTAACAGCAGATGTAGGTATGTAGAAGATTTAAATCTTATAACATCTTGAAATACCTTCTTCTGGGTTGTCAAAGTTGCTTAAATTTTGAGCACAGGCAACAGACATTCTAGCAGCTCTTGCCTCAAATGCTTCCAATAGTGCACTAGGCTTTAGCCAATCCTCAGCTGCATGTAATCAAAGAAAACAGAATGCCAAGTAAAAAGCCAGGTTCAAAGTTGTCAAATCGAGAATCAAATTGAGAATCAGATTGACCCTTTTCTGAATCGTGAATCGTAATGATTCGGTCCAAATTTCAAAAATTGAAAATTTTTAAATCAATATTAAAGTTCGTTTTCTATTATTAATTGATAATCGCATGGTCCAAGAGTCTAATAGGAAATTCGTTTTCTATTATTAATTGATAATCACATGGTCCAAGAGTCTAATAGGAAATACACTTGTACATGGTAGGAAAATAAATACTATAGTGAAATGTATATGTGCATGTAGATGTCAAAGATTCGTTATAAAAATGAAAGATTAGCCTTAATAGTAGTGATCTCATACTTGCTTTTTTATAAGAGAAAATTAAGGCAAAACCACAAAAGTGGTTTCATATTAGTCGAATGCAACAATTGTGGTAAATAATGTTCTAAATGGCAGCCGCCCAGGTCGCCTAGGCGCTTGGAGGTGCCCTGACGACACGCCAATAGCCCTTGGCGTTTGATTTGGCACCCAGGGAGGTTTGGAGGTGTTTGGCGGCCACCTAGGCGGACTTGGCGGCGGCGGCGGAGTCTTTGGAGGCCTAAAAATATATATATATATATATATATATATATATATATATATATATATAATCGGGGCGGTTCCGGGGACACCTAAAAAAACACCTCGTAGTTCCCGATCAAATTTTGACGATCCGAACCGCTCAATGTGATCAGAACGTGATTTTAAGGGTACCCGCGAGAAATCAGCAAAAAAAATGACCGGGAAGGCTTGATCCGAACAGTTTCGAACAGTTTTTTATTGAACGGTTCAAATAAAAACTGCTCAAATCAAGCATTTTCCGGTCATTTTTTTTGCTAATTTCTCGCGGGCACACTTAAAATCACATTCTGCACACATTGAACGGTTCGGATCATAAAAATTTGATCGAGAACTGTGAGATTGAGATTTAGGGTGTTTTCTTAGGTGTTTTTTTAGGGTGTCCATTGAACCGTCCCCATATAAAATAATACGAAGAAGGTGAGCGAAGCCCTACTACTTATTGTCTTATTCAACTTATTTGCTAGTTGCTACTACTTAATTTCATTTGGGTTAGTACTTTGAAGTTTGAACTTGCATTATGGATACATAGAATATAGTTTGATTGGAAAATGGTTTGTTAAAAAAAAAAATCCGCCGAATTGGTTGGCGGCCGCCTAGGCAACTTGGCGCTTGGAGGTGGGTCTCTGCCCGATTAATGCCAAGCGCCATTTAGAACATTGGTGATAAACCTCGATTCACCTTTAGATACATATCGTTTTGCTGTGAATTGCGAATAAATTGTACAATTCACCACCGATTTTATATAAACCTTGATTCACCTATAGAGTCGTACCGTTTTTGCGTGAATGTCAAATAGAATCGTGGGATTCGAACAACTATGGAGAATTAAGATGCATGACAGAAAAAATATACTCACGTCACACTTAAGAATGATAAAGTTGCAATTTCATAATCTAGAGGGGGAAAAAACCAGTTACATGGAAATTGTCATGCTTTGGTTGCATTGGACAGCATACCTCTTTGAACACCGCAACGACATTGCATTAAATGCTCAACTCGAGTCATATAAGCTATTGTACCGACTGGTTTCTTGCTGGACCCCAGCTGAGAAATAGTCTTCATGAGAAACCTTGCAACCTTCACAAGAAAAGTACATGAGCAGATAATGGCAGCACTGGAATATGTTTCAACTGCTTTACTAGAAACCTGGGCCTCCCTAACTCACAGTGATGGAATAATCCAGCTACATTCAAACCACATATAATGACCACGTGCTAACTTATTTAGTCAACATGGGAGATTGAAATTAGCCATCATCTAGCTATCTAGTTATGGATGAGTTGACTAGACATATTTAGGATCATATTCCGTAGTGTATGCATTTGCAGATGATATTGTCTTAGTGGATAAAACTGCAAGGGAGGTTAGTGCTAAATCAGATCTTAGTGGATAAAACTGCAAGGGAGGTTAGTGCTAAATCAGAAATTTGGAGAGAAGCACTAGAGTCCAAAGGATTTAGGATAAGTAGGAGTAAAACTAAGTATATGCACTGTAAGTTTAGTTACAATAGAAGCGCCCAAGCAGAAGAAGTGAGGATACAGGAGCTACCAAAAAGTGAGCATTTTAAGTATTTAGGATCAATTATTAGCAAGGATGGAGAGATAACGGACGATGCAACCCATAGGATCCAAGTTTGGTGGCTCAAGTGGAGAGCAGCTTCTCGTGTGTTGTGTGATCGAAGGACACCTACAAAATTGAAAGGGAAATTTGATAGAATTGCTCTACGACCAACGATGTTATACGGGACGGAGTGTTGGCCTATCAAAAAACATTAATTGAATAAGATGAGTGTAGCTGAGGATGTTGAGGTGGATATGTGGCAAGATTAGGAGAAACAGGATTAGAAAAAAAAACTATCCGTGAGATGGTAGGAGTTGTACCTATACAAGAAAAATTGAGAAAAAATAGATTAATGTGATTTGGACATATTGACTGCAGGCCTGCAGAAGCAGTAGTCAAGAAGAGTGACATGATAGTAGTGGATAGTAGGGCTATGGGAATAGAAGACCGAAATGGACATTGGATGCCGTGATACGAAAGGATTTGGGCATACTAAATCTAAGTGAACAGGTAGGCCTGGACAGAGTTGGACAGAGTTCAATGGGAACATAGGATTCGTGTAGCCAACCCCAATTGATTGGAACACAAGGCTCGGTTTGGTTTGGTATCAAGCTATCTAATGCCCTCAAACAACAGTTGAAAATGCTTGAACTCGTGAGAAGATCCAGTCAGTGCATGAGGCAAAATAGTTCGTATCCATTTTCTCAAATAATATCAATTAAACAATAAAAATTCATAATCACATAAGATTTGGGTTTGATCTTTGTGATGGAGCTTGGAGCTGTCTAAGTCTTCAACTTTAAAAAAGTGGAATTTAAAAATACAGAAGCATAAATTTACAAGATGATGCACGCCATCCAATACATAACATGTTTGATCCATGCAGATTGGATTCAGACATCTCAATCAAAGTGCATACTTCATCCAAAGATGCAAAATGCCAAATTTAAGATCAAAATTTCAATTCCACAAACGAAAGTCCTGGATGAAGACGAATCCAAACATCTCAATCAAAGTGCATACTTCATCCAAAGATGCAAAATGCCAAATTTAAGATCAAAATTTCAATTCCACAAACGAAGTCCTGGATGAAGACATGTAAGGTTAAGATTCAGAAAGCAAGGTTTGAATACAGACATGAATACTCGTAAACATGGTTCAGATTCAAGAATATTAACAACTCATATCACTGACCTGTAGAAGCAGCACGGTATTGTCTCCTTCATATGTACAGGCAGGGACATAAACGGCAAATAATTCTGGAAGCCCACTGCTGCAAAGGTATCCGTGTCCGCCACATAATTTTCGGCACTCTTCGATGCCATCCTGCAAAAATAATGAGTGGTAAGCAGTTGAGCACCATTCCATGAAACTAATAGTTTTTACTTGTCACGTAACTGTTGTAAAATTAGATACACATTGATATATACAACTTAGGTGCACAAAATCAAAATACGCGCTTGAGAAATTTTTGGAAAAAAAAAAAACTCACTTTAGCGAGTACAGTTTGTCATCACCTTTCGTAGAACAATGAACTTCCCTATCCGATCATAGCTTTCATTCTTGAACCTCACCACCTACCCGATGATTCTAATACTTGTCATTTTACCCACTTGGGGAGCAGAGCACAGGTAAAGATATGTGTTGAACGTGGAGGAATAGATAATTGTCTCTCTCCCAGGCAATTTAAAAAGGCAAAAAGAAAAGTAAAGTGAAGGCGTCAAACATCCCCCCTTGTAAAGTGACGCTGTGCATAGTTTTGATTGTGTGGATATATTTTTTTCAAGAGGGACATAAGATTAGTCAGCACATTTATATTTAGATTAGAAAGTAGTTGAGGCAGAGCTAGAGGCATGCCCCCCTTGTATATTCTTATATATCAAAAGCTCGTGCATGTTTTCCTCCACACCCATTTTCAATTGCCAATTCCAATTGCCAGCATTAGCATCCAACTATCATTTTGAGAAACTATACCTATTATGTCTTCATTTAACCAGAAAGGGAGAAACCCATGTTTAATACAAGAGGGGATTAGCTGTAGGCTGGTTGAAGGAAAAATATGAAGGTGTGGATCTAAGGCGGTTAATTGTAAGCTCAACTTTAACTACGTGGATTTTGAGATGGAATTTACATACTTGACGGCCATGATCACGATTGATGTACCAGGTAGTGTTGCAATACATTCCTAGCTAAGGGGGCGTTTGGTAAGTTCATTTTTGCATTTTCACGTTCTCATTTTTGCATTTTGGCTGTTTGGTTCTTCATTCTCAAACCTCATTCTCCCAAAACTCATTCACTCATTTTCACAAAAGAAGCGAGGATGGAGAAGGAGGTTAGGAGCTCCTTTTCCCATTTTTGGCTTTTCGCATTTTCCGTTGAATTACCAAAACACCCAAACTATTCTAGCTAATTATCAGTTTTGCCCTCCCTTTATTTCCCAGATCTACACCGCCTCCCACAGAATCTAATTTTGGTGCTAGCTATCCATGGTTCTTCGATACTTGATAGAACTTTAGGTGTGGAACATTTTGCTTGTGGAGCTTGAAAAAGGCCATCGGTTTCGTGTTTGTGCTGAGAATAAACCAAGCAAAATTTATATGTCCACAATTGAACAAAAAAAAACTAAGCAAAAAATATTTGAAAAAGGCAATCAGTTTCGTGTTTTCAGTTTACTAGCTTTGACTGTAAAAACAAAATGGGCAATCTGGTAAAAAATTAATCCATAATTCATTTTCAACAAACATCTACCAAACACTACTTCTGTTTTAAAATACACTCTGCACATATTTTCCTAACACTCTACCATACTCAAAAATACATTCTGTCCATAATCCAAAAAGCTAAAAAGTCAAAACTGAAAAGGAAATGCCAAAAAGTAAGCTTCCAAACACTCCCTATAAATCTCTTTGCAAAGAGTATTCTTTTGATTATCTCATATTTGTACTCCTTTGATCTCTAAGCTATGTTGCTCGGAATCGGGAGCAGGTACATATCCAAGGGTCAGACGCCTCAAAGCTAAAAATAGAGGATTCAGGGATATGTATCCGAATTTGGACATAGGTGCAGGGATTCGTTGAATATTTATATATAAATAAGTAGAAATTTTTATATTAGTTATAAAAAATAGTATATATATTTCTTGGATATGTATTTTTTATTTATATTATTCCGGGAAATACTATATATTTTTTGTAATTTTTTGTTAGATAAGTCATAAGTTAAAAAATGGTGGGCTCCAGAGTAATAAGTTAAAAGATGGGGTGTGGAAATTGTAAATACCCTGAATATAAATACAACAAAACGCAGCAAATCTAGGTCTCGATAGATATGTTCTCACTTCTCTATTCTCCGCCGACATCACTGCAAGTCTACAACTCGACCAGCCTCTCCTCAATGCTGACAATGAAACTCGACCAGCCTCTCCTCCAGTGACTTATCTTCCACCGGCAATGATTCTTCCTCCGAAGGCGACCATCTGCTCGACAACGGCGAAACTATCTGCTCCGACGATGACGATGATCTTTGTCCTGGTCTCTTCTTCTTCAGATGAATCCCGTACCGATTCCGCACCCGTGTCTGGTCGGGTCGACACGGGTACTCCACCAAAAATGGCGAGTCTGTTTAACATAGTCTCTAAGTTTATTGATTCAATTATTGTCACCTTTTGTATCGTGACATAGAAAGCATTTGGCTAGAAGCCATGGAACAGATTGGTGCTTGTGCAAACCCACCGGGTCCCAAAGTTAAGAGTATGATTTGATTGCCCCATGGGGAGTCCAAAGTATTTTTATGCAGCCCATGTGGCGCCTACACAATTTTGAGTTGGGTAATGCTTGGCATGTTACGGAGATGAGCCAAGTGCGAGACTACTAGTCAATCAGATTGACTCCGTTTGATTTGTTATCCATGTTTATTGAGCATATTCTTATTGCTAGCCATGTTTATTGTTCTCGTATTGCATATACTCATAGTTGTCAAATCGAGAATCGAATCGAGAATCGAAAAGGCTCATTTGCAAATCGTGAATCGAATCGAATCGTGAATCGTTCCGATTCGGTCAAAATCTTGAAAATGCATAAAAAATGTAGATTTCAAGTTTGAATGATTAAAAGTATTGTTTCAAAAGATAAATAGATGATCTAGTGATCTAATAAGATGATCTAGTGATCTAATAAGCAAGACACTAGTTAAAAAGAAGTTTATTATACTCTGTTTTTTGTTTTGTTTTTTTAACGGACTTTTATATCCTAATGTACACCCCACTTGCTGGTGATATAAATTATTTACACATCACTAACAAGTGTAATATATAATATGCAGTATGCACAGTTGCACACCACTAACTAGTGTATATAATATATAATATACACTCCACTAACTAATATAATACTCCCTCCGTCCCATAATATTTGTCCGGTCCGCAAAACGGAGACTATAAAATAATGCATTTCTTTCAAGAAAAAATTCAAATTTTTTTCACAAGTTAAAAGAACTCGTCGAGATCTAGTAAGTTGTTGAATTTTTTCCCAACTTTTCTTACAAAAATAGTATTATTTTTACATCTCCGTTTTGCGGACCGGACAAATATTATGGGACGGAGGGAGTATATAATATGCACACCACTAGCTAGTTAATATAAATAAACTAATATACACCAGTAGTATCAAAAGTCAGAACCCTCACCGACTGGAACGAGATGCAATTCAAACATCCATGGCGACGTCGAAAACTTCGAAGGAGCTCGAAGCTTCTCTACGATGGCTCTGGTTTTCGTGTTCTTCGATGTTAGGATTCTCTCCAAGTCAGACGAGAAATTCCGACCCTCGCCTAGCATAAATTTAAGGTATTTTGCGATTTATTAGCAGAAACCCATCCCAACCCACAGAAAAACCCACTCATTCGAAAACGAGGTGAATCGAACGATTCTCACGATTCACCTCACGATCCACCGATTCAAAAAACGATTCTGCGATTCTCACTTCGATTCTTACCCATTTGCGATTGGTATAATCGATTTGAATCGTTTTACACCTGAATCGAACCGAATCGTACGACTCGAATCGGGAATCGTACGATTTCGATAACTATGCATATACTACCCGGCCCTTGTATATTTTTCAAGTGAGGAGCAAGTTAGTGGTGGCCAAGTAGGAGATTAGAAGATTATTTTTTATTTAGAGAGTTTTGGAGCATTGTCGTTTGTATTATTTGAGGATTTTAGGGCTCGTCAATTGTATGTTGAGATTATTACTTTTTAGGCAATGTAGAAATTCGGGTCATCACAGATATGGGGGAAGCTACATCAGTTCTAAACCATACTTGTGTGAAAGCTTAAGGTCCTAGCATAGCAATGTAGAAAGCTGTCTCTATTCAGTGTCCAGAGCTCTCCAATAAGAGCGACATGTGGCAATTATTCACCTCTACTGTCTATTATAGTATGGATATTCAGTTTTGCCAAGTTAAAAGTGCAAGGAGCAACTTTTACGAGGCCAAATACTAATAGTCGTGAGCAGATAAACACAATCAATTAACAATTCCAATAACTAAATTCCATTCATCATGCGATTGTGGAGAATCATGTCAGAGAAAAAGATCGATGAGCAAGGTAGGAACATGAATCAAGTAAACACTTACAGCAGTAGTAGTAGTAGTCAAAGACTTCAACCCAGCAGTGCACGCATGAGCCTCAGGCAATGTTGAGAAATCATTAGCTTGCAATCTTTGGGTCACATCCGCATACAACCATTTCAACCATTCACCAATAAATCTGAAAGCATAAGCAGATGCCAGCAAAGGAAAGAGCCTACTTTGCTGCGTTTTGTAATCAATCACCTAAATAGCATCCAGGTAGCAAAAGCATTACTGAAAACAGAGCTAATGCAACAATTAAGAGTTTATGATCATTACCAAACAGCACAAGAGCATATCCACAAAACATAATCACATCAAGGTTAAGCACAGTTCTTCAGACTTCAGAGACAACATGAAGCATAAAATGAACATGGTACCATACATCAATATGAGGCTTGTTCCATAACCAAATGATTATTTCAAGGTAGTTGAATAATACATGGCATAATCCTATCCGAGTCCCAGTGTCCATATCAAACACAAATGTTGGACGGACACTGCACGAGGACGTCATCCCTTTGAAAACAAATTATGAAATTAGTACCCTTAATGGCCGGACTGGTCCATGTCCCACCCATAGACGGTTCCTAGGAGAGTCTAGAATGTGGTGTTTGGATTTGGATCAGCAGGACTAGGTGGGTTCTTTAGTTCATTCCAAACCGCTCCGTCCATCTACCTCCTTCCGACCAGCAAGAAGTCATTAGGGGTCAGCCCAACGATCCTCCGTCGACCAAGTCAGTCAAGGAGGGAGAAGAGGGAAGCACTGTTTTAGTCTTTCCTTTATATAGACTATAGAGCCTCTTGGCTTGCTCTCCAAATGACGTATCGGGTTGTCCAACTGGGGTTTGAGGGTTGATACTGAAAGTTGTCTGTGTCACTCAGAGACAGACCCATTCCCACCTTTTCTTTTCCTGCTCCTTCTCTCGGAATGTGTGGCATGTGGTTAGATGTAAAAGTGGGGTGATTAGTGGTCCGCGGTGACTTCAGGAGGTATCCGAATGGTTTGAGCAGTGGGTCACTGGAAATAATCTCAGGAGTTTGATTCTGAGATGTTCTTTCACTGCTACTATATATTTCCTCTGGCTTGAGAGGAATCAGAGGGTATTCCAGCATAAAGCTATGCCTGAGGAGCGGGTGGTTAGGAATATTGTTGGTAGCTTTAGAGATTATTTGTGTTCTTTGTCAAAGGTGGTTCCATCTGCCCAGAATAAGCATATATGCCTTCAATGGGGTATTCCTGCCACTGTTTCGCAGAGTAGGGAGTGATTTTGACTGTAGAGTTTCCTTTTCCTTTTGTTGTTTAGCCTCTATGAGTCGAATAGTGGTGCTATGTTGTTTCCTTATGTATAGGTTGAGCTGGTTATAGCTTGTTCTGGGGTAGGTTGGAGACCTTGTGTATAGCCAGGGGTATGCCCGTGTAGCTTGTATCTTTGTTTGGCTTTTAAATGAAATGTGTGCTTATCGAAAATAAATAAATTGACCAGATTAGATTGATTACTGGAAGTAATGATCCCTCCAAAGATCAACAGGTGGATGTGATGTTAAGAATTCCAGGACTGCAAGGGCATAACTCCACATAAACTAAAATTAGATTCCTCTACAGCTGTAATATGGAGACTTTTGTCAACTACCTGAGTTTCAGGTCCACCATTCTGTGATCCAAACTGTCTACGAACAGCACTATACCGTGTAGCAATACAAACTGCACGTGATAAAGCACAGGAAGCATCTGCTACAATAGTTTGTCGGACATACACCATAGTACCATAAACTAGCTGCCTGGGAACATCTGACTGCTTATATTTCCCTTCACATGTGACCTGTGAAACCCTGAAGCATTCAAAAGAAGCTTCAGAACAGTTTTCTCTCATGTTCAAAATATAAATTAGGTGGAAGCACCCACTAATCATTTTGTTTAAAGAAAGACTGCAAGTGAAATTCAATATTTAACACAGAATTGAAGGCTGTTAAATGTGGGGTGGTGATTGCACCTATGTGTAGGTGGCCATGTGTCAGACATAATCTTGTATACGTATGCTATCCTGTTTATCTACTTCCTCCCCTCTTAACAAATAGAAATTAGGAGCTTGTATCAAAGCAGCTTCCATTAACCATGGAACTAATGCTTTCAAGCCAGCAACAGTACTCGAGAGTCGAGTCAAGACAATACTTAAATATGGTAGAAATGGATGAATTAAATATTTGAAGTCTACAATTATTTTGTAGTACTTACATTTGCTTGTGACTACCCAACTTTCAATTCTGTCTACCCAACTTTCAATTTTGGTGGTTTGCGAAGCTTAAGAACAGTCCTCTCTACTATTGCACCATCAGCTCAGTAAGTGACCAACAAACCAGGAGTCTCCTACTTAAAAAAAAAAAACAAAAATAATCAGTGCCTTTACCTATGTAAATAGATTTCTACAGTACGCGGCTGTACGCCATTTATTACAACCTCTGTTTGGGTTCGAATTTGGGTTAAACTTGAGGCCTTAAAGGAAGCCAACAACTGCAGCAGCCATCCCGCCCCTTGTTATAGCTGCCACTACCAAGACCACCACAACCTGCACCGCATGATCCACTGAGGCAATATCACAACCACGACACAACCACCAGTAATCCAGTACTCTGAACTCTCTAGCCACCACCTCCTCGCTACCACCACAGCACAGCAACTACTTTTCTATGACCACCACCCCAGTTGAATACTCAAATACAACCTTGCCAAAAAACCGATAGTACCACAAGAACAACCTTGCCATTAGCACCCACAGGACCACCACGCAGAGCACTCCATTGTGTGAATAGAAAAAAATCAGTCTTGCCACCCCATGGACCCACCAACCTACCTCCCCTCCCCAACACCTAATGGCTGAAAAACAAATTAAGAAAAGAAAAGAACCACTGGTACTACTACCACAGCAGTCCTAGAAGCACTCATTATAGCCTCTGTCAACAGAAACACCACCACAGTACATCACCATCATTATCAACCCGCATGCCACCCGCACCATTATCACACAATAATTGTTTGAAACTAGATGTTCTTTGCCAATACAGAAAGAATATCTAGACTAACAAGGTTTTCATTTGCTTCTTTTGTTGAACACCTTCACCTCAGACTTGCTATCTACTGAAAAAAAAACTGTCCAAGCACAGCCCACAGGTTATCAGGATATTTACATCATTTCAAAGTTAATCGACACCAATTCTCAGCATCTCTGTAGTCTAAATGGCAGAGCCAAAGACTGAATAGGTCGTGATAACCTTTTACTTCATTGTGGAATACACATCTGAGTATATGAGCCAACAAAAGTATGCAGAAAGATATCTGACACTTCAAATATATGGCATCTTAAGAGAGTGTGAATAAAGCTTCTACCAACACACTCCTGCTCCCACAACCTAAAACGCTTTTCATGTAACATACCATAACATGACTGCTATAGACGCAAATGCAATAGAGTAGACATCCAAAACCTTATCAAGATACAGGGCATCAGAAGGCATGCATAGACAAGTATACTGTGCACACCTCATCAACATCTGATTTCTGGGGATACGCACATGATCGAATCGTAAGACCCCATTGTCCATGGTGTTGTATGCTCCATTACCAAATTTCATTCCAATATCCCCAACAGTTATGCCCAGAAGAGGAGAGTGATCTTCCAAACTCCGTAATTGGACAATAAAACCTAAAAGGGAAAAAAAAAAAAAAAAGGGATAGAAGTCATTATTTTTGCTGCTTTTGCATGAGAAAAGGCTGATGTTTTATACTGAATTTATATAGACCGATTTCAACAATATGATAAAGAGACTTTATAGTTACCATTTACACCATGTTCCCGACCCCCTACTATAAGGCGCGCATAAGCAATAGCATGCGTGGCCACTTTACCCAGTCCACCAGGCCACCACTGTACAGAACAATGAAAGCAAGAATTATAAAAACCACCTTGAGAGAGAAAAAGAAAGGGAACAGGGGAACCTTTCCAGGTCATAACACTAGCAAGTAGCAATGATAGATACTGAGAACCAATCACCAACAGCCAAACAGGTAATCAGAAGAATGAATGACACAAGGACCATATGAGGCTGATGTGCATCTTAAGTAATGAAAAGTTAACCACCAACAACTCGCCAGAAACAACTGACAACTCTGTTAACCATTTACTCACTTTGCTAGAGGTCAATGTAGGACTATGAATAATAAACTCATCCGTTTGGGGATCGAATGTTGCTGTGGTTTCAAGACCTTGTACATTAGAACCATGTCCTAGTTCAGTTTGTGCATAGCAGCCAATAATTTGCATCTTATATGCCAATGGCAACCATTTCTGCTGCTGCTCTTCAGTGCCTTGTCCTTTTATAGCAGGTATAAACATTCCCTGAAGACAATGTAGAGAACAGTAGTAGTATGTGAGAATGTGGAAAGTTGAAATACACGCTTTCTATATGAACTGTGGAAAACCAAAGGAATATCAAACATTGTTCCACTAGACTTTGATACAATCTACTACAACAAAGGATATATGAGGAGTTGAAATGTACCCAGTGGAGATCAGTGAAAGCAGGTTCATCCACATAAAACCTCAACTTAGCCGCCTCTTCTTCTGCAATTATTAGAAATGCAATCCAAGATTAAACTAACCTGAAACATCTCTTAACTCTGACCAGCTAATAAAATAAGCATGGTCAAAAATCATACTAAAATGAAGGCATACCAGAGAGACGGAGCTCGACAATGGTTTTCCATGCATAAGCTGCTTTTCTAAGAGTATTTTTGAACAACTCCTTCCTGCTAAGCGTAGATCTGTTATCTTTCCGGAAGCCCTAAATCCCCAAACGATGCACAAAAATGAAAATTAGATACCAAAACCACAAGTGGCTACAAGAACCATAACAGCATCCGCTAGACTTCAGAAAAAATGGCAGCAATGCCCAAGTGTTTGTTGTTTAAAGTACTTTCACTAGCTGTAACAGGATAGAAATCAGGGTCAGCTTTCCCCTTAGCCAGGTAAAGCCCAAGCTTTCGGCCTCCATTTTGGGAAGGCCCCACAATTTTATATACTAGCTATTGGGTATCTGTATATATAGGAAAAGAAGGTAAAAATATATATACATATTCTGCAATTAGGAAAGAAGGCCCAAAATAGGAAACAAGAATTCCAAGTACATAGTGAGGTAGTATTTCTTTCCAAAAGAACTATGTATCCAATCTTAATTGCAAACTATCACCTAATACTTTTTCTTGACAAAAAGAAATCACACATTTTTCTCCTCTCTCAAAACCAAAGGAGTTTTGGTGGGCTCTATAGTAACCCACTAGGTATCTCTCTCTGCACTGTCTCTCTATCCCGCTCTGTTCCTAGGGTAAAAATCACAAAACGTTTTCGACAACATTATGTTACCAGTTGTATCTTGTTCAAATACAAGGCATTATGGTTTACTCAATCAATATTTTGAGCTAACAATTTGCTTTCAATTGCTCATGGGTACATTTCAACTGAATTGTTTTTTCAATTGTTCATGGGTATATTTCAAGTGAATGATTTGTACATACTACATTGTTCGTATTAACTGCGTTTTGATTTTAAATGCTTCTCTTCACGTAGAAGATAACATATAAATACTATCGCTCATCCTTGTTCCATCTTTATCGGCGAAGGTGACAAATCAAGTGCTATTGTCCTGTAATTGAAGCGTTTTCTTTATTCACGTTGTGTTTAAAGTTGTTCATCACATAGAGTGTTCATTTGTTGTGATTGTTACTAAGAATAATAAATATGCCTCAAGAGAAATTAAGAGCATTAGATGTACTACCAATTTACCATCATTTGTTCCAAAACTAGACTACAAAGATCTAGGTAGTAATTTTACATCTCAAAAAATAGAAAAGTAGAAAACTAAATTTAAATTATTCAAAAAATGGGAAAAGGCCCTTTTTGAATTATCGCTCTGGGCCTACAATTGTCTTCAGCCGGCCCTGATTGAAACCCTTAACTAAACAACAAGCATATGTCGATCTATCCATCTGCACATTGAGCCCTCTTTTCTACATTATTTATCATATAATTACATGATAGTCTACAAGGTCTCCAAAACATCTTTGCAACTATTTTCAAAAAGTAGGAATGAAGTCTACCTCAGTTAGACTTCAGTAAAAGCACCTTTCAGCCTTTTGGGCTGACATTTTTACGAGAACAACTAATGAGTTCAGTAATATCATGTATAACCACTCCACAAACTCAACCAAGATTATAACATGCTTTGTCTCATGTTAATTTATTAACCTTACGGTACCAGAGAATCATAAAACAAATTCATCTGAAAAATCAAGTCTCTAAATCAGCAATTTTAAGAGTGTCAACAGAGGTGTGGGATATGAGAAAGTAGATGGCTGAAAGCCTAAAGAAATTCACTGGAAAAAGAAAAAAAAACTGGAACTAAGGATCTGAAAGGATAAAAACTAATCCCATCCAAAAGATTCAAATCATAACTGACCATTTGTTCCCTAACTTTCTAAGCAAATAATTATCTTACAGCACCAAAGTAAGACATTTGGTGGCTTAAAGAGCACTTTATTTGTTTTGATAACTCAAGGTAAGCACACATCAACTTATCCCTGGGGACCAAATCTCACCGTTCCGTTCACTAGCGAAGAGTCCAATCACTATCCACTAGCAAAGAGTCCGATTAAAGTTAGGGTAAAGCCCCAAATGGATTAGCGCCATAAGAATTCATAGCACCCAAAAGTTTTCGAACCTAAGACCTTAGAAGGAAGAAAAACCCTAAATCTCAAGCCTTGACCACCAGCCAACCCCCTTGGGATTTGGTTTAAAGAGCACTTGCCCGTTAAATGGTACGTGCTACTGGTCATAACGATATACTCCCTTTTGCCAAATTTTGTTTGCTCACCTTTCCATCTTGGGATGTCCCAATCAACAAAAAATTTGTTAAGTTTTCACAAATTACCCCTCAAAATTTTTGCATTCTTTGGTAAGGGCTTGGCACATTTAGAAACGAGCCAAGCTTGAACCCTCCAAAGCTCGGCTCGGCTCATTTGAATCCCTAGACTTCCCCAAACTGGCATGGAGAGAGTAACAAACCATTCAATTATAACCTTGATTGCAATATAGATATATAATTCACCCAACAGCATTCGAAACTAACTCATAACACGCTCCGAATCAGAAGAATTCACCGAACTGACAAGATATCAAACTACCACTACCAAGTCATCAAATAGCAAGTTCAAGGGTAGTGATTAAGACAACAAAATACAATTTGCCCTAATTTGAGGAACGCCGTCAATACACACAAAACAAATCAAATCGCAAAGATAAACAAATCATGAGAGAGAGAGAGAAAGGGAGAGAGTCACAGGATCGCTGGCGACGAGCTTGGAAATTCGATCGGAGACATCGAAGGCATGAGGAGAACCAGCCCAAACGATCTTCATAGCATCTACATCGAACTCGGACTTGTTCCTCTCGTGAGCCAAGTGATCCACTCCCTCCATTTCTCCCTCTCCCTCTCCCTCTCCCTCTCCCTCTCCCTCTCCTCCCTCTTCAAACCCTAGCTCTTCACCAATATTGGACGATAAGTGTATTTACGCATACGTATATATATGTAAATGCTAGATTAGAGGTAGTTGAGGAGGAGTTACTATTATTACATATGGAAGTAGAGGGTTAGTAATCCAGTAGATGCCAGATAGGGTTGGATCAAGACCCCGTAAATGATCGGAAGCGAATACAGATGCGTAGAAAATTGAAAATAATAATTGGACATCTATTCTAATATCTCTATTATAATTTTATAAAAACAGAGGACGTGGGGACAAGTTGTTAGAACAGTTTAGATTGATTTGATCCAAATGCTGTAATGCATCCTCTCACTTCCCGGTTAAGTGCTCAGAATTTTCACCTAAATATCACACAATTGTCATTCCCTTTCAACAGGAATACGTAGTGCCGTAGGTACGAACTAGCACTAGTTCTAATATATAAAGGGAGAGCACATTTTGGTGTCTCCTCCCTTTGTCATGTATTTTTCTTTCCATAAGTTCCCTTTAAAACATAAAATAAAACAATTAATTGTGAGGATATTTTAGACATTTAAGCACAAAAAAAAACATCTAAAACAGTTATTACTCCTTCACGACCTGATTTTCTAATACAAAAAAAAAAAAAAAAACCCTTCTCACGCTACCTTCCGGCTTCCATCTTTGTCTCTCTCTCCCTCTCCCTCTCCTCAATTGCCACTCCCCCACACCCCCACATCTCTCTCTCTCAACCGCTTCCCACACCACAACATAAATTTCGTACACATAAGGGTGGGTATTGATTCAATATTAATTCTCAGGCCAGAAAAGAAAGGGATAATATTGATTATATATTGATTCTACGTCGTTGTTTTGGTCTTTGGGCACATGCGTGTACAATCTTCAGTAAATATTGATTCTCTCTCTCAAGGAAAGTCAAACTTCTTGCAGGTACTTCGTAGTAGATCTGATTCCCCAAAGCGAGTCTCTCTTCACCTTTCCAATTTTTGGACTTTATTTACGATGGTGAAGTTTAATAAAGAGTTCTTGATGTCTTTCTTTGTTTCTGATTTTTTCTTCTCTGCTGAAAGTTATTGCAGGGGACAGAAAGTGGTTCGTAATTCTCCCATAAATCCCGGCTGAAGTCACCACTGCTACTTCCGTTGCTGCTGATTTGAATTTTCGTGTCACCCTAGCTTTACAACATTTGGATTTGCATGGTATCCAATTATTTGAAGTTGTCAATTTATTTTGTTTTTGGAGTTCATCGTGCTTTAATAGTTTAGATATGAGTATGAGACTGTCATCATAACTCATTTTCAAAATTTAGCATTATCGTACCAAGAGTTGTTTCTTTTTTTGTTACTGTTCAGTTTGGATATTTTTTCCCATATTTATTGCTACCATTATGTATGTTTTCTTTTAGTTATGTTGATAGATTATGTTAATTTCACCCGCGCATAATAAGAAAAGTTAATTACAAGACATGATAAATGTAGAGACCCGTATTTTTCAAAAAATGGTTTAAAGGCTTTATAAATGTTAGAATATCGAATAAAAGAGAAATTTGTGAGTTTGTTTGATTTGGGGCTTAAATGATAGGATAGTTGTTAGAGGGAGTGTGAGTGTAATTAAGTTGGGTGGTAGTATAAAAGGGGTGTGTGTGTTGTAGGAGATCAAAAATCTCCCTCATCTTTCTTTCTCTCTCCAGCCGACTCTCTCTCTCTCTCTCGGCTCCCTTTCTCTCTCTTGCTCCATCACTCAAAATTTCACTCCATCTCACAAAAATCTCAAGGATCCGTCTCTATTTCATCTCTAGAACGCAACATTGGGCTCGTATTGCGTTGGGTGAGGCTCGGGGGGAAGATCTTGGAGGATTTTGGAGCTTTGGAACTAGGGCTCGTTCGTTGATCTCGTGTTTGAAGCTTCTTACATCAAGGTAGGGATTTCTTACTCACTTTATATGTTTATGAGTTGATTTCGTACTTGGATCGAGCCTTGATCGTCCCCCCTTCGTTATTTCGAAAAGCTATCAAAATCTGCAGAAAAATCGCCCAAAATCGCCTAGGGATCGATCCCCAAGCATGAGGGATCGATCCCTCATTCAAATCTGGACAAAACCTGAGTTTTTGCCTTGGGGATCGATCCCCAAGAGAGAAGGGATCGATCCCTCCCCTCTCTGGAACATTCTACCTGCTTTCTGAGTTTCAGCCCAATTTTAAACGGCCGTAACTTCCTCGTCCGAGGTCCGATTCATGCAAACTTTATATCGATTCGAAGGTCTTGAAGTTAGCTTTCATTTGCCACTAGAATCACCTTAAACCATTTTTTACAAAAAAAAGTTATGATCATTTAAGTAGAGATGTATCAATCTGCCGATGTTTGTGACTATTCCTAAGGTTGTTTCTGACTCGTGTTATGATTCCTTCTATGATTAGGATATGTTTAAGTCACTCTTAAGTATAATTGCTTATGTCCTAATGATTCGTTGTTTGATCTTGTCTTTTTGCACTCATTAGAGCATAATATCTACGACGTTGGCTAAGGAATTGTACTGTAAAGTCAGGAGTACCATGGGCAATAAGGGATAAAGTGGTGTGTGTTGTGAGTAGACATGAGCTTGTCTAGGGATTCAATGGGTAGCATTGTGACTCGTATCCTCGCGCTTCGTCTTGTTAAGTTCCCTAGGTTCCTTTGGCACTCATTCTATAAGATTCTCGTTTAGAACTTAGCGGGTGGTGTGTCAAGAAGTCAATTGTGGTTTTGATACGTAGAAAAGGACGTTGTGATAGACTTAGACAAATAACGTGAGCATAAGTTAATTATCAATGTACGAATGTGATAAGTTTACGAGTTTGTATTACAATGTGAATTTGGGAAATGTTGTTTGCTTCTACATTGAACGATGGCTTATGTGTGTGTATGTTTGAATTGAGAATTTGAATAAAGGGCCCGCAACGCGAGGTGTGGTAATGCGAGGACTCTAGAGGGCCCGCAACGCAAGGTGTGATAATGCGGAAACCCAGGTGAAGAGAATTCACTGTCACGCATGGGGTGGTAACACAGTTGAATGTCTCTCCCGGGTGAAGAGAATTCACTGTCACGCAAGGGGTGGTAACACAGTTGAATGTCTCCCCCGAATGAAAAGGAGTTTGATTGATTTTAGAAGTTTATGTTGAAGTTTGGATTGTTTGTTGTTTGAGATCGTGGCTATTGATAAAGAGAATAAATGGTTAATTCTACCAAGGTTTATTAAAGAAAGGAAAGTTTTATGAAATAAAGTTCTACGGTGAATGGTATGAAATGAGAAAGTATTTGTGATATTCATTCGAAAAGTTATGAGATGGTTGAACTATTGTTGTTATTTGTTTGGTTGATGTGAGTTTTATCATTGCTTCTAGTCGATGTGTTGATGGTTAGGGTTATCCTTAAGATATCCGAAATCCCGAAGTTAAATCGTCTGTTCATCTTGGTGATTCCTCTTGTATCTCAAGTCTTTTATTGAAACTCATTCTCTATTATTGCATATTTCATCGCATTTACATATAGATTGAGTATAGAGTTTCCTACTGGGCTAGTGTAGCTCAACAAAATCCTTCTTTTCAGGTCCTAATGCTTGGCAGTAGCTTGCATTGCATCGTATACTCAGTTTGGAAAACAAGTTGGAAGCTAATGAAGATTAGTTAGTTGATCCTCTTTGTATATCGCGTACTTTTATTAAAGATGATTTTGTCGCTAATTCATCTTGATTTTCCTTTGGCTAAACCGTTTGTAATTTAATAGCTTGTTCATAGCTGTATGTAAGTTAATTTGGGCCGTGGTGCCAAAAATGTATTTCATTAAACTTGGGGACTTCGTTTCTAAATTAAATAGGTGGGAACTCCCCTTTGGGTATTATATATCTTATGCGAGGGTCTTTATCGAAATGGTTTATTTATTTACTTGAAAATCGAGGGCGTGACAATAAATAAGGCAAAACTGTTGTTTAATGAAGGCAAAACATCAATGTACAATCTTTAAATCGCAGAACCTGTTCTTACTTTGGAATGATGCCTTCTATCTAATGTGCATATTTGCTAATAACAAATACTAGAGGCCGGGGCACACGCGATGCATGGGCAAGTTGGATTTTCACAACATTTTTGTAAAAATGCTTCCCACTAATTGTTTGATCAAATTTTCACAAATGTTGTGAAAATCCGACTTGCACAGGCATCGCGTGTGCCCCGGCCTCTATTAAGGGTAATAAGTGGAATAATAATTGAAAATAAGACTAAAGGTCTCGTTCCTAAAAGGGAAATGAGCATTTATTTTTTATGAAGGCAATTTCAAACTCAAAAATCATATGCTTACGCAAATAATTTGTCTATCAATATGGATCTTGTTTGATAGATCTCATTGAGATCTTTAATATGGTGCAAAAAAAAATTAAAAAATTCATTTTCATTTACATTATTTTTGAATTTGAAAATGTGAAATAAGTATTTATTTTTTGAGAAGGTGTTTTGGAACGGGGCCATAAGTAGAGAAATAAATATGATAATGATTAGAATTTAAAATCTGAAAACTTTAAAGAATAAGGTCTAGAGAGTTATACAGTCATATATGTATTTTGCTACTAGGAGTACTATATATAAGATATATGTAGGGAGGTATTCCCGAACAGATAAAATTAGTCACCGAGCGCGTGATGTACCGAGGGCACGTGATAAGCTTATCGCCGGGCAGTGCGATGAACGGCTACACGGACCAGTAACATGAGAAGTCATTAACCCAGGTTATCTGTTCGGCTAATAAGGACAAAAGACATGTGAAGTCATCTGTCCAAATATAACGACATGAACCAGTTGCATTTGGGGTCAAAGGTCCATATGGACTGTTCGGCAACGAGGTAGCCGAACAGAGGAACAAGTTGCTCTAAATCATGACGCAGCAGGAATGCTCCAGAAGGCTCCAGAATAGTAGTATTCCGTAAAGAAATAAGATCCCGAGTATATAGGATCAAGGCAAGACACCCAACGCAAGTGGGGTATTCGGATGATAAGGACTAAGAGTCCCAGAAGGACTAAGAGTCCCAAAAGGAATAAGCTATTATATCGATAAGGGAACGAGAATCCATGATATACTAGGTTTCCTATACGAGATAGGAATCCTAAGGCAATAGGGATGCTTCGGCAGCAAGCACCCGTGAACCTATAAATACGAGGTAAACCTAGAGGTAAAAGGTACGCAATATCTGGTGATCTCTTATTGTCTTCCCTCTGATAGTTAGGGTTCATTGCTAGTTCGCGACACTAACTTAGGCATCGGAGGGCCTTTGCCACGAGAGGCAAAGGTGCACTCACCCCTTGTCTGTTTTGCAGATTAGGGTTCCGACGAAGAACTAGGGTTCCGGTGTAGAGGTACGTGAAGCCATTGCAATTGGTGCTATCTAGAGCATCGATCATTTTAATCCTTCTACAATTGGCGCCGTCTGTGGGAAACGAGAGAATTCCCTGAAAAGATAACCATGATGGAGGAAGATCCAACCACGTCGTTTAATCCAAAGAACCAGTTAAGTGGTGGAGGGGATAAATCTCCACCAGGTGTTCCGAGGAAGCCCACTGGAAGGGAGGACAAAGCGACTACGGGCTCCACGAGAAGGAGCAAATCCCACCGAAGAGAGGCGTCGGTGGAACGTTCAAGGAGTGTACACAACAACGAAGATGTCCTCGATAAAAAGAGGAAGGAAATTGAGGAATACGCTCGTTTGATTAGAAAACGAGAGTACGAAATACGAGAGTTACAGCGGGTACGAGATCACCCAGAAAATTCCGGACTCTCACGAAGGAATTCTGGAGAAGATAGGCGGGCTCTGTTGCTCCGTAAAGAGCCTCATTCACGACGAAGAAAGAGCAGGAGCAATAGTCCTATCACGAGACGATATGAAGCTTCCCCACGAAGAAGGAGAAGCAGAAGTAAAGACCGAACACTAGAAAGGCGAAGGGCTTCTTCACGAAAAAGAAGGAGCAGAGAGCGAAGTTCCACACCTGAGGAAGAAACACGGAAGCATCACCATGACAGGTACGAGAGACCTGATGCTGACTGGGCCAAAGCTGCGGCTCATAAAATGAAGGAAAGTGAGGAAGGGACAATGTCTACACGAGAGGCAGCACGAAGAGCCCTGAGTAACATCGCAGCCTCCCCTTTTACAAGGAGGCTACAGGAGGCCAAATTGTCGAGCAGAGTGAAACACGAAGCGTTCGTGCTTTACGAGACAAACACGGACCCGGTGGCTCACATACAGCACTACCAGCAGGCCATGTTCATGCACGATGGCGACGATGCCATTCTGTGCAAGATGTTCCCATCAAGTTTAGGCAAGGTGGCCTTATCTTGGTTTCATAAATTGGCACCACGATCCATACGGGGATAGAGGCAGTTGGCCGAGGAATTCACTACTCGGTTCCTAACAAGTAGAAAGGCCCCAAAGACGTTTGAGAGTCTTTCCACCATGAAACAGGCGGAAAGCGAGCCGATCAGAGATTACGCAAAGAAGTACTAGGAAACTTTCAACGAGATTGAAAGTTGCAGTGAGGAGTATGCCATAGCAACCTTCAAAACTGGTTTGCCTGCTCGGGGAGAACTGCGTCGCTCACTGAATAAACAACCGGTGGCTACTTTGGCCAAATTGATGGAGCGAATAGAGTAGCACGCCAGGATGGAGGATGACATACTCCGCGAGGACGGCAGGATTGCTGCCGAATAGCCAAAGACACCTGCCAAAAAGGTGGATAAGCCTGAGCCCAAGACTTACAAGGAGGGGAAGGAGTATGGGCAGGCTAAGAAAGATCCGTACAAGGAAAAGCAAGCTCCTGATCCCAAATCCTTCTTTTCTATCACTACTGTTTGGAAAGAACCAATTTATAAGATTCTTTATCGAATAAAGAATCAGCCATACTTCAAGTGGCCCCCAAGTCTAGGCGGGGACAAAGACGCTAAATGTGCTACAAATCAGCACTGCAGCTACCACAAGGATTGGGGCCACATGACTGAAGATTGCGAGATGTACAAAAGGCACCTTGACGATTTGGTCTCTCGAGGCTATCTCAAGGAATTTATCCAGAAAGATCCCAAGGAGAAGGGGAAAGCCATGGAGCTGGATTACGAACAGAATCCTAAAGGGGTAATCCATATGATACATGGGTTGGCCGCGCCTTATACGAAAAACGAGGTTAGGCTATTACAAAGACAGATTAAGCACGATCGGCATGTGATGCGATTGGGAAATAAGAGAGGACGAGAGAGTGACGAATTCAAAGAGAGCATAGTGTTCACGGATAATGATTTGGGGGAGGTTCAGATACCCCACAATGATGCTTTGGTCATAACCCTACGAGTTGGGGAGTATGACATCGAGAGGATCCTAGTGGATTTAGGAAGTTGTACAGAGGTAATGTACTATGATGCATTCAAGAAGCTGGGGTTGGCCCAAACGGACTTGGAGCAATCCACAACACCCCTGATTGGGTTTGGTGCTGGAGCAGTTTGGCCCCTTGGAAAAGTAACGCTGCCTGTTCGGGCAGGATCAGTTGTTTTGAGGACAAATTTTCTGGTTGTAGACGTTCCTTCATCCTATAACGCGATTATAGGAAGAACCTGGTTGCACAAAATGAGGGCAGTCTCCTCAACTTATCACCAGATGGTGAAATTCCCAGGATCCAATGGAATCGAGGTAATCAGGGGCGATCAGAAAGTAGCCCAACAATGTCTGATCCCCATCGTCAAAAGAGCCCCGAAGGCTCACCACGTTCATACATTGGAAGTACCAGATCAACCGACTATCGAGGATGTCGGAAGATGTCCGGCTGATAAGGTAATCGAGGGCTTGGACAAGATTCAGATCAACGAGGCTAATCCTGAAAGATATTTTTTGATTGGGGAATCATTACCAGCAAAGGAAAAGGCTGAATCAATACAGTTTCTGAAGGAATATGTCGACGTATTTGCGTGGGTACCAGAAGAGATGCCCGGTGCAGATGCTGACATATTCTGCCACCATTTGTATGTTGACCCTCAGCATAAGCCAGTTATTCAAAGAAAACGTAGGGCGGCCGTACAGCACGTAAATGCCGTTGTTGAAGAAGTTAATCGTTTGCTAGAGGCAAAGGCAATACGTGAAGTTTACTACCCCGAATGGCTGTCCAACACCGTGGTTGTAAAGAAGAAGAATGGGAAATGGCGTGTCTGTGTAGACTTTACAGACCTGAACAAGGCTTGTCCCAAGGATAGTTTTCCTCTCCCGAGGATAGACCAGTTGGTTGATGCAACAGTTGGCTATGAGCGAATGAGTTTTCTTGATGCGTATCGAGGATATCATCAAATCGCTATGTTTGGGCCCGATCAGGAGAAGACTTCTTTTATCACTCCACGAGGGTTGTACTGCTATAGTGTTATGCCGTTTGGGCTAAGAAACGCCGGGGCGACATACCAAAGGCTTGCAACTATCATGTTCAGAGAGCTGCTCGGGAAAACTATGGAGGTTTACATAGACGATATGGTGGTGAAAAGTCGAGATAAGCGAGGGCATATTACGGATTTGAGAGAAGTCTTTGAAATCTTGAGGAAGTACAAGCTAAAACTCAACGCCTCGAAATGTGCGTTTGGGGTTGGTTCTGGGAAGTTCCTAGGGCATCTGGTGACCATGAGGGGAATTGAGGCTAACCCAGATCAGATTGCAGCCTTGCAGAAGTTGTAAAGTCCCAAAACCACGAAGGAGGTCCAGAGACTAACTGCGATGGCTGCAGCACTTAATAGATTTATCAGCAAATCAAGTGATAAATGTAGGCCCTTTTTTCAGTTACTAAAAAAGAGGGAAGGGTTTGAATGGGGAGCAGAATGTGAGCAAGCTTTCCAGGACCTGAAGAAGTATCTGGCCGAGCCTCCACTTCTGTCAACCCCACAGCCAGGTGAGTCCTTGATTTTGTACTTAGCTGTTTCTAAGCATGCTGTGAGTGCAGTCTTGTTAAGGGATTTGGGAACCGAGCAAATCCCAATATATTATGTTAGCAAGACATTGCTGGATGCAGAGACGAGATATCTGCCCCTAGAAAAACTGGTCCTAGCACTTAGGACAACAACGAGGAAATTGCCACATTACTTCCAAAGCCACAAAGTATTGGTTTATACTGAATTTCCACTGAAATCACTGCTATGAAAGGCAGATTTTTCAGGAAGAATCTCGACGTGGTCTGTCGAGTTAAGCCAATATGATATCGACTATCAACCGCGTACAGCAGTCAAAGGCCAGGTTGGCTGATTTTGTGGCGGAGTTTTCTCCCACAGTAGCTCCCCTGCCTCCTACGAAAAAGGAACAGGAGCATAAGACTTTATCCACGAAGGATAAAGTCTCAGCCGAACAGGATGACACGGAGTGGAAATTGTTCGTAGACGGATCGGCTTGTAATACTGGTTCAGGAATAGGGGTTGTCCTTTTTCCTCCTGAAGGGGTGATGATAGAATTGTCTGTTCGGCTTGGTTTCAGTGCATCAAATAATGTGGCGGAGTACGAGGCACTCTTAACTGGATTAATAAGTGTGAAAATTCTAGAAGCAAAACGAGTCAGGGTGCATTGTGATTCACAGCTTGTAGTTGATCAGCTGTCCGGGCAGTATCAGGCCCGGAATGAGAAGCTGGCGGCATATGTGGAAGCGGCCAAAGATTTACTTGATACCTTCGAAAGGGTCCACATTGAACAGATAAGTTCTGGACAGAATGCCCATGCCGATTCCCTGGCATGGCTGGCTACAGCAGTTCCAACTGAACTCAAGCGTAGGGTAGCAGTTGAGTATTTGACGGAACCGAGCATTGGAAGGAGCGTGGAGTTAGTCTTGGACGTTAACCAAGGTCCAAGTTGGATGGACCCAATTGTGAAGTTTTTACGAGATGAAATACTCCCCGTCGATAAAAAGGAAGCTCATAAGATCAAAACCAAGTCTACAAGGTTCTGGTTGTCCCCAGAAGGGAAGCTCTACAGAAAGTCCTTCACTGGCCCATATTTGCTGTGCGTACACCCAGAGACAGTGCAAAAGTTTCTTCACGAAATACATGAGGGAACGTGTGGGAGTCATGCTGGGGGTAGATCCATCGCCCACCGAGCGATTACCCAAGGCTACTGGTGGCCACATATGCAGGAAGATGCAAAGGTGTATGTGAAAATTTGTGAGAAATGTCAGAAGTTCTCACCAATGATTCGAACACTAGCCGAAGATCTGGTGCCTTTGACAAGCCCTTGGCCATTTGCCCAGTGGGGAATGGACATTGTTGGTCCTCTCCACAAAGCAACTGGGAACCGAAAATTCCTGCTAGTCGCAAAGGACTATTTTACTAAATGGATTGAGGCAGAACCATTGGCCAAAATCACTGAGCCTATGATAGAAAAGTTCGTGTGGAAGAGTATCATTACCCGATTTGGGGTTCCCTATTCTTTGATCACAGATAATGGGTCCCAGTTTCAGAAGAAATTCAAGGCTTTTTGTGCCCAGTATGGAATTTAGAATTACTATTCAACTCCAGCCTACCCTCAGAGTAATGGGCAGGCAGAAGCATCTTACAAAACCATTCTTGACGGGATCAAGAACAGGTTGGATAAGGCCAAGGGGAAATGGCCCGATGAATTGCCTCTTGTTTTATGGGCACATAAGACAACACCCAGGAGGTCTACGGGAGAGACCCCTTATTCTTTAGCATACGGCACGGAGGCAGTCATACCTTTGGAAGTCGGCCTTCCAACCAACATGATTGTATTGGTTGAAAGTGGGGGCAATGACAGAGCCCTCGAAATTGAGCTTGATCTCGCCGAGGAGAGGAGAGAAAGGGGCCTAGTCCATTTAGCCTCTTATCAGGAACAACTGATGAAAAGCTACAATAAGCACGTTCACCCTTGAGAGTTTGGTGTTGGGGACCTTGTATTGCGAAAGGTGCTCGGCAACACCAAGGTCGCCAGCGAAGGCAAGCTAGGAGCCAACTGGGAAGGCCCATATCGAATAACTGAGATTGTGGGTATAGGGGCCTACAGATTGGCTGATCTGGACGACAATCCAATTCTGAGGCCATGGAATGTTAATAATCTGAGAAAATTCTTTGTTTAGAAGAATTGAGTTTTAATTTAGATTGCACTACGTGATTGTGTGGGAATTACGAGTAAAATTCCCTTGTTTTATAATTCTACTTTAAGTTAAGGATTACTCTGTTTTAGTTGCAAGGGGTACGAATCACGCCCCCTTGAGTTCAAGTCTATGAATAAAGACATCCTTTTTCTCAAAGTATATTCAGCTTTTTGAAATGTTGGTTTTTTAAATATGAAATATGGAATATTGGTTTTATTTTCCTTATTCATATTAGGGAGCATGGGATTGGCACGAATGCCACATACGAATATATCTATCGGTGATAATGGATAGCTTGATAACTGCGCACGAACAAACGCTAAAGTATGAGAAACTTGCAAAGCAACAGCTGTACCCTTAGTATGAAGACACTTGGGATGCGTACAAAAGCATGCAGTCTGTTCGGAAACAATCATTTCGAGGAAGTGATTGTGGTAAAGGTATTCGATACCCCAAGTACGAAACACTTGTACAGTTCTAAGTACGAATATACTTAGTAAACTCCAAGTACGAAATACCTGGGTGACAGGCATAAACGAAACATGTCTAAAGAAGCACCAAGTACGAAATACTTGGATAAAGCTATAGACAAAACATTTGGCTTAGACCAGTATGTGTTGATTATGATATTCAAGCACGAGACGTTTAAGACAAGTAAAACGGAAGTACGAGATACCGAGATACCAAAGCCACGGCCACGAAGGGCCGAGCAAAATAAAAAAAACATACTACAAATAAAATGTCATGCCACACAAGGCCTAGTACTGTTGACAAAAGTATGAATTTACTGGTACCACGCAGGGTCGAAGGCCTTGGTCGCACAGAACCGGCTAAAGCTATGAAATTACCAAAACAGATACTTCGGGGGAGAAAAATCAATCTAACTCTTGGATCTCTGGTGCAGCATTGGTTGCAGTCCCTTGAAGTACGTCCTCATCACGAGCAGCAGCACTTTCCTCGGCAACATTGGCTTCAATGGCTGCCTCCTGGCCTGATGCGTGCTCTAACGAAGCATCTTGAGTTTCCATCTCTATCTCCTCATCTGCGTCCGCATATTCATCAACTTGACGGTCAACATCAACAGTTAGGGGTTCGTCGTTTTCTTGAGGGACTGCTGCCCGGTTACTGGGAAGTTCCATCTCAGTCCATAAGGGGGAGTCATTAGCAACACCGACCTTAGCCAGGCAAGTCTCCCAGCATGCAGTCCAGACTTGGTCTTAAAGGATTGGTATCTGTTCCACGTAGCTGGCCGTGGTGACGTCATATCCCTTCTTATAAACCTCGTCAAAAGCAGCCTTCTTGGGGCTGTCCATCTCCGTCAAAGCTTGACTGAGACTGTCTTCGGCTGTCTCAAGTTTGCTTTTCGTTTCAATAGCCTCAGCTTTGGCTTTGTCTCTTTCTCTCTCCAGCCTCGATACTGTTCGGAGGAGCCTCGTATTGTCATTCAAGAGTCTGATCCTCTCAGCATCAGCCTCTTGAAACTTCTGACCTAACGTCATCATCTTTTGGATAAACTGTACGAGTACCAAACATAAGTCCAAGGAATTCTTAACTACTATAAGAAAGGCAAATCTAACGAGAAAATGAGTTGGTTACCTTGATTCCACTGACGAGACCAGTGGATACAAGCCTATCTGCAGGAGACGAGGATTCTTTCTGCATGTCGACAGGGAGTGATAAAGCCTGTGCCAGAGCCAGTGCAGTCTCAGTCGAACTAGCACTGTCCCCGATGAGAACGGGACGATCACCCCTAATGAGTGGGGGAGCCCATGACTGGGGAAGCACTTGGAGAGGAGGCGATTGGGGCTGGTTGATTTCCGTGTCAGCTGGAACGTCAGAGGATGCAAGATTCTCGGTCCTTGCACGCTTATCCTGATGGGCATCTCCAGCCTCGAGGGAGCTATCACGAGGGGATGAGGATGATCGTGTCGACCTCCGCCTCGTGCTACGAGATTGAGGGGGGGCGGCGCCAGTTGATGCCACCCTATTGGCACCACCGCGTCCTCGTGTTGGAACGGAAAGAAGAGAACTGAGATTCAAAGGTTGGAGAGTCATGTTACCTGGATTTGGGGGAGAGGGTGAATACCCGTAAGAAGACGACTGGCTGGTGTCACTAGTATGGACTGGCCGTTCAGACTGTTGTTGAGAAACAGTCTATCTCCGAGATCTCTTGAGTACCAGGCGCGGTAGGGGAACGCCTTCTGATATTGGGAATTCACCTGGCTCCCCGGCAACCGTAACTCCAACGTTGGTCCTCACACTAGTTGATTGAGGGGCCGTAGACGTTGATGCGCCACTGGTGCTCGGGTGGGCTAACCTCCTGTCAATAAATCCCTTGTAGGCGGGATCGTAGCCCAATAGGACGTGTGCGTCACGACCACACCCAGCAGTTCGGGTGCCCAGCTCTCCTGTGTATTTTAGGACCCTGTTGATGTCCTCTGTTCGGATGTAACTCGGTTCGCGTCTGGGGCACTTATTGGCGTTGTCAGCTGCAGAATCGTAATCCAAAGCAGATATTAAAGACATAAAAACAAGGGGGAAACAGTTGACAAGAATTTACAAAGCGAAATCAGAGGCGTACGTGGGTAACCCCATATGTGGGGGCAATGCAAACCCACCACTTGGCCGTCCTCCCCTATTGGCTCGAACGCTCCCGATACATAAAGGAAATCAATTTCATGGTCACGAGCAGAGTCTGGCAAGTTGAGCACGAGACGCTTTTCTGCTCTCCTAACTTTGAAGTAGAAGGTGTTATTCTCGGGGTTTAGCACGATGCTATACCACCACTGGATATCCCATAAACCTAGCTGGGTCCCTAATATCCCATTCAAGGCCACGATCCCCATCACTAACCTAAATACGTTTGTCGAGACTTGCATAGGGGTGAGGCGATACCAATTCAAAACTTGGCGGAGTAGTGGGTGGAGGGGGAAACGGACCCCACCCTCGATAATGGCTACTATCGGGATGCACATTCTATCCCAAGTACTGCCATCCTTGTCAGCACCTAAAGGGGCGAGCTCAATTCCTACGTTATTAGGAATATTGTAATCGGCCCTGAACGCCGCCATAGCACTAGGAGTTTCACATAGTTTCCTAAACTTGCTAGGTTTTGGAAGGTTTTCGTTATTTTCCGCCATGAGTATGGAGGAACAGAGCAGACGAAGAAACCCTAAGTGAAAGGGAAAAATCTAGAGTGAGTCTCCGAAAAAGACGCAAAGGAAGATGAGAACAAGAATCTTACGGAGCGGTTGCAGTAGTGGCCTGAGATGCAATTGAGTAGCAGACAGCGGCAATAGCGGAAAGAGAAAGAAGTAAGCTTTCGCCTGGTTGTAGAGAGAGATTCGGTTTCTTTTTTGAAAACCAAAAGTAACCCTTTTCTGGGGTTTAGGCGTAAGGGACGGAAATGAAACGCCGCCCCCTACGCCGTTACAAGAAAGGTAACGGAAAGAGGGCTTCAAAGGACGTTATTCTGACGCCGTTTTCACTGAGGCGTCAATCAGAATTAAATGCAAGACGCACGAAATATGCCACGTGGAGTTATTAACCCAAATTGATATAATGACGGAGACGCCAAAAGGCATCAATAAGTATTAACACAAAAGACCGCTCGGGGTTAGCCAAGTTTGCTCTAGAACGTTTGTTCCTAAAAAGCTTCACCCATTGCCCCCGAACAGTGGCAGATGGATGAAGCTGGGGAGCAATTGTAGGGAGGTATTCCAGAACAGATAAAATTAGTCACCGAGTGCGTGATGTACCGAGGGCACGTGATAAGCTTATCGCCAGGCAGTGCGATGAACGGCTACACGGACCAGTAACATGAGAAGTCATCAACCCAGGTTATTTGTTCAGCTAATAAGGACAAAAGACATGTGAAGTCATCTGTCCAAATATAACGACATGGACCGGTTGCATTTGGGGTCAAAGGTCCATATGGACTGTTCGGCAATGAGGTAGCCGAATAGAGGAACAAGTTGCCCTAAATCATGACGCAGCAGGAATGCTCCAGAAGGCTCTAGAATAGTAGTATTCCGTAAAGGAATAAGACCCGAGTATATAGGATCAAGGCAAGACACCCAATGCGAGTGGGGTATTCGGATGATAAGGACTAAGAGTCCCAGAAGGACTAAGAGTCCCAAAAGGAATAAGCTATTATATCGATAAGGGAACGAGAATCCATGATATACTAGGTTTCCTATACGAGATAGGAATCCTAAGGCAATAGGGATGCTTGGGCAGCAAGCACTCGTGAACCTATAAATACGAGGTAAACCTGGAGGTAAAAGGTACGCAATATCTGGTGATCTCTTATTGTCTTCCCTCTGATAGTTAGGGTTCATTGCTAGTTCGCGACACTAACTTAGGCATCGGAGGGCCTTTGCCACGAGAGGCAAAGGTGCACTCACCCCTTGTCTGTTTTGCAGATTAGGGTTCCGACGAAGAACTAGGGTTCCGGTGTAGAGGTACGTGAAGCCATTGCAATTGGTGCTATCTAGAGCATCGATCGTTTTAATCCTTCTACAATATACGAGTCATACATGTATTTTGCTACTAGGAGTACTATATATAGGATATACGGAGTCGTATAGCTTAGATATAGATATACACCCATACCATCATCCGCCAATAATACGGATCCCAAGGATTTTGTGCTTTCCTATGTCGTTTTGTTCTCTTCTTAGAGCATCTCCAACAACCTCGACTGTTGGAGATTTCCGGCAAACTGGCGAGATTTACAGTCCAATAGCACACCCAGCAACCACCTCGCCATTTGCTCCTTCACTTCGAGACCTCACCAGTACCAGCGAGGTACGGAGCCTCGCCTGTTAACTCTCTCTCTCTCTCTGTACAGAGCCTCGCCTGTTAACTCTCTCTCTCTCTCTCTCTCTCTCTCACAGATCTGGCGCCTGTTGTCGTCTCCCTCTCTTGCATGTCGTCGTCTTTGCCCTCGCTGTCGTTGGCTCCGGCGAAGGTAAGAACAGTCGTCGTCGTCTCTCTCATGGATCTGGCCATCGTTCTAGAAGTCGCCGTCGTTGGCCTTCATTGCCATCTTTGGCCGTCATCACCTTCTTTGGCCTTCATCGCCATCTTTGGCCATCGTCGGTTGGGGGTAAATTCGACCAGAACCCTAACCAAAAAGGACAAAGTTCTGTCTATTTTTTTTTGTTCCGTCTACTTTTTTTTTTCGGTCTCTTTATATATATATAATATATATATATATGGGTGTGTATATGTATGGTTTTTTGTTGTTGAGCCAAATGGATAGACTGTTGGGTATTGCACTTGTTTGGAGGCTAGCAAAACCCTTATTCCTAACCAAAATGGCTAAAAAAATGCTTAGACTGTTGGAGATGCTCTTATAGTGTGTGTTTGATGGCAGGGTTGAGAGGTGGGATGAGATTATGAATGTCACACCCCATCCCGGAAAACACTACATTAAATTTTTTTCCAAATGGGATGGACCCACACCTTGGCGCTGCTCAAACAATAAATAAAAATACCAGCCAGGTGTCCAACTCAGAAAAAAAAAGACTTAACTTGCATATATACGGAAATAATAGTCATACAAGACATGCCCACAGGTATTTATAACATATACAAGCTCCAAAAATAGGCACATAATCAAAAGAGTCAAAAAGCTAGACTGCTATATACACAACTCCTGTCTAGACTCTGCAGTGGACCCGCGTGCCGTCACACACCTGAAAATGAAACACTGTGGGGGTGTGAGCTATCAACACGCTCAGTGAATGTTCTTATCCGTAATAAGAGAAGCAATAAAGACAAGTGCTATCAAACAATTTAAACAATATTATTCAGCCCCACAATAATGTCCATTACGTAATACTCATAACGCCACTAAGGCAATTTCCATATCAACGCCACTAAGGCAATACTCTTTACGCCACTAAGGCAAGAGTTGTCACGCCACTAAGGCAATATTTATCCACGCCACTAAGGCAATATTCAATAACGCCACTAAGGCCATATTATAACGCCACTAAGGCTACAATCATATTCTCTCTTAGGAGCTCAAGCCAAATATTAACCATTTCAATACGAAAAAATAACTCTACAACATGTCTCATCTTCCGCTATTAAAAATAAGAACACCAACCTCGAGGTCCAGTCAAAAAGGTACCAACACAAGCTTACTCCCTACGTGGAGTCGCGGTGCTCGTTGCCGCTTCCGAACCTGACATACAGCACATAAATCCACACATGTGAATATGGAGTTGAAACCATAAGGAAAACACAATCAATTACTCAATTGAAACACTCCTTTCCTCAGTCACATTTCGGAAACCCCCAATAAGGTATACTTTAGTTTCAACTCCAAATATTAAGAAATTTTAAACTATTATAAGTGACAAACAAATATCCATCAGTTAGCATCATATTCCAACTCTTACAAGCTACTTTAGCACTTGAGCATTCATTTTTGGCATTCTGGTTCGAAGCCTGGCAGATTACAAGGAGATACAGTAGGTAATAATCATTTACAGCAGTTACACAGCTTATATCTAGCACAATGGCCAGTTTCTTGCAACAAAAACAAATCAGTTCAGACTAACCTCAAAATCAGGTTTGACATGTCCAGAACATAAATAAAGGTCATTTGTTTTACAAGTCCCCATTAGAGATGTCAACAAACTATGTGTAGGATAAGTTAACAACCCTTTCACAAAGGATTATTTTTCCAAAGTTGTCATTTGCAACCATCAGCAACAATAACAAACGGCGGCAACAACTCTGCCCCAGTTCGTTTCTTTTCTTTTTTCCTTTTCCCCTGCTTTTCCTCATTAACCAATTTAATCAAAATTCAGCCTTTCTAATCCCAAAATCAATTCTTTCATACTCAATTAAAAGAAATATTAAGAATATTTGCAATCACAACTATCAATTCCAACAGACGAAAGAAACAAAGAATAACCCTAATTAGGAGTACTTAGAACCCAACTGGTTCTCAAAACCCCAAAATTACCCACTTCAATTGTAAGAAATATGTTAACTAATCAATATGGAAAAGTGGCTAAGAATTACCTACAGAGATTAGGACTTCTGTTTAAGCTAATCTTCTCTTCCCCGATCCCTCTCTCCACGGCCCTTTTTTTCTCCTGTACGTTTTCTTTTTTTTCTTTTTCCTCTTCTGTTTGTTCTCTTTTTTTTTCTTCCTATTATTAGATATATGTCACACATGCACACTAGCACTTCCCTTGCCATACACGTGCACACCACTAGCACACACACTTTTTTTTACAAGTACATCCCTAAAGTTTTAGGAAAATCACTTTTAAACCCTCACACACAAATAAAATAAACATAACTTTTTTTTTGTTCTACTTCCTTTAATAGGTGTAGGGTCTCACAATGAAGGTGGTGCATGGGGCTTTCATATTTCATGTTTGTTTTAGTTTTGCCTTGTAGGATTGGTACTCACAATCCCAGGGGACTACGAGTCCCCTCAATCCACCGGATTGGCCACCTTATGAGGGTGCCTTAATTTTTGTCGAGATCCGTCAAATTTTAATTATTGAAATGTTTATTAATTGGCTAATTAGGAGAATATGGTTTATTTGGTGGCTATTTAAATTAGGGATTGAAATGAGGGGATTGAAACTTGAGGGAGTGGGTGTGTGATTAAAAGATGTTGGAGTATATATATGGTGGGTGTGTGTGTACAAGATTATATATCTCCCATTCTCTCTCTCTCTCTCTCTCTCTCTCTCTCTCTCTCTCTCTCTCTCTCTCCTCTCCTCTCACTCAAAACTTCTCCAAGACCTCAAGAACCTTAAGGATCAACCTCCCTTTGGCCTTCCAATCGCATTCTTGAGCTCAAAATTTCGTGGGTCAAGGTTGGAGGAAAGTTTTCATCGATTTCAGAGGTTTGGAAGCTAGGGCTCATTGATCTCGTGTTTGGAACTTTTAATCTTGAGGTAGAGATTTTTTACTCTCTCTATGTGTTTATGGGTTGATTATGTGCCTTGATCGTGCCGTGGTTCGTCATTGTTGTTGGGATTTTGTTGTTGAAAAGCTGAAAATTTGCAGAAAAACTCCATGTTATTGATACCCTCAAATGGGGTATCGATACCCCACTCTCCTCTGGACCAGATTCTGGCCAGGTATTGATACCTCCATCAGGGGTATCAATATCCCTTTCTGTTTCGGACATATTTGATTCATTTGTTTCTTCTCGTGCTCATTTGAACTTTGAACACTTCAAACACCTTTTGAATAGCTTCAAATCACTTCCAAACTTAATTGTTTGTACCACAAAAGATTCATTGACCAATCGATCTCTTTGGGCCTTCGTCGTAGTTTAGAAAAGTGTAGAATTAAATGATTAGGATACTCATACATTATTTATGCCTTTGGTTGATTGAAGTAGATGTTGTGATGTGTCTCAATGATCGATATAGACTTGTTAAGTGTTATAAGATGACGTGATGATTGGTGAATTGAGAAATGTACTATTGAGGCATTGTTGAGTATCATAGGCCATAAGTATATCGTAAGGTACATAGTTGGTTGATAGGGGTTTTCCTAGCGGTCCAAATGATAATAGGGTAGCCCGTATCCTTGTGCATCATCTTATTGATCTTCCTAGGTTCCTTTGGCACTCGTTCTAAAAGATTCTCATCTAGAACCTAGTGGGTGGTGTGTCGTGGAGTCGTTGTGGGTTCGGTACGTGACGTAGGGCGTCGTGATAGACTTAGGGGAATATCGTGGACTTAAAGTATTTATCAATGTACAATGAGACATGTTTAGGAGTTGTAATACATTGTGTAATGTTGAATGAAAGAATGTGAACTTGGTAAACGTTGTCTTCTTGTATATGGATGGATAATGCATGTGTATGTGTGTGTGAATTGATATTTTGAATGGAGGGTCCTGCAACGCAAGGTGTGGAAATACGGAGACTCTAGAGGGTCCGTTACGTAAGGTGTGGTAAGGCGGAAACCCAGGTAGAAAGAGAGTTCACTGTCATGCATGGGGTGGTAACACAGTTAAATTTCTCATAAAATGAAGAATGTTGAAGTTGATGTTCGAAGTATATGTTGTTACTTGAACTGTTTGCTGCTTGAGATGATGACCGTTAAACAAAGAGATAAACAATTGACTCTACTAAGGATTTGAAAAGAAAGGAACTTGTCTTTTTTTTTGAAAAAGGATTTTTATTAAAATCCTCTGGCTATTCTTGAGCGAATCAACGGTTTCCGGAATTCATGTGCAAAATCAACGGACTCCGGCTATTCAAACTCGAATCAACGGAGCTTGACCCGTAAAGGTCGAGAGTTTTCTCAAAACTATTTTGGCAACCAAAAAGGGATGTTTTTATAAAAGGAGGCTTGGTGATGCATAGTAAGAAATAAGGAAGTTAAGTGTGGCATTCATTTGAGAAATTGTCATTAGTTATCTAGATTGACATATGTTTAATGCTACTTCTAGCTCGATGTATGAATGGTTAGGGATAGCTATAAGACGTATAGAATCCCATAGTCGTAGTCTGTTGGTTCTTCGTGATATTCCGTTGTATCTCTTGCCCGTTTATTGGAAACCATTCACTCTTATTGAATGTTTCATCGCATTTATATATAGCTTTAGTATAGAAATTTCTACTGGGCTAGTGTAGCTCAACCTATCATTTTCAGGTACATCTCAAGGATTTGACGTGGAGTGCATGGTGTGCATGCTTGACTTCATGCCTTTTGAAAGCCATCTTTGTGAAGTGATTTCATCATCTTTTGTATGATTTTTTGTAAAGATGTAATCGTAAACTCATTTGAACTCTTTTAACTTTAGATATCATGTAATCTCTAAATTTACTATATTTGTCTGACTATGAAATTTGGGCGGTTGTGCCAATATTGTAAATCTTAAAAACTTGGGGACTTGATTTTGTAAATGATCATTTGGAAATCTCTCTTTTGGGTATTATCTATACTATGTGAGGATCATTTAATGAAATGAATTATTTATTTATGTTGAAAATCAAGGGCGTGACAATTTTAATCCCATCCCATGGGTTTGAAGGTGGTTTAAAATTTAAGATGCAAAACAACCCTAATCTCATTACTGTTGAACACAAATTTTGAGTCTACGAAAAAGACGGGAAAGATGCTGATCAAAGTCAATTTTATTGATTGAAGTTTTGGGGTTACAATCTCTGATGAATTTCTAAACAAAGAAATTAATTCTCTGATTCTTTGTTTTCGGTTGTTGAAACGAGAGCTTGATGCTTGATCTCTCGAATGACAGAATCTTCTCCAAGATTTGTGAAGAAGATGATGACTTGTGTTGAATGTTCTTCAAGAAATTGAAGCTTTGATATGAAGAACTTCTTGTTGGATGCAACTTGAATAATTTTGAAGGGCTCGAGAGCTTTGATATTCAGAACTTTGGAGCTTGTATGCTTGAATGTGTTGATCCTTGATGGAAAAATATAAGAGGGAGCAACTCTATTATTTGAGAGATGAGATGGAGAGTTATGGAAAATCCAACCTCTTTCGTATTTATCTCTCTAATTATTTCTCTACTTAATGTAAAATAAATAATTTGTAATTTGATAATTATCCATCTTTCTTTTATTACTTTAAGAAAGATAGTTATATATAAAGAGAAATATAATTATTTATTTCACCAAGTGGCTTAATTTGATTGGTCAGGCTTAATAAAAATAATAGCTGCATCACTTAGACACGTGGCACCTGTAGGCTACCCGCCCAGAAAATTCTGCCGAAGGGCTCGATTTCAAAGAATTTAGAGTTGCCACCTGGGTTTTTATAAAATGGTTTGTCACCCGAGAAATCTAGAACTTGAAAATGATATTCAAATTTGAAAATGATCCAGAGATTTTGGATTCGGAAGCCAAGCTACGAGAAGGGAAGGCTTTTGTTTGGCACCCTTCTCGCCCGATACGAGGACCGGTCTCTATTAAATACTTGTGGAATTTTGAAAAATGCTTATATTTTAACTTTTTAAACACATAGCAAGTTGAATGTGCTGGAGTGTACAATATATACAAGAGTGAAATTGAACAAAAAGTTACATCTTATAGGTGACGTGAATGCAAACTGTCAAAATTCTGTAGAAGATGGGGGAAAACTCCTTTGCATTGGGGAGTTAGTGCCCAATACAACACACCTTCCTGGACAACTCCTTTGTATTGGGGTATTAGTGTCCAGCACAAAGTAGTTGTCCAGATCAGTTTCTGAAAATGTTTTGTTATTTTTTTTATCAAAATAGTAGATTAATTGGTAAAATGCATGAATGATAGCTTTTCGAGAATGTTTTGAGGTATTTATAAATAGTAAAAGACAATATTAAAGAGTATTGAAAACAAATAATAAAAGCTAGGAATGGACGTAAAAGCCCTTGGACCCCATTGATATTTGAAATGATCAGCAAACTCAAAAGGAGATACCCAGCACTGGGGAGTTACTCCCTAGCGTTAAGTACACATGATCACATATTTTTCGTAAGAAAAATCGACAATCGCGTTAGCCTGCTCGTAGCCCTGCTTTGGGTTTCTAGTTTCCTCAAATGAACAAAACCGAAAATGCAGGTAGTTTACTACCTTTTGAATGCTTGGACAAGACTTTGAGCTTCAGTTTGGATGATTTGAAGGTCATTTGGAGTTGATGAATGACAAAGAAGATTTATTATGGTGGAGTATTTGAAGAAATAGAGAATTTTGGGATGAAAATGGAATTTTTCTCTTTAAATATAAGACATTTTAGATTTTTCTTCAAGAAAACTCAGAATATGTATATTTTCAAGAGATAGAAAGGAGTTTCAAGGATGGGGAGGGTGTATTGTGTATTGTATTATGGAGTGGAGTTCTTGAATGTGGATTTAGACACCTCTATTAATAGGGAAAAATGGAGGGGGAACATCTGTGCAGGCTTAGAGTTGGCTAGATGCTTTGTAGGGTAATGATGAGATTCCTGCAGCAGTTAGAGCTGTCAGTAACAAAAATTTATTCCCAGCACTGGGGAGTGAGTGTCTAGCGCCGAAGAGTTTATTAAACTCTTTTACGCTTGACAGTTGGTGCTTTGCGCTAGGCACGTGATGCCTTATGCTGAGCAGTTGATGGATTCAGGTTCTGGGATGCTCAAAAGTCTTTGATCAAGCCTTCAAATTTATGGTTCTGTCCCGTATCATCATTGGAGATCTAAGGTAGTTCGGGGAGTCTTAATTTGGGGTGTCTACAACACCATTTTACTGGCCCATTCGTGTCACTTTGACCTTTTGTAATACCCTTAGTCTTTAATTATGTTTTAAGTTAATTATGTGTTGTGTTTTGGGCTTATTATGTGAGCTATTGGGCTTAATTTGCTAGCTAAATGAAATTGGAACATAAGTTGGCATGTGGCACACACACTCAATAATTTTTCTAAGCCTAGCAAAACAAAATAGGGGGTTTCTATGTTCTTCTATTCTCTTATACCTATCACAAATCGTAAAGAGAGAGAGAGAGAGAGAGAGAGAGAGAGAGAGAAGAAGAAGAAGAAGAAGAAGAAGAAAAAGAAGAAGAAGAAGAAGAAGAAGAGAAGAAAAATAAGGGGAAACTTTGCTTGGCTTGGAATTGAAGTTTTTAACTTGGTAATTCTTGCATCTCGTACTTGATTCTATGTTTGTAAGCTAAATTTCATGCCCTAGTTGACTGATCTCAAGTTTAGTTGGGTTACAAGCTGGGTTTTGATGTAGAGTTGAATGAATGCTCTCTTAAATGTCTTGAATTTGTGTAGTTTAAGTGCTTAGAACATGAATTACCTCGTTTAGAAATATGCAGGATTGGAAACCTTGTGTCTCTCTTGTTTTTAGGGATTTTTGTTGAGGCAGTTCCTAAACTCCAAAAATCATGGGATTTTAATAGAGAGTTCCTCTATGAGTCTTTTATCTGTGTAAGAATTTCGGAATCCAATTGAAAGTATTAAATTTTGTAGAAATTCGTAACCTCGCAACGCGCAATTTCGGACCGTGCTGACTGCACAGACACGTGTTGGGAAAATAGCTATAATTTTGAGCTCAGGCGACGAAATAGCGAACCGTTTCCTGATTTTGAAACTTGACTCATAGACCTAAAAAAATGTACAAAGATTGTGTCTTAGTTACTCCTGTGCAAAGTCAGATTTCAGGTTAAAATTTATGATTAAGAAAGTGTAGAATTAAATGAAATGATGGGGAGGGTGTATTGTGTATTGTATTATGGAGTGGAGTCCTTGAATGTGGCTTTACACACCTCTATTAATAGAGAAAAACGGAGGGGGAACATCTGTGCAAGCTTAGAGTTGGCTAGATGCTTTGTAGGGTAATGATGAGATTCCTGTAGCAGTCAGAGCTGTCAGTAACAAAACTTTATTGCCAGCGCTGGAGAGTGCGTGTCTAGCGCCGAAGAGTTTATTGAACTCTTTTATGCTTGACAGTTGGTGCTTTGCGCTAGGCACGTGATGCCTTGTGCTGAGCAGTTGATTGATTCAGGTTCTGGGATGCTCAAAAGTCTTTGATCAAGCCTTCAAATTTACGGTTCTGTCCCGTATCATCATTGGAGATCTAAGGTAGTTCGGGGAGTCTTAATTTGGGGTGTCTACAGCACCATTTTACTGGCCCATTCGTGTCACTTTGACCTTTTGTAATACCCCTAGTCTTTAATTATGTTTTAAGTTAATTATGTGTTGTGTTTTGGGCTTATTATGTGAGTTATTGGGCTTAATTTGCTAGCTAAATGAAATTGGAACATAAGTTGGCATGTGGCACACACACTCAATAATTTTCCTAAGCCTAGCAAAACAAAACTGGGGGTTTCTATGTTCTTCTATTCTCTTATACCTATCACAAATCGTAAAGAGAGAGAGAGAGAGAGAGAGAGATAGAGAGAGGAGAAGAAGAAGAAGAAGAAGAAGAGAGAAGATGTAATAACTCTAAATTTCAATAAATAAAAATTTGTTTATCATTCGATTTAAATTAGCTTGGATTGCTTTAATTTTCTTGTAGTTTCCCATAATTACACTTTAACCCTTAAAAATTTATTCTTGACTTTAAGCCCTACTTGGTGTGAATAATTCATTTCTAACCGACCAGTTGGAGAAACTGAATTAGGAAATTACCTGGTTACTTTTCCCTAACCATAGATGGACCTTTTTGCCCATCTTTGAACTTTGTGAACCTTTTTAACCCTAGATTTGAAAATTTATTATTTATTTTCTTTTATTTTTATTGGTTTTCTTCTTTATCCATTGGACGATAAAAGTTAGAGAATTTTTATCCATTGGGTAATAGAAATCCTATTCTTTATATTAAAAGAAGGATTTGATTAAGTACTAAAGTACTAATATTTATAAAAAAATAGAATTTTATAATTGGTTAAAAGGACATTTTGGTTATTTTAATATAAAAGTTTCCTTGGTACTTTTGTCCATTGGACAATAAAAGTTAGGGGATTTATTATCCATTGGATAAAAGGGTTAGTCTTTCAAACTTAGTACTAGGATTGAATAAACTAGTCTTTTTCTTAATCCCCATGTGATGAAGTACCTATATTATATTATGTAAGTACTTGTTAGTCTTAAAAACCTAAGATTTCCTAAGTACTCGTATATTATTTTATAATGGGGTTTTGTACCCAATTGGATTAATTTAATGGGGAGTTGATCTACCTAGAGTACATAAGTACCTATGTATATAATATATATGTACTTGGTTGATTAAAGTATTGTCTTAAGTACACATGTGCTTATTTATTTGTTTAATAGGAAAACTTAGTCTTTTAAAACTTCTTTGATCTCTAATACCCAAGTACCTATTGCTTATTGCTTCTTGTACCTTGCAGTATATATAGGTGTGTGTATATACTAGAGCATGAGAGAGAGAGAGAGAGAGAGAGGAGAGAGAGGCCGAGAGAGAGAGGGGAGAGAGAGAGAGTGGGCCGAGAGGGAGAGAGAGAGAGAGAGGAAGAGAAAGAGGAGAGATTTGGTTTGTACCTTGACTTGATCACCAAGATCTTCTTCATCCTTCCAATCCCTGGCAAAACCTAACCTCCATTGTCCTACCTTGTACTAATATCAATTTTTAATCTTGTACAACCCTCCTTTCTACCACAAATCTTCCAAGAATCAAATCCAAGGACTAACCTAGCCATGCAAGCCTAGGATCTTGACCTTGATCTTCCTTGAAAGCTTGATTTAATGGAATAAAAAAATGAGATGGAGAGAGGGGGGGGGGGGCGGCATGATGGAGGAGAGGGAGAGCTTGCCTATAAATAGAAGCTCACTCCAAAGCTTGAACTCACACCTTCACTTCTTGCTCTCACTTCTCTCTAGAAGTTCTAAGTATTCTTGGTTCAAAGTTCTAGTTTTCTTGAGTTTCTTGAGAGTTCTTGAGAGAAACCACCAAACCACTTCCAAAACCACCTCTAGATCTTTAAAAGTAGCTTAGTTTAGTCAGTAAGTTGTTTCTAGGAAGAGAAAAGATCATCTTTCTTCCTTTCGAAGCAATCCGGAGCCGTTACGCCGCCGAATCACAAAACCGACTACCGATTCACCATAGCCGACCACCGCCAAGAAGAACGGTAGTTTATCCTTGCACTCTAACTCTAAATATAAGTAGGAATTCTAGTCCACCAACTCTATGTATTGTTATAAAAACATATGTGGAGAAAAGAACAACATTAAGAAGTAACTTTGATTATTTTCCTAAAGTAGATAAGGTTATCTTTTAATGTTAAAAATGCATGATTTATGTTCGTTTATGGTGATCCAAGCATGCTAAGTAGTTTGAAGTTGGATGATCTTGTTTAATTAGTTTCAAGGTTTTGTTGAAAGCTTGTTTGTGTGGAAAATCCTACCGCGGAGTCTTGCATGAAAATGAAACACAAAAATCAAGAAAGTTAGAAACATGGCACCTAGGACGTTGTCAACAAGAAAGATGTGTTTTCCAGGAGAAGAAATATTTTTGAAACTACATAATGACCATTTCGGGGGTATTACGTGAGATGTGTGTGTATGTACCAATGGGAACCCAGCGCGGCGGAACCGAGGTTGGGTGTGTAGCTTGGTTATCCGTGGGGAGGAGCCAAAGCAAATGTGTGCCAATGGGAACCTGGTGCGACAGAGCCATTGTGAGGATACTCGGGAACCCAGAACGGCGGAACCGAGGTTGGGTGAGTTAAAAAGGAGTTTTGGAAAAAGAAAAGTAGAAATAATGACACCGTCCACAATGAGTCAGAAAAGTCAACACCAACGTTATGTAACACCCCGATTTCTCGGATACGTTAATTAATCATTTTCAACTGATTTAAAAAATTCATAAAGTTGATATATAAGAAATGAAATTTTATTAAACAGAGTTTAGCAACGGAAACCTCAAGTACCAAATTCAAACCTACTTAATTGTCTTACAAACCGACAAAATAGAATAGAGTTTGACAAATGTGATAACACTTATGAAAATTTAAATAAAAGTGCGTCAAAATGACAGAGCTTCTAAGGGTATGGCCTCCAAGGCTCAACAAACTCTCCTTCCTCAGCTGGGAGGTCTTCACCCTGGTACCGATCCTTTTGCAGCGGATTCTGTTCTTCGGTCTCTTGATTACCTGGCATGAAACGCCAGCCCAACGGCACTATAATGAGTTTTGAAACTTAGTAGATAATCTCAACCCTACTAACCCCTTACCTTACAATTAGTAGATCAACATTATTTCATAATATACAGAAGGTACAGATTAACAGCACATCGCCAATTTCTTTACTATCCATCGACTTACATGAAACCTAAGGATCCTCTCCATGAGATCCTTTCCTCCCACATCCACCAACTTTGACCGTCCCATGGAATAACTCTCCCTTTATTTGTCCTCCACCAGGGTTCTAAGCGAATACTACTAAATTATGTATCCAGTCTGGATTCGCTTACAACCATAATAAAGGAATAGCTCACCATGACAACTCAGCATTAGGGGTCGCACTATCTTATTGCCAGGCTCATTTACTATCTCCCAACTCTACACACGGGTACTATACCGTATTCAGGGATTCTTTACCGTTTCCCAAAATACTGTACCTGAAGTCCTTTACCGTACTTCACACACACTGGGTACTGTACCGCATTTAGGATCCTTTACCGTATCCCAAATACTGTACTCGGAGTCCTTTACCGTCCTCCACACTCACATTGGGTACTGTACTGTATTTAGGATCTTTTACCGTATCCTAAATACTGTATCCGGAGCCCTTTACCGTCCTCCACACACTTTGAGTACTTTACCGTACTCGGGGTCCTTTACCGTTCCCCAACTCTACTAAAGGTACTTTACCATACCAGGGTCCTTTACCGGCACCCAACATCCTCACTCAACTTACCATTTTATCCTTTACTTAACCACGTCTACGTGTTCACTACTCGAAACCATCCCAGGAACCTAAGTCCATTCTAGCACGTCGAACATGATACAATCAATAACAACTCAAACATAATACATTTCAGTGAGATGACAATATAACAATTGATAGTTGCAATTAATTAAACACATAAGGAATTTAGATTGGACCGATGCCCTTTCAAATATTTAAGTTATTTCTGAGGTAGGTTAGTTATAATAGTTATCAACTTTCGTATGGCTGTTAGTAATTTCGTAGACCAACCGAATCTTTTAAAACAATTCTTAGAGACTAACAAAATTAAATGTGTATCTTATAGAGCTTTTTAAGATATTGAGTGAAATTATTGATTCACGGCCTCTCAATTTCATTACAGTAACTTTAAGTAAAAAAAATGTCCAGGTGGACTTTTATTGTTTGTATAAGTTACAATTTCTGTAGAGGCCCGTAAATTATTAAAATTTCAAAAAAAATTTTAATACTTGAAAGGAATCGAAATTATTAATAAAGTTGAGTATTTGTTTGTGGGATGTACGGATATATGTTAATTGTGATGTATTGGATACTTGGGGAATGATAAAAGGTGAGTTTTGATGTTGTGATGATGTTCGGAGGTGTTGGTAACAAGTAGGATTGATTTTGGTAAAAGTTACAAAAAAATTTATTTTCTGTCCAGCATGAACCGGTACGGGTTTTTCCTGTACCGGTACATAATGCCCAGAACTCGTAAATTTTGGCATTTTGAAGGCTCTTGAACCGGTACGGGATTTTCCTGTACCGGTACATAGTGTGAAGGCTCTTGAACCGGTACGGGATTTTCCTGTACCGGTACATAGTGTGTTTTTCTGCGATTTTCAGCACGCATTTCAGACGCCTATAAATACCCCCTTTTGTCATTTCTCACATTCAAAACCCACGAAATAACCCTAGGAACACCCCCTCTCACCTACCCAACTCCAATCTCACCCAAAGCTCTTGATTTCAACCTCAACTCTTCAAGATCCAAGGATTTCCAACCTCAAAATCACTTGAATCTCACATTTGGTGAACAAGAGGTAAGTTTGGTGTTCCTTTTTCAAATTTTTGGCTCTCACCCACGTTTTTCTCTCTTTCCTCTCAATCACTTGTTGATCTTTGCTTGTTCATCATGTTTTTGGGTTTCTTTCTCTCTAGATCTTGCACCTAAACTTGGGAGTAGCTTGTTCTTGGAAGATTTGAGCCCTTTCCTCTTAGTGGACCTAGGGTTTTGCTCAAAACCCACTTTGGTAGGGATTTCTCTCATCTTCTACATGTTTGCGATGATTATGCTTGATTTTAAGTGTTTGTTTGCCGTAAATGGTTGAATGAAATGTTTTGTGACTCGAGGATTGCGTATTCTTTGAAAGTAGTATTATGGACTTAGGTGTTATGATTCTTGAGTTATAAGTGATGTGTTTGGTTGTTGATGTGAAGCGGGTGTGGAGAATATTGTGTCGCAAGGTGTGGGAAACACAATTTTCGCGAGGGGTGGAGAATGTTGTGTCGCAAGGTGTGGGAAACACAACATCGCAAGGGGTGGAGTACATTGTGTCGCAAGGTGTGGGAAACACAATGACGCGAGGAGTGGAGTTTATTGCGTCGCTAGGTGTGGAAACACAATTTCGAAAAGGGTGGAGGATTGTTTGGGAGGTGTGTGTGTGTGTGTGTGTGTGTGTGTGTGTGAATATGTGTATGAGTATGTTATGATATCTCGTAAATGGTGTTAGCTTACATTCATTTGGATTTGGTGTTAAAAGTGGTTTGCTGCATTCATGCTCTTCATCTCATTGCATATAGATTTTGTAGAGAACTTCCTACTGGGCTTGTTTAGCTCAACAAAATCCTTCTTTTCAGGTTCAAACGTAGGGCAGTAGATTGTATGACATGGCATTTTCGGAAACGACGACCTTTTGGGAGCTAACATGATTTAGTTACTCATCCATCTTTGCATTGGTTTACTTTTGGACAGAGATGGTGTTGTAACTGACTTTTCGTTGTTTGATCTTTTGACAAACTTTTGTAATATACATAAGACTTTGTACATGTACTTAACTTAAATTTGGGCCATGGTGCCAAAGTTGTAATCTCTTAAACTCGTGGACCTTGTTGTAATTAAACAGGTGGGAAATCCTATTTTTGGTACTATCCATGTTATGTGAGAATCTTCCTTGAATTGGTTATTTATTTATGTTAAAAATCGAGGGCGTGACAATTTCCACTCACTGAACTCTTCCTCTAACTTAGTAAAAATTAACAAACTTAAAGAAGGAGATTTTCTTTTTTGTAAGTCCTTAATTTGTTAAGATGAAAGCCTTAACTACTTTAGTATGTTATTGTCTGTAATTAGACTTTCTCTAATTAAGTATTAGACTAAAGGATAACGTTATACTCTTTTTAAATAAAATAATATTTCACTAACTAATTTATCACCCTCAACGTTTTACTTAGTAATTAAATCCACTCTCCCTTTTTCACTTACATAGTAGTATCATTTTATTCACCACAAGCCTACCTACTGATTACTAATAAGATAAAAAAAAATATCTATAATTATTCTAAATACAATAATGTACTATTTCCTATTTTTATTCTCCATTGGTAAATTTCGTCATTTGATTATAACATGATCATTATAATAAACTTTTAGCTGATGTATACTTGCATAAATATTAATTAAAAATATTTCACAAAGACAATTTAGTCATAACATGCATCTGTCAATCTAAACATTCAAATGTACAAGTATTGGTAAAAAGAAACATAAGTCAACACATGGTTTGGGCAAAAACTGAAACTAGGATAATCGCAGGGGACAAGTGTAATATATATTAACCTCATAATTCAAAACCCATCACATTTCTTGCACTATTCATTGCCAAAAAACCAGAGAACCAACTGATTCCGGCCGTACGTCATTTGGATCCATTTCTTTTACTCCGAAACATTAAAACCAATACGTAAACACTTAATATACTTAGGAGAGAGTAGAGAAGTGATTATTCTACCTTAACTTCGGTCGAAAAGCGAAAAAATGAATTCCGGATAGTTTCGGATGGCTATGGAAAAATCGGAGAAGATGCCGGAGTTGACTTTGGGTAATTGGGGATTGGTTCGGAGGTGCTCGGGGTCGTGCTAGAATTGGAGTAGTGTGGATTTGTGTTTGGATGAGTGCACAACTGAAACCCACTTGTTATTTCTCTCTCTAAAACTTTATGGAAGCTTTCTCGCTTTTCTTTTCTCTCTACTGTTTTCGCAGCTAAAGAAATGATTTGGGTAACCAATTTTTGGAGTCTAAAGGAGATGTATTTATATAAAGAAGGTGAGAGAGAGAGAGAGAGAATAAGTTTGGAAGAGGTGGGATTGTGAGAGGACAAGTGTAAAAGTGATGGAGTGTGGGAGGGAATTGAGAGAGAGGGAGTGAGATGAGGAAGGGATGAGGGTTCGGAAGGGATAATGGAATTTCAAACTGAGAAAACAAAAATGAGGTGCATGCATATGGATGGAATAAAGACTAAATGAAGAAAGTGAGGCAGGCAAGATTTTTATATCGTTACATATATGTATGCAAGGATAAATACTGAATACTATATCATAAACTATACACCCAATAGTTACTTATAATTATTAATCTAATCAATTATTGATTTAAATGTGGACATTTCAAATTTTTATTTATTTAAAAATTTAGGAATTTTACAAACGTGAGTTTGAATAAGAAATGTGGATTTAATTAACTGTTTTGTCAATATGCTTGATCTATGTAGAATCGTTGTTATTGTGATCTCTTGTTCATAAGATAAGGGTTGTGAGTAGGATTATACTATTGAGCCTTTGTAGCTCATGGTGTTACCCTTTGGTGACCCTGACATATTATATGGGTGGCGACACCGGTATAATATATCAGATCTGATATATGAACAGGGCGAACTCTTCACTTTGGAGGCGTTCGGAGCCGAAGAACTCGCTAGGATGGAGGAACAAGAGGAGCAGTAGTTAGGAATCCTAGTTCCCTATTTTGTGTTTAAATGCTCTTACGAGAGTTATGTTGTAATAATGAGCAGTGACTCTCTTTAATTTCTGTAATAAATTATCCTTTTAACGTAACTAAAATTAGGGACGTTACATAAGAAAACTAAGGGGAAACTTTGCTTGGCTTGGAATTGAAGTTTTTAACTTGGTAATCCTTGCATCTCGTACTTGATTCTATGTTTGTAAGCTAAATTTCATGCCCTAGTTGACTGATCTCAAGTTTAGTTGGGTTACAAGCTGGGTTTTGATGTAGAGTTGAATGAATGCTCTCTTAAATGTCTTGAATTTGTGTAGTTTAAGTGCTTAGAACATGAATTACCTGGTTTAGAAATCTGCAGCATTGGAAACCTTTTGTCTCTCCTATTTTTGGGGATTTTTGTTGAGGCAGTTCCTAAACTCCAAAAATCATGGGATTTTAATAGAGAGTTCCTCTATGAGTCTTTTATCTGTGTAAGAATTTCGGAATCCAATTGAAAGTATTACATTTTGTAGAAATTTGTAACCTCGCAATGCGTAGTTTCGGATTGTGCTGACTGCACAGACACGTGTTGGGAAAACGGCTATAATTTTGAGCTCGGGCGACGAAATAGCGAATAGTTTCCTGATTTTGAAACTTGACTCATAGACCTAAAAAAATGTACAAAGATTGTGTCTTAGTTACTCCTGTGCAAAGTCAGATTTTAGGTTAAAATTTATGATTAGGAAAGTGTAGAATTAAATGAAATGATGGGAAGGGTGTATTGTGTATTGTATTATGGAGTGGAGTCCTTGAATGTGGCTTTAGACAACTCTATTAATAGGGAAAAACGGAGGGGGAACATCTGTGCAGGCTTAGAGTTGGCTAGATGCTTTGTAGGGTAATGATGAGATTCCTGCAGCAATCAGAGCTGTTAGTAACAAAAATTTATTTCCAGTGCTGGGGAGTGAGTGTCTAGCGCCAAAGAGTTTATTGAACTCTTTTACGCTTGACAGTTGGTGCTTTGCGCTAGGCACGTGATGCCTTGTGCTGAGCAGTTGATGGATTCAGGTTCTGGGATGCTCAAAAGTCTTTGATCAAGCCTTCAAATTTACGGTTCTGTCTCGTATCATCATTGGAGATCTAAGGTAGTTCGGGGAGTCTTAATTTGGGGTGTCTACAGCACCATTTTACTGGCCCATTCGTGTCACTTTGACCTTTTGTAATACCCCTAGTCTTTAATTATGTTTTAAGTTAATTATGTGTTGTGTTTTGGGGTTATTATGTGAGTTATTGGGCTTAATTTGCTAGCTAAATGAAATTGGAACATAAGTTGGCATGTGGCACACGCACTCAATAATTTTCCTAAGCCTAGCAAAACAAAACAGGGGGTTTCTATGTTCTTCTATTCTCTTATACCTATCACAAATTGTAAAGAGAGAGAGAGAGAGAGAGAGAGAGAGAGAGAAGAAGAAGAAGAAGAAGAAGAAGAAGAAGAAGAGAGAAGAAAAATAAGGGGAAACTTTGCTTGGCTTGGAATTGAAGTTTTTAACTTGGTAATTCTTGCATCTCATACTTGATTCTATCTTTGTAAGCTAAATTTCATGCCCTAGATGACTGATCTCAAGTTTAGTTGGGTTAGAAGCAAGGTTTTGATGTGGAGTTGAATGAATGCTCTCTTAAATGTCTTGAATTTGTGTAGTATAAGTGCTTAGAACATGAATTACCTGGTTTAGGAATCTGCCGGATTGGAAACCTTGTGTATCTCCTATTTTTGGGGATTTTTGTTGAGGCAGTTCCTAAACTCCAAAAATCATGGGATTTTAATAAAGACTTCCTCTATGAGTCTTTTATCTGTGTAAGAATTTCGGAATCCAATTCAAAGTATTAAATTTTGTAGAAATTTCTAACCTCGCAACGTGCAGTTTCGGACTGTGCTGACTGCACAGACACATGTTGGGAAAACATCTATAATTTTGAGCTCGGGCGGCAAAATAGCGAACCGTTTCCTTATTTTGAAACTTGACTCATAGACCTAAAAAAATGTACAAAGATTGTGTCTTAGTTACTCTTGTGCAAAGTCCGATTTTAGGTTAAAATTTATGGAGCTGCAGATTCTGTGACTAATTTCTTAAGGCTAGCTATCTAATTTCATATTCTTACCATAGGACCTTATGTTCATTAAAAATAGGCTTGTTTGACATCCTCTAATCATGTTTTGTTGCCTAATTGTCTTAGGAGGTTCGGGTGACACGTGGATACGAGGTGAGTGATTAATACCCAAAACACATGGTTTGTTAATTATAAGCTTTTCGCTTCAATGATGTTTTATACTTTGATATGAACTCCATGGAATATCAATGAAAGATGGACATGTTTTATATCTATTAATGGCATCCTCTCACGTCCTAGGTTGTTAGGGGACACGTGCTAAAAGGCTAGCAAGACATGGCTATTATATCGGTTAACGAAAGACGTCTTAACTTATCCACTACTGGGGGCGCCTGGTAGACATGAAATGAATAGAGGATGTACATTACTATACCATGTTGCTATGAGATGTGATTCGTTTTTAAATGGTTTTATCATTGTCCATGGAAAGCATGTGAATTGCGTATTAATCATTCATACGAGCTTTGGCTTATGAATTTTTTCCACCTTTCAGGAAATGGGACGTAGAGTGGTGGCATGCAGCCCTTCTTTTGGACGTGCCATGTAGATGTAGACTTGTAGATAGAGAGTTGCTCTAAGTGAACACTTTTGACATGTAAATATGCACAACTCTGGGTGGTTTGCAATGTAGAGATCCTTGTAAAGACTTCTAATTTTGGCGTATGTAAATAAAATGGGGTTTTGCTTCCGCTATTCGTACTTGTGTCCCTTTTAGTCATTTGCAAATAAGATGTTTAACTTTGATATGGCCTTAGTGATTGGATCATTGGCGCTTTGTTGTGGCTAGAGCCTTTAAGGGCGGGCTAGGGTCGTGACACCTTTGACCTCAAAACACATGGCAACATTTGATTGTCCATTTATTGTGCCCTATTTATTAGGTTTCGCAACACATGGCAACTTGTGATTGGCTGAAAATTTTACATGCCTATAGATGCCCCCTCGAGACTCGTTCATGTCTGAAAGTGAGTGGGTCTCAAAATGTTGACTTGCCTTGATTTGATGTCAAAAATTTGAGTGTTCGGTAACAAAATTTTTGTTTTTGCTTGAAGCGAACTTGATTCTTCAAAATTTTAACTCATGAGTCGAGCTAAAATTTGAGGTTAAGGAATTGGTTAGCCCAATACTCAAAACCCACATGAAGTGAATATAAAATCCAATGTAATTTCCTTCTGATGAATAAACTTAACTTTGGCCCCATGACATTTGACGTCAATTTAACTTGTAAAAGTTCAAGGGAAGATGACGGCCAATGACATGTTTTGATAATTAATACTCGCCAAGGAAATTTTTAGCATTAACAAATATTCTCAACATGTCCTTGGCGGGTATTAATTATCAAAACACGTCTTGGCCGTCATTTTCCCAAAGTTCAACTCATAGGCCACGTTAAAATTTGATTTACGGGCCGGTCCAGATTAGGATGCCTTCTTCCCTCGCACTCCACTTGATTCTAAAAAAACACCAACAAGGATTTTTGAAAATTTCTCCCGAAATTGACCCAACTTCCACGCATCCCAGTCACCAACGCCATCGCCATTTGCTTCGTCTTCGTTATCCCCAGATGGTTTTACCGTCGTTGATGGTCCTCGCCGGTGCTTTTGTTCTTTAAGAGGCGCTTGATGTCTAAGATGGAGCAATCGCCGAGGTTTGAACGAGATCTTTCTGGTCCACCTTCCCCGCCGAGCTTCCGTTGTATCTCGTCGGACATCGTTTGCTCTCGTTGCCGGCTACCATCAACCACCGTTCTGAGCCCAATCTGTAGGGAGGTGATCCCGAACAGGTACACTTAGCAACAGAGCACGTGATGTATCAGGGGTACGTGATAAGCGAGACAAGGCTTATCGCCGGGCAGTTCGATGAACGGCGATAAAGGCGAGTGACACGTGAAGTCATTGGTCCAGACAGTCTGTTCGGCTGATAAGGACAAAGGACACGTGAAGTCATCTGTCCAGATATAACGACATGGACCGGTTGCACGTGAGGTCATTGGTCCAGGAGGACTGTTCGGCAAAGAGGTAGCCGAACAGTGGAAGGAGTTGCCCTAAATCATGATGTGGCAAGAGTGCTCCGGAATGGTAATATTCCGTAAAGAAATGAGATCCCGAGTATATAGGATAGAGGCAAGAGACCCAACGTGAGTGGGGTGTTCGGATGATTATGGGAAAGAGTCCCAAAAGGACTGAGAGTCCCATAAAGGTTAAGCTATTATATAGATAAGGGAATGAGAATCCATGAGATACTAGGTTCCCTATACAAAGTAGGAATCCTAGGGCAACAGGGATGCTTGGGTGGCAAGCATCCGTGAATCTATAAATACGAGGAAAATCTGGAGGTAAAAGGTACGCAATATTGGGCTATCTCTTATTGCTTTCCTACTGATAATTAGGGTTTTACTAGTATGTGATACTAACTTAGGCATCGGAGGGCCTTTGCCACGAGAGGCAAAGGTGCACTCACCCCTTGTCTGTTTTGCAGATTAGGGATCCGACGAAGAATTAGGGTTCCGGTGTAAAGGCGCGTGAAGCCGTTGCAGTTTGGTATCGTTCAGAGCACCAATTGTTTTCATCCCCCTGCAATTGGCGCCGTCTGTGGGAAACGAACCAATTTTCCTTGAAAAACAATCATGATGGAAGAAGATCCAGCAACACCGTTCAATCCAAAAAATCAGTTAAGTGGTGGAGGGGATAAATCTCCACCGGGTGCTCCGAGAAAGCCCACTGGTAGACAGGATAAGACAGCTATAGGCTCCACGAGAAGGAGCAAGTCTCACCGAAGAGAGGCGTCTGTAGAGCAGTCAAGAAGCATACATAACAGTGAAGATGTCCTCGATCGAAAGAGGAAGGAAATAGAGGAGTACGCTTGTTTAATTAAAAAATGAGAGTATGAGATACAAGAGTTGCAGCGGGTACGGGAACACCCAGAAGATTCTGGACTCTCAAGGAGGAATTCTGAGAGGGATAGACGGACTTTAGTAGTCCATAGGCAGGTTCGTTCACGAGGAGGAAGGAGCAGAAGTCCTACTCTGGGGCGATATAAGGCCTCTCCACGAAAAAGGAGAGACAGAAGCATAAGCCGAACACCGGAAAGACAAAGGGCTTTTTCACGGAAAAGGAGGAGTAGGGACCGGAGTTCCACCCTTGAAGAAGGGGAAAAAAGGAAGCATCACCGGGATAGGTACGAGAGACCTGATGCTGATTGGGCCAAAGCTACGGCTCACAAGACGAGAGAATTCGAGGATGGGACAGTAACTGCACGAGAAGCAGCAAGAAAAGCCCTAAGCAATAGCGGCTTCCCCCTTCTCAAGAAGGTTACAAGAGGCTAGGTTGCCGAGCAGAGTGAAGCATGGAGCGTTCGTACTTTACGAGACAAACACGGATCCTGTGGCTCATATACAGCACTACCAGCAGGCCATGTTCATGCATGACGGCGATGATGCCATTCTGTGCAAAATGTTCCCATCAAGTCTAGGCAAGGTAGCTTTATCTTGGTTTCACAAACTAGCCCCGCGCTCCATTCGAGGATGGAGACAGTTGGTAGAAGAATTCACTACTCGGTTCTTAACAAGTAGAAAGGCTCCAAAGATGTTTGAAAGCCTCTCTACGATGAAGCAGGTAGACGACGAGCCGATCAGGGATTATGCAAAAAAGTACTGGGAAACTTTCAACGAGATTGAAAGTTGCAGTGAGGAATACGCCATCGCAACATTCAAAACTGGTTTACCTGTTCGGGGTGAGTTGCGCCGCTCATTGAACAAACATCCGGTAGTAACGTTGGTCAAACTGATGGAGCGGATAGAGCAACATGCCAGAATGGAGGATGACATACTCCGCGAGGACGGCAGGACTGTTACCGAACAGCCCAAACCGCCTGCCAAAAGGGTGGATAAGCCAGAACCAAAGACGTACAAGGAGAGAAAGGAATACGGGCAGGCTAAGAAAGAGCCGTATAAAGAGAAGCAAGCCCCTGATCCAAAGTCCTTCTTTTCTATCACAACAGTTTGGAAGGAACCAATCTACAGGATTCTTTATCGAATAAAGAATCAGCCGTACTTTAAATGGCCCCCAAGTTTAGGCGGGGACAAAGATGCAAAACGTGCTACGAATCAGCACTGCAGTTACCATAAAGATTGGGGCCACATGACTGAAGACTGCGAGATGTACAAAAAGCACCTTAACGATTTAGTCTCTCGAGGCTATCTCAAGGAGTTCATCCAGGAGGATCCCAAGGGAAAAGGGAAAGCCATGGAACTGGATTACGGACAAAATCCTAAAGGAGTAATCCATATGATACATGGGTTGGCCGCACCTTATACGAGAAATGAGGTTAGGCTATTTCAAAGGCAGGCTAAGCACAATCAGCATGTGATGCGATTGGGAAATAAGAGAGGACGAGAGAGTGACGTATGCAAAGAGAGCATAGTGTTCACGGATAATGATTTGGGGGAAGTCCAGATACCCCACAACGATGCTCTGGTTATAACCCTACGAATTGGGGAGTATGACATCGAGAGGATCCTGGTAGACTCAGGAAGCTGTACAGAGGTGATGTACTATGATGCCTTCAAGAAGTTGGGGCTAGCCCAAACGGATTTGGAGCAATCCACAACACCCCTGATTGGGTTCGGTGCAGGAGCAGTTTGGCCCCTTGGAAAAGTAACACTACCTATTCGGGCAGGGTCAGTTGTGTTGAGAACGGATTTTCTGGTCGTAGACGTTCCTTCTTCCTATAACGCGATTATAGGAAGAACCTGGTTGCACAAAATGAGGGCAGTCTCCTCAACTTACCACCAGATGGTGAAATTCCCAGGATCCAACGGGATTGAAGTAATTAGGGGCAATCAGAAGGTGGCCCAACAATGTCTGATTTCCATCGTTAAAAAGGCCCCGAAGGCCCACCATGTTCATACATTAGAAGTGCCAGATCAACCGACTATCGAGGATGTCGGAAGATGCCCGGCTGATAAGGTAATCGAGGGCTTGGATAAAATTCAGATCAACGAGGCTGATCCTGAAAGATATTTTTTAATTGGGGAATCATTACCAGCAGAGGAAAAGGCTGAGTCAATACAGTTTCTAAAGGAATATGTCGACGTGTTTGCATGGGTACCAGAAGAGATGCCCGGTGTAGATGCTGACATAATCTGCCACCATTTGAATGTTGACCCTCAGCATAAGCCAGTTATTCAAAGAAAACGTAGGGCAGCCGTACAGCACGTGGATGCTGTCGTTGAAGAAGTTAATCGTTTGCTTGAGGCAAAGGCAATACGTGAGGTTTACTACCCTGAATGGCTGTCCAACACCGTGGTCGTAAAAAAGAAGAATGGGAAATGGCGTGTCTGTGTGGACTTCACAGACCTGAACAAGGCTTGTCCCAAGGACAGTTTTCCTCTCCCAAGAATAGACCAGTTGGTTGATGCAACGGCTGGCTATGAGCGAATGAGTTTTCTTGACGTGTATCGAGGATACCATCAAATTGCTATGTTTGGGCCCGATCAGGAGAAGACATCTTTTATCACCCCACGAGGTTTGTACTGCTATAGTGTTATGCCATTTGGGCTTAGAAACGCAGGGGCGACATACCAAAGGCTCGCAACTATCATGTTCAGGGAGCTACTCGGGAAAACTATGGAGGTTTACATAGACGATATGGTGGTGAAAAGCCAAGATAAGCGAGGACATATTACGGATTTGAGAGAAGTCTTTGAAATCTTGAGGAAGTACAAACTGAAACTCAATGCCTCGAAATGTGCGTTTGGGGTTGGTTCTGGGAAGTTCCTAGGGCATCTGGTCACTTTGAGAGGAATTGAGGCTAACCCAGATCAGATTGCAGCCCTGCAGAGGCTGCAAAGTCCCAAAACCACGAAGGAGGTCCAGAGACTAACTGGGATGGCTGCAGCACTTAATAGATTTATCAGCAGATCAAGTGATAAATGTAGGCCCTTTTTTCAGTTATTGAAAAAGAGGGAAGGATTTGAATGGGGAGCAGAATGTGAGCAAGCTTTCCAGGACCTGAAGAAGTATCTGGCCGAGCCTCCTCTTCTGTCAACCCCACATCCAGGTGAGTCCTTGATTTTGTACTTAGCCGTTTCTGAGCATGCCGTGAGTGTAGTCCTGTTAAGGGATTTGGGAATCGAGCAAATCCCAATATATTATGTTAGCAAGACATTGCTGGATGCAGAGACGAGATATCTGCCTTTAGAAAAACTTGTCCTGGCACTTAGGACAGCAACGAGGAAATTGCCACATTACTTCCAGAGCCACAAGGTTGTGGTTTATACTGAATTTCCACTGAGATCATTGCTACGAAAGGCAGACTTTTCAGGAAAAATCTCGATGTGGTCTGTCGAATTGAGCCAATATGATATTGATTATCAACCACGTATAGCAATCAAAGGCCAGGTGTTGGCTGATTTTGTGGCAGAGTTTTCTCCCACAGTAGCTCCCTTGCCTCCTACGAAAAAGGAACAGAAGAATAAGACATTAACCGCGAAGGATAAAGTCTTAGCTGAGCAGGACGATACAGAGTGGAAATTATTCGTAGACGGGTCAGCTTGCAATACTGGTTCAGGAATTGGGGTTGTCCTTTTTCCCCCTGGAGGAGTGATGATAGAGCTATCTGTTCGGCTTGGTTTCAGCGCGTCGAACAATGTGGCGGAGTACGAGGCACTCTTAGCTGGATTGAGAAGTGCGAAGACATTGAAAGCAAAACGAGTGAGGGTGCACTGTGATTCACAGCTCATAGTTAATCAGCTGTCCAGGGAATATCAGGCCCGGAATGAGAAGATGGCAGCATATGTGGAGGGAGCCAAAGATTTACTTGACACCTTTGAGAGGATTCATATTGAACAGATAAGCTCCGGGCAGAATGCCCATGCCGATTCACTGGCATGGTTGGCAGCAGCCGTTCCAACTGAACTCAAGCGAAGGGTAGCAGTTGAGTATCTGACAGAGCCGAGCATTAGTAGGAGCGTAGAGTTGGTTTTGGACGTGAACCAAGGACCAAGTTGGATGGACCCAATTGTGGAGTTTTTCCGAGATGAAATACTCCCCATTGACAAGAAGGAAGCTCACAGGATCAAAACCAAGTCTGCAAGGTTTTGGCTGTCTCCAGAAGGGAAGCTTTACAGAAAGTCCTTTACTGGACCATATTTACTTTGCGTGCACCCCGAGATGGTACAGAAATTCCTTCATGAGATTCATGAAGGGACGTGTAGGAGTCATGCTGGAGGCAGATCCATTGCCCACCGAGCAATTACACAAGGCTATTGGTGGCCACATATGCAGGAAGATGCCAAGGTGTATGTGAAAATTTGTGAGAAATGTCAGAAGTTCTCACCAATGATTCGAACACCAGCTGAAGACCTGGTGCCTTTGACGAGCCCTTGGCCATTTGCCCAGTGGGGAATGGACATCGTGGGTCCTCTCCACAAAGCAACTGGGAACCGAAAATTCCTGTTAGTTGCAACAGACTATTTCACCAAGTGGATAGAGGCAGAACCACTGGCTAAAATCACAGAACCTATGATAGAAAGGTTCGTGTGGAAAAACATTATTACTCGATTTGGGATCCCCTATTCCTTGATTACAGATAACGGGTCCCGGTTTCAAAAGAAATTCAAGTCTTTTTGTGCCCAGTATGGAATTCGGAATTACTATTCGACTCCTGCCTACCCTCAGAGTAATGGGCAGGCAGAAGCATCCAACAAAACCATTCTTGACGGGATCAAGAAGAGGTTGGATAAAGCCAAGGGGAAATGGCCCGATGAATTGCCTCTTGTTCTATGGGCACACAGGACAACTCCTAGGAGGTCTACGGGAGAGACCCCCTACTCGTTGGCATATGGAACAGAGGCAGTCATACCTTTGGAAGTGGGCCTCCCAACCAACAGGACCGCATTGGTTGAGAGTGGGGGCAACGATAGAGCTCTCGAAATTGAGCTTGATCTCGCCGAGGAAAAGAGGCAGAGAGCACTGGTCCATCTAGCTTCTTATCAGGAACAGCTGATGAGGAGCTATAACAAGCACGTTCACCCTCGAGAGTTTGGTGTTGGGGACCTTGTACTGCGAAAGGTGCTCGGCAACACCAAGGTAGCTAACGAAGGCAAGTTAGGGGCCAACTGGGAAGGCCCGTATCGGGTAACAGAGATTGTGGGCATAGGGGCCTACAGGTTGGTTGATCTAGACGGCAACCCAATCCCAAGGCCATGGAATGTTCATAATCTGAGAAAATTCTTTGTCTAGATGAATTTAGTCTTATTTTAGATTGCACTACGTGATTGTGTGGGAATTACGAATGAAATTCCCCTATTTTTCTTATTACGGATTACTCTGTTTTAGTTGCAAGGGGTACGAATAACGCCCCCTTGAGTTCAGTCTATGAATAAAGACATCCTTTTCCTCACAATATATTCAGCTTTTTGAAAATATTGGTTTTTAATATGAAAGATGGATTACTGTTTTTCTTTTCCTCATTCATATTGGGGAGCATGGAATTGGCACGAATGCCATATACGAATATATCCATGCTTGGTAGCTTAATAACTACGCACGAATAAACGCTAAAGTGTGAGGAACTTGTAACTAAATGTACCCCAAGTATGAAGACACTTGGGATGCATACAAAACATATGCAGCTATTCGGATACAGTCATCTGAGTAAGCGATTGTGCTAAAAAGTATGAAATACTATAAGTCCGAGAAACTTACAGCTAACTTTTGATTTAAATTCGAGGAAGTTTGATCACAATCTGGTATGAGATTCCTCAAGTACGAAATACTTATGAAATGTCCAAGTACGAAATACTTGACTCTGTAAGGCATAACGAGACATGTCAAATACTTATACAATTCTAAGTACGACTATACTTAGTCAAATCCAAGTATGAAATACCTGGACAAAACAAGAAACTTAAATGCATACGAATAGATGCAGCCTTGGCAAATAACTTGTGGTAGGAAGCACAAGGAAACATACACAGCCACGAGATGCCTAAAGACAAGTATGAGATATCCGAAAGATAGAAATGGCTACGAAGGGCCGAGCAACAGACAAAACCTAAATTTACGCCACGAATGGCCGAATACTTGTATCCTCAAACAAAAAAGAGAAAAGATGTTCTAGTGCCTCGCAGGGCTAAATTAAACTACGGTCGCGCAGGACCTGCAAATTATTCTCCGGTTTACGTACTTACCATATTCAGTCCAGTTCTTGGACCTCATGAGTTAGCTGCTCGGCAGCCTCTGTTCCAATCTCCCTTGGAACCCCATCGCCACCAGCATCCCTTTCTTCAACTATGGGATCGTTGTTTTCCCGAGCAGGTGACTCCACGATGGCAGTCCTCAGTACTTCGGTAGGTGTATCTTCTTCAGCACCAGCAAATTCATCGATCTGTTGATCGATGTCATTCTCTGGATTCCCCTGGGGTTCATCTGCAACTTGAGCACGTCTGCTTGGTAAATCATTGTCCTCCCAAAGGGGAGAATCCTCAGCAACCCCTACCTTCGTCAGACATGTTTCTCAGCAGGCTATCCAGATCTGGTCCTGAATGGCAGGCATCTGGTTCACGTAACTGGCTGTTGTTGTGTCAAAGCCCTTTTTATATCCTTCGTCGTATGAAGCCTTTTTGGTGCTGTCAATCTCTACTAGAGCTTGACCAAGGTTGTCCTCGGCTGTCTCAAGCTTGCTTTTGGTTTCCACAACCTCTGCCTTAGCCTTGTCCCTTTCTTTCTCCAGCCTTGAAATTGATCGAAGCAGCCTGGTGTTATCATTGAGAAGTCTGACTCTCTCAACATCAGCTTCTTGATACTTTTGGCCCAAGCCCATCATCTTTTGGATAAACTACAAACAACAAATATGAGTTAAAAGGTTTTATAGGAAACCCACTATAATCAAAGCAAAGCTAAAAGCAAAATGTTTGGTTACCTTGATTCCACTGACGAGACCAGTGGATACAAGTCTATCTGCAGACGAAGAGGTTTCTTTCTGCATGTCTACTAGGAGTGAGAGGCCCTGAGCTAAGGCTAGTGCAGTCTCAGAAGAACTAGCACTATCTCCAACGTTTACAGGATGGTCCCCCCTCATGAGTTGAGGGGCCCAGACCTCAGCAGCAATTTGGGTGCTCGGTAATGGAGTTTCCAACGGTACTGAGGCAGCTGGGACGTCGGTATCTCCAACCTCATCGCTCCGGGGACGTTTGTCCCGATGAGCATCTGCTGCCTCGAGGGAGCTATCTTGTTCCTGATGAGACGATGTTGACCTGGTAGATCCCCCCCTATTGCGACGAGATCGTGGGGGAGGAACACCAGTTGATGCCACCCTACTAGCAACACCGCGTCCCCCTCTGGGGACGGTGAGAAGGGTACTAAGGTCTAAAGGTTGGTGAGTCATGGTACCTGGATTTTCAGGAGAACGAGAATAGCCGGAGGAGGAGGATTAGCTGGTAGTACAGATGGGAGCAGGATGGTCGGCCTGGTGTTCAGGTGTAACATGTCTCCGTCTGGACCTCCTGAGTACCACACAGGTTACGGGGACACCTTCGGGAATGGCAACTTCACCTGGCTGTCCGGCAAGGGTGACTTCCGCCTGCAACCCTGAACTCCGTGGTTGTTGGGGAGCTGCAGATGAAGAGGCACCGCTGGTGCTTGGATTAGCCAATCTCCTGTCTATAAACCCTTTATAGGCGGGATTGTAGTCTAATAAAACATTGGCGTCACGACCCCGACCAAATGATGGGGTACCTGGTTCACCTTTGTATCTTAAAATTTTGTTGATCTCAGCTGTTCGGACGTAGCTGGGTTCAGCTCTAGGGCGCCTATTTGCGTTCTCCGCTGCACGGTTAAAAAGCATTTTAAGGGTCAGAGACTACAGCGAAACATTAAACAAAGTTACAAGGGGAAGTGGAAATCAGGAGCATACGTGGGTAGCCCCATATGTGGGGGCAGTGGAAGCCCACCACCTAGCCGTCTTCACCTACTGGTTCGAATGCTCCAGTAACGTAGAGAAAATCGATCTCGTGATCGCGAGCAGAGTCTGGTAAATTTAGCACGAGACGCTTCTCTGCTTTCCTAACTTTGAAGTAGAAGGTGTTATAATCGGGGTTTAGCACGATGCTATACCACCATTGGATGTCCCAGATCCCCAGTTGGGTCCCCAAGATTCTGTTTACAGCTACAACCCCCATTATTAATCTAAAGAAATTAGTGGAAACTTGCATTGGTGTAAGTCGATACCAGTTTAAGACCTGACGAAGCAATGGATGGAGGGGAAATCTAACTCCCCCCTCAACAATGGCTACGATAGGAATGCATATCCTATCCCATGAACCCCCGTCCCTGTCTGCATCTAATGGGGCGAGTTCAAGTCCTACATTTTCAGGGACGTCGTACTCTCTCCTAAAAGCCGCCATGGCTGACGGGGTTTCACAAAGCTTCCTAAATTTTCCCGGCTTAGGGCCGCTATCACCCTCGTTCGCCATTGGAATATACAGAGGGGACTACGAAACGATCGAAATCTAGAAGGGATATGAGTAAATCCCCTAGGAATTGATGAATCAGAGAGAAAGAGCTTACAATGAGAGGAAGCGAGGAGGCTTACGAGATGAACTATGACGCTGTCTGAGGTTGCAGAAGGAATATGCAGACGGCGGCGATGGCGTTTTGAGTCGCTCAAACAGTAGGAGACGAGGAAGGGTTTTGAATTTGTGAAACCCAAATGAAAACCCTTTCAGAGGTTTAAGGGCTGGGAACGGAGACGAAACGTCTCTCTCCACGCCGTTACGAGTTAAAGTAACAGAAAGCGAAAAATATACTAACGACGTTTGGAAGTAACGTCAGTTCGAATTTAATGCAGAGTGTACGAAACACGCCACGTGGAATTATTACCTCGAGACGGTATAATGACAAAGCCGCCAAGGACCTTAAAGGGTATTAATGGAATGGCTGCCTGGGGCTAGACAAGTATGGTCCGGACCTGTTGTTTCTAAAAGCTTCACCCATTGCCCCCGAACAGTGGCAAATGGATAACGCTGGGGAGCAATTGTAGGGAGGTGATCCCGAACAGGTACACTTAGCAACAGAGCACGTGATGTATCAGGGGTACGTGATAAGCGAGACAAGGCTTATCACCGGGCAGTTCGATGAACGGCGATAAAGGCCAGTGACACGTGAAGTCATTGGTCCAGACAGTCTGTTCGGCTGATAAGGACAAAGGACATGTGAAGTCATCTGTCCAGATATAACGACATGGACCGGTTGCACGTGAGGTCATTGGTCTAGGAGGACTGTTCGGCAAAGAGGTAGCCGAACAGTGGAAGGAGTTGCCCTAAATCATGATGTGGCAAGAGTGCTCCGGAATGGTAATATTCCATAAAGAAATGAGATCCCGAGTATACAGGATCGAGGCAAGAGACCCAACGTGAGTGGGGTGTTCGAATGATTATGGGAAAGAGTCCCAAAAGGACTGAGAGTCCCATAAAGGTTAAGCTATTATATAGATAAGGGAACAAGAATCCATGAGATACTAGGTTCCCTATACGAAGTAGGAATCCTAGGGCAACAGGGATGCTTGGGCGGCAAGCATCCGTGAATCTATAAATACGAGGAAAACCTGGAGGTATAAGGTACGCAATATTGGGCTATCTCTTATTGCTTTCCTACTGATAATTAGGGTTTTTACTAGTACTGTAACGACCCTGATTTTTGGACAGTAAAAATTTCGTTAAATATTTGAATTTTTATTGATTACTTGAATTTGCTTTGATTTACTTTTAAAATCCTATAAATTGTCGTAATTACATTTTTGCCCCTTGAATTTATTTCTTATTCAAGTTATTTATTTAAATTGGTTATATTGCTTTAATTTCCGATAGTTTGTCATAACTGCAATTTAGCTCTTGAACTATCGTTTCTTGCACTTTAGCCCCACTTAGCAAGTCTACCTAGCTTCTAACCATCCGGTTAGAAGAACTAAATTGGAAAGCTATCTAGTTACTTCAAAATGACCGTTTTGCCCCTCATCGGAACTTTTGACCCTTTTGAACCCTAGACTTAGAATTTGAATATTCTTTTTCTTATTATTCTTTGTCCATTGGACAAAGATGGTTAGGGAAACTATTATCCATTGGATAATAGAAACCCATTTGTTTATATTAAAAGTATATTTGGTTAAAGTACCTTGGATAAAAAAATATAAACTTTTTAAGTACTTTTTGACTATTTTATATTAAAAGTGACCTAATATCTATTATCTATTGGATAATAAATGTTAGGGGAAGTTTTAACCATTGGGTAAAAGAGTTGGTCTTTCCAAGTACCATGGCGTCTCATTAGTTTAACATTTTCTTTTAAACCATGTGAAAGCATAGCAATATTTTAAGAAGAAAGGTACATGATACCAAGATTCTCAAAAGTACCTCAATTATTTTTCTAATGGGGTTTTGATCTCCCTAGGTACTTATGTATCTAAGTATATATATATTCTAGTACTTTAAAGGTTTAAATAATACCCTAAGTACCTCATGCCTATTTATTAGTTGTTGAGAGAATCCTAGCCTTTAAGGGCTATTTGTGACCTTAAGTACAAAAAGTACTTAGATTTTATTGTTGCTTGCAATATATATACATACATATGTACCATGAAAGAGCAAGAGAGGAGAGAGGAAGAGAGAGAGCCGAATGGAGGGGGAGAGAGAGAGTGAGGCCGGATGGGAGAGAGAGAGAGAGGGAGAAATTGGTTAGTACTTGGCCATTGAACTTCCATTGTACCACAATATTCTTGGGTGGTTGATTTTCCAAGCAAGACTTAACTTCCAATTGTCCTCTCTTGTACATTTTGTATTTGTTTAAGCCTAAGAATCTTGTACTAATCTCATCTCCACCATTGGATTGTCCAAGATCAAATCCTTGGTACACCATAGCCATGCAAACCTAGGATTCTAACCTTGATTTTCCATGTGAACACTACTTTTTGGACAAAAAAAGATGAGTTGTAGAGAGAGAGAGAGGGGCCGGCCATGATGGAGGGAGGGGGAGCCTTTGCCTATAAATAGAGAGCCATTCCATGCTTGAACTCACACCTCAAAGCAATAGCTCTTCCTTCTCTCTAAAAATTCAAGTGTTCTTAGTTCAAAAATTCAAGAACTTTCTTTGTTCTTGAGAGTTCTTGAGCGAAACCACTAAACCGCTCCCAATACCACCCAACGATCCTTAAAATAGTTTAGTGAAAGTTAGGAAGTTGTTTCTAGGAAAAGAAACGCAAATCTTTTCCTTTCGAAGCAATCCGAGGGCCGTTACGCCGCCGAAATCAAAACCGTCGACCAATCCACCGCCTAGGAGAACGGTAGTGATCCTTACCTATTTTTCAAGTCCTTACTTTATTTTCGATAAGTAGTTTAAGTTTTGCTACTTGAATCTCTACTTATTTTCAAAAAGTTACTTGATCATAGATGAAAGAGTAAAATGTATGATTATGTCGTTTATGGAATTCAAGCATGCTATGTTATTTAAATGATCTTGTTGTACTATATCGAAACTTGATTGAATGCATGTTGTATGTAAAGTCTCACACGCGGAGTCTTGCATGAGAACGTGACACGAAAACCGAGAAAGGTAGAAACATGGCACCTAGGGTGTGTTTAACAAGGAAGTTGTGTTTTCCCGGTTGGAAAATATTTTCGAAACTACGTAAGAACCATCTCGAGGGTATTACGTGAGTTTGCGTGTGTTCCCATGGGAAACCGGACCGGCGGAACCATGGTGAGGTATAGCTTGGTTATCCGCGGAGAGGAGCCAATGCAAATGTGTGCCAATGGGAACCCGGCGCGGCGGAACCATTGTGAGGATACTCGGGAACCCGGCGCGGCGGAACCGAGGTTGGGTGAGTTAAAAAGGCGTTTTTGAAAAGGGTAATAACAACATGGGTTACGATGAGTCGACACCAACGGTAAATCGTAAAGCAATTGGTAGCGCTATTGTCTTTATTCACTGCTTATGTACTTATCATGTGGAAATCGATGCTAGTATTAGGATTATACTACTGAGCCTTCGTAGCTCATGGTGTTGCCTTGTGGTGACCCTGGCATATTATATGGGTGGCGACGCCGGTATAATATGTCAGATTTGATAGACGAACAGGACGAACTATTCACCTTGGAGGCGTTCGAAGCCGAGGAGCTGGAGAAGCAAGAAGAATTGTAGTTAGAAACCCTAGATCCCTCTGTTTTGTAAATAAAAGTACTTTTGTAGGGTTTATGATGTAATAACGAGCTGGACTCGCTTTGTTTTTATAATAAAATATTTTATTTAACGTACCCAAAATTCGGGGCGTTACAAGTACGTGATACTAACTTAGGCATCGGAGGGCCTTTGCCACGAGAGGCAAAGGTGCACTCACCCCTTGTCTGTTTTGCAGATTAGGGATCCGACGAAGAATTAGGGTTCCGGTGTAAAGGCGCGTGAAGCCGTTGCAGTTTGGTATCGTTCAGAGCACCAATTGTTTTCATCCCCTTACACAATCACCATCTACAGTCGATCTCCCTACCGCTTCTTCAATGGAATGTCACTAACGGCGACATTTATCCCCTCGGCATTTGCCATCGTGTTAGTATCAATTATCTTCATGAATTTTGCTAATTATAATTTAGGATTGCACTGGTTTTGTAATATCCAGTTTCGCGTGAAAACGATCTCGATATTGATCGTCAAAATGGTGGTATAAGTACATTACTTTTGCAATCAGGAGAATGGAAATTTAGGAGTTGCCTTTGTATCTCGTCGGACGTCGTTTGCTCTAGTCGCCAGCTACCGTTCAACTAGTGAAATTCTTGAGTTTGAAAACTAGTGAAACTCACTAGATAAAATCTACATCTAGTGAAATTTGAAATCCAACAAAAAATTGTGAAATTTGAAAACCAATGAAATTTGAAATGGAGTAGTGAAATTTGTGAAGTAGTGAATTTCACTAATTTTTTGAAGTAGTGAAATTTCGCCAGAAAAAGTCACTGGTCAGAGTGGTCGTCAGTCGGAAGTGGTTGTGGGGTGGAGGTGGGAGGGGTGATGTAGAGACCCGTATAATATTTAATTATTGAAATGTTTATTAAATGGCTAATTGGGAGAATATGATTTATTTGTTGGTTAATTGAATTGAGGATTGAAATGGTAGAATGGAAACTAGAGGGGGTGAGAGTGTGATTAGAAGATATATGGGTATAAATGGAGTGGATGTGTATATAGGAGATCAAAACACCTCCATATCTCTCTCTCTTCCATGCCATTTCTCTCTCTCTCAGCCAATTCTCTCTCTCTCTCTCCTCTCCCTTCACTCAAAACTCCACTCCATCTATCAAGAACCCAAAGAATCAACCTCCCTTTCGCATTCCAATCACGTTCTAGAGCTTGAAATTCCTTGGGTGAAGTTTGGAGGAGAGCTTTCTTTGATTTTGAAGTTCAAGGAGGCTAGGGCTCGCTCAAATCTCGTAGATCTTGGTTTTTGTCCTAAGGTAGGGACTTCTTTACCTCTTTATATGGTTTATATGTTGATTTGATTTGGTGTGCAAATTGTTGATCATCCCCCTTTGTTCTCTCGAAAGCTGTCAAAAAAGTATAGAAAACGCCCCAAATCACCCAGGGATCGATCCCTAAGCATGAGGGATTGATCCCTCATTTCAAATCTGGATTTTTTCACCTTGGGGATCGATCCCCATGAGAGGAGGGATCAATCCCTCCCCTCTTTGGACAGATTTGACCCTATTTTGTGTTCTCTCAATCGCTTCTAAACCCTTTCGGACACTTCCTTAACTATCACAAGCGTGTTCAATTGACTTCCTATGATTCATTGATGCTATCCTTGATCCGTTGGCCTTCCGTTAGTAAGGAACGAATAGGAATTACTTGATGAAAACTACGTTGTTATGCATCTTATCGATTGATTGATTACTTGAAAGTATTTGTGGCTTATTGATGACATTGTTGGCATAACGTAGGATGTTTCATGTGTGAATGTGATCATGAGAAAGTCCTAGTTTGCATATTGAGTAAGAAAGTGGTTGTTAGGGTCAGAAGTTGGGATAGGGGGTTTCTGACGCAAGGGGTAGTAACACGGAGACTCAAGTGGGTCTCGTAACACAAGAGGTGGTAATACAGTGATCCAAGTTGTTAGGGTTCATGTAATGCAAGGGGTGGCAATACGGTGACCCTCGTAGTGTTATACTGTAATGCAAGAGGTGGGAATACAAACGGTGGAGATTGGTGATAGTGAGTCGTGTCGAAGCTATAGAGTTGCTTGAGTCTTGTGAACAATGTGGCAAATTTGTGATAAGGCATACCTTAGAATGATCGTAATGAGTGATTGGTATCCCTATGAGTTGATCGTTATTCATCGGTTGAGCTACACTTCTTGCCTTCTTTCCTTCGAACTTGTTTTTCATATTTGCACATAGATTTGGTAAAGATTTTTCTGCTGGGCTAGTGTAGCTCAACCTATCTTTCTTTTCAGATTCAAATGCCGAACATTAGCATGCATGTTTTGTGTGCTTGGAAGTGAAGACTTTTTGGAATCTAATTTCATTAAGTTATTTTAACATCTTTGTAATGATTCTCTTTTGATAAAGATATTTTTGTAACTAAGTACCTTAGAATTCCTTTGACTAACTCGTTTGTAATTTAATAACTTGTTCGTATTTGTGCTTGAGCTTATTTTGGGACCAGTGTGCCAATGTTGTAAATTTCTTAAACTTGGGGACATGATTGTAAATTAAACAGGTGGGAACTCTTTTGGGGTATTACTAATGATATGCGAGGATCCTTTATTGAAATGAAATATTTATTTAAGTTGAAAATCGAGGGCGTGACAAATTGGTATCAGAGCATCTAGGTTTGAATACTTTGAGACCGTGGGGAGACTTCTAGTCTCATGGGTTCAAAATTTCACGTCTTTCGCATAACATATGTGTGCTTGTGTGGATTGACATTTCTTGGTTTATGTGGCATTGCATTTCAATATGGTAGAGTAGTGTAGAGTTACTTTGACCCGTGTTGGGATAGTTGGGGGCTTTGACCTCATGAAATGATGTTGTTATTGATAAATTCCCTTTTCTTATAACTTGTAATAAGATGCCTTTGAGAATGCGTGCTAGAGCAAGTGAGGCTAAAAGTCGGGGTGGTCATGGCCGAGGGGCGTCAGTTGAGGATGAGGTTAGCCATCATGGGGAAAATCCGAATGGGAATCCGGGGGAAGGGGCCAGACATGGTTAGGGAGAGGAAGAATCGGTCGTTCAGAACCCTTTTGCTAGGGATTTCGTTGCGGCTCTTACAACTGCAAACCTTCTAAACCTAGCGCCTAGGGACAGTGTGGATAGTCATGCATTGTCAGCTATGAGGGAGTTCAGTTGTAGGAATCCACCAACGTTCGATGGGTCTAGCAGTGACCCTCTTGTGGTCGATCATTGATTGGCTCAAATCCGAAAACTCTTCAGGGCTCTTAAGATCACGTAGGATGACTTGCGAGTCAATATTGTGGCTGTTCAACTTACCGGGGAAGCTAACGAGTGGTGGGAGTCGGTGTTGAAATCGAGGAAGGATGCAAGGAGAGTGGCAAGGACCGTGGCTCAAGCAAATGATCCAGATGTGGAGAACTTGACTTAGGTCGAATTTGAGGTGCTTTTCGAGGAGCAATACTTTCCAGAAATGAGTCGTGACCAATTAAGGGATGAGTTTGAGAAACTAGAGCAAAGAGATATGACAGTGTCGGTGTATACTTTGAAGTTCCAATTATTGTCTCGTTTTGCACCGGAGTTGGTGGCAACCGAGGGAAGCAAATGTAGGCAGTTTGAAAAGGGCTTGCATGACACCGTGAAAAGAATGGTGATGGCACAACGCAAGGGGAGGTTCGCCGATGTCGTCGAGTGTGCAAGGAGCATCGAGATACCAAAGGAGGCACCACGAAATCCTACAGCTTAGGAACCGAAACAGCAGGTAAGGGTTATGAGCTCTTCTTCGGGGAGTTTTGGTGGTCAAGGGAGGAAGAGACGAAGAGATCAAATGTCGACTTCTCAGGGTCCATCAAGCTTTAGGCCTCCATCTTCTTCTTCTTTTGGGACTCAGGGAGTTTCTAATGGGCCTCCAATCGTGTGTCACAAGTGTGGTCAAGCGGGGCACATTCGTGCTCAGTGTCTGCGGCTTTTGGGTACGTGCTTTACTTATGGGAAGGCCGATCATTTTGCAAGAATTAGCTCGCATGGGGAAGGGGCACGTAGTCAGTTTGGTTCGGTGCAGCAGCCGAGGGGTGGTCAGAGTTCTGGTCGGTAATCATTTTGGGGTAATCAGAGGCAGCAGCAGCCTCACTTTTGTCAGACAACGTCAGCTTAGGGATCTCAGGTTGAGAGGGGAGTGAGTTCTTTGACACCTACTCAGGGTTTTGGTCAGCGGGTGGATATGTTTAGAGTCAGATGACTCAGGGTAGGGCTTTTGCTTTCACTTCTGCTATTCCGCCTCCACCACCTCCTATTACTTCTCAAACCCTAGAGACTTTGGTTTTGAGGGGTACATTCCTATTGTTTAACTCAATTGCTAGAGTATTATTTGATTCTGGAGCATCGCATTCATTCATTGCTACATCTTTTGCTTGTGCTTTGGAATTGAAAAATGAATGTATCAATCCTCCTTTGTTCGTTGAGACACCCATAGGGGTGTAGATCACCATTAGATCGTATTTGCCGGGATTGTGAGCTTATCTTGCAAGATCATTGCTTTACCTTTGACTTCATCGTGTTGAATATGTCGGGGTGTGATCTTATATTGGGAATGGATTGGTTGTCTACGTTTCACGCCACCATAGATTGCTTCAAGCGTCGAGTCTGTATTTGTCTGCCTGGGGGTGCTTGTTTTGAGTTCTTTAGGGAGCGTTGGGAACCAATAGAGCCATACTTATGTGGATCTCGGGAGCAAGAGTCGGTGTATGCTTTATTAGCGAGCTTGGCCTTAGATGAGGATGTATCTGCGCTGTAGACACCTCCCTGGAGCAGGGTATCACCATACAAATTGATTGTTGTTGTTTGTTTGCTTTCCACTTCATAAACCAAGATCGTGGATATTCCCATGGCTAGAAACATCGCCACATGATTACAGTTATCATCAAAACAGAGTCGCCACCTAGTTTGTACTAGGAAAAACAAGTAGAGATTCTGGGAACGGGAGCTAAAGTTACAATGAGGGGAAGGTGTTAGGCACCCCTCTTTGCCCAGCCATGAGACTGGTCCGTAATTGTTAGATATAAGATTAACACATGCTTTATTAAATCCTAACACGTAATCTGTTTTTAGCCATTTAAGGAGTTAATGGTGAGCCAAGACTGAAACAGAGCTGTGCCGGGGAGATGGATCTCACAGCCGGTGTATTGATGTCATGGCCGAGAGATCCTCTTGGTTCAATGTATCAGCCGAGGGATTGATTCCCCAGCAGATGTTTTTCCTCACATCGGATAGAATTGTTAGCAAATAATCAAAACGCTATGATTTAAGCATAAAAATAGTAAATAAATTGAACCAGAGGCCCCGGGGCCTCACCACCTTGATCCCTCAGTAGCTTCATTGCCTCGGATTGAATGGGATTGACTGATTGCTTCTCGAAAACCCTAAGGTTAGGGTTTGAACTTCAGGGGTTTGATCGTCGGATTGCGGCTGCCTTCGGAGAGTTAGGGCTTTTGTAGAGGGGATTTGAGAGTGTATTTTTGTAGAATTTCGTGGCTGATGAGAGAGTCTTGGTCTCCTAATTTTGGAGCCAAAGGCCCCTTTATATAGGCATAAGGATGACACACCTCAACCAATCAAAATCGAACGATTGAATTGAAGGTATAAGGCAACACAAACTCCTCATGGTAATCCTCTGACGTAGCCCGAAAGCATCAGGATTTGGCTACTAGGGTTTTGTGAATGGATCAAACGATTGACAGAACGTTCCAGAATCTGGAAAATAGGCGATTTGGCAGCCGGGCAGAGGATCTGGAGGCCGAGTAATAGACGTTGTGGCTGAGAAATGCTTCTGGCGGTCGGCTAATCAATCTCTCAGGGAGATTTTCAAGCAACAGGATTCACGGGTGAAGAAATGATGTTGAGGCTGGGAGATCGATGTTACGGCCGATAGAAAGATTCTCCTAGAATACTATTTTTCTGTCTGAAAGGCTATTTGGCTCTAGATTGGGTCCTCTACGTGGCTCAAAGTTACCACAAATCCATGGGTTTACAAGAAGTCAATTAGCAATCACTATATCCATATCATCATCGAGATGGTCCCCAAGGTGAGACTTAAAATAATCGTTAGGCCAAATTGGGGTGTCTACACGCACAGGGGGAGTTACCTCTTGTTGTTTATGATTTTCCGGACATGTTTCCGAAGGAGTTACCCAGTTTACCACCCGAGAGAGATTGAATTTTCTATTGATTTGCTTTCTGGTACCGCTCCTATTTCAGTACTTCCTTATCGCTTCGCGCCTGCCAAGTTGAGAGAATTGAAGACTCAATTGCAAGAATTAGAGAGTTGGGGGTTTATTCGCCCGAGTACATCACCGTGGAGAGCACCGGCCTTGTTTGCTCAAAAGAAGGATAGGTCGCGTCGTCTATGTATTGGCTATCGTAAGTTGAATCGTGTCACCATTAAGAATTAGTATCCTATGCCTAGAATTGACGACTTATTTGACCAACTTCGAGGCGTAACTTGTTTTTCTAAAATTGACTTGAGATTCGGTTACCATCAGTTGAGGGTTCGGAGGGAATACGTTCCTAAAAATGCTTTTTGTACTCGTTATGGCCACTACGAATTTGTTGTTATGCCTTTTGGATTGATGAACGCACTGGCAACTTTCATGGACTTGATGCCTTTTGGATCCATGCCTATCTTGATCGTTTTGAAGTTGTTTTTGTGGACAATATCCTTTTCTACTCGCCTTTGGAAGAGGTGCATCAATCTCGCATTTCTATTGTTCTTGAGCTCTTGAGAGAACACCGTTTGTATGCCAAGCTTAGTAAGTGCGAGTTTTGGTTGTCCGAAGTCAAGTTTTGGGTCACGTGGTATCGAAGGATGGGGTGTCCGTTGATCCAGGGAAGATAGAGTATATTCGAGATTCGTAGTTTCTTGGGCTTGGCCGGGTCCTATCGTCTTTTTGTCCTTGATTTCTCTTGCCTAGCTGCTTCGATGACTAGATTGACTCATAAGGGGACTCGTTTTGTTTGGAGTAACGCATGTGCAATGGCCTTTGAGAAATTGAAGAGAAAGTTGACTACCGCGCTGGTTTTGATTGTGCTTGAAAGGGAAGTCGGTTACTCAGTGTATTGTGATGCTACGAAAGAGGGGTTAGAGTGCGTTTTGATGCAATTGGGACAAGTAGTGGCATATGGATTGCGGTAGTTGAAAACTCACGAGCGGAATTACCCTGCCCATGACTTAGAGCTTGCGGCCGTCGTTTTTGCTTTAAAGAGTTGGCGTCATTACCTTTACGGTGAGAGGTATGAAGTCTTTTCCGATCATAAGAGTCTAAAGTACTTATTTTCTTAAAAGGAGCTTAATTTGCGACAACGCCGTTGAAGGAACACTTAGAAGACTATGATTTTGAGTTGCAATATCACCCGGGAAAGGCGAATGTGGTAGCGGATGCATTAAGTAGAAAATTGACACACCTTGTGAGTTTAGCCATCCACGAGTGTGTAGACACCACACCCTATTCTGAGCAATTCGGAGTAGCTTGTTTACGGTCTTTTGTTGCCCCAAGAATGATTTAAGGTCGAGAACATTTCAAGGTTGACAGAGGGTCTTGAGCTTTGAACGTTGGACTTTCCTCCCTCGAACCCATTTCAAGCCCAGAGCAAGATGAACCCCAGCAAAGCCCTACTTGCTTACGCCAGCTTTCACTTGGCGTGCGCCAGTAAACTGCCACGTGTCGGTCATCGACCGTTGGCTCAGTTTGACTGACGCACGCAGGTCCATAGCTGGCGCACGCTGGTCAAAGCCAGTCAAATCACCACTTTTCTGTCACGTGCTTGAGACTTTGTAACCGTCCCCGTATGGGGGAACAGTTCCCCTAATGATTATATTCGACTGGCCGGCTCCCCCTCTCTCCTACACCACCTTTCAACCCAAGTCCCATGCATTTAATGCATGGGGACTCTTCTCTTTACCCAACCAAAGGCCTAACCCAACTGATTAGCCCTCCTCCTCAGTCCCTCTCTCCTCTATAAATCCCCCCCTTGCATTCATTTGCAAGGGGTTAACCACATTCAAGTCTCCTAACTTCTTTCTCTCCTCTCTTGTTCTCTATCTCTCCTCCTCCATTGAAGGTGAAAGAGAAAGAAGAGAGGTCCATCCCCTTACACCCCATTGACATTCAGTCACCACTCAACCCCCATCTTCAACCTCAAGGCTCAAAACCATCCATCAACCTCCAACCAAAGGTATACCACCTTTGCATGGCTTTCTATTTTCAATCCCTGAGGGGAACCAGAAAGGTCCAGGCTAGTAACCAATACTAGTCCTGGCTTTGAATTGGTAAAATAAAACAGTCGTGCAAGGCGAACAACGGCGCACGCTAGTACCTACAAGCCGTACGCCAGTAGCGGCTGTATGCGCACTACTGGCGTGGGGATCATTGATCGTCCTTGTTTACTTGTTTATGCTTCAGTCATCACCTTAGCATGCTAATAATCGGTTTTGTATTGTTCTGTATCCTAGAACTATTTATGTTTAGCTTTTAATATCTGCTTCTTGCTTGTTTAGAGGGCCTCTGGGATCCCTCTGGTCATGTTCCAAAGCTCAGATAATGAAAAGCCAAGCACGGACCAAACGGTAAATCTGGCGTACGATTTTCTAAGATTGGCGTACGGCAGTGTTACCAGGTTCCAGTGGCTGGCCCTTGTATTTAGCTTAAGTCTTGGCCTCTTTTTGTCTCCCCACATTGTTTATGGGGTTTTCTGTCCTTTTTCAGGGCTTCCAACCATTTTATCTGTCTGTAATCTGTATATATGCTGTTTATAAACTGCGTGGTTTGTCCTGGGTGTGCACTGGTCCATTCCAGAGCCCAGAGGGTTGTAAACAAAGACTGTGAGTGCAAAGGAGTGGTGTAGGCCAGTTTGGTGGTGGCGTGCGCAGATCATGGTGGCATGCAGAGGCTTGGCCAATGCATGCCAGTACGTTGCCTGTTCACACATCTGAAAAGCAGCGTACCCCATCTCGTTGAAACTGCTCTCAGTGCTTGTTTTCAATCTATATTCATCTATTGATTCAAGCAAGTCATCATTCATAAACATTTCGTCACATAACTGCAAGCTGTACAGTTTTAATCCCCATTATCTGCTCCCCCGCCCTAATTGGCCAAAAAAATGATCAATGAGAGAAAAATGCAAATGTTTTTACAAAATGCTCGAGTAGAGACCGATCTCCGGATTGGGCGAAAGGGGTGCCATAAAACCCTTCCCCTCTCATAACCTGGCTCCCGAATCTCAGATATCGAAGGTGATGACGGGCCGGTCTACGCCTTTTTCAAAATCAAATAAATGTAGCAAGCGTTTTCGAGTGCGGTTCCTTGGGTATTCCACCGCTAAAACCCGAGTGGCGACTCTGAATCGAAGCGTTTCGCCGCTCTTTTCAAAGAGGGCCGCACCCGATTTTAAAACCACAAAATCCGGAATTTTGGGGCGCGTGCCCACAGTGGCGACTCCGCTGGGGACTCATTGCATTGATTAATATTTGGAAATTAATACATAAATGAACAATCTTCAAAAGCTTGTCAAAATAGTACGCTCCGCGCTGCTGAACAACGGAATGGTAACGTAATAGGATCTCAGCATCCAACCAATCCGAATTGGGGCTTTTACTATCTGTTCACTTGTGTAGTTTTTCTCCAAGTGTTAATTAATAAAAGTGAGCCAAACTTAAAAGGGCATTTTTCAAAACTCTGCGTTTCTCTCTCACTCGATCATTCTTTAGCATTCTTCATTTGCATCGATGTTGGCTAGCCCCATTGAGGTGTTTTGGGTAATCGGCACAGTTTACTGGAGCCCGGGGTCCTCGAACGCCCAACAACCTTGGACAATGATGAGTCATAATACCATTCGACTATTGCTCTGCTACACGCGTTGCAGTGGGAGGTATACCACAGCTCTAGTCAGAGGAACCCCCTTAAACCAAAACCGGCCTCTACATGCGTACAATGTCACGACCTCGATTTTCAATATAAACCAATAATATTTTTTTATAGAAGAACCTCGCGTAACATAAATAATACCCAAAAGAGTTTCCCACCTGTCAAACTTACAAACAAGTCCCCAAGGTTACAGAAATACAATCTTGGCACCATGGCCGAAATTAACTTAGTTACAAGTACAGCCAACTCAAAATATCACCACTTGCTAGTCAAAAGGAATTTAAGAATAATTAGTTACATACTCATCTTTACCAAAAGCAAATTGATTACAAAAGATGATTAAGTAACTAAAACAAGGTTAGCTCCCAAAAATCTTCATGTACAAGCACGCCGTCACATGCAGTCTATAGTCCAACGTTCGAACCTGAAAAGAAGGATTTTGTTGAGCTACACTAGCCCAGTAGGAAAATCTTTACCAAATTTACATGTAAACATGATGACGAGTGCAAACAAGAAAGGATAAGGAAATACAGTTCGACAGACGATAACCAATCAATTCTCAGATGAAACCCTATTGAAATCGAATGCATAGGCCATACAATACTAACCCCTTCTAATAATCCCAACCCGACTTGCTAACCCAAAACTTCACCATCGGTATTTCCACCACTTGCGTTACCGGAATAACACCATAAGGATTACCGTGTTACCACCACTTGCGTCACGGTGATCCCTAACGACTCGGGTTACCGTATTACCACCACTTGCGTTACGAAACCCTTTAAGTCTCCGTGTTACCACCACTTGCGTTACGGGACGTCCTAAACCAACCTTCGACCCAAAATCAACCATTCCTCATACAACATGCAAACCTAAACTCCCCCATGAACCCATTCATAGATGGAACACCCTACATTATGCCAAAGTCATCACAAATGCACCATGAATGATCACACGATACCAACAATCTATAGAAAGTACATTACAACGTTTAACTAAGTCAATTCTTATCCGGTTATTGCTAACGGAAGACCAACGGACCATGGAGTACATCGAACCATCATAGGAAGTCAATTAGACAAGATTTAGATAGTTTAAGAGGTGTTCAAAAGGGTTTAGAAGTATTGGAGGTCAGAACAATCAACGGAGAAGCAAAAGGTGCAAAACTGGAGATAAGCTCACTGTATCGATACGCGCTTAATCCGTATCGATACGGAATCAACTGTCCAAAAAGATAAGCTTACAGTATCGATACGGCCCTTAATCCGTATCGATACCACGGGGCTTCGGGTAGAACTTTCAGCAGATTTTCAGACATGCTCAAGAACTAAAATCCGACAATCAAGGGCACGATTTTACACCAAATTAACGTATAAACATATAAAAGAAGTAAAGAAGTCCCTACCTCGCAATAATGGTCGAGATTCAAGCGATTGGAACGAGCCCTAGCTTTTGGAGCTCCGAAACTTCGATTTAAACTCAACCCAAGGATCACCGAGCTCAAGAACGCGATTGCAAGGCCGGAGGGAGGTTGCTTCTTGAAGATTTTGGGAGATAGAGTGGAGTTTTGGGTGAGAAGTGAGGAGAGAGAGAGAGAGAGAGAGAGAGAGAGAGAGAGAGAGAGAGAGAGAGATAGCCGGTGGAGAGAGGGGGGGAGAACGGATGAGAGAGAGAGGAGGGGAGATAAAATGATCTCCTACTTCTCTCACACCCCTATATATACTCACATATCCTTATATCACACACACACCCCCTCAACTCTCTATTCTTTCACTCTAGCCCTCAATCCAAAATACCCACCAATTAATCCATATTTTCTCAATTAGACATTTAATAATTAATTTCAATAATTAAATAAATTACGGATCTCTACATACAAAGCACTAGGACCTTTCAACCTAAGACAGGAACCTACAGGGTAGGATTTCTTGCATCTAATAAACTGTCTATGTGTTACTGCTTTCCCTATCGCATGCCTGTACATACATTCTTACCGTTCTGCGTAGGAGCATGCTAGGGCGGCTTTTATCGAGTCTGCCTTATGTTCGTTAGGATGCTGCTGTGGCTGATGACGAGTCGTGCATCTCGATGTTGCACGTTATCAAACTTTCAAAGTCCTTTAATCAGAGATGTTTTGGGAAATCAAAACGTTCTAAGCCTTTGTCTAGAGAAACCAAATCAAAGTTTTCAAACAGGAAAATTAGGAATAGCGGGGAGAATGTCGTGATACTTACACCATTCAGGTTAAAAGTGCTAATCACTTACACCATCAAGGCTCCGGCACAGTGCTGCTTACGCCATTCCGATTATGGTATCACTCCATCTACACCGAGTTATTCCAAACTCAAACTTTGTCTGAGACTTCGAGGAAAGAATAGCCAAAGGCTTAGGCTGTCTTGACATCTCTTAGTGTTAGTCGATTCAATCAAGGACACATTGTCGAAAAGAAATCCGAGGATCCTATGGCAGCATCCGAGTGACATAGGGCGGTCTCCCTCTAAGTCTAGAGTCTAGGAGGACACCGATGACGTTGACATTATCATTTTCCATTTGTGCAAAATATTTTGAATAACTGCTGCAGGCTGTCACTGAGCTCTTATACTTTGCTGTCTAGCTGCATTATGGGAAGCTCAGAAATCAAGAGCCAAACCTACTTGGGACTGTCTACGGGGGTTGCTTGAGAATCTGCTTTGGGCTTTGTTTCTCGGTCAATCACAACGGAAGCTCTGACTTGCACTCTTTCAGGAGAGGATTCACCACCAACGACTCCGCACGAAACACCGCCGTTCAGTCCGTCTCCACCCCGAACGCCAAGTTGGTCAAGACAAAAATCCTGGATATGGCCGAACTCCCGCCTCCGAACCTTGCTAATGCCTTGGCAGATCTCCAGTACAACTTGGCCATCATGCAAGAAAGGGCCGATCAAGTCGATACCTCCATGGCCAATTTGCGTGCTCTGATAGAGGAGCGACTCCCTGCAAGAGGTGGAGGCAGGGAAAGGAATGACCGTCAACCTGAGGCTGAAGAGGTCCCTCAAGACAAAATCCCTCCTCCAAATCTAGAAATGGCCGCTCTGATCACCAAGATGGCAAAGCTTGAAGAAACGGTTTCCAAAGCTGAAAGGATAGGAGCTGGTGGTTTGGACATGGACTGTCTTTGCCCATTCCCGAACGCCAGGTTGCCCGAAAGATTCAAAATGCCGGACTTCGCAAAGTTCGATGGAACGGGAGATCCTAAAACCCACCTGCTGGCTTATCACGGTGCTATGAAACTACATGGGGTAGAGGAGGAGGCCATGGCTCAGCTTTTCCCACAGACTCTGGCTGGTCCTGCTTTTCAGTGGTTTTTGTCTCTCGACATTGCCAAGCGCCGAACATGGGAGGACATTGGAGCAGCTTTCAACGCCCAGTACAGTTATAATGCCCAGCTCAAAATGACCACTTGGGAGCTCGAGTCGACCAAAATGAATGCCAAGGAGTCCTTTGCAGACTTCATCAAAAGGTGGAGGGCTAAGGCAGCTCTCATGGCTGATCGGCCCAGTGAAAAGGACCAAATCTGTATTATCTCCCGTAATCTGCAGCCTGACTTCGCCAAGAATATTGTACTTGTTCAAGGCGCTGATTTCTATACTTTCTTTGAATCTGGTCTGGCTATTGAAGAAGCCCTCCAAACTGGAGTTTTGCAACGAAGTGACACCTCGTCTTCTACCTCAAAGTCCAAGCCTCGTGCTTACACAGGCAATAGCACTGTCCTATTCGGCGGTAACAACTACGCCAACGCAACATCTGCCAGCAACAGTGCTACGCAGGGTTCCAGCCACATTGCCGACATTAACCAAGTACAAATCCCTCAAAAGCTCCGTAACCGTAATCAACCTCGAAACTTCGCCAAATTCGAGGCACCACTATCTCAAGTGCTGGAAAGGTTGGTCAAATCCGGTCATCTCAGACCATTGGACCCAACTCCTCTTCCTCAAAACCCGTCTCCGAGCCATAACTCAAACGCCTTCTGCGCCTATCACCAAATGCCCGGCCATTACACTGACTCTTGCTATCGTCTTCGTCATGTGATTCAAGACTTGGTGGACAACGGTACTCTTCCAAGCCCCCCTAAGCCTAACGTCATTACCAACTCCAGGCCCAATCACAATTCAAACCCACAAGTAAACCAGATAAGCCTCATCTCCACCATATTCGACCCTACTGACCATATAACCCCAGAGCATCACCCCAAACCTATTGTAACCATCTCGGCGGAGCTTAATGTTAACAAGTTGGCAGTCAGCTGGGATATGGAAGACAAAGCAAGGGAGTGGGCAGAGTTGGCCAGCGACTGGAATGAGCGATACTTCATGGGATTCCCGCAGGCTCCGGCTATCAATCAAGCTCAGTTAGATCAATGGGAGGAAGAATGGAATGCAGCAAGGGCAGATCCGCTCGATGGTCTGTCATTGTTTATGCTTTTCTATCAGCCTGAGCCTGCTGCGGCCGAAGCCGAAGAAGAGTATGTGTGGAATCCGGAGCCCGATGTCGTGCAATTGGCCTAGAACCAAAACTTCAACTTGGAGAAAGCAGACGATGATCAGGCTCTGGACGAACAATACTGGGATTGTTATATCGAAAGGGAAGTCATCGCCGATGTACATCGGCAGCTTGGGGCAGCGTTGCCAGTGATAGACACCATCTTGAATGCTGTACATGCGAGCGACCCAACTATCAACATTGTGCCTGTAGAGATGCCGCGTCTGGTTGTGCCCCCTCGTGACGATTGTTCGGTCATGGTCTTGAATGCGCCGCCCGATGACCTGTGGGAGGTGGATGAAATTGTCGACCTTAACAAAAGTCCACTACCGGCTGACTTTTGGGACGTTGATAAAGTGGTTGACGTGAACGTAGGCGATGAAGTATGGACTGTCAACTCTGCTCTGGTCGATGGGGGCTTCTGGGATGTGCCATTCGTCACCAATCTAGGACTGCCATTTGAGGAACCTGCGGTACAGGATCCGAGTTTTTGGGAAGGAATGGTAATGGAAGACTTGCTATGGGATGTGGCTCCGGGACAAGACTTAATAGCGACGATTGCGTCGGCCGACAAGGGAAAGCGCAAGCTGGAGGAGATACCTGCAGATTTCTGGGGCTCACTTGATATATCTTTTTGGAAGGATGTTGCAAATGTCACAAGGAGTGGCCGAGTTTTTTAGTCGCCGAATCTGTCAGTTGGAAGCTCGTCTAACCCTTTGGCTCAGAAACCCACCTCTCCACCAGCTCAAAAGAGTTCCCTGCTTGTTCCTAGTGGGGCACCAGAGGACGATTTTCTTCAGAAGCAACTAGACAGGATTCCTGCTGCCGTCTCTGTTTGGGGTCTGATATCTTCGTCAAAGGAGCATTAAGAGAGACTCGCCACAGCCTTAGCCCATTTTGAGGTACCAACAGACATCACTCCCGAGGCAATGATCGCTTTGGTCTTGCCACTGCTCTCCAAGCATTCTGTCACCTTCACTGAAAGGGATCTGCCCGTTGATGGAACCGCTCACAACCGCCCGCTGCACATTACCATCAAGTGTAGGGGACACTGGGTGCCGACCGTGTTGATCGACAATGGCTCCACCATTAATGTTTGCCTGATGAGGGTCGTATACCGCTTGGGACTTACAAAGAACGATCTTACGCCCTCCAATCTAGCTGTTAAAGCTTATGACAACACATGCCGTGTGGTAGAAGCGACCCTCATGCTCAAGCTCGATGCTGAAGGCTTCGAGATGGATGTGGAATTTCATGTGGTCGACATCCCTGCTACTTTCAACCTGCTGCTGGGTAGGCCATGGCTGCACAGGTCGGACATTATGGCTGTACCCTCGACTCTGCACCAAAAGGTCATGTTGGGGCTTCCCATCGGAACTTTAACTATCTGCGGAGACTCTGGGATCTGCGCGCTCAAGGATGATGGGACACCAGTTTTGGGGATCATGCACAGAGAGGAAGACTTAGACTTCGGAGGATTCGCTTTCGACACGTCCAGCTCAGTCCTGTCCATTGTCATGGACGACGACTTCCTCATTAGCTCAACCGCTCTTGAAATCATGCGGAAGATGTCGTTCATGCCTGGTCTAGGACTCGGGATCAACCAGCAGGGGATCGCTAAGTTCCCCGCCTTTCCTTTCACCGAAGGCCGTTTTGGTTTGGGATACGTTCCCCCAGCCAAGGATGCCAAAAAGAGGAAAGACGTGGGAAAACCTCAAACCCTTTATGGTAACCCTGACAGCTACTTCGTCTGTAAAGGGGGTGGCACTGACTATCTGGGACAGATCGAGCCCTTTTGGGATCCTAAGACTCGCACTTGGCTGCCCGGCTTCGAGATCTTCACTGCGGACACTTGGGCTGATGATGAGGACGAAATAGCTGAAGAGCAGATGGCTCAGGAGAAATTCAAGAAGCAGCTGGTTGAGATCAAAGAAAAGGCCGACTGGGTGAGGACTTTTGATCAGGGAAGCTTGGAGATGCTGTTCGCCCAAGTAGGTTTGGTTGGCAAAGAAGGAGAGGCTGAGGTACTGATGCTCGGGCCCGACTCTCAGGACGTTCTCGAGGACCCGACTTCTCTCATCGTAAAAGCAACCGATAGTATTAATAACTGTATTTTTACTCCGCGTTTAACATGCATCGATGATACCTCTGAATCTGACACAGAGTCTGTCGAGTCTAAGTCTAGCTCAGAGTCAGAGTTTGTGCCTCTCGGCCCTCCACGTCATAGCTTTTACTTCGAGTTTGAGTCTACTGTACTTGGCAGCCCTTTCGGGCTTTATGAAATGAATGATCCTGCTTCCGATTACTTTGTTGACTTTTATATAAACTGTGTCGACCCCGACGATGAAGGAATCGACTTCGACAGGAACATCCTGGCTGAGTTGCGTTCCCTCATCGAAAGGGAAGACGAAAGGCATGCTCAGCCTCTAAAAGAAGAAGTAACTTCAATAAATCTGAAAGATGAGGGTGACCCCCGTATGATGCAAATCGATTCAAACCTGTCCTCGAAAAACCATGCTGGTACAATCGAAGCACTCAAGGAATACTTCGAGGTTTTTGCTTGGTCTCACACAGATATGCCCAGTATCGATCCTGAGATAGTGCAGCACTGAATTCCATTAACGCTAGGGGCGATTCCCGTCAAGCAGAAGCTCCGCAGAATGAGGCCGGACTGGGTTTAGAATATCAAGGAGGAGGTTACCAAGCAGATTGATGCAAGATTCCTAAGGGTCGCTGAATATCCCAAATGGGTCGCTAACATTGTGCCCGTTCCCAAGAAAGATGGGAGGATCCGGGTTTGCGTCGATTTCAGAGACTTGAACAAGGCAAGCCCCAAAGATAGTTTTCCCTTGCCTCACATCGATGTGCTTGTGGACAACACGGCGGGGCATGCCTTACTCTCTTTTGTCGAAGGATTTGCGGGATACAATCGGATCTTTATGGCTCCAGAGGATCAAGAGAAGATAACGTTCGTCACCTAATGGGGAACTTACTGCTACGTGAAAATACCATTTGGGTTAAAGAATGCTGGATGCACTTTTCAGCGGGCCCAAACAACCCTGTTCCATGACTTCATTTACAAGACGGTCGAGGTGTATGTGGACAACATGATTGTAAAGGCGAAAGAGGAAAAGGACTACCTTCCTTCACTTAGGCAGTTTCTCGAAAGGCTTCGCAAGTACAATGTGCGTCTCAACCCGCAGAAGTGCACGTTCGGGGTCACAGCAGGCAAAATGCTGGAGTTTCTGATTACCAAGAGAGGAATCGAAGTGGACCCGTCCAAGATCAAAGCGATTCTCGAAAGGGAGCCCCCGCGATCTGAGAACGGAGTGCGAAGCTTTCTGGGGAAAGTTCAGTTCATCAGCCGGTTCATCGCCAAATTGACTCCGACTTGCGAGCCATTATTCTGCCTGCTCAAGAAAAATGTCCCGTTCGAATGGACAGACAAATGCCAGGCCGCTTTTGAGTCCATTCAGAAGTACTTGCAGAACCCTCCGGTACTAATGCCGCCTACGCTGGGACAACCTTTGATTCTATACTTATCTGTGACTCCAACGACAATTGGTTGTTTGCTATCGCAAGAAGGGGAGAACAGAGTCGAGAAAGCCATCTACTACTTGAGCAAGAAAATGGTGGGCAGCGAGGAGCGCTATACCCCTTTGGAGAAGACATGTTGGGCGCTAGTTTGGGCTACCAAAAAGCTTAGACACTACATGCTAGCCTATTCTGTGAAGTTGAGTTCTCGGATGGACCCCATCAAATATCTATTCGAGAAGCCAGCGCTCACCCATAAGCTAGCACGTTGGTTGCTTCTGCTGGCTAAGTTCAATCTCCAGCATGTCACAAGGAAGTCAGTGAAGGGCCGTGCTATGGCAGAATTCTTGGCAGATCACCCAGTTGAGGGGCCAGAGGATGTGGATTTCACTTTTCCAGACGAGGACGTGCTGACCGTAACCGAGGAGGTATGGACGTTGTATTTCGATGGGGCTGCTAATCAGAAGGGGTTCGGAATTGGGGTGCTGCTGATCACGCCTGTCGGTGCTCATATTCCACTCGCCTTCAAGCTGAATTTTGATGTCACCAACAATCAAGCCGAGCATGAGGCCTGCATTGTCGGAATGGAAGCTGCGATTGCACTAGGGGTCGAGAAGCTCTAAGTAATTGGGGATTCGAATTTGGTAGTCTCCTAGGCCAATGGAGACTGGAAGGTCCATGAGGAAAAGCTGAAGCCTTATCACCAAGATTTGGAAGAACTGATTCCTCACTTCAACAAGGTGACTTTCACCCATGTTCCATGCTTGAAGAATCAGTTCGCCGATGCTTTGGCGACTTTGGCTTCGATGATCGAACTTCCGGTGGGAGTTCATTTGCGACCAATCATGATTGAACAAAGGGACCTGCCGCCTACGAGTATGTCAACGCCATTGATGATGTCGATGATGGCCTACCCTGGTACAATGACATCTGGAACTTTGTGGAGCGCGGCGAATTTCCCGCTGAAGCCTCTAAGAAGGATCGAATCGCCCTGCAACGACTGGCTGCTCAGTACATCATCTATGGGGGAAAGTTATATCGAAGGTCTCACTGTGGGATGCACAAGCTGTGCGTTAACGACGCAGAATCCACAAGGATAATGGAGGAGATTCATGAAGGAGTCTGCGGTCCTCACATGAGTGGCATTATGCTTGCAAGGAAAATCCTCAGGCAGGGCTACTACTGGTCTACAATGGAGTCACAGTGCATTGACTACGTGCGGCGTTGCTACAAATGTCAGATTCACGCTAACTTGCAGCATGTTCCTCCATCTGAGCTGTATGGCATGACCTCGCCCTAGCCTTTCTCGGTATGGGGAATTGATGTTATCGGGATGATCAGGCCCTCTGCTTCAAACGGCCACAAGTTTATACTGGTAGCCATTGATTATTTCACCAAGTGGGTTGAGGCCGAGTCTTACAAGACCTTGACAACGGTTCAAGTTGCGCAGTTTATTCGAAAGAACATCATCTACCGGTATGGTGTCCCTCAGGCCTTCGCGTCGGATAATGGAAGCCACTTCAAAGGCAGGGTCCTGGAGCTCTTCGAGGAATTCGGGATCAAGATCCACCACTCAACAACCTATCGCCCGCAGACAAATGGGGCTGTCGAGGCTGCGAACAAAAATGTCTAGATGATCATCAAGAAAACCGCCGAGTCTGCAAGGGACTGGCACGAGTTGTTACCTTTAGCCCTCTGGGGGTATCGAACGTCAATCCGCACTTCTACAGGCGCAACTCCTTTCTCCTTAGTCTATGGAATGGAGGCAGTACTCCCCATTGAGCTGGAGATTCCAGCTCTGAGAGTCATGGTTGAAAGTGGTCTCGAGGAAGCTGAATGACTGAGTGGGAGGTTTGTCGAGCTCATGCTATTTGATGAGAGGAGGCTCCGTGCTCTGTATCATGTTCAAGGGTACCAGCGCCGAATCGCCCGGGCATTCAATAAGAAAGTGAAATCGAGAGGTTTGGTCGAAGGGGATATGGTTACAAAGGAGATCCGGGCTCTAGTGTTCGATCCTCGTGGGAAATTCCGGCTGAAGCGCTCTGGGTCGTACATCATCAAGACCATCCTATCCGGGGGTGCCGCAAAGCTCATCGATCTCGACGGAAATGAATTCAATACCTTGGTCAACCAAGATCAGCTCAAGCGTTACTACCCCTGAGAGATGCTCATTGGGTCGAAAACCACAAGGGTGGGCGATTTCAAGCAAAAGTTAGAGCAGCCTGCTAGACCGAAAACCTAAGGAGGCGGTCTAGGCAAAAATAAACAGGCGAAATGTCGAAAGCTCGCTAGACCGAAAACCTGAGAAGGCGGTTCTAGGCAAAAGTTAGAGCGTAAAAAGGAGAGGTAAAATACATGAGCGAACCTTAGCCTGAACTACATTCTGACTTGATTCTCTACAAAGGGATACGTAGGCAGTCTCACCTTGAGACCCGGTCACATTCTATCAAGTCGATCCAGGGTTTGACATTTTTGATACACGTCGAAGAGCCGAGAAGGTCGAGATAAAGTTCAAAGTTGCATTGGAGAATCAGAAGGGGGAAACCCTCCATCTTTCAACTTTATTTTTGCAAAATTACTACTTCTAATACAACAAGCTGAGCATAAAAGCCTTAAAAAAAAAGCAGTAAAGCATGAAAAACAGAACAAAATGCTTGAGAAGCCTAACGACTCACAGCTTATTCTAAGTACAGCAAGGTGGTCTGGAGTCAGTCTATATTTTCCCTTGCTTGCACATCTGCTCGTAGCCACTATCTATAGTGATTCTTCAGCCTTGGGGAAAAATCTGGCATTTCTGCCTGGAGAACCCTTAGGCCCCAGCGCCTCTGATAGCCATTCAGCGTCTGAGCATTGAAATTAGGGAGATGGAAACCCCCAGTGCTGATACAGATGTTCTCTTGCGAATCGCCCAGTTGGAGAAGAATGCAACCGGGAATGTAAAAGGTGAAGCTGTTTAGTCCCGCGATGACCATCCTGTCAAAGCCATCAGAATGGATCGCCATATCTGGAAGGTCCAACCAAGGGCACCTCCAAGCAATTTCCTCGGGCTGCATCTGTTGCATGAACTCATACCAGCCTTCTATATCCAAGTCAGGATATCTCATCTCCCTCTGGTGGATTCTTCTCGGGAACAAATTCCAGCCCACCGCCGGTGGGTGCAGTAAGTTCAGTTTGTCTGACAACCACAGCTGCATGAGCGAAAAGACAAGTAAGAAGTCAGATAAAGCCTGAGCGAAAAGACAAGTAAGAAGCTAGGAAGCAGCCTAAGCTGAGTGTCGAGGTAAAAAAGAGAAAGTGCAAAAACCGGAAAAAGGTGAGCTGAGTGAGTTTACCAGGAGCAAAAGCGGGCTCCCACTGAAGACGGCTGACTGGCCCGTGCTCACTAAATCTAAACCCAAGAGTGTCTCAGCCAGGACCAAAGGGATCATGTTCCGTTGGGTCCCCATTTGAGCGGCCACGCTCACCAGCAAAGGGCTGACCCGCCCATTGGCAGGAGCGAGCAGATAGGCAGCAAGCAGGTAGATGACTAAGGCAAAGCGCCAGCGTGCTTGAACTTCGTCACTATTCAAACTATCGTCTGGACTGTACATCTCGATCAGCCGCAGAATGTTCACTTGGCCACCCTCAAGGGTAGTGTTTGCCAAACCCCGAGAAATGTTGACCGAGTTGGCCAGCAGCTTGGGCATGCTTACTTGATAAGGAGGAACAACAAGTGTCGGAGACGAGTAGGTGCGGAGGTATGCCTGGAACTCCTCAATGGTCGGGCACATCTCGTCATCGCCAAAGCGAAAGACATGGACGTTAGGATCCCAGAATCTGAGGGCTGCCCACAAAAGTGCCGGACGGAGCGGCACATGTCGAAGAAAGCGGAACGAAGCAAGACCGTGATATTGGAAATTGAGCCAGTCAATGCTCAAAAATTGCACTAACCAGGGCCTGAGCAATGTTGGGAGTGGATTGTCCATAGGAAGTGCAAGCATATACTGGAGGAAAAGGGGAGCAAATGGGGCTGTGAATGCCACAAAGCAAGCACCCCAGCTTTATAGGCCTTGGCCGTCCGTTGCCATTGCACATGAATTATTCAGGCAACACGCTAACATCCAAGGAGACACAATGACAAGGACTCTGCCTTCTGAAGCCTCAGAAACCGTGTTCAAACCGTGTGAGGGTAAAAACAAAATGCTCCCCTGAAAAAAGGACAGTTGGTCAGTCAAGTGGATTTGACTCTCAGGAACCTGGCGTACGCCAGTTAAAAGCTGGCGTGTATGTGTCCCCCACTTACTGGCGTACGGGGCCAAAAACCTGGCATACACCAGTTTGGTTCACCAAAAACCAGTTTGTAGCAGCTACTGCCACCGCTTGGTCATTTTCAGTTCCGGGGCTAGCTTTGGCCAAATGTTGATTCCTACAGGTCTTAAACATCATTTGGGACTGTAGCAAGGCGTCAAACTCCAGAAGCCACGCCCGTTGAAGATTTCAGACCCTCGACGGCCCGTTTTAAGCTAAAATCAAGGATACGGAGGGTCGAATCTTGTTTCAGGGGCTTTTACCGAGTTTTGTCATACCGTACACGTTACGTAGGACTTGTGTGACTGCACGGGGGTGTCGGTTTCAGTCTGGGACCATATCGAGTCATCTTTCGTGTCTTATGTCCATTTTTGCGACATTTTCAGCTTTTTATCGGTATTCTCCTCATACCGGGATGTTTTTACCGGTTTTGATAGTTTGTGCAAGTCATTATACACCTATAGTGTCTTTCAAAAGTGTCAGTTTCTTTCGCTTAGGAGAATTTCGGATTTTGGCCTACAAGTGTCCATTTTCCCGTATCCTCCGCGTGTCTGGGACATATATTGTATCCTAAGACTTCTCTGTCACCCTGTTCTTCGAGCTAAGTCCATTGTGCGCATGTGCAAATGTCTTGTGTCATTTCAGAGCAATTATTAATGCATGTTCGATGTAGTGGATGGTTTGTTCATTTCCTTTTCCAAATCTTATCAACGAAAGGGAAATCGATAAACAGAAAACGCAGATATTATATACTACTCCATGTCCATATTCAAAGCAAAATACAGAAATGTATCAAAGCGGCCCAACGGCCCGAGCAAAGCTAAGAGTATCAAGGCACACTCGCCCAAAAGTCAAAAGGCACGCAGGCCCTATATCCAAAATCAAGTATCTACTGTGTCAAAACATCAAAAAAATCAAAAGACAACAAAGTAGACCAAGGCTCGGTGATAGCCCTCAGTCGTCAAAAAGGTCATCGTCTTCCTCTTCGCTCTCCTCCATCTCTCGCGGGTCCATCCGGAACCGAGGGTCGTCCGCGGAGTCAGAGCCGCTGCTGAGGGACGTATCCTCCTCTTCTTCTTCTGCTTCTTCCTCCTCTCTTCTCTTCTTCTACGAAGGACCCTCAACAAGCCTCTTCTCTGTGGGCCTCTTCCTCAGTTCTCGGCAAAACTGGAGCTCCTCGCTAGCCGGAGTGATCTGCACTCCCCTTTGTGCACTCGCTGCTGGCTGAGAGGAGCTCGGTGCTATCTTCTTTTGCGGAGGAGGGCGCACGCTCTTTCTCCTAGGAGCCGCCCTAGCACGTCCCTGCATGTTCATTCAAATCATTTAGCATACATTGTGCATATTGTAATGATGAGTGCAGGAAATATTGAAAGCGATTCTACCCAAAAGAGGAATGGGAGGTTATACCTGAGGCTGCACAACAGGAGCTGGAGTAGAGGTGGATAATGAAGCCGCAATGAGGCGCCACTCGCTATTCTATGAAACTCCTTCTCCATGGCTTTCATCAGGCGCACCGTCTCTCTCACTCACTCCATCGGGGCCTGTATTACAATTTTGTCAAAATCAGAATGCAAGTCAGATATACATGCGAAATTTGAAGTAAGGAAAGTGCAAAGGGTGAAAAAGTCTCATACCGGCCCTGTAATCTCTCCTGGCTCTGTCCTAGCAGGCTCAAACTGAACTGTGGCCTCCTCTCCTTGTGCATCCCGCACAGCCAGCGTCCAAGAAAGTCGAGGAAGACCCGTCGCTGTAGCATATCCGCTTCTCACCCTTGAGCGAGCAGTCCTACTGCCCTGATCGCGCCTCTCCTCTCCAGCCTCCCTAGCCTCGCTCTCCACGGCTATGTGCTCCATAACCCTGAGCAGCCTTGCCAAGTACTGCCTCCGGTAAACAGCATAGTCTCGCTCAGACCGCAAGAGAGCAGCAAAGTCTGTAGGGACGGTGAAGCGCTGCAGCTCAGCCAACGTGTACTGGTCTGTATGTGAAGCACGAGGCGGAAGTGGCTCGGGCGTGACAAACTCAGAAGACTCAAGTGACTGCCGCATCACTCGGTCACCCAGATACCACTGCCACCCAAAGGCTGATTCAAGCAGCACGCGGCTTGCAGCTACCACTCTGCTCTGGGCAAGGTACTCCGGCTCGGCCTCTGTAGTCCTCCATGGGCCCCACTCCACCTGCAAGCAAGCAACAACCAGTCAACAAACAGTCGGTCAGCGACAACATTGAAGCAATTCAAAGGCATTGGTAGTTAGAAATTATGTGCTTTACCTGAGTGCCCGACAACTCATCGAGGTACGCCTTGAAGGCTTGGAGGCTACCTCTCGACTTCTTCTTCTTCCTGTACAGCGGCCCCCATACCAAAGCACGGGGAAGCATCTTCAAATCCGGGCACGAATTCTCCGAAGGGTACATCTTCAACACCTCGTAAGCCCATAGCTGCAAGTTTCAAAGCAATCAAAGCATCAATACAACAGCCATAAGTCAAAAGAAAGGGAAAATGTTCGGAAAATGAAAGTGCAAGTTCGTTTTCTTACCTCCCACACCCTCCAGTAGCCAGCAATCGCCTTCTTTCTTCGTGAGAACTCTCCCATGAAGCTGTAGCAGGTCCCCAGAGCAGCTCCTCCCCAATCGTATCTAGCAGCTGTGCGCAAGTCGAAGAGGGCCGGCAAGTAAGCAAGGTGCACTGTAGCCCGCTTGTTGGGGTACAGCGAGGCCCCAAACAAGTACAACAGATAGGCTCTCACCATCTGCTCCTCCTCTTGCTCTGAGACTTGGACCCTATCCTTCAGATACCAGTGGAACTGGTCGTGAGGGATCGTCTCTGAAGTACCAACTGGCTCATGACCCAAAAACCACCACAGCGCCGCCTTGTCACTGTGAATCCCCGAGTCAAAAGGGATAGGCTCTCCCCCTACCCTCTGGCCAGTTAGAGCTGCGAAGTCCGCCGGAGTCACAGTCATCTCCCCGATCGGAAGGTGGAAGGTGTTGGAGGTATCCCACCGCCTCTAAGCCAACGCCGTAAGCAAGGCATGGTCACTATTCGTCACTGCCAATGTGAGGATAAATGGCCTGAATCCCGCAGCATCAACCAAAGCCCTGACTCGCTCGGGCAGTCCTTTGTACAGCTCAAGCAAACTAGCAGGACCGCCGTGCCCTCGTGTGCTACCTGCTCCTCTCTGCACATCACAAAGGCCAAAATGGTCAAGAACTCATCAGCATGCATAGTATAGTAAGCAGTCGAATCAAAAAAAAAAAAAAGAAGTTCATAAGCCAGATGCAATCAAGATTCAAAGTGTCTTGAGCATTCTGCGGGTCGATTTAGGGTTTGCAACTATTATGGAGTCGAATCAAGTTACGGGCCTATTGTTAGTCAATTCAAGCATCTCAAGTATCCTATTCCGTCGATTCTCTTCTTAAGGGAGCATTGTTCAAGTCAAATCAAGCAGGAATGGCATTTTATTCGTCGAATTCAGGTCCTACATGTGTGTTATCAAGTCGAGGCAATTTATGGTCGAATCAAGTTCATTACCACATGGTTCTCATCAAGGTTCTAAGCAATCTACGGTCAAGATTCAACCACGCTGACTAGCTTATCAAGATTCAAGTTCACTATCAAAGTGGTTCCCATCCAGATACGAGTGTCACCATGTTATCGCAATTTGTACATAAAAAGCTACATGCGGATGCAATAAGGAAGAATTGACAACTAAAAGCAAGTTCAAGGGAATACCTGTGCCCAATCGACAGACAAGTGCCTCTCGGGGTCTCTCAAAACAAGCTTTGCATCATAGTTGTTGCGACGGGGATGTAGCTCTCAAACCCAGACGGTACGAACAAGTGTGGTTCCGGAGGGACGTAGGCCCCTGCCACGAACGCTGCACGAGGTGCGGCCCGTATAACCTCCGCCCGCGTCACCGCCCGCTCACGAGCTAGACCATCCTCCTCCTGGGCCTTCTCGGCTGCCTCCGCCTCCTGTACAAAGGCCTCCTCCTCCATTCTAGCCCCCTCGGCCTCTGCTCTCAGGTGCTCCTCCTCTTGGGCCTGCTCTATCTGCCTCTACCTATCCTCGCGGGCTGCTATCACCGCCAACACCACCCTCGGATTTTCCAGAAAAATAAAGAGGGAAGGAATAAGTCCAACATTTGCTCTTTGTGAGGCTGCAAAGACATAATTGCCAGCCAAATATTGATAGGAGAGACGACAAGAAACAAGTCTGGAGCATACTTCTTCCTTGCAATGGGCAGGACTCCAACGAAGAGCAATTCCATTCTTCAAGTAATATAATGGACCTTCAGTTCCATACAAATGGCTCTCACTACACCCTAATACATTATATAACTACAGATTCAGAACAAAGGACGTCCATATTCTGTAATAGGTGTAGTCAACAAGTCATGAGAGTGGTTAAAAAAAGTGTATAACTCATTACCTCGCACATTGAAAATACTACTTTCTTCTTGTAGAAAGAGAATGAAAGGAAAACTGAACAAACATGTTTGTTCTACACCCTAATATATTGTTCATGCGATCCATGTGGTTGCCCAAACCGGTCTCCAAAGATTTAGGAAAAACCTACACGACGAAGGGCAAAACAAAATAACTAGGTTACAACAGGCTTGGGTACTTTTGGGTCCTAGTACAAGCATGTTTGTTCTAAAATCTTCCATTTCTAGCCAAATCAAAGAAGCAGGACAAATCAAAGAAGCATGACAAATCTCAAAATTAAATTGTAGCACAAGGTGGAACTTTGTATAGTACTTTATACCCAAACTTCCAAAGGGTATTGAATGTTCAATTTCTGAACCAAAAAGCAGAAATAATTTCTAACTCTTATATATGCTCTCCAACAATAGGTGTCTCTCAAACTCTCAGTTTCCATAATGGTTTTATTTTAGTTGACAAATTAACTCATACTAAGAATGCAGAAACTAAGCACATACATAAGACAAAGATCGATAGATTAATAACCACTATCACAAATCCACAATAGTGAAAACAAAGAGTTACTGTTAAGATCTACCAAGGACTGGACAAAGCATGAAACATCTAGAATTTTGACACTACAATATAATTTGTAGACGTTACCATACCTGATTAGGCCATTTTTTCACCATTTGCAATGGTTTGAGAGATATATCCAAAAACTTACTCCTTTTTCCCAAATCAACTATAAATTATTCCTTCTCCCAAATCTTTGTTGGAGAGGGCAATATGTATTGTGACATGTGACAAGTTCAGTGTTCAACTCTACATAACTCCTAACCAAGCTTTGAAACCAAGAACAGAGAAGTAGAAGGAAGCTATTTTTATGTAGCAATTAGATATCAACAAATATGATAGCTATAGCTATAAGCAAATTAGTACATACACATTTACCCATTGCATAATCAAATTTCACAAAAATTGCAACTTGAAGGAGAAAAAACTAAACAACTATGAAATCACAATATACAGAGATGCTCTTGGCTACCACTAGTACAAACAAGCATGTAATTGGAAATTTTTCTTTTTATAACAACTTCTCTACTCAACGACACATAAGATTCAATTAAGATAAATGCGTATTAGCTATAGGGTTCAATTTAATCTAGTTTTGTGACAATATATTTACAGTTACAAGTTTTCAAAATTAATCATTCAGAATATATTCAAAAAGACCTCTACTGAAAAAGAATAAGGAGAATAGTCTAACGATTTAGGGTTTAACACAACATTAGCCTCTCTGTTCTTTTTTTTTTTTGGAAATTACCACAAAATTAGCAATTGATATTGAATGCCCAAAAATCTTAGTAGTAAAAACGACATCACAATCAAGCAAGTAATATTAAACTCAAGTATGGAAGATTAACAAAATGCATACGTACAGACAACTCTCCGTTGCCGAAAATCGTGATCGGAGGCCATGGCCGAAAACCAGCACCTATTGGAAATCATCAACTCAAACGGAAGAATCAAGAACCGTCAAATGGCGGAGAAGAAAATAGATCTAGAAAACTTGGTTCTGCAGCCGCATCAATTGATTGCCTCCAAACACCAAGGAAAATTTTGTGAAACCGTCAAAATTGAAATCCCAAAACAAAACCCCAAAATCGAGAACCCAAATTGAAAACCCTAAAATAGATCCCTGAATCAAAACTCCAAAGTAAATCAAGAATAAATGTTGAGAGTGCAATTATTAGACTTACCGAGTTCTAGTCGAGGTCAGACAAGAGAAGGGGCTAGGTGATGATGGGATTGAGGCCGAACGGTGGTACTGCTGGTGCTCGATTGGTGAAGCCAGTGGCTTTGAATCATGCCATTCCTTTGCTCTCCTCTCTTCGTGTGTGTTTCTGTGTGTGTGTGTGTGTGTGTGTGAGAGAGAGAGAGAGAGAGAGAGAGAGAGAGAGAGAGAGAGAGAGAGAGAGAGAAAGAGATGTTGGTGAGATCGGCAGAGAAATTGGAATTGTGAGTAGGTACGAAATTGGAGAGAGAAAGGATTTGATTTTGGCGTCTTAAATTTTGGGAGAACGTTGTAACCGAGTTAGTGGAACGTTGTCAAAAGTCTTCCGCTTCCCTACAGTGCCGTGCATGCTATCTTAACCTCAAGATGCTACTCTATTATAGCATTTTTGAAAGAACGTTGTAAGATTATGCTATTAAAACTCAAGTTTGTTGTATTGGACGTCTCCTGAAGTTTGTCATGATTAGTTTGGCAAAGGAGGCAATGGAAATCTCCTAAGTTTTGGATTATTTTGCCAAAGGAGACAATGGAAATCTCCTAAAGTTTGCCAAAGGAGATGTGGGAAAACTCTTGAGTTTTGGATTAGTTTGACGAAAGAGACGTTGAAGGTCTCCTCAGTGGTTTTGAGTTATTTGCCATAGGAGACATTGGAAATCTCCAAAGTTTGTTTTGATCATTTTGCCAAAGGAGGCGACGGAAACCTCCTAAGACCCGATTACAAGTTACGTTCTATAGTTCAATCTGCTAAGGAAATCTACCCCCAAAGCACTCTTCAATGCACGCTCAGAGGTATTATCCAAGTTCAGTTTGCTTAGCGAACTACAACGGTCAAAGTAAGGATGGTCATGAAAGGTGATTGGTGCAACAACCTACCATGTAGTGACCTACCCCAATTGTCAAACGAATTCCTCCCCAAATTCTTGAAATAGCTTTGCATTAAAAACCCTGGTAGAATCCAGGCCCCGCCAAAGGGATTCATTCCCTCCGCAGAGTGTTATTGCCAAAGGAAATTTTATTTCCTTGCCAAAGGGATTTACCCAACTCCCTCGCTATTGTCAAAGGAAATTTTATTTCCTCGCCAAAGGGATTTATTCCCTCACCATTGGCAAAAGAATTTATCTTCCTCGCCAGAGGGATTTACTCCTTTACTCCCTCGCCATAGCCAAAGGAAATTTATTTTTCCTCGCCAAAGGGATTTACTCCCTTGCCATTGCCAAAGGAATTTATTTTCCTCGCCATTGCCAAAGGGATTCACCCCCTCGCCATTGCAAAAGGAAATTTTATTTCATCGCCAAAGGGATTTACACCCATGCCATTGCTAAAGGAATTTATTTTCCTCACCAAAGGGATTTACTCCCTCGCCATTGCCAAAGGAAATTTTTATTTCCTTGCCAAAGGGATTTACTCCCTCGCTATTGCTAAAGGTATTTATTTTCCTCGTGAAAGGGATTTACTCCATCGCCATTGCCAGAGGTGTCGCACCCCAGTCCTGCAGAACTATGGCCCACTCAAAGTGGCATGACGCCTGACACAACCTGTGCAACTATTGAGACTAGCGCCTTAAAATAAATAAAATAAAATAAACTACAACTCGCAACGGAGACCAAATGAAAGATTTTATTACATCAAACCCAACAGTTGTACAACTAAGTGCTAACCACATTTTTTTTTTTTTTACAACTGAACAAGTCTAAAGTACTTGCCTCCCTATCCAACCACTCAAACCATAAAGTACATATCTCCTACTAAAAGATTTAGAAGAGCAACCTCTATATACACCTAACAGGCATAGTAGTGGATCGATCTCTATCTCAACAAGAATCTGCAACCAAAAAAGTTACAGGAGAATGTACATTAGCAACATAATAAAAAGAAATGTGATTAAACACTTTAGATGGATTGAAGTCAAAACTTCCAGCCAATATCAATTTGATTAAATAGTGACCAAAACCCGCCTAGTGTATCATTTCAATAAACTTTCTCAATTTGGAGAATCATTCCAATAGCATATTCCAAAGGATTGCAAATATTCACATCTTTCATCTCCACTCCAAATAGTGGTATATCATTTTACCAAATATGCCAACGAGTCGTCTACCTCACGACCAAGAGTTAGGACGGTACCGTGACCTCAGTCACAGGCTCGCATCAAGCGGTGGTGAGGAGGGCCATTCTTTATCACCAATGGTAGGTGCTAGCAAGTTAGATGAGTAGTCAACCCAAGGGTAGGACCAACCAAGCTTACCAGCAAACAACAACCAAGTTTGCCAATCGACCAAAAACAAGCAACAACCAAGCTTGCAAATAAGAACATTGGTACAAGAGGCATAAAAATAATTCCTTTCAACTCATCAAACAGTTTTGATCCATCTAAGCAACAATTATATCCAAATATTCGTAAATCATAATAGGACTTTTCAATCAGTAAATATAGTGCCATCGAGTAAGTAGAAAGAGACATTTCAATTTATTATTGAAGTTGTACATTCTCATCTTACAAAACGCCGACTCCGCTACCGACTCTACTCCTTACAAGCAGGAGACGTCATAGTGACAGTCCTTATAATATCCCCACCTAGAAAGAAATGAATAACACTCCACTGATAAGGTTCACTACCAAAGCTCATGCCAAATGCAAATGAAATATTCTATGAAATCCAACCATGCTATGCTTTGCGAATTTCTGAAATTTTTCAACGGATTTGTTTGCCACAAGATTTTTACCATAAAACTCAGACACACAAACGAAGATTCTATCAAAATTTCAGAATTTTCTGACCTTGGAAAGTATTTTTAAACAGGTACCGATTAGACCAAAAACTCACAGTGATTACCATAAAACAGATTTTAGGCCAACTTCAAACTGAAATCTGTTATTAGTCAGGCACAACTAAGGCATGTGACTTATATATAGTTGGAAGCTCTATGTGTCTAATTTTCAACAAAGAAAGCAGAATGTGTTTTTGAGTTTTCTAGGTAGAGTTATAGCCATTTCCGTAAAGTACGACGGTGCTGTCAGCACAGTGAATTCTTCGACAGCAGCTCAGTGTCGGATTTTTTTTTATAAATTTATGTACTTTGAATAAAATCATGAAATTTTAACATAGTGAATTAGACATGTATATAAACCTACAGTTAAAATCTCATAGTATTTTGAGTACAAAAACTGGTGTGGAAAATTCATCAAAGTTACCGCAGGCTTGACTTCTTAACACTGCTACTTATCCAAGTCAATACTAATTCGAGTTTTTTCTACAACAAACCTTCTTTTTCCTCAACTAATCATAGTTAACCTTGTATAATATATCCATATTTAACAATATGCTATCACAGTAACAAACCTATCAAATGAGAATTATCAAAATTAGATTCATGAAAGTAATTAATTGTTTTACCTTAGATTTGGTACTTCCTCCTTGGTTCTTTTATTCTCTCTCTCTCTCTCTCTCTCTCTCTCTCTCTCTCTCTCTCTCTCTCTCTCTGTGTGCAGCCATAGCAAAAGTGAACTATGAATTCTCTTGAATTGATTCAACTTAGACTCTTAAGCATGATGTGGAAATAAAAGCATGAGGTGGGTTAATACATGCAAACCCAAATTTTGTGCTTATAGATAGACATGCAAATGCTCTTAGATGAGAACAAAAGTGCAATTAAATTGTTCTTAGCCCTTCTACGGGCTTCTTTTTCTTTTTTTTTTTAAAAAAAAACTGATAGTAGAGCACAACCATTTTAGTTCACCGTAAAACAAAGAGAGAGATCCAGAATCACATGAGATGCAAAATGCCCTATCAGGTGCGATGCACGTGCAAATTCGGAACGGGTATTACAACTCTTCCCTCCTAATAAAATTTCATCCTCAAAATTTACTCACCTTAATTAGTCAAACATGTGTGGATATTGTTTCTGCATTTCTTCAGCGCTTTCCCAAGTAGCTTTGTAACGACCCTAATTTTCTCCATAATTTATTTTACAGTCATTCAAGTAATATTAATTAGTTTAATTATAACAATTAGTAAATAGTGTCTTTGTTAGTTTTAGTTTTATTTTTATTTTAATCACATATACTGGTAGTTAGTAGAAATCTTAGTAAAGTTATAAAGTATATATATAACATATGTAAGTACGTGTAATGCATGGCGATTTTGCTATTAGTAATGTGGAGAATCAGGTGGGTGATCGTGGGGTCCTGGCTAGGCTTCTGGGGATATTTCCAAGTACACAAAACATGGACACGTCCTCTTTTCCTCTCAGCTCTCTTGTGCTGACACACTCCCTCTCTCTCCGATTATCTCTCTTCCACTTCCCCACTTCTCCCTCTATGCCCTCAAACCACTACAACACCCCACCTCCCCACTACTCATTCTCTTCCATTATATACACCCATATAATTCCGAAAATAAAAACAAAAGTTACTACTTTCCATTTTCCATTCTGATACTCAGTCCAGAGATAGAAAAAGAAAGAGAAAAAGAGAGATTTTTGAGCTCCAACAATGGTGGTTTAGAGAGAGAACGTAAAAGTGAGTTTCGGTTCTACACTTATCCGAGCACTTATTCCGGCTGCCCATTTTTTAGAACGACCCTGAGCACCTCCGAATCAATCCCCAACTATCCGAAGTCATCCCCGGCGTTCCGTTGCTCTATCGTCTTCTCCAATTTTTTCAAATCCGTCCGAAACAGTCCAAACCCATTAACCGCTTTTTCGGCCGGAATCAAGGTAGGATAATCGCTTCCCTACTCTTTCCTAAGTATATGTAGTCGCTACATGTAGATTTTAAGTATGTGAAAATAAAAGAAATCGCATGTACGCATCGGGATCGTGGGAGCCGAGAATACTCTGTTTTCTGGGAAATGAAGAAATCCATCACTGTACATGCACGTTTTGTTTTTCCTAAGCATAATGTTATTACTTTACAGTTTGCCTCTGTATTAACTTTAGTTCTAGATTCGATTCCTATAAATAATTAGTTCCATTCACAAAACAAGGATGGTAAGATCTTACTGTTTTACATTTATTATTATTATTTTAACGATCAAAGTACATTTTTATCGATTGGAAGTTAGAAATCAAGGATTGGAACAAATGAGACAAGGCTCAGTGTAACTACTAGGAGGAAGTAATTAAAAATGTGCAAAGTATCAACAATTGTTTTAACTAGGTAAAGACAAAAAAGTTATAAGCAAGCAAAAATAAATAAATAAATAAAAACTTTCACTAATGTATACTACTTGTGAATATCAGGTATTAGAATGAAGTTAATAAAAAGAGTGTTAGTATACAGAAGACAATTATATATATTTCTTTGGTAAACGAATAAATATAGTCAGTAGAGCACACATACCTACTGTAAGGTAGGAATACAGTAAGTTAAATTGCTTAGTGTTTTTTTTATTATTTTATTTAGACAGTAGTTTATATCTGCAGATAGTACTATGATAGTTGGTTTAATAAGATCAATAAACAAACATACTTGCTCAACAAAACTTAGTAACTCGAAAGGCATCGGTCCAATCCAAAACTCTTATGTGTTTACTTACTTGCACAATGTTATTTGATATGTACTTTTATTTTTTTGTTTTCTCATTGAAATGTATCATGTTATGAATTGAGCTGCTATTGACTGTATCATGCTGTACGTGCTAGAATGGACTTAGGTTCACTGGGTGGTTACGAATAGTGACTCACGTAGACGATGTTAAGTAAAGGAAAAATGGTAAAGTGTTGAAAGTGTGAGTTGTGGATTTTGATTTGAGCCATGGCTATGGCAAGGGTAACCAATGGGGCCCTGTGTTGAAATGGGTAACCAATGGGGCCCAGTGTTGAGAAATGTTGTGACGTTAATGTATGATACGTCATGGGAAGTTTCTCTTGAGAAAGAGAATGGGTCCCATGAGACGGTTAAAGTTAGCGTGGGGTAGGAATGTCCGACCCTAATGTACAATGCGTCATGGGATGACTCGATCCTCCTGTTATGGTCTTAAGTGAGAACATGCTAGATACATAATTTAGGTGCGCTCACCTAGGACCCTGGTACAGGATAAGCAAGAGGAAGGGTGGACCAATGAGACGGTTGTAGTTAGTGGATGTGGGAGGAAAGGATCTCGTGGAGAGGATCCTTAGATTTCATGTAAGATGATGGATAGTAAAGAAAAAGATGATGTGCTTTTATGTTGTACCTAATATCATTTGTTATATCGTTGATCTGCTAACTGTAGAGTAAGGGGTTAGTAGGGTTGGGATTATCTACTGAGTTTCAAAACTCATTATGGTGCCGTTGGGCTGTGTTTTATGCCAGGTAATCAAGAGACCGAAGAGCAGAATCCTCTTCAAGACGATCAGTATCAGAGTGAGGACCTCCCAGCTGAGGAAGGAGAGTTTGTTGAGCCTTGGATGCCTTACCCTTAGAAGCTCTGTTAATTTAAAGTAGTGTTATTTGAATTCCCAAAAGTGTTATCACATTTGTCAAACTTTATTTTTATTTCATTGGGTTGTAAGACAGTAAGTATTTTTTTTGAATTTGGTATTTGAGATTTCCGCTGCTAAACTCTGTTTAATAAAATTTTATTTCTTAAATCAGTTTTATGAGTTATTAAATCACTTATAAATGATTTAATTAACGTATCCGAAAATCGGGGCGTTACAAGCTTCCTCAATCGCATGACTGCGCCATAACACTTTCACCATTGGAATCGTTTTTGTGCACAATACTTTATCTTTTCTATCCAAAATTTGTACTGGCTCCTCCACGTAACTGAAATCTTCTTTCAACTCATTAGGTTGTGCCTTAAGAACATGAGAAGGGTCTGCCACATATTTCCTCAACATTGAAACGTGAAAGACATCGTGTAACTTTGATAATTCTGGCAGCAGTGCCAATTCTTTTAATAATCTCATATGGCCCAAGGTATCGAGGACTCAGCTTTCCTTTCTTTCCGAACCTTAAAATACCCTTCCATGGTGATACCTGCAAAAATACATGATTGCCTACTTCAAACTCTAAATCCCTTCGTCGAGTGTCAGCATAACTTTTCTGCCTATCTTGAGCTTCTTTCAAATTCGCCTTTATTACCTTCAACTTATCGGTAGTGATCTGAATAAGTTCTGGTTTTTCCAACTTTCTTTCTCCCACTTTTTCCCAACATATCGGACTTCGACACTTTCTACCATACAAAGCTTCATATGGAGCCATACCAATTGTCACGCCCTCGATTTTTAACATAAATAAATAATCCAATTTGATAAAAGATCCTCGCATAACTTAATAATACCCCAAAAGGTTCCCAAATATTTAACTTCACGAGCAAGTCCCCAAAAGTTAAAATATACAACTTTGGCACCACGGCCCAAATCAACTTAACCACAAGTACGAATCTGTTTAGAGTATTACAATTTCTTTAGTCAAAGGAATTTAAGAACAATTAGTTACAAACTCATCTTTAACAAAAGTAAATCAATTACAAAAGAAGATTAAGTGACTAAAGAAGTCGGCTTCCAAAATCTTCATGTCCAAGCACACCATTGCATGTAGTTTATTGCCCAACATTCGAACCTGAAAAGAAGGATTTTGTTGAGCTACACTAGCCCAGTAGGAAAATCTTTGCTCAAGCTATGTGTAAATATAATGAATCATGCAATGATAATGAATGGTTTCGACTCAACGAACAAGAGATACAGAAGGGCACCATAAGGAACCGACAGACCATGACTACGAGATTCGATACATCATAATGGTGTCCCTAACCATTCATACATCAAACTAAGAGCAACATTAAACACACGTCCACCAAGATAACTCACGACAGTTTCTCAAACCATTATAAGACTCCTCATTTCTTATCAATTACCAATGGACCTCTTTTCGTAAAAGAAAACATTCATTTTTTTATTGGCAATGTAGTTTTGAGAAAACTCTTGACCTTTACGGGTCAACTCCGTTGATTCGCTTGAATACCGGAATCCGTTGATTTGTGCCCAAATACCGGAACCGTTGATTCATTCGGGAATAGCCGGAGGATTTTCATAAAAATCCTTTTTCCAAAACCAAGTTCATTCCTTTTCCAAAACATTGATAAATTCAATCATTTATTCCCTTTTTTTTTTTCAACACTTACAATCTCGAACAAGAAACAGCCCAACGACAACATGAACTTCTATAGTCGATCATAACTCCCTTCACCATGTGAGACATTCAACTGTATTACCACCACTTGCGTTACAGTGAATTCTCTCCACCTGGGTTTCCGCATTACCACACCTTGCGTTGCGGGCCCTCTAGAGTCTCCGCATTACCACACCTTGCGTTGCAGGACCCTCAATTCAACATTCATAACTCACACAACACATATGCATAATCAACCCAAACACAGGATAACAACACTTCCCAAGTTCGCAATCTTTCATTCACCACCATTCAACGTATTACAAACTCATGCCCATGTCTCATTGCACATTAATAAGTACTTTAAGTACACATTATTCCACATAGCCTATCATGACGCCCTACGTCGCATATTGAACCCACAACGATTCCACAACACACCACCCACTAGGTTCTAAACGTAAATCTTAAAGAACGAACACCAACGGAATTTAGAGGCTCCACAAGACAATTCACGAGGGTATAGGTTGCCCCACTCTCATCCGGACCTCTAGACAAGTACCTATCGTCCAACTAAACGTCCCTCGTTATACCTTTTTAACCTATGATAATCGACAACCTCTCTACTGTACATTTTTCAATCCATCAATCACTATATCGTACCATAGTGCCCAATACGGCTTCCCCAACCATCCTAACATGCTACAATACCAAACGTGTCTATGTCGTTTACCGTATCATGCCATAATCATTCCCAAGTAGTATCAATCTCATACGTTGCATTTTGATTAAGTTTTAATCAAGTAAGCTACTACTCTTTCATTAACGATGGAAGGCCAACGAGACGAGGGTAACTTAGACTAACCAAAGGCATTCAATTTAACATGCTTGAAATAGGTTTGGAGGTGTCCAAAAAGGTTTAGAAGTGATTAGGGGTTTAAAACAATCAACGGAGGAGCAAAAGGTGCAAAACTGGAGATAAGCTCACTGTATCGATACGCGCTTAATCCGTATCGATACGCTACTCTCTGACCAAAAAGATAAGCTCACTGTATCGATACGACCCTTAATCCGTATCGATACCACGGGGCTTCTGGTAGAACTTTCAGCAGATTTTCGAAACAAACCCAACGACGAAATACAATGATCCAAGCACGATCAAAGCACGAAATCACTCATAAACACATAGAATAAGTAAGAAATCCCTACCTTGAAGTCGGAGAGCAAACACGCAAGGAGATTGGGCCACACGAACCTTAGAACTCAAACTTGAACTACGCCCCAAAATACTCCTCTCCGAGCCAAACTGGACGAGCTACGAACACAATAGCACTTGAGGAAGATGGAGAGAGGGTTGGGTTACTTGGGTTTCGAGTTTTGGTGGTGATTTTTGGTGGGAGAGCAAGAGAGAGAGAGGAGGCCGAGGGAGAGGGAGAGAGAACGGGAGAGTAGAGAGAGAGAGAGAACTTGGGATTTTGATCCCCTACACACACACACACACACACATATATACTAGGACACACCCAAATCACACTTGCACTCCCTCCACTAACAATCTTATCTCTATGACCCCAAGCCAACTAAATCTAATAAATTCCTCAATTTCTATTACTAATAAACCTTTAAACGAATTTCGAAAATACGGGTCTCTACACCAATTGAGATGGAAAGCTGTTATTATATGCGAACTCAACAAGACTTATGTATTTCTCCCAACTACCCTGAAAATCTAATACACAAGCTCTAAGCATATCTTCTAGAGTTTGTATAGTTTGTTCCGACTGCCCTTCTGTCTGAGGATGAAATGATGTACAAAATTTCAGGGTAGTTCCCAAAGCATCTTGTAATCTCGGCCAAAATTTTGATGTAAATCTAGGATCTCTATCTGATACAATGGAAATTGGAGTTCCATGCAATCGAATGATCCCTTCAATATATAATTCTGCAAATCTTTCCAATGAGAATGTCATTTTGACTGGTAAGAAATGTGCAGATTTTGACAATCGATCAATATTACCCAGATAGCATCATTTCCTTTTGGAGTATGAGGCAATCCAGTCACAAAATCTATAGTGATATGTTCCACTTCCATTCAGGGATGGGAAGCGATTGTAACAACCCTAACGGCCTTTGATGTTCAATTTTTACTTGTTGACATACAATACTGTTAGTAATTTATTTTAATCAACGGGTATCTATAATCTTAACGTGGGGAGATTAATAAGTATTTAATATCATGGAGCTCGTAATATAATTGAAAAAAGGACAGGAGTGCAATTATAATTCTGTAGTGGGATGAATTCTAATTAGTGAAATAAGAAATAGAATCCTGGTGGGATTAGGCTTTCTTATTTACACTGGGAGCCCAGACTTATTACTCCTTAGGTCCCTATTATAGCCCTATATATACATGTTATGCTCTCTAGGTTAGTTGGACATTTTTCTATTATTCACAAAATAGAGGCAGGCTTAGAGAGAGCATTTAGATCATCAAAGAGTCCACACTTGGTTCATGTTCTAGATGTGCAGAGAATACAATAGAAGATTGTAAGGTACGGTGGAGCAGTATTCGTGGTTTATAGCATGACATGCTATAACAAGTTCAACCAGCGTTCGTGTCGCAGGGAGTTGAGGTAGAACCCTAATTCCGCCTTGTAGAGTTTTTACAATTTTGGTTGTCTAATCTGTACGCGTCATTACTGGGTCTTGGGGATTCAGTTTCCCAATAGTGGTATCAGAGCTAGGTTGTAATCGCGCATATGGATTAAACAGGCCATCTTGTCTGGAGATCGTATGGTATGAAACTGTGGTTAGCAGGTTTCAGTTTTACTAACGTCTATTTTGCAAAAAATCTTGTCCACTATTATGGTCATGCATGTATGATTGTGTGATTGGATCCCACGCTTTTGCATTCGTGGTTACTGCTTTTATATTTGGGTGGCACGATTATTTTTCGTGGTTGTAATATTAAAAGCAGTTTGTGAACTCCAGCATGTGGGAGGCATAAGATTTTTGTGTAATCTTTGTTTCTCCAGTTGTATCATTATTTGATATGTAGAACTGTTGTAAGATTACAAGTCATGCAGTATGTGTTTTTTCATCCAGATTATGTGAACTCTGTAAAGGAGGCATAGGTTTGGTGGGCAAGACACGACTGCAATCTTGGCTGCATCAACCCCCTTTGACCCCCTGTGCCTGCATCAACCTCTGACTTGGTGGGCAAGACATGGCTGCAATCTTGGCTGTTTTTGGAAACAAGGATATTGACCATAATAGTTGGGATGCATATTTTATTATGCTTCCTTATTTATGTTTATGCATGTTTCCACGAGTGTTTGCAAATGTGATAGTTTTACAATATTGGACAACATGGTGATAATTGGCTTTGACCTAGATTGCGGTTTTGCAAACTCGAAAATTTTGATAACCCTCACAAATTTTTTTTTAAATAACTAAGTGGGAGAGGGAGTTTATTTTTTATAAATTCCACGGTCTCCATTACTAGTATGTAGATGATATAATTAATTTTGTGTGATGGTTTTAGAACCTTTCCCACCATCGGGCAAAATTAATTATGGCCTCATGGGTACAAACTTCCTTAAAGGATAGGTCTATGATAATTGTTGTGTGAATTACTTCTCCATCTGAGGTAATTCATAACGGAAGAATGGGTCATGGGGCTAGGTAATGGTATACGCTTAGCTGTAAATAATAATATCCTCACCATCTGAGTCACTATTATTATTTATAGGACCGAAGCTATATTGTCTATTTAATTTTGCTTGGCATGGTATAGCGTCTAGACAGTAAAATTAAAAGGTTGTGCCTATCTACACGAATGATAAAGAGTAGAGGACTTCCCATCGAGGCATGCGGCCCTTTACGGTGTGTAGGGTTGCCAATGTTTTTCTTTTAACAAGTGGAAGAGGGAACCAATATTAAAATGAAATTCAAAGGTTTTATTGCCCTTCATAATTGATTGTTATGTTATTTGATTGTCAGATTCAAAAATGGGCTCTTTCAATCCACTTTCTATTATTCTCAAAGAAAATAAACTTACTGGACAAAACTATGTTAACTGGAAAATAAACTTGGATATTGTGTTAACTGCTGAGGGACACAAATTTGTTTTGTCTGAGGATTGCCCTCTAAAACCTGATGAGAATGCCACAGAGCAGAAAGCAAAGCCTTATAAGGATTGGGTTAAGGCTGATGAGATGGCGCGGTGTTATATTCTGGTTTCTATGTCGAATATATTGCAACATCAGCATCAGTCTATGGAAACTACGTACGATATGATGTTGAATCTCAAAGAGATGTTTGGGGATCAAAATCGTGCAACAAGGCTAGTTGCTATGAAAGAATTGGTGAATATCACCAGATTAGGGATCATGTTCTGAAGATGATAGCCCTTCTTAATGAACTAGAGATCCTTGGAGCTGAAATTGATGAGGAAACCCAGATCGATTTCGTTCTTAACTCGTTACAGTCTGAGAGTTTTAAGCAGTTTCGCTTGACTAATTCTATGAACAAAATGTATTTATCTTTGGCGGAACTTCTTAAGGAACTCCAAGCAGCTGAGGGTCTTTTGGTTGTGAAGAAACCACGATCAGTGTTAGTGGGAGAGAAGGCTTCTACTTCTAAGCCGAAATGCAAGAAGAAGCAGAATAAGTCTCAGAAAAAGGTTGTGGAGGCGGTTCATGCGCCTCAAGGTGGAGTGAAAAAGCCTGCGGGCAAGTGTTTTCACTGCAAGCAGAAAGGACACTGGAAGAAGGAATGTCCGGTTTTTCTCAATAAAGTGAACAAACAAGGTAAATCTTTTTCACTAGTTGTTAAATCATGTTTAGCGGTGCTATCTACCGGTACCTCAGTGTGTAGATACGGGAGCCACTAATCATGTTTGCAATTCATTGCAATGGTTCCAGGAAACCAAAAGACTCAGTGATGGGGAGATTTATCTACATATGGGAAATGCTACAAGAGTGGTAGCAGTTGCAATAGGAAATGTTTTTTAAAATTTTAGTAGTAATAGGAGTTTAATTTTGAGAGATTGTCCTTATGTTCCTACTATTAGAAGAAACTTGATTTCAATTTCTAAGTTAATTAAGGATGGATATTTGGTTGATTTTAGTAACTCTGTGGTTATTATGTTAAATAAATGTTTTATTTGTTCTGGTTTACTGGTGGATGATCTCTACATTATTAATCCTATATTTCCTACAGTGCAACTGCATGAATTGAATAACACTAATAATTTACCATGTAAGAGAAAAGAGCCTTCTAAATTGAACCAAATGTATCTATGGCACTTACGTCTTGGTCATATTAATCTGAATAGGATTTCTAGATTGGTTAGAGATGGACCTTTAGGTTCATTAGAAGTTAAGGAACTTCCAGTCTGTGAATCCTATTTGGAAGGTAAGATGACCAAAAGGCCTTTTTCAGCAAAATGATATAGAGCCAAAGAGTCGTTAGAATTGGTTCACTCTAATTTGTGTGAGCCTATGAATGTCCAAGCTAGAGGTGGTTTTGAGTACTTTGTCACTATTATTGATGATTACTCAAGGTATGGATACATTTATTTGATGCACCGTAAGTCTGAATGCTTTCAAAAATTCACGGAGTATAGGGCGGAAACAGAAAAGCGTATGGGTAAATGTCTCAAGACACTACGATCTGATCGTGGTGGGGAATACCTCTTGGGAGAGTTTAGGGACTACTTGTCAGCTAAAGGGATTACATCCCAGTTGTCAGCTCCAAGTATGCCACAACAAAATGGTGTAGCAGAGAGAAGGAATAGGACTCTTATGGATATGGTAAGATCAATGATGTGTTATTCAGATTTACCAATTTCGTTTTGGGGACATGCACTAGAAACAGCAACGTATATTTTTAACTTGGTGCCATCTAAGTTTGTACCATCTACACCCACAGAACTATGGACTGGGCGTAAACCTAGTCTACAGCATGTTCGGGTTTGGGGTAGTCCAGCACATGTGCTGAATAGGAACGCAGATAAATTGGAATCGTGGACAGAAGTTTGCTTGTTTGTAGGGTACCCTAGAGGAATGAAAGGTGGACTATTTTATAGTCCTACGGATAAGAAGGTCATTGTTAGCACTAATGCCTGATTCTTAGAAGAGGACTATGTGATAGACCACAAGCCCAAAAGTAAAATTGTCCTAGAGGAATTGAGAGGAGAGAGACCGGCTCAAACTTCTTTACCACCAATAGTGCAGGAGGAAACGCCACAAGAGACATCTGTAGAGGCACCTATTGACACACCGGTACCACGTCGTAGTGGGAGGATTATTGTTCCACCCAGTCGGTATACGTTGTTAGGAGAGTCTTTTGAAATGATCCCTGATGATCAACATACCGAACCCTGTAACTACAATGAGGCACTTCAAGATAAAGATGTGGAACTTTGGCAAAAGGCTATGAAATCAGAGATGGAATCTATGTACTGTAATCAGGTTTGGGATCTTGTAGAACCACCTGAAGGGATTAAACCCATTGGATGCAAGTGGATCTATAAGAAGAAGAGAGGGGCGGACGGGAAGGTGCATACTTTCAAAGCTTGGCTTGTTGCGAAAGGGTATACTCAGAAAGAAGGGATCGACTATGAGGAAAGTTTTTCGCCAGTAGCCATGCTTAAGTCCATCCAGATTCTCTTCTCCATTGCGGCTCATCTCAATTACGAGATTTGGCAAATGGATGTCAAGACCGCGTTCCTTAATGGAAATCTGGATGAGTGTATCTACATGGTGCAACCAGATGGATTCAGAGCAAAAGGTCAAGAGCATATGTTGTGCAAGCTTAAGAAGTCTATTTATGGGCTTAAGCAGGCATCTAGATCTTGGAACATCCGTTTTGATCAAGCAATCAAGTCTTTTGGTTTTGATCAATGTCCGGATGTCATGTGTGTACAAAAAGTGCAATTGAAAAGTTGTAGTGTTTCTAATACTATATGTCGATGATATCCTGCTCATTGGAAACGATGTGGGAGTGTTGTCTTCAGAGAAAATGTGGTTATCGGGCCAATTCAAAATGAAGGACTTGGGAGATGCCAATCACATCCTAGGGATTAAGTTTATATGAGATCGTAAGAATAGGATGTTGGGCTTATCACAAGCTACTTATATCGATGTCATTCTTGACCGTTTTAGCATGCAAGATTCCAAGATAGGGTTCCTCCCTTTTAGACATGGAATCAACCTATCCAAGGATCAGTGTCCTAAAACACCTGAGGCGATGGACAAAATGAAGGCAGTTCCTTATGCCTCGGCAGTAGGAAGCCTTATGTATGCTATGTTGTGTACTAGACCTGATATTTGCTTTGCTGTTGGCATGGTTAGTAGATTTCAGTCTAATCCAGGGCAAGAACATTGGACTACAATGAAACATATACTCAAGTATCTGAAAAGAACTAGAGATCATATGTTGGTATTTCAGTAAGATAGTCTGGTACCTCATGGATACACAAACTCAGACTTTATGTCAGATAGGGATTCCAGAAAGTCTACCTCGGGATATGTGTTTACCTTGGGAGGTGGAGCCATAAGTTGGAGGAGTATCAAACAATCTTGCATTGCTGATTCTACCATGGAGGCAGAGTATGTGGTTGCTTCTGAAGCAGCCAAGGAGGCTGTTTGGCTCAAAAACTTTTTGTTGGATCTGGAAGTGGTCCCTTCAGTGCAATTAGCCATTACACTCTATTGTGACAATAGCAGTACAGTTGCTAATTCGAAGGAGCCCAAAACTCACAAGAAGGGCAAACACATCGAGCGTAAGTATCATCTGATTCGAGAGATTGTATAGAGAGGTGATATTGCTGTGACCAAGATTGCATCGGTGAACAACCTGGCAGATCCTTTTACGAAGAGCTTACCAGCTAAGACTTTTGATAGTCATGTAGAGGGAATGGGAGTGAGATGCATGGCAGTATGGTTTTGAGTCTGAGTGAAAATTTGTTAGGAGGTTATATGATGAATTAATATTGTTATGTATTTGTAGTGGGGTGAAATATTCGAAGGTTCAGGAGGTTCGGATGGGTCAAAGGAGATGCGTGGTATTTAGGTTAATTGTTTGGTCGTCTCAATATGTCTGCAAGCAGAAGCACCTTGGCATTTCCACGACATGTATCCCCCGAAGGATAAATGGGATAAAAGAAGCTTGCCGAGCTCCAAAGTGTCTGCCGAGGGATGTTAAATCCGTTTCGTTCTGTTGCAATCTCTACTGCTCGGTGAGGTTTACCTTTTTGTTGCTCGACGCTTGTTCGGTAATGTAGACTTTGTTCGGAGACCGCCACTCCAGAACCTTCTAGGAGCTTTCAGGGATATGTGGGTGAGCTTCTTTAATAAGCAAAGTGACATCTCTGACTGATGTGACTTCTCTGGCTCTGACTAACCCGGCTCAACAGTCCCCAAGAGGCAGCAATCATTAAATGTCTCTGACCCGTGACGTCATCCGAACGTGACTAGGCACGTGGGTGGCAGAGACAGCCTGTTGAACACTCTACACGTCCTTGTCTATAAATAGTAGAGAACCATATCCTGAAAAGAGGATCAGATTTCTAACACTACTCGCTTCTCTACAAAGCAAATTTCTTACCAAACCTCTTTCCTCCCCCTCCACTTACTGACTAGTTCGTCGGAGCTTCTTCCCGGAGGAACAATCCCCTCTGGTTCTGCAGGTACACGAAGATCATCACCATCCTTCCACGATTCAACCAGACAAGGCAAGAGGTTCAAGAAGTTCACAGAGAAAAATCAGCCCCCCACAGTATTAATTAGTTTTGTCCCTTTTTGATGAGTATCTTTTATGGGCAATGTTTGCATAATATTATTGTTTATTGTGCATGTGTGTCTTTTATTTTACAAAGTAGATGATCTGGTGTGTAGAGTTCGGCTTACACACAGAAGATCAGATCATCAGTTCTTGTGAAATATAAGATATGGTTCACAGTCTTAGATGGAACTGGACACACCATCGGTAGGACTGTAGTACAATGTTTAGTAAGTCTATCTTGACTACAGGGAACGGTCTAGTTCTAATTCATTATGCTAGTACACTTTGTGTGTATTGAACGGGACCGCATTGAGGTAATTGTCTTTATACTAACTTTATAAGACAATTGGAACCTCATTGTTATTATGAATGCTTATGCTCTAAATCCAAAAATAATTATTAGAGGCGTATATTTAATGTTGTTGACTTTGATTCATTAAAGAGAGATCTTTATACGGTCAATAGTCTTGGTAAGTTGGGTCACAATATTATGTATATGACACCTATTAATTATTAATGGAATCCACGTCCCGATAGGGATTGATGATACCCCTTGAGTAAGCTTATAAGTTTCGATTATGTCAAACCCTGCAAGTGGATATTTGTATCCGATATATCGAATAAGTTAAGTGGATAGTCTCAAGTTAAGATGTTAATTAAGTGTGAGATTGTTAGTAATTTATTTTAATCAACAGGTATCTGTAATCTTAACGTGGGGAGATTAATAAGTATTTAATTTCATGGAGCTTGTAATATAATTGAGATAAGGACAGGAGTGCAATTATAATTTTGTAGTGGGATGAATTATAATTAGTGAACTAAGAAATAGAATCCTGGTGGGATTAGGTTTTCTTATTTACACTGGGAGCCCAGACTTATTACTCCTTAGGTCCCTATTGTAGCCCTATATATACAAGTTATGCTCTCTAGGTTAGTTGGACGTTTTTGTATTATTCACAAAATAGAGGCAAGCTTGGAGCGAGCATTTAGTTCACGAAAGAGTCCACACTCCGTACAGGGAATACGATAGAAGATTGTATGGTACGGTCGAGCAGTATTCGTGGTTTATAGCAAGACGTGCTATAACAACTTCAACCAGCGTTCGTGTCGCAAGGAGTTGAGGTAGAACCCTAATTCCGCCTAGTAGAATTTTTACAATTTTTGTTGTCTAATCTGTACGCGTCATTACGGGGTCTTGGGGATTCAGTTTCCCAACAAAGGCATCTTGATACAAATCTATCTATGTCCCTTTTCATACCCTTCCACCAATATTGTTCCCTTAAATCTCTGTACATTTTGGTACTACTGGGGTGCATGGCATAGGCAAAACTGTGAGCTTCTTCGAGTATCTCCCCCTTCAACTCTCTATCATGAGGTACACATAGTCTATTCCAACGTAGTAATGCATCATCACTTTCCTGAATGACAAAATCAATTTGGATTCTTGCTTTTTCTTCATCTTTAATCTCTTTCATTCTGGAATTTGAATTCTGAGCCTCTTTGATACGATCAATAAGTGTGGGTCTCAAGGTAAGCGTAGCCAAAAAATATCCACGTTTATGAACCATTAGATCAACTCGAAGAGATTTCAATTCCATATACAGATTAGTGCGTTCCACCTAAAGATATGCCTTAGTGCTTGAAGATTTATGATTGAGAGCATCGGCCACTACATTTGCTTTTCCTAGATGATAGTTTATGCTACAATCATAATCTTTGATCAGCTCCATCCAAATTCTCTGTCTCAAATTTAGATCCTTTTGGGTAAAAATATACTTCAGTCTTTGATGATTTGTGAAAATCTCACACGTAACGCCATACAAATAATGTTGCCACAATTTTAGAGCAAAAATAATTGCTGCCAACTCCAAATCATGTGTAGGGTAGTTTCGTTCATGAGGCTTCAACTGTCTTGAGCCATATGCAATTACTTTACCGTACTGCATCAATACGCAACCCAAGCCTTGGTGTGATGCATCACTGTAGATCACAAAGCCCTCATTTCCTAAAGGAAGAGTAAGTATTGGCGCAGTAATCAACCTCGATTTCAATTCTTGAAAACTCTGCTCACACCGATCTGTTTACCCAAATTTCACATTCGTCTGTGTCAATCAAGTTAATGGCCTGGCAATAAGCGAGCAATCCTTCACAAACCAATGATAATATCCTGCCAAACCCAAGAAACTACGAATTTTAGTCGCATTGGTTGTCTGTCCCATTTCACCACTGCTTCAATTTTCTTGGGATCCACTTGAACACCATCACCTGAAATAACGTGTCCTAGAAACACAACACGTTCTAGCCAAAACTCACACTTACTCAATTTGGCAAATAATTTCTTATCCCTTAATATTTGCAAGGCAATCTTTAAGTGCTCGACATGTTCCTCTTCATTTTGAGAATATATCAATATATCATCAATAAAAACAATCACAAACTGATCCAATTAATCTTTAAACACTTTGTTCATCAGATCCGTAAATGCAGCAGGAGCATTTGTTAATCCAAACGGCATGACAATAAACTCATAATGTCCATACCTCGTTCAAAAAGTAGTTTTTGAAATATTTGACTCCTTTACCTTCAACTGATGGTATCCAGATCGTAAATCAATCTTAGAAAAACTCTAGCACCCTGTAGATGATCGAATAAATCTTCAATTTTGGGCAACGGATACTTATTCTTTACTGCAACTTGATTCAACTATCTATAATCTATACACAACCTCATTGTACCATCCTTCCTTTTCACAAATAATACAGGTGCACCCCATGGTGAGACACTAGGTCTAATAAAACCTTTATCTAGTAGTTCTTGTAACTGCACTTTAAGTTCTTTTAATTTCGCAGGTGCCATACGATAAGGTGGAATGGAAATTGGCGAGGTACCTGGCAAGAGCTCAATTGTAAACTCGATTTCCTTGTCCACTGGTACTCCTGGCAACTCTTCAGGAAAAACATTAGGAAACTGACAAACCACTTGTATTTCTGAAAGTTCATTTCCTTTAGATTCCTTGTCCACCACATGTGCCAAGTAACCCTGACAACCTCTCTTTAACAACTTCATAGCCTTAATTGCAGAAATGACATGCATAGGAGATTTCACCACGTCCCCTTGAAAATAAAATTCTGCTTCTCTTGGAACTTTAAGTAGTACCCTCTTTTCAAAGCAGTCTATATGCGCATGGTACGAAGATAAAAAGTCTATCCCCAAAATCATATCAAAATCTTCCATGTGTAAAGGCATTAAGTTAACTAGTAACTCCTTTTCTCCCATTTATATCTTGCAGTCCCAATATACCCTATTTATTTGCACCATCGCCCCGATAGGTGTAGCAATAAGCACACTACAATTTAATGAAACTGACGACACTCCTCTTACATGCATATGAATGTCAGTGATATAAAGGAATGCATAGATCTAGGATCTATAAGTACTTGAGCATTCTTATCAAAAATAGTAAGCATACCTGTCACCACATCTAGTGTAGCCTGAACATCTTGCTTAGATAGAGCAAACACTCGTCCCGTAGTTAGGGGTCTTCCAACTGATCCTTTGTTGCCACCCTGAGGTGTCTCAGAAGGTCCAGCACCTGTAGTCTTCGCACTGCCCACTAAGGATGTAACAATTGTTGTTCATTGATTGCATTGCGCCGCTATGTGGCCTGGCAGCCCACACCGATAGCAGATTGGTCCCTTATCTGGTTGAGGACAATCCCCAATAAAATGACTAGCAGCTCCACATCGAAAACATGTTGGAACTCCACCTCGATTCCCACCTGTGATGCTACCAGATGCACTCCTGTTGGATTGATTTCCACCAGAGTTTGTGCCCCTATTCTGAGAATGGAAACTCTGATTCCGAGAATTCTGGGGTCTCTATCCACCACCCCTAGAAGTACTAACTCCAGACCTCCCTCCTTGTTGATTATTCACTACTACAATAAAGCATAACAATCACAGCTATTGACAGTGATAGTTAGTCTTCTATCACACTCCTCCTACCATGATAGATTTGAGTGTGATTGTAAGTCACTCTTTTTTATCACGGTTTTAAACTGTGATTGAAAGATAGAAACAATCACACCCAAAAAGCGTGATCTTTTCTAGCCAAAACCGAGATGGAAACTCATTTCCGTGTTCTTTCCCGAGTTTTGATCACACTCTTCCTGAAAAACCGTGATTATATGTAGATAATGATCACCACCAAACACTGTGATCTTTTATGGCTAAAAAATGAGATGGAAAATAATTAGGTGTGATCTTTTCTGGTTTTTTGATCACGATTTTCGTCTAAAACCGTGATTAAATGTTCTTATCATCACAGTCTACAAATGTGATTGAAAGATGCATCTTTTTTTTTTTTTGCATTTAAAAAATGCCCGAATCTCTAACCAATAATAAATACACGTAAAATATGTATTCAGCCCGTAGCTATCTTCTCCAAAACAAAAGACAAAGCAATACGAAATATGCATAACTGATATTGAATCTTGCACAAAACATGTCATAGATAGAAACACATCGTGCCAAAAGCCTATATTGAATTAATCTAACGTAAATCAAATTTCTGAAAATGCATAAAAAATTCATAACAAAAGCTTAACAATAAAAAGGACAAAGAAAACTAATTGAACCACAAGCATGGAGTTATGTCCTAAGCTACAACGAATTCTTCATTCTTTGAAGCCAATTTCAAGCACTCGTCATTCTCTGAAGCCAATTTCAAGCATTTCGTCATTCTCAGAGCATGCCTAAATCCACCAGAAAACAAAAAGTAGAAGCATCAAGAACTCTAATGCCTAAATCCAGTAGAAAACAAAAAAAGTGAATAACTAACTACATTAGCACATTGAAAGCACGAGTCTGCAGTCAAGAGAACATCTTGAAATTACCATTCATAAAAACACATATCCGGGCATAAATTAGCCTTGTCATATTTCACAATGAAATCATAAAACCGGACAACCATGATCGCATTGGCCAACAATAGGATCAACATAACTCATAATACACATTTGGCTAAGTACCGAATGGTGAGATATTGGACCAAAAGAAATCTGCTACTTGAACAATAGAAGATATTGGAAATAGAGCATCACAAACTACAAAATCAGTGGCCTTCATGAGATGCACACGCCTCACGCTTGCCTGACTAAGACATGTCTCTCTTCTATGAACTATCTTACTGCATGGCTACATATCAGATATCATACATATGTTTGTATATGCATTCAAGTATGGCAAAGTATATTCATGTATGTCCATGTTTCCATAGCCTAAAACGATAAGATTAAAACGACGACTTTTATCAGACATAAAATATGGTTGTTAAAAGCCTTGAATAAATTCAATTGAAATCTCACTATAATGCAGCCTATATTCAGCAAAGCTTAAATATAGCAACCCAAAGTTTTTAAGAAATCAGTTTTAGCATGTATGGATTTCTTCTCCACTTTGTATGATGTAAATCACTGCCCTTAAAGGTTGGCAATCAGAACTCAAAACCTGTAAGCCTTCAGGGAGGGGAATGACTAATGAGAAGCTCTAAGAGAGAAGAAATCACAATGAGAAGTTCTTCCAAAACATCTATATCGGGCGAGAATTGCATAGCCTTTTAAAATCAATATACTAGGAAAGCCTCGTAATAAAATTGTCATGTAGGGAACCAAATTGGAAAAGAACACATAATGTAGGGAACCAAATTGAAAAAGAACACATAGTGAGCTTACCAAGGTCTTTGGAATGAATGGAGCTCTTCGGTGACAATCACTTTGCTGTCGATCTGATGCACAATTCTATGAATAAAAGTAGACCTCAAATCATGCTTACTAACTGGAATCAACCCACAAAAGGAACAATAACAAAAGAAGACCACAACAGGCAGAGTAAGTAAAGCAACAAAATGCAGATCCTATCTCACAACACTCCACCCTACAAAGTACAAACTCACAAAATGCAGTTTAAATGTGAAGTGATATATCCATAAACAAATCAGCACATCCATATGTATCCGTTGCATACCATGAGCTCTGAGAACTACATATTGAAGAAAAAAACACAACTCTCAAAATCACAAGATAAATGGTTGCTTTGGGTACCATTAGTATAACCTTTGACTCTAATTGTCCCTCATTTATTTAATGGACTTCACTTCAACTAACAGACTTTTCTAGTCAATATCATGAAAAAAGAAAAATGTGGGATTGTGATAAATATTTTTCTCTACATGATCAGATTGCTTTAACAGTAGAATATACTCTAGTGAGGGATGATTGAATAAGACATGTAACACATTAAGGACATAATCTTCAACTACGCCAAACTGAAAACCTCTATGATGATATGTGAAAGGAACAAAACAATTCGAGAACGACACATGTCAATTATTCTCAGTACCAACTACAATTTAAGCAGTACACGAAAAACAAACATAGAAAACTACTGTTTCAATGCTTATAGAGTTGAAGCTCCAATTGTACACTAAAAATCTATAGAGAAAAGAGAGACAATACCGAGTATTACATCTTTCACATCCCAACGGTTTTTGAGAAGAGCCCCATTAACAATTGATGCTTTTTTACATCCAACCCTTTGATTGTGGGTAGGGTAATGAGGCCACTCTTTCACTAACCCTTCGACTGCTCAAGGATACCAAAACTAAATCAATATTTACTCTTTACACCAACTCTATGACGATTTTGTTACGATAAACTAAGAGAAATCAAGCTACAAAACAAAGACAGTAATGAATTCACAAGGAAAAGCCAAAGACAAGTGCAAATTTAAACTAAAGAACAAAACAAAAATCACTCACCGTAATGGTTGCTTTCATGTTTCCACTAGCACAAACAACCATTACACCAGTACCCTCTAATGGATATATGCATGCTAATAGAAAAGCACCCGTTGGCGATTAATAGAGGAAATTGTCATTCTCCTCGAAAGTCCCTCTCTCATTCCTTTTTGGGTAAAAGGGGTAATTTGTCTCACTCGTATTGATTGATAGCGAACCATTTCGATTGCCCTCTCATGATATTCCAATTTCATAGTAGAATTTTGGCTTTTTCATATAGAATGACCAAGAAACCATTGGATTGGCGTCTTTTTCGGCATTATTTGCAATTTTCCCAATACCGGGAAGAGTCAAAAGTTTACGGAATACTGTGAATACCAAAAACCAGGAAGAGACTTGTTCAGGTCATGGAGGAACAATGGAACCGGAAAGAGAGTCATTAGTTAGAGGGGAAAAAAAACTAATTTGGTGTGAATGAAAATGTAGTTAGTTAGATTAAACAAAAAATGGATAGAATCGTTCAAGTTCCAACAGTACGATAAATTCAATTTGTAACAAAATTCCCTTTCTACATGAAGCACGATAAATTCAAATTCCATGGGCTCAGTTCCTTGGGATTTTTTTCTCCCCGAAAATACAACACACGTGTTCTACTAAGAGAAGAAAAAAGTGAGAGAGGAAACTAACACGGAATTGAGGTTCTCCTTAAGCTGGAACTTGTTCACAAGAGGAAGCGCTTCGGTCTACATAGCTAAACGATTTTCACGAACCCAAAATCCACAATCCAATCAGTAAAAGCAGCAACGATTACGAGAGAACAGAGTTAGAGAGAGAATACTATTATACTACTAAGTTGCACTACCTATTATGATGACGACGGTGGAAATGGACACAGATCGATAGATCGGGAGGCGGAGCGACACAGATCGAAATCGTCGTGAACGGCAATGGGGGAAGCTGACAGATCGACGGTGTAGACAGATCGTTGGCGTGAGGGAGTGGTAGCGGTGGTGGGAGGGGGTGGAAGGGGGGCGGCGGCGCCTCCTCTCTTCCGAAACCCTAGACTACACTGGCGGCAAGAAAGGTGATTTTAGAGAGAGAGAGAGAGAGAGCATCGGTGTTTCAAACAAGGGCGCCTGTTTGGGATAAATGGAAGCAGGGAATTTTATTCCGTACTAAGCCGGGGTTTTGTGAAAACGCCGGACTTTAAATGCGTAGAAAACCCCTTCTTCATGTAGTGCACGCAAAATTAAAATTCTGAACTGGTTTCTCTCATGGTTTTTTATCTCGCCATAAGAGTGAGATCTTTTATCTCGCCCTTTTGGCACCAATGTTTTTTATCACATTATAAGGGTGAGGTATTTTTTTTTTATCTCACCGCACAAGCGAGGTCTTTATAAATCTTCTATCACACTGTAAGGGTGAGGTCTTTTTTCTTTTATCTCGCCGCAAGAATGAGATCTATTATCTTGCTCTTTTCCGTCGCTAAGCACCCCTTTTTATCTCAGCTTTTGATTTCAACTGAGATTAAAAAGTTAGCCTATAATTTTTTATCACGTTTTCACAAAAAACCGTGATCTTTGTGAATCTCCTTAGTGTGGTATTTATCTATTATTGTAGTAGTGATTAAACTTTTGTCTTTTGAACCGCTCTCTTATTTCTTCCCCTTCTTTCGATTCACATCTTTTTTAATGTCCCTTGCCGTGTTCACTCACTCTAGGTAATTACTAATTCTCTGTGATGTAAGCTCCCTTCTAATTTTTAGCTCCAAACCTTTTGAAATCTGCGGCATCGAGATGCCTCATCGGGAATCAATTGCTACACATACCTAAATAATTCGGTAAATTTGTGCTCATATTCTGCTACACTCATCTTGCCTTGCCGGAGCTCAATGAACTCATGCTCTTTGTCATACTTATATGAATTAGGTTTGTATTGCTCATCAAAAGCTTTAGCAAATCGTTCCTAGGTAACCCTTTGAGGTACGGATGGTACAACTCCTGGCACTGGCATAGTGAGTAATCTCTCAGTAGCCTCCCACCAATGCAATGCGTCACCCTTGAACATAAATGTCACAAGATCAACTCTCTCATCTTCGGTTACCCCCATCCTATCCAAAATGCACACCGCATCTTTCAGCCAAGGCTTTAGCACCCAAACCCTTGAATTGCTTAGCCAACAACGTATTCGGCCTTTTCGCCTGGCCTGCCTGTAACTTGATCAATCTAGCATTTTGTTCTATCAATCTCATTATAGCTACTAGCATTCTAGCATTTGGGTCAGGTTGATTAACTTGCTCCTCAGGTACCACTTGTCCCTCTAATCCAGGGCATGTGATCCTTCTCCCTCCACACTTTCCATCTTTTCCAAGTTGTTATGAAAAGGAATATGAATATGCTTATGCACAGAAAGGAACATGCATCACACATGCTCCCACTACTTTTATCCCCCGAAGGCTCATCCCAACATTTTAGATATAAAACTAGGCTCAAAGACTCATGGCAACACTTCTTATGATCCACTACAAGTGCCTCATTCTATGAAGTCTACAGAACCTATAACCTCGGCTCAGCTACCAAAACTTGTCACACCCCACTCCTGCAGAACTATGGCCCACTCAAAGTGGCGTGACGCCTGACACAACATGCGCAACTATTGAGACTAGGGCCTTGAAATAAATAAAATAATAAACTACAACTCGCAACGGAGACCAAATGAAAGATTTTATTACATCAAACCCAACAGTTGTACAACTAAGTGCTAACCACATTTATTATTATTTTTTTACAATTGAACAAGTCTAAAGTACTTGCCTCCCTATCCAACCATTCAAACCATAAAGTACATAGCTCCTACTAAAAGATTTACAAGAGCAACCTCTATATACACCTGACAGGCATTGTAGTGGATCGATCTCTAGCTCGACAAGAATCTACAACCACAAAGGTTACAGGAGAATGTACATTAGCAACATAATAAAAAGAAATGCTATTAAACACTTTAGATGGATTGAAGTCAAAACATCCAGCCAATATCAATTTGATTAAATAGTGACCAAAACCCGCCTAGTGTATCATTTCAATAAACTTTCTCAATTTGCAAAATCATTCCAACAGCATATTCCAAAGGATTGCAAATATTCACACCTTTCATCTCCACTCCAAAATAGTGGTATATCATTTTACCAAATATGCCAACGAGTCGTCTACCTCATGACCAAGAGTTAGGACAGTACCGTGACCTCAGTCACAGGCTCGCATATAGCGTCGATGACGAGGGCCATTCTTTATCACCAATGGTAGGTGCTATCAAGTTAGATGAGTAGTCAACCCAAGGGTAGCACCAACCAAGCTTACTAGCAAACAACAACCAAGTTTGCCAATCGACCAAAAACAAGCAACAACCAAGCTTGAAAATAAGAACATTGGCACAAAAGGCATAAAAATAATTCCTTTCAACTCATCAAACAGTTTTGATCCATCTAAGCAACAATTAGATCCAAAATATTCGTCACTCATAAGAGAACTTTTCAATCAGTAAATATAGTGCCATAGAGTAAGTAGAAAGAGACATTTCAATTTATTATTGAAGTTGTACATTCTCACCTTACAAAACACGAACTCCGCCACCGACTCTACTCCTTACAAGCAGGAGACGTCACAGTGACCGTCCTTACAATATCCCCACCTAGAAAGAAATGAATAACGCTCCACCCATAAGGTTCACTAGCAAAGCTCATGCCAAATGCAAATGACATGTTCTATGAAATCCAACCATGCTATGCTCTGCGAATTTCTAAAAATTTTCAATGAATTTGTAACAATCCTGATTTTTGGTCGTTAAAAATTTCGTTAAATATTTGAAATTTTTTTTTAATTGCTATTAATTTCCAAAGATTGTCAAAATTACGTTTTTGCCCTTGAAACTTGATTAACTGCACTTTAGCCCTGAACTTTCGTTTATTTGCGCTTTGGCTTACTTAGCAATCCTAACTAGCCTTTGACCATCTAGTTGGAGTAACTAAGCTAGGAAGCTATCTAGTTACTTTTCCCTAACCGCAAAATGACTGTTTTGCCCCTCGTGAACCTTTTGAACCCTAGACTAAAGTATTGAATATTCTTTTTCTTTTAATTATTTTGGTTTTATTCTTTGTCCATTGGACAAAGATTGCTAGGGCAACTATTATCCATTGGATAATAGAAACCCCAATTGTTTATAATAAAAGTATACTTGGCTAAGTACTTTTATCTTTTAAAAAAAATGGACATTTTTGATTAGTTTACTATATAATTACCCTAGCAACTATTGTCCATTGGATAATAGAAGTTAGGGATTTTATTACCCATTGGGTAAAAGATTAGTCTTTCACCAAAGTACCTTGGGTTATTAATTTAATCCTTTTCTTTAAACCATGTGTGAAAGCACAACTTTTTTTTATTAAGAAAGGTACCAAGTACTAGATTCTTGTAGTACCCTTTAGTTATTTTTAGTAGGGATTTGATTCTTCCAATTGTACAAGGGTACCATAAGTATATTATATTCTAGTACATTGAAGACTAGAATATTACCTCAAAGTACCATGTGCACAATTGTTGGTTGGAAGAGAATCCTAGCCAAAAAGACTACTTTTGATCTTAAGTACTAAAGTACTACTTTTTTATTGGTTTTCTCATTTTTTGTACCTTGGCAAGAGAATGAGAGGGAGAGAGAGAAGAGGGCAGCCGGCCAAGGAGAAAGGAGAGAGGGGGGGCGGTTGGGAAGAGAAAGGAGGAGGAAGATTGCTTGTACTTGTCCATTGAACTCCCATGTACTTGAGATCTTTGTGCTTCCAAGCAAAATCTCAACTCCCATGTACTTCTTGGATATTTTACCAATTGTGCAACCATTGGATCTTGTACTCATCTCATCTTCACCATCTATTTGTTCAAAGCATAGATCTTTGGTACACCATAGCCATGCAACCCTAGGATTCTCCTTTGATCTTTCAAAAGTTGGCTTTACATGTGTCAAAATTTGAGAGAGAAAGAGAGAGAGGGGGGACCGGCCTTGAGAGAGAGGAGAGGGCCAAAGTTTGCCTATAAATAGAGGCCATTCCCATGCTTTGAACTCACACCTCAAAGCATTTGCTCTTCCTTCTCTCTAGAAACCATTTCTGATTTTCCAGGCAGCCTACTGCCCCTTCGAAAATCCCCTGTTTTCTCCTGCTTAGAGTAGTTTTTAGGATCAACTTCCTTCTAGAAAGTTGTAGAGAACTTCGAAACCTTTAAGTTAGACCCAAGAACCACCCCAATCGGTTAAGAAATGACAAAGTTATTGTCATTCAAAGTTCAGTGAAAATCTCGGATTTCCAAATTCCAGACAGCTTACTGTCTCTTGCTTTACCCCTATTTTTCTCCAACCTAAGATCGTTTCTAGGATCAACTTTCTTCACGGAAGTTGTAGAGGGTTTCTTGATCTTCGATTTGGATCCAAGAACGACTCTATTCGGCCAAAGATTGACCGAGTTACTGCCGTCCGAAGTTTGGTCCAGATTCGGGAGAAATTCCACCTAGCTTATTCGGCCCGACTAGTTTCGGATCAAGGTAGTTGAATCCTTACCACTTTTCCTATGTTCAAGTAGTTTAATCTTACTACTTTGAAACTCTACTTTTATTTATCGTATCAATCGTATGTTGTTTAGAAGATACTTTGATCATAGATAAGGTTATCTTTTAAAAATTGGAAATGCATATTGTACTTTCAAGATATTTCAAGCATGCTATGTGGCTTAGAGTTGGATGATCTTGTTGTGTTAATTTCAATGCTTAGAATGAATGCATGTTGGTATGTAAAGTCTTACACCGCGGAGTCTTGCATGAGAACGAGACACGAGAACCGAGAAAGTTAGAAACATGACACCTAGGGTGTATGAAAAGGCGTGTTTGGAGAGGGTGAAATGTTTTGAAAACCGCAATGTGGCCGGACTTGCCCATTGTGTGTGGTGTGTGTGTGTTCCAATGGGAATCCGGTAAAGTGGAACCATTGTGAGGTTGTGTGAGTTCCCATGGGATCCCGGACCGGCGGAACCATGGTGAGGTTTAGCTTGGTTATCCGTGGAGAGGAGCCAATGCAATTGTGTGCCAATGGGAACCCGGCGCGGCGGAACCGAGGTTGAGTGTGTGGCTTGGTTATCCGCGGTACGGAGCCAATGTCAAATGATTTTGAAAGGCTTGGTTATCCGCGGTACGGAGCCAATGTCAAATGATTTTGAAAGGCTTGGTTATCCGCGGTACGGAGCCAATGCAAAGGATTTTGAAAAATGGTTTTGTAAGTGGAAAACGTTGACACGGTCTACGACAAGTCGCGTAGGAGAAATCGGGAAATCTTGGACACCAACGTTAGATAGTGAATGTGGATGTATTATCGTCATTTATGTGATTTCTATGATCATTTGTTGGTAAGCTATGGGTTAGCGGGTAAGGATTTCCTATTGAGCGTTGTAGCTCACGGTGTTGCCTTTTGGTGACCCTGGCATAGTATATTGGTGGCGACGCCGGTATAATGTGTCAGACTTCATAGATGAGCAGGACGAGATCTTCAGCTTGGAGGCGTGCGGAGCCGAGGAGCTGGCTAGAATGGAGAAGCAAGAGAAGCTGTAGATAGGAAACCCTAGTTATCCCTCTCTTTTGTAATATTGAACTCCTGTGAGAGTTTTTGTTGTAATAACGAGCTGGACTCGCTTTGTTTTTATAATAAAATGTTTTATTTAACGTTCCCAAAATTCGGGGCGTTACAGAATTTGTTGCCACAAGATTTTTACCATAAAACTCAGACACATAAGCGAAGATTCTATCAAAATTTCAGAATTTTCTGACCTTGGCAAGTATTTTTAAAGAGGTACCGATTAGACCTAAAACTCACAGTAATTTCCAAAAAATAGATTTTAGGCCAACTTCAAACTGAAATCTGTTATTAGTCAGGGACAACTAAGGCACGTAACTTATATATAGTTGAAGCTCTATGTGTCTAGTTTCCAACAAAGAAATCGGAATGTGTTTTTGAGTTTTCTCGGTAGAGTTATAGCCATTTTCATAAAGTACGACGGTGCTGTCAGCACAGTGAGTTCTATGACAGCAGCTCAGTGTCGGATTTTTTCATAAATTTATGTACTTTGAATAAAATCATAAAACTTTAACACAGTAAATTAGACATGTATATAAATCTACAGTTAAAATCTCATAGTATTTTGAGTTCAAAAACTTGGGTGGAAAATTCATCAAAGTTACCGCAGGCTTGACTTCTTGACACTGCTACTTATCCTAGTCAATACTAATTCGAGTTTTTTCTACAACAAACATTCTTTTTCCTCAACTAATCATAGTTAACCTTGCATAATATATCCATATTTAAAAATATGTGGTCACAGTAACAAACCTATCAAATGAGAATTATCAAAATTAGACCCACGAAAGTAATTGTTTTACCTTAGATTTGGTACTTCCTCTTGGTTCTCTCTCTCTCTCTCTCTCTCTCTCTCTCTCGGTGCGGCCACATCAAAAGAGAACAATGAATTCTCTTGAATTGATTCAACTTAGTCTCTTAAGCATGATGTGGAAATAAAACCATGAGGTGGCTTAATGAATGCACACCAAAATTGTAATGACCCAGATTTTTGGTGACTAAAAATTTCGTTAAATATTTAAATTTTATTTAAATTGCTTGTTTTTACTTTTAAAATTCTTTTTAATTTCTAATAATCCGTCATAATTAGATTCTTTTTAATTTCTAATAATCCGTTAGGCAATGGGTCACTATAAGTGTGACTGCCCCCCCCAACTTTAAAGGGGGAGGAATGGGAGTTTTGAAAATCAGGAAGCTCAACAAGCTAGACAGGCCGGTTTTGTAAAGCAAAACCCTGGGGGTCCATTGCAGTAGTAGAATGAGCAGAACAAAGGAAAGCAGCCCATGGAAACCCAACAAGGTACTAGAGGGTGTATTTGTGCACAGCAGACTAAAGAACAAGAGCAGGATCCCTCTGTGATCCGAGGTACGCTACTATTATAGTATTTACATACAAGCTTTGTTGACTATGGAGCATCGCATTCATAAATGCACTAGCACTAGAAACAGAACCCCTAAGTATGAGTATGAAAGTAACATCAGCGTTTGGGGAGAGTATAGCTGTTAGTCTTGTATGTAGAGGGTGAGAACTAGGAGTAGCCAACCTGCGATCTTAGAGTGATTGACATGGCGGATTTCGACGTAATCTTGGGGATGGACCGGTGATCAACACATCGAGCGGTCATAGACTTCCATCAGAAGATAGTGACAGCTTATACCCTAGGAAGGACTCGTTTCCTTTTTAAGGGGGATAGACAGACGGCGAGTTCGGCAACGAAAATATCGAAGGGCAGAACCAACTATTTGGATGGCACGCTAGTCTCCAATTGGAAGAAGCCAATAGAATGGAAGTGGGATTACCACGCATCGTTTGCGAGCACGCCGATGTTTTCCCTGAAGAACTTCCTGGCGTACCACCTCAAAGAGAGATAGACTTCTCTATAGAACTCCAACCGGGAACAGCTCCAAACTCTATGGAGCTGTTGGGACAAAGGAACTTATCAGGTCGAGTATGTCACCATGGGGAGCACCTGCACTATTCGCGAAAAAGAAAGAAGGGACGCTTCGACTATGCATCAACTACAGGGAGTAAACGAAGTCATAGTCAAGAACTGATATTTGTTGCCTATGATCGATGACCTATTTGATCAAGTAAGAGAAGCAACCTACTTTTCTAAAATCGATCTCCGATCAGGCTATCATCAGTTAAGGATTCGGGATGAGGATATCGCCAAGACAGCCTTTCATACCTGATACGGACACTACAACTTTTTGGTGATGCCGTTTGGGCTGACCAATGCTCCGGCAATATTCGTGTGTCACATGAACAAGATTTTTCAACCCTACAGTGGTGTTCATTGATGACATCTGGATATACTCTACCAATAAGGAGGAGTACGAAGGACACCTTCAGATAGTACTACAAGTACTTCAAGATAGCCAACTTTATGCCAAGGCAAGTAAAAGCGAGTTCTGGCTAGAAGTGGTTAAGTTCTTGGGGGCACATGGTATCCAAGGACGGAATCGAGGTGAACAAAAGTAGGGTCGAAGCAGTACTGAATTGGAAGTAGCCGTACATCTAAAATTACCGCCAAAAGTCGACGCTGCCAAAAGCTTATTTTCCCATAAAGGTTCTTTCAGTGCCTTTGCTAATAATATCCAAGTTTTTAGAGTATCGTAGGGATTGCTTGCTGATTTTCCCTCGAAATGAGGATGGAGTACTTATGCCTTATGATTATGAGGTTATTCTGCGCAAGTGGATCCATTGGTTCCTAGTTTTAGAAATAGGTTTAATATTGTTAGATGGGAAGCATGCTGATTCGACAGAGACGTGCTAAGGAAACGTTTGTGCGATACGGGACTGCATGATGATTTAGTAGAAGTTTTGCATTTGACGTTTGCATTCATAGTGGAAACTCTATTAAAGGCCTACAATGAGGCAAATTGTTCGACGGCTGAAGCAACTTCAACTCCGTCTTATTAAGCAAGTGATGAGGCTTAATTTGATGAACAAAACATGCAGAGGATTGTGAGGGATGCCTGAAAACACTGTTGTCTTACTCTGAGATATTTCTAAAACCTGTCGGAGCCTTAGACAGTGGCTGTGTGATGCCAAAGCGTTTTGGGGCGTTTCAAGACCAGTATAACGACTATGCCTAACCCGTAGTCACGCACCAATTTCGAAGACGAAATTATTTTAATGGGGATAGTTTGTAACGACCCTGATTTTTGGTGAAAAAAAATTTCGTTAAATATTTAAATTTTATTTTAATTACTTGTTTTTACTTTTAAAATTCTTTTTAATTTCTAATAATCCATCATAATTAGATTCTAGTCCTTTAAAATTTTATTTCTTGGCTAGAAGTCCTACATGGCAAGTAGAATTAATTTCTAATCGATTAAGTTGGAAGAACCGACCTATCAATTCACCTAGTTACAATTCCCTAACCCTAGATGGACCTTTTTGACCATCTTTGAGCTTTATGAACCCCTCCAACCCTAGTTGAACCTTTTAGACCTAGGGAATTAATTATTCACCTTATGTTTAGTCTTTTCAAGTCTTACTTACCATTATTACTCCTTGGTCCATTGGACAATAATTACTAATGAAAATTTTATCCCTTGGGTAATAAGAGTTAGTCTTGCCAATGAAAGCCTTGACTTGACAAGACAAGTCATATAAGATTCTTGGACCAAAAGAAGCCATTAGTTTGCTTCCAAAAGAAGTAAACCTAGTCACAACAACCTTTCTTACTACCATTTTCCTTTAACCATTGGTTAATAAAAGTTAGGAAAATTTTTACTCCGTGGAAAATAGCAACTAGACTTGCCATTTTGTATTTATATTTGACAAGACAAGTCATATAGGAATCTTGAACCATAGGAAGCCCTTACTTTGCTTCCAAAAGAAGTAAGCCTAGTCATATCAACCTTACTTTCCTCTTTGCCCATTGGATAACAAATGTTGTGGTAATTTTTATTCCTTGGTTAATGGAGACTAGACTTGCCAAAGTGTATATAACTTGACAAGACAAGTCATACCAAAAGAAGTCATCTTTTTGCTTTCAAAAGAAGCAACCTAAGCCTTGTCACTCATCACCTCCCATCCTAGACTACTTGGTGCCTAAGTATATACATATATGGTTATCTATACATACATATATATATATATATATATATATATATAAGTGGTACATAGTACAGAGAGAGAGAGAGAGAGAGAGAGAGAGAGAGCCGAATGGGTGAGAGAGGGAGGAGTGAAGTGTGTGCTAGTGTTTTGGGTACTTACACAAGCTAACTTTTTAACCACCTTCACACTCAACCGAGTACTACATGACAACCCATTCCTAGACTATTGCAAGCACACTACCTAGCCTTTAATCATCCTAGAAATTGATTACAACCTAACCTAGGATTGACTACACATGGGAAGACTACTCTCTAGCCTAGATATCATTTTATCCTTTCTTGCAAGCAAGCTTTCTTAGGACAAGACAAGACCATACCTATCATAATTGCCCATTTACCTATTGGACAATAATTGCTAGGGAAAATTTTATTCCTTGGGTAATAGCCAAGACTTTTGCTATAAATAGCACCACATCCTTGCCATTTAACTCACAGCTTCCAACCTTTCAACTTCTCTTTCTATAATACTTGAGTTCTTACTTTGTTCTTCCTTGTTCTTAGTGTTCTTGAGTTTTTCTTGAAGTTCTTCAAGAAACTCATCCAAAGCCGCCACTAAACCACCACTCGACCACCCTTTCGATCCAGAAAGTTAGCAGTCAAAAACTAGTTACAAGATAAACCTTTCTCTTCCGAAGCTACCGAAAGCTTACCGTAGGAAGTCACTCCGCCCGATTGTCAACTTACTTTTTCGTAGCCGCCCTACCGCCAAGAAGAACGGTAGAATACTTCGAACCGCTTGCTCTAAATATACGTAGAATGACCCTAATTACTTTCTCTAAGTTGTTTATTGCTTGTAATGTTTGGATTGCATGATAGTTAAACAAACTTATTTTTGCTAATGGAAGTATGAGTATGTTGGAATAATTGACTTTTGCTCTAATAAACATATGTCGTTTAGAATTTCCCACAAAGAAAGAAAGAATGGATTTTGAAAGATAAGAATTTAATGCTTGATTAGAAGTATTCATATTTTGATCCTTAGGATGGTTATGAGCATGTATACATGAATTGTTTGTATTACTTGTTGTGTGATAAAAGTATAAGTGATTTTCACTCCAAAGGCGTCCGTACATGTGGCGTTATGCTTTAAATGGTGATTTGAGCATGATTAGTAATAAAGAGTTGGATGATCTTACTAGTTTAGTTTCAAGATTACAACGAATAATTTATGATTACGTATATGAAAAGTCTTACCGCAGAGTCATTGCATGAAAACGAGACACAAAACTTGAAAAGTAGAAACATGACACCTAGGGTGGTTAATGAAAGATGTGTTTTGAAAACGTGAAATGGTTTGAAAACCACAATGTGGCCCGACGTGGTAGCCCATTGTGTGGTATGTGTTTTTCAAAAACCCAATGGGAACCCAGAGCGGCAGAACCATTATGGTATACTCGGGAACCCGGAGCGGCAGAATCGAGGGATGTATTGTGATTTGGTTATCCGCGGAGAGGAGCCAATGCAAGTGTTTTAACGATTTTCGAAAACCCAAATGGGAACCCGGACCGGTGGAACCATTGTAGGATACTCGGGAACCCGGAGCGGCGGAACCATTGTGGGATACTCGGGAACCCGGAGCGGCGGAACGGAGGGTTTGGAGTTGTGGACTGGTTATCCTTGGAGAGGAGCCAATACCAAATTCCATATTTTCTTTTTGTGTGCCAATGGGAACCCAGAGCGGTGGAACCAGTGTGAGGATACTCGGGAACCCGGAGCGGCGGAACCGAGGTTGGGTGTGTAAACGGATTTTGAAAATGTTGATTTGGTAAATGGAAAGTGAAACCCGTGACACGGTCTGCGAAATGACGCGTAGGAGAAACTCAGAAATCATAGACACCAACGATAGATAAATAGCGAATGTGGATGTGTCATTGTTAACTACTTTTGGTTTGATATGCATGTACTATGTAAAATTCGTTAATTTTATGATCTATTGTTTGTAAGTTAAGGGTTAGTGGGTATGGATTATTCTATTGAGCTTCTGTAGCTCATAGTGTTACCTTTTGGTGACCCTGACATATTATACCGGGGGCGACGCTGGTATAATGTGTTAGACTTTGTAGATGAACAGGGTGAGATGTACACCTTGGAAGCATTTGGAGCCGAGGAGCTGGTTAGGATGGAAGAGAAGGCAGAGTAGTAGATTGGAACCCTGGTCTTCCCTTTTTTGTTAAATAAAAAGTACTCTTGTGAGAGTTATGATGTAATATCGAGCCAAACTGTACTCAGTTTTTCAATGAAATTACCTATTTAACGTTCTCAAAATTCGGGGGGTTACAAAAATTTTGTGCTTATAGATAGACATGCAAATGCTCTTTAGATGAGAACAAAAGAGCAATTAAATAGTTCTCAGCCCTTCTACGGGCTTCTTTTTCTTTTTTCTTTTTTAAAAAAAAATTGATAGTAGAGCACATCCATTTTAGTTCACTGTAAAGCAAATAGAGAGATGCACAATCACATGAGATGCAAAATGCCATGTTAGGTGCGATGCACATGCAAATTTGGAACGGGTATTACAAAAGGAAATTTTAATTTTCTCGAGAATGGGATTCACCTCCTTGCCATTGCCAAAGGAAATTTTATTTCCTCGCCAAAGGGATTTACTCCCTCACCATTGCCAAAGGAAAATTCCAAAGGGATTTACTCCCTCGCCATTGCCGAATGAATTTATTTTCGTCGTCAAAAGGATTTACTCCCTTGCCATTGCCAAATGAAATTTTATTTGCTCGCTAATGGGATTTACGCCCTCGCTATTGCCAAAGGAAATTTTATTTCCTCGCCAAAGGGTTTACTCCCTCCCCATTGCCAAAGGAATTTATTTTCCTCGCCAAAGGGATTCACTCCCTCGCCATTGCTAAAAGAAATTTTTATTTCCTCGCCAAAGGGATTCACCCCCTTGCCATTGCCATAGGAAATTTTATTTCCTCGCCAAGGGATTCACTCCCTCGTTATTGCCAACAAAAATTTTTATTTCCTCACCGAAAGGGATTCACCCCCTCGCCATTTCCAAAGGAAATTTTACTTCCTCGCCAAAGGGATTCACCCCCTCGCCGTTGCCAAAGGAAATTTTATATCCTCACCAAAGGGATTCATCTGCTCGCCATTGCCAAAGGAATTTATTTCCTCTGAAGTATTATTTGCCAAAGGGATTCACCTCCCTCGCCAAAGGGATTCATTTCCCTCGCCAAAGGGGTCCACCCTCCCCTTACCAAAGGAATTTATTTCCTCCAAAGTATTATTTGCCATGGGATGCATTCCCTTAAAATAATTATTTGCATAAGAAACAACCTTGGTCGAAGTAAGGATAGTCATGAAAAGTGATTGGCGCAGTGACCTACACTGAAGTTACTTACCTAGAACTCTCGAGGCATCCACCCCTTGCCAAAGAAATCTATCTCTTCCAAAAAATTCTTTGTCTATTAAAGGGATCCATCCCCTCCAAGTTCGTTAGTTCATCTCCCCAACATAGTTACTCTATTAGTCATAGCTGCCATTCCCTAGTTGAGCTCGATAGTTTATTCTCCCCAGCAGTTAGGTATTTTTGAGGAGAATTCCTCGCTCAGATATGTTTTCAAGTTTACAAAATTGCCCCGATTGAACTACGCTTGTCTGATTCTCTCAAAGAGATACGTAGCCAGCTCCCTCGAGCCTGACCGCTTGCATGCTTGATTTACTATTTTGCTTTAAGTAAGAGTCGGCCTAAGCATTACGGTCCACCTAAAATGTGTTGTCTATGGCTTTGGCATTCACTCCTGTTCACATGTTGTAGAGACCCATATTTTTAGAAAATGATTTAACGGTTTTACAAATGCTAAAGTATTGGATAAATGAGAAAATGGTAAGTTTATTTAATTTGGGGCCCAAATGATAGGATTGTTATTTGAGGGAGTGTGAGTGTGATTGGCTAGGATGTGTAGACACCCCAATCTGGGCTTCCAGATTAGTTTACTTACGGTTTTTGATTCCCTGATGATGAAATGGATCAACAAAACCCCGGGAATGATAGCGTGTTTGAGCTTTGAGTGTTTGAAAAACCCTTGAACCTAACCTAGCCTAAGCCACTTCAAAAACCAAAAACCCAGCTGGTCCGCGCCAGGGCGTAACCATCCCGCGCCAGGGCGCACCATCGCGCGAGGGTTTCACTCCATCGCGCGACAGTGCGCCAGGGCGCACCATCGCACGACAGACTCACTCCGTCGCGCGATGGTCCAACCTACCACCGACCTTTCTGAAGGAGGACAGTTGGCCACCAATGCAGCTTCAGCCAGGCCTCGTGGACTGGCTGAACTCCTCTGTTTGCAGCCCAAATCTACCCCATCTCTCCCTATATATACACCTATCTTTCTTCCATTAAAAGGGTTACAAATTTCACACATCTTGGCCATAACCTTGCCTTCTTCTTTGCAAACCAAAGAGATACAAGGGCACTCAAGAACATAGCTTGTTCTTTTTCCTCTATTTTCAAACCACTCAATCAAGCATTCAAACCTCAAAGCTCAAATACTCTTCCAAACTCAACCAAAGGTATAGCATACCTACTGTCTTTCTGTTCTGATCCCTGAGGGGGGCTGGCAGGGCCAAGGCTGGTAATCAATACCAGTTCTGGTCCTAAAGCTGGCGAGGTTTCAAAAACCGTCATGGTAGGAACCAGCGCGCGATGGTCCCACTCTCTCGCGCGACAATTCGGTGTTGCACGCGATGGACCGCGTGGGGATTGGTGTCCTACTGTTTTATGTTGTATTTTGTATATAGATCACTGTTAAGCATGCTAACAACCTGTCTATTACTTTTCCTTTGTTAGAAATGCTAGTTGTACTTCAATATGCTTATCTGTCGTTTTGGAGTACCCCTGGGAACATTCTAGATCTGTCCCAGAACCCAGAAAATGTGAACCAAGCACTGGTCTGTCTGCGCCAGGGCGCAACCATCCTGCGCCAAGGCGCACCATCGCGCGACAGACTCAGTCCATCGCGCGACAGTGCGCCAGGGCGCACCATCGCGTGCCAGGGCGCACCCTCGCGCGACAGTGTGACTCCATCGCGCGATAGTCTGCCTCTGACCAGTGAATGGCCTTGCACGGGTAGCTCGGCCTTAGGCCATTATTTTGTCCCCACACTGTTTATGGGGTGTTTTGTCAATTTCTAGGGCTTTTAAGCCTTTAAACTGTATATTATGCTGGCTATAAACTGCGTGGTTTGTCCTGGGTGTGCACTGGTCCTTCCAGAGCCCAGAAGGTTTGAGAATAAGAGTTGTGGGTTTGAGCTCACCGGCGCGCGCTTGTATTGGAATTATGCGCGCAAGAGTGAACAGCATGCAGTGACTTGTTCAGTGCATGCTGGTTTCTTCCTACGCACGTCACTCCAAAACAGGGGCCCTCCAGTTTGTTTAAACTCCCACAACGATCTGTTCCCATCCTATACTAAACTATTCATCCATGCTATCTATCACATCCTACAAACATGTTACAGTTTTAATCCCCGATTAACTGTTTTCCCGCCCTAATTGGCTAAAAACTGATTAATGAAACAGAATCGCAAACAAACAACGTTTTCGCAAATGCCTAAGTAGAGACCGATCTCCGGATTGGGCGAGAGGGGTGCCATAAAACCCTTCCCCTCTCGTAACCTGGCTCCCGAACCCAGATATGGTTATGACGGACTGGTTCCTTAACTTTTTCAAAACAAACAGCGCGGCAAGTGCTTCGAAATACGGTTCCTTGGGTGTCGGACCTTCAAAACCCGAGTGGCGACTCTGTATTTTCGCAAGCGCTTGTCGTCCAGCTTCAAAAGCGCTCCCGCGAACCGGCAGCATCTCTCCTTTCTCAAAAGGGTGGGGAACGGAATCCCTTCCCCGGAGGAAAGAAAGATCGGGCAAATCGCATTTGCCCACAGTGGCGACTCTGCTGGGGATCAATATTAGTCTATACTTAGAAGTTAATACGCTTGGGAACAATCCCATAAAAGCCTGTCAAAACGGTGAGCTTCGCGCTGCCGAAGAAAGGATTGGTGATTTAACAGGACCTCGTGTCCGGCCCTCCAATCTGGGGCTTTTCCGATTGTTCTCCCGCGTAGTTTCTTCTAAGTATTGATCAGTAAAGAGAGCCAAATTTGAAAAGGCATTTGCGAATTTGCGATTCTGTTCCATTAATCAGACTTTTTTGGCATTCTTCATTTGCATCGATGTGGGATAAGCCTCGTTGGATCGTTTTGGCAATCCGGCACGGTTTACCGGAGCCCGGGGACCCCGAATGACTAACAACCTTCGACGATGATGAGTCATTCTACCGTTCGACTGTTGCTCTGCGATTACGCGGGTAGCGGGAGGTATATCTTGGCTCTAGTCCGAGGAACCTGTTACAAGCCAAAACCAGCCTTTGCATATACAAAGCATTAGAACTCTCCAAACTAGGACAGGTACCTACAGGGTAAGATTACTTGCATCTAACCCCCATATACTGTCTACGTGTTATTGCTTTCCCTATCGCATGCATTATACATACATTATTTTGCATAGGAGCATGCTTAGAGTGGTTCTTTCTTTCGAGTTTGCCTTGCGCAGTCTAAGACGTTGTTGGACCCGATGAGGAGTCGTTCATTCTGTCGAATGTTCGTTATCGATCGCAAAGTCCTTAGTTCAATGAGACTTTGAGAAATCAAAATTTACTACATCCTTGGCTCATGCCCGGTTAAGAATTCAACCGAAAATATGGAACAACGAAAGTAGTGATGCCGTGTCACTGGTGCCACCCAGGTTGAAGTGCGAAGTCACTATACACCGCCGTGTTCAAGGTTAAGGTGCCATGTCATCACCACCGAGTTGTTCCAAATTCAAAGTTGAACCTTCAAATGGGACTAGTCGAAGATTTAGTCTACTTTGACATCTTTTAGGATCTAACGATCTACTCAAGGACACATGACCAAAAAGAATTCTGAGGATTCTGGCAACGTCTGAAATTCGTGAGGGAAACTCGTCTCTGTTTTTGTACATACATACTGTTTTGCGTAGAAGCATGTTTAGGGCGGCTTCTAGGTTGTCTCTCTTTCGAGTCTGTCTTATGCCTATTAGGACACTGCCATGACCCGATGAAGAATCGTGCATCTCGATGGTGCACGTTGCTAATTTTCAAAGTCCTTAGATCAGCGAGACTTTGAGAAATCAAACCTTTTTAAGTCCTTGGCTCATGCCTTATTGAAATTTCAATCGAAAATAAGGAACCATAAAGTATGGATGCCGTGACACTGGCACTACCCAGGTTGAAGTGCGAAGTCACTATACACCGCGGCGTTCAAAGTCAAGGTGCCATGTCATCAATACTGAGTTGTTCCGAATTCAAAGTTGAAACTTCGAGAACGGAATAGTCAAAGGCTTAGACTGTTTTGACATCTCTTAGTGTTAGTTGATCTATTCAAAGGATACACCCTCGAAAAGATTTCCGAGGATTTTGGCAGCGTCCGAACATCATGAGACAGACTCGTTTGTAGTTGTAGAGTCTAGGAGGACACCAACGATGGCAACATGTGCATTGCATTCTAATTGCTGCAGGAACCTCACTGGGTTCTCGTTTACTTTGCTGTCCGAAGCTAGAGGCCATCTCACTGAATAGAAGAGCCAAACCTACTTGGGTTAGTCTGCCGGGGCCGTTACACCTTCGCTTCCAAGGTTATATCACCTGCCTCGTTCATCAATTCAAAAATGGCAATACAAATGGAGCTGGCTGAGCTCAGGAAAGCTATAGAGGAATTGGGTCACAAGATGGACAAACAGATGATTATGGTCCAGGGACTCGTTGGCCTCGTTACCTCTACAACCCCGCAGCCGGATATGGGGCAAGCCAGAGAACCTTCTCAAGCCTACCACTCTCCAGCGGTCAGAACCAGGCTGTGCTCAAGAGACATGTTCAAAGATCTAGCTAAATTCCATGAGGCCAGAACTCACTCGAATGAGGATACTGATTCCTTGTTCAAAGTCAATGCCAAAGGGGAAGACATGCTTAGTAATGAACTCAACCCTAAAGGCAAAAGAGTTCACCCTATTGATAGTACGACGCAGCGCAGTTGCAAAGCAAGCAAAGGTTCCACCTTGAATCCTCAAAGCTACCGGGCCCGAACCCAACCTCGGAGTTTCTCTGCCTTCAAGCCATCTTTGTCCGCAGTGATGGAAAAACTCGTCAAGTCTAGGCATCTCAAAACCTTGACCCCAACTTCTCCGCCAAAAGTCCTGCCTTCTGGTTACAAGCCTCACCTCTTCTGTGCTTTCCATCAAATGCCTGGTCATCCTACTGACGCTTGCTTCCGCCTGCGACATGAGATTCAAGATCTCATTGACAATGGCACGGTTCAGGTACCACCAAAGCCCAACATCATTTCCAACTCCTTGCCTCAACACGACTCTGACCCTCTGGTTGGTCAGATATCTATCACCTCCACTCAAATCAACCCGAGCTCCACCATATTCAACCCTAGCCACTACATCGTCCCAGCAAATCAACCCAAACCCATCGTATCCATCCCGTCTGAACCGGAGGTTAACATGATGGCTGTAGGTTGGGCAATTGAGGTTTTCTCTGCCGACACCTGGATTGACAGTAATGAGGGGCTTGCAAAGGAGGAGACTGACCGGCTGAGGTCCATTGTTCAAAGGAGCACTGAGTAGGTTTGGTCGAAGAAGCTAAGGAAGCCGAAGTGCTGTTGCTTGGGCCTGACACCCGCTAGATCCTACCTCTTTTTGTGGAAGCTATGGGTAGCTTTTTAAATATTGCATTTTCAAAACCGCGTCTAGTTTGCATTGGCGTTTTGTCTGAGTCTGACACAGAGTCGTTTGCATTTGTCTAAGTCTAGCTCTGAGTCGGAGGTTGTGCCTCTTGGCCCTCCACATTGTAGCTTTTGTTTCAAGTTTTGAGTCTGCTGTACCTGGCAACCCCGAGGGGCTTTCTTTATGCACTATCTTGCTTCTAAGTACTTTGCTGACTTTTGAGTAAATTGTGTCGACCCTGACGACGGAGGGATAGATTTCGATGGGATCATCCCCAAGGAAATGTGTTCCCTCGCCGAAAGGGAAGACAAAAGGCATGCTCAGCCTATAAATTGAAATAATAGTTTTCAAATAAACTTGAAAGATGAAGTAGACCTCCAAATGGTTCAAATTGGTTCAACGCCGTCCCCAGGGGAGCATTGTGCCCGATCAGACAGGCTCAAAAAGTTCATCAACGTCTTGGCATGGTCTCACAAAGACACGCACAGCGTTGATTCCGAGATAAAGGAACATTAAATCCCCCTGCTACCAGATGCCAAACCATGTAAAGCAAAGCTCAAAAGGTCCGGCGCCTTTACCATGTTCAAATTTGCAGGAACAGCGTTCCGCCAACCACAAATTAAAAAGTTCAAAATTGGTCTGGAGCAAGGAGTTTCAACCAAAGCGCTTTGGACTCTGTGCTATCAAAGCCATTTTATCTGGGGCTGCGGCCATTTCATCGACCTCGACGCCAATCAAAATCAATACCTTGGTCAACTTGGATCAATTCACAAGCCTTTTTCCCTGAGAGAAGCTCGTTGGGCTGAAACCCCAAGGGTGGGCAGTTCCAAGCAAAAGTTAGAGCAGCCTGCTAGACCGAAACCTATGAAGGAGGTCTAGGCAAAAGTAAAGGCGATGTTTGAAAGCTCGCTAGACCGAAAACCTGAATGGGCGGTTCTAGGCAAAAGTTAGAGCGTAAAAGGTGAGGTAAAACACACGAGTGAACCTTAGCCTGAACTACGTTTTGACCTGATTCCCTAGCTTGGGATACGTAGGCAGTCTCTCTTTGAGACTCGGTCACAATCTATCAATTGGATCCATGGTACGTTGATGTTTGGTACACATCAAAGGTCGAAGAGGTTCCAAGATCAAGCTGCATGGGAGGCGTCTGAAAGGGGGAAACCTTTTGTCTTTCAATTTTACTGCAAACTACTTCTTCAATTTCAAAGCTGAGCATAAAGCCTTAAAAGAATTTAAGCATAAAAAACAGAATGAAATGCTGGCGAGGCCTAACGGCTCACAGTTTATTCTAAGTTCAGCGAAGTCTGATGTGAGCAGTTGCAGTAGCTTTGCAGTCATGTGCGCTAGTTTGAGGTTCACACGCACTTGTTCATAGTTATGTGCATTGGTCTCAACCCTGCGCCCGCTTTTTCAATTCGCCCAGCGATCGATAGCAGTCAGCTACTGCTTTTGAATGTCATTCAAGGGGCTTTTTGCCGAGTTTTGTCATACCGTGCAGGCCTAATGTGACTGCACGGGGGTGTCGGTTTCAGTCCGGGCCTATATGTGTCATTATTTGCGTCTTATGTCCTTCTTTGTGGCATTTTTCTAGATTTCAATCCATTGTCATGTCGAGATGCTATTCTCGGTTCAATTTGTTCGTGCAGGTCATTGTACAGCTATTTTGAGCTTGCAAGTGTCAGTTTCGCCTGTCTAAAGGGATATTGTGAGTTTTGGCACGTTAATGCCCAAAATTTCATTGTATTCCATGTGTCTAAGGGTTCGCATTGTTCCCTGGGGCTCTTTCCCCCTTTTCGTTCGAGCTAGGCATGTCTGTGCATATATGTGTGTCTGTGTGTCGACTCAGTTCACTTGTCAATGCAAATTAGATATTAGCGCATGGTTTATATGTCAATAAACTGGAAAAATGCAATTTTTATATTGCTATCGTATTTTTTGGAATCCATAAACTGCGGAAATGTAATTTTTACATTGCTACCCTAGCTTCGGTAATCTACAAGCAGTAGAGTCTCATCATCAGCAAGGGTACGTCCGCCTAAGGCCAAGCAAAGCATATCTTTGGGGCTTATCCGCCCAAGAATCGAAGACAGGGCACGCAGACCTAATGCCGCTACATGTCGACTGGGCACGCCGGCCCGCTCAATGTCTCTCTATCGGGATGCACATCTCAGAAGCAGAAGACAGTAAAGTAATGGGACTCAGTGATAGTCCTTTAGGCATCGTTGTCCTCTCAGGAGCCGCCTTTAGCTTGCATCTGCATTTTCAATTTGTGCATTCATATTGTATACATGTCATTGCATATTGTATATCAAATGTTTAAAGCAGGAAAATTCTATGTTGGAATCACTTCTGTGGGATAGTGCAAGTATGGGGGAATGCCACACGCCACTTTCCTTATTTCATTTGCCACGGTAACCGTCAAGCACACAACCTCGCTGTCCCACTCTGCTAGCATTTAGAATGCACTTTGGGGGATCAAAAATCAACTCAATCCACATCGGCATGTTCATCCTGAAGCATGATCCACCCGGTCTCAAATCAACGACAGCCGGTCCTATCAATTTCTCAACGGCTCGATCATTCTGCACACTGATCTGCCCGTCTCGAATCAACGACAGCCGGTCCTGTCCAACTCAATGGCTCGATCATTCTGCACACTGATTTGCCCGTCTCAAATCAACGACAGCCGGTCCTGTCCATTTCTCAACGGCTCGATCATTCTGCACACTGATCTGCCCGTCTCAAATCAACGACAGCCGGTCCTGTCCATTTCTCAACGGCTCGATCATTTATACTGATGATTGTCTCATCCTGTCTGTAACGGCTTGGTCATTTATACCGATGATCCTCCCATCCAGACTTCAACGGTTCCATCATTTATACTGATGATTGTCCCATCCTGTCTTCAACGGCTTGGTCATTTATACTGATGATCCTCCCATCCAGACTTCAACGGCTCGATCATTTATATTGATGATCCTCCCATCCTGTCAAATTCCTCAAAGGTTTGATCACTCAGCTCATTGATCTCCCCGTCCGCATCCACGACAGCCGGTCCTGTCAAATCCATCAACGGTATTTAGCCATATCGTTCATACAATCCACAACGATGATCAGATTATCGTCCGATGGCTTGTTCAAATGGTCCACCCATCCGCAACTTGTTGTTCCCCAGGAGAGTCCACCTCGGCCTGCCCCAAACGACTACTTCTACATCAGTCTAGCTTCACACGCATCTTCCAGCAGGCTTATTTCTCTGTCTCGGATGGTCTTTGATAAGGAGATTGGCTCTGATTCCCAACAGATGGAATTCAACCTACCTGACACGACCTACCCGTGTTTGTTGGAATACTTCGTGCCGAGGATAGCTTGATCCCCAGCAACGACGGCCTGTCCCGTCCAAATCTGCAACGACAGCCTGTTCTGTCCAAATTCGATCAACAAGCGGCGATTCACTCGTCCACTTCTACTTCCATCCCCGGCAATGGACAACCAGTCCATTCCACCGATCAGGTTCCTTAAGTTACTTGTCTACTTTGCTTGTATGCTTTGCTCTGGATTGCCTTGAGGGGTGTCTAGAATTCTTTGACGTTACTTGTACCAAGTCGATGGTGCTTCAAGTGCCGTCAAAGAGGGGCTACTGTAGACACCCCAATCTGGGCTTCCAGATTAGTTTACTTAGGGTTTTTGATTCCCTGATGATGAAATGGATCAACAACACCCCGGGAATGATAGCGTGTTTGAGCTTTGAGTGTTTGAAAAACCCTTGAACCTTACCTAGCCTAAGCCACTTCAAAAACCAAAAACCCAGCTGGTCCGCGCCAAGGCGCAACCATCCCGCGCCAGGGCGCACCATCGCGCGAGGGTTTCACTCCATCGCGCGACAGTGCGCCAGGGCGCACCATCGCGCGACAGACTCACTCCGTCGCGCGATGGTCCAACCTACCACCGACCTTTCTGAAGGAGGACAGTTGGCCACCAATGCAGCTTCAGCCAGGCCTCGTGGACTGGCTGAACTCCTCTGTTTGCAGCCCAAATCTACCCCATCTCTCCCTATATATACACCTATCTTTCTTCCATTAAAAGGGTTACAAATTTCACACATCTTGGCCATAACCTTGCCTTCTTCTTTGCAAACCAAAGAGATACAAGGGCACTCAAGAACATAGCTTGTTCTTTTTCCTCCATTTTCAAACCACTCAATCAAGCATTCAAACCTCAAAGCTCAAATACTCTTCCAAACTCAACCAAAGGTATAGCATACCTACTGTCTTTCTGTTCTGATCCCTGAGGGGGGCTGGCAGGGCCAAGGCTGGTAATCAATACCAGTTCTGGTCCTAAAGCTAGCGAGGTTTCAAAAACCGTCATGGTAGGAACCAGCGCGCGATGGTCCCACTCTCTCGCGCGACAATTCGGTGTTGCACGCGATGGACCGCGTGGGGATTGGTGTCCTACTGTGTTATGTTGTATTTTGTATATAGATCACTGTTAAGCATGCTAACAACCTGTCTATTACTTTTCCTTTGTTAGAAATGCTAGTTGTACTTCAATATGCTTATCTGTCGTTTTGGAGTACCCCTGGGAACATTCTAGATCTGTCCCAGAACCCAGAAAATGTGAACCAAGCACTGGTCTGTCTGCGCCAGGGTGCAACCATCCTGCGCCAAGGCGCACCATCGCGCGACAGACTCAGTCCATCGCGCGACAGTGCGCTAGGGCACACCCTCGCGCGACAGTGTGACTCCATCGCACGATAGTCTGCCTCTGACCAGTGAATGGCCTTGCACGGGTAGCTCGGCCTTAGGCCATTATTTTGTCCCCACACTGTTTATGGGTTGTTTTGTCAATTTCTAGGGCTTTTAAGCCTTTAAACTGTATATTATGCTGGCTATAAACTGCGTGGTTTGTCCTGGGTGTGCACTGGTCCTTCCAGAGCCCAGAAGGTTTGAGAATAAGAGCTGTGGGTTTGAGCTCACCGGCGCGCGCTTGTATTGGAATTATGCGCGCAAGAGTGAACAGCATGCAGTGAGTTGTTTAGTGCATGCTGGTTTCTTCCTACGCACGTCACTCCAAAACAGGGGCCCTCCAGTTTGTTTAAACTCCCACAACAATCTGTTCCCATCCTATACTAAACTGTTCATCCATGCTATCTATCACATCCTACAAACATGTTACAGTTTTAATCCCCGATTAACTGTTTTCCCGCCCTAATTGGCTAAAAACTGATTAATGAAACAGAATCGCAAACAAACAACGTTTTCGCAAATGCCTAAGTAGAGACCGATCTCCGGATTGGGCGAGAGGGGTGCCATAAAACCCTTCCCCTCTCGTAACCTGGCTCCCGAACCCAGATATGGTTATGACGGACTGGTTCCTTAACTTTTTCAAAACAAACAGCGCGGCAAGTGCTTCGAAATACGGTTCCTTGGGTGTCGGACCTTCAAAACCCGAGTGGCGACTCTGTATTTTCGCAAGCGCTTGTCGTCCAGCTTCAAAAGCGCTCCCGCGAACCGGCAGCATCTCTCCTTTCTCAAAAGGGTGGGGAACGGAATCCCTTCCCCGGAGGAAAGAAAGATCGGGCAAATCGCATTTGCCCACAGGATGCTAGTATATAAGGGGTGTGTATGCGTTGCAAGGGAACAAAACTAACACACCCACCTCTCTCTAACTCTCGGGTCCCTCTCCCTCTCCTTCGGCTCTCTATCTCTCTCTACTCCTCCACCTTCAAACTCACTCCCAAACTCGAAACCCACCAAGATCTTCCACCAAATCATCTTCCTCAAGTGTTCTAGGCCACGGTTTGTGTTCGTTCAAGCTCGGAGGAGGTGTATTTCGCTTGGTTTTGAAGTCTTTGGAGCTAGGGCTTGCTCGAATCGCGTGAACTTCTATCTTTGATCATTGAGATAGGGATTTCTTACTCATTCTATGTGTTTATGAGTTGATTTCATGCTTTAGTCGAGTTTAGATCGTCAACCATTGTGTCTTTGAAAAGTTGTCAAAATCTGCAGAAAATTGCCCAAAATCTCCTAGGGATCGATCCCCAAGCAAGAGGGATCAATCTCTCTTTCAAATCTGGACTTTTTGCCCTAGGGGATCGATCCCCATTGGAGGAGGGATCGATCCCTCGCCGCTCTGGAAATTTTGCTCGCTTTCTGGGTTTCAGCCCAACTTTAAACGGCCGTAACTCAATACAACCAAAAAGGTCAAAGACGAGGAAAAAATTTTGTCGGCAATTACATGATTTTCGTTGCCAAATTGATTGCCGACTAAAAATTTCGTTGTCGTCGTTCGTCATTTTATGTTGGTCGAGAAAGACCCCTGGCGACAAAAATTTTTTTTTTGTCGGCCTTTTTTGGTTTTGGCGTTGAATTGTTTCGTCGTCTATTTCGATTTTAGGCGATGAAAAAGTTTTGTCTGCGTTGGTTTTTTTTGGCGAGGAAATTTTTCGTCGGTGATTGTGTTTGCATCGAAAAAAATTTCCACCCTTATGCTCACTGTTTTTGCTCCTAGTGGGTTTCAAACTCATGACCTCGCGCCTACAACACCCAAGCCCTTACCACTACACCAGCACAACATCTAGTAGTAGAAGACTAATATTTTATATATACTGTTTCTAATTCATTTTTTCTTTTCGAAACCACCACCACCACTATACCACTATCACCACCACCACAATCACCCCTCCACCACCACCAACACAATCAATAGTCCACCACCACCATCACATCAACAATCACCGCAACCACCACATCACCACTACACCACCACCACCATTCCTACAACTCCACCTAGGCCACCCACCACGCCGCCGCCATCGCCAATGGATAACTATTGAAAATTTTAAAATAAACTATGTATAATATATATTACCTTTTTATGATTAAATTTTAAACTAAACTATATATGTATATTTTAGTTAATATTTATATTTCTGTTTATTTTTTTATGCTAAATAATATATAAAAATTAAAAAATAATCAGCCAAAAAATTCGGTCAACACCAACGAATTCTAAAATTTCGTCGCTAGAAGCCAACCTTTATTGACGATTTTTTTTCCTCGCTAAATAGCTCCCCTATGACGACGAATTTTAAATTCCTCGCTAAAAAGCTGCCCTATGACAACGAATTTGGGATTTTGTCGCCAAAAATTTGCATTTGACGACGAAATTATTTTCGTCGCCAAAAACTAAGCCTTCGATGATGAAATTTTTTTTCGTAGCCAATAGCCCTCCTTTGGCGACGAAAATAAATTTCATCGCTAATTTTTGTCGCTGTAGACCAACTTTGTTGTAGTGACTTTCTCGTCCGATGACCGATTCATGTAAACTTTATATCAATTCGAAGGTCTTGAAGTCAGCTTTCATTTGACACCAAAATCTCCTTAAGACTCTTAGTACACAAAAAGTTATGGTCATTTGAGTAGAGATGTGTCAGTTTGCCAATGTTTGTAGCTATTCCTAAGGTTGTTCTTAACCCGTGTTATGATTCCCTATAAGATTAGAACATGTTTAAGTCACTCTTGAGCATGATTGCTATGTCTTAATGACTCGTTGTTCGATCTTGTCTCTTGGCACTTATTAGAGCATAATGTTGGCGACGTTGGTCAGGGGATGTACGGTAAGATTGATGGGAGTACCATGGGCTATAAGGGATAAAGTGGTGTGTGTTGTGAGTAGACATGAGCTTGTCTAGTGATCCGATAGGTAGTTTTGTGACTCGTATCCTCGCGCTTCATCTTGTTAAGTTCCCTAGGTTCCTTTGGCACTCGTTCTATAAGATTCTCGTTTAAAACCCAGCGGGTGGTGTGTCGAGAAGCCAATTGTAGTTTCGATACATAGAGAAGGACGTTGTGATACACTTAGAGAAATAACATGAACTTAAGGTAATTATCAATGTATGATGTGACATGCTTACGAGTTTGTATTACAATGTGAATTTGGGAAATGTTGCATGCTTGTACGTTGAACGATGGCTTATATGTGTGTATGCTTGAATTGAGAACTTGAATAAAGGGCCCGCAATGCAAGGTCTGGTAATGCGAGGACTCTAAAGGGCCTGCAACGCAAGGTGTGGTAATGCAGAAACCCAGGTGGAGAGAATTCACTATCACGTAAGGGGTGGTAACATAGTTGAATGTCTCTCCCGGATGAAGAGAATTTTGATTGATTTTAGAAGTTTATGTTGAAGTATGGATTGTTTGTTACTTAGGATCGTGGCTGTTGAAAAAGAGAACGAATAGTTAATTCTATCAAGGTTTTATTGAAGAAAGGATTTTGGATTTTGAAAAGAGGACTAAAAATCCTCCGGTATTCTTGTGCGAATCAATGAATCCGGTATTTGGGCACAAATCAACAGACTCCGGCATTCAAGCTCGAATCAACGGAGCTTGACCTGTGATGGTCTTGAGTTTTCTCTAAATTGTTTTGGAAATCATAAAGGAAAATTTTATGAAATAAAGCTCTATGGTGAATGGTATGAAATGAGGAAGTGGTTTGTGGCATTCATTCGAAAGGTTATGAGATGGTTGAACTATTGTTGTTATTTGTTTGGTTGATGTGAGTTTTATTGCTACTGTTGGAAAAACGAATCCCCAAGACCCAATAATGACGCGTACAAATTAGACAAGAAAAATTGTAAGAACCCTATAAGGCGGAATTAGGGTTTTACCACAACTCCCGCGTCACGAACGTTGGTTGAACTTGTTACAGCACGTCTTGCTGTATGCCACGAATATTGCTCGATCGTACCTTACGATCTTCTATCATATTCCCTGCACGTCTAGAACAAGAGCTGAGTGTGGATCCTTTCGTGATCTTATTTGCTCTCTCTAAGCCTGCCTCTATTTTGTAAATAATAGAAAAACGTCCATCTGACCTAGAGAGCATAACATGTATATATAGGGCTATGATAGGGACCTAAGGAGTAATAAGTCTGGGCTCCCAATGTAAATAAGAAAACCTAATCCCACCAGGATTCTATTTCGTGTTTCACTAATTATAATTCACCCCACTACAGAATTATAAATGCACTCCCGTCCTTATCTCAATTATATTACGAGCTCTATGATATTAATTACTTATTAATCTCCCCACGTTAAGATTACAGATACCCATTGATTAAAATAAATTACTAACAATCTCCCACTCAATCAACATCTTAACTTGAGACTATCCGCTTAACTTATTCAATATGTCGGATACAAAATCCACCTGCAGGGTTTGACATAATCGAAACTTATAAGCTTACTCAAGGGGTATCATCAATCCCTACTGGGACGTGGATTCCATCAATAATTAATAGTTGTCATATACATAATGTTGTTACCCAACTCACCACGACTGTTGACGGTATAAAGATCTCACTCTTTAATGAATCAAAGTCAACAACATTAAATATACACCTCTAATAATTATTTTTGGATTAAGAGCATAAGCATTCATAATAACCATGAGATTCCAATTGTCTTATAAAGTTAGTATAAAGACAATTACCTCAATGCCGTCTCGTTCAATACACACAAAGTGTACTAGCACAATGAGTTAGAACTAGACCGTTCCCTGTAGTCAAGACAAACCTACTAAATATTGTACTACAGTCCTACCGATGGTTTGTCCAGTTCCATCTAAGACTGTGAACCATATCTTATATTTCATAAGAACTGATGATCTGATCTTCTGTGTGTAAGCCGAACTCTACACATTAGATCATCTACTTTGTAAAATAAAAGACACACATGCACAACATACAATAATATTATGCAAACATTGCCCATAAAAGATTCTCATCAAAAATGGATTAAACTGATTAATAAATAGCAATCAAATATTAATGCAATAGACAAAAGCATAACTTTTAGTATAATTTTCTAACAAACTCCCACTAAGACTCAAAATCATGCTCCCACGAATCTCACTTCCATTTCCTCTACATGACTATCAAAAGTCTTAGCTTGTAAGCTATTCGTAAAAGGATTTGCTAGGTTGTTTACCGCTGTGATCTTGGACACAGTTACATCACCTCGCTAAACGATCTCTCGAAACGGGTGATACTTACGCTCGACGTGTTTTCCTTCTTATGAGTCAATGGCTCCTTAGAGTTAGCAATTCCACCACTATTGTCATAACAGATGTAATCGCTAATTGCACTAAAGGAATCATTTCTAGATCCATCAAAAAATTTCTAAGCCAAACGGCCTCTTTGGTTGCTTAAGAAGCTACCATATCTGGGTTCGGGAGCCAGGTTACGAGGGGAACGGTTTTATGGCACCCCTCTCGCCCAATCCAAAGATCGGTCTCTATTTAGTCATTTGCGAAAACATTTGTTTGCGATTCTGTTTGATTAATCAATTTTTTAGCCAATTAGGGCGGAGAACAGTTAAATTGGATTAAAATTGTAACAGTTTGCAGGATATGAATGATAGCATGGATGAACAGTTAGTATAGGATGAGAACAAACTCCTGTGGGAGTTTAAACAAACTGGGAAGCCCCTGTTTTGGAGTGATATGCGCAGGAAGAAACCAACATGCACTGAACAAGTCACTGCATGCTATTCACTCCTGCGTGCACAACTCCAAGACACGCGCGCGTCGGTGAGCTCAAACCCACAACTCTTATTCTCAAACCCTCTGGGCTCTAGAAGGACCAGTGCACACCCAGGACAAACCACACAGTTTATAGGCAGCATAATATATAGTTTAAAGGTTGAAAAGCCCTACAAATTAATAAAACACCCCATAAACAGTGTGGGGACAAAATAATGGCCTAAGGCCGAGCTACCTATGCAAGGCCACTCATTGGTCAGAGGCAGTCTAGCACGCGAGGAAGCAAGTCTATCTCGCGAGGTGCGCTCTGGCGCGCGATGGTTGCTCCCTTGCATACGATGGTCTGAACCATTTGATCAGTGTTTGGTTTACACATTTTTGGGTTTTGAGATAGGTCCAGAATGATCCCAGGGGTACTCCACAATAGCAAAAACACAAATTAATGACAAACTAGCAGTTTCTAACAAAGGAAAGCAGTAAAATGGTTTTTAACATGCTTAACAGTAATCTATATGTAAATAAATACACAAAAAAATAGCAAGACACCAATCCCCACGCGGTCCATCGTGCGATGAAATGAGATTGTGGGGCGCATATATGGGACCGTCGCACGCTAGTTTTTGCCTTTAACGGTTTTTGAAACCTTGCTAGCTTTAGGACCAGGACTGGTATTGATTACCAGCCTTGGCCCTGCCAGCCCCCCTCAGGGATCAGAACATAAAACAATAGGTATGCTATACCTAGATTGAGTTTGAAACGAATTTGAGCTTTGATGTTGAGGCTTGATTGAGGTGTGTTTGAAAATGGATGAGAAAGAACAAGCTATGCTTTTGATGCTTAGGGTGTAAACCTTTCACAAATCTTGAACCTTTTTTATGAAGGCTCAAAGACTTATTTGGTCCTTACAAATAAGGCTTGGTTTCAATTTCGTCCTCCTAAAATTTTTCGTTTCAATTTTACCCTCATAGTTTTAACATGATTTCAATGTTACCCTTCCCGTTAAATTTGGATGGAAAATGCTTGTGTGGCAAACGGTTGGGTGATTAAAAAGAAAAAAAACCCCCTAAAAATCGTGTAAAAGAAAAAAAGCCCTGTAAAGAAAAAGAAAAAAACCTGTAAAAGAAACCTCCACCCTTCCCACCCTCGGACTCCATCACCTCTCGGCACCACCTCCTCCACCGTACGACCTCACCTCCGACCAAAGACCACCCGCCACCTCCGGCCCGTACCCGCCACCTAAAACACCTCCCTCACTCCTCCAAATTCCATCCCGGCGGTTTTAAAAAAATAAAAATGAACAACCATGAGTTATATGAGAGCACCGCTGCCGCGGGCCCCGTCGGAGTGCCGCCGGACGCCGCCTCGAGATTTTGGAACCACCACGGCGATCTACGAACACCGTGCAACACTTACTCGGACTTAGAATCGCATTTGAGGTAGTTTTCTGGAAAACCGTAACTCAATCAATGTTTTAATGGAGTTTAGGACTAAAACTTAATTCCTATTGTTGACGATAACCTGTTTTTAATTCCAGAAGTTAATTAATTACTGTTTAGTCCTATTTTCGTTTATATGTAGATCTATCTGTGATAAAAAAAAACAGGCTATCTTTTACAGGGTTTTTTTCTTTTTCTTTTATAGGGCTTTTAGGGTTTTTTCTTTCTTTTTAATCACCAACCGTTTGCCACACAAGTATTTTCCATCCAAATTAAATGGGAAGGGTAACATTGAAATCGTGTTAAAACTATGAGGGTAAATTGAAATGAAAAATTTTAGGAGGACGAAATTGAAACCGAGCCTTATTTGTAAGGACCAAATAAGTCTTTAAACCTTTTATGAATGAACCATGGGGTATAAATAGGGAGAAAGGAAGGTAGGTATGGGTTGCAAACAGAGGACTTCAGCCAGTCCATGAGGCCTGGCTGAAGTTGCATTGGTGGCCAACAGTCCTCCCCAAGAAAAGTTGGTGGCAGTTTGGTCCATCGCGCATCGGAGTCAGTCTATCGCGCGATGGTGCGCCCTGGCGCGCGAGGGTCAACGGTCAAACTTTGACTGTTGACCACCACCTCGCAGGTTGACCATCGCGCGATGGAGTCAGTCAGTCGCGCGATGGTGCGCCCTAGCGCGGGATGGTTGCGCCCTGGCACGTGATGGTCAATGGTCAAGCTTTAACTATTGACCACCACCTGGCAGGTTGACCATCGCGCAATGGAGTCAGTTAGTCGCGCGATGGTGCACCCTGGCGCGCGATGCTTGCGCCCTGGCGCGTGATGGTCAACGGTCAAGCTTTCACTGTTGACCACCGCCTGGCAGTTTGACCATCGTGCGAGGATCTGGGAGCATCACGCGTCATTAGGGTTTTTGGCTTTAGAAGTGGCTTAGGATTGGGTTAAATTCAAAGGTTTTTCAAACACTCAAAGCTCAAACACTCATCATTCCCGGGGTGTTCTTGATCTGTTTCATCATTGGGGAATCAGAAACCGTAAGTAAGCTAATTTGGAAGCCCAGATTGGGGTGTCTATAGTAGCCCCTCTTTGACGGCACTTGAAGCACCATCGACTTGGTACAAGTAATGTCAAAGATTTCTGGACACCCCTCAAGGCAATTCAGAGCAGAACATACTAGCAAAGTAGACAAGTAAACTTAAGGAACCTGATTGGTGGAATGGACAAGCAGCCCATTGCCTAGGATGGAAGCAGAAGTGGACGAGTGGATCGCCGCTTGTTGATTGAATTTGGACAGGACAGGCTGTCGTTGCAAATTTGGACGGGGTAGGCCATTATTGCTAGTATCCTCGGCACGAAGCATTCCAACAAACATGGGTAGGTTGTGTCAGGCAAATTGAATTCCATCTATTGGGAATCATAGCCAATCTCCTTATCAAAGACCATCCGAGGCAGAGCATTAAGGCTACTAGAAGATGCGCGTGAAGCTAGACCGATGTAGAGGTAATCGGTCAAGGCAGGCCGAGCCGAACTCTCCTAGGGAACAATTAGTTGCTGTAGGGAGGACCATCGAACGATATTCTGATCGTTGTTGAGGGAGGGAACACGAACGATATTCTGATCATCGTTGACAGATTGAAAAGACGATATGGCTGATTGTCATCGCTGAATGGACTAAGACAGGCGATGGTTGATTGTTATCGCTGAATGGACTGAGACAGACGATGTGGCTGATTGTTATCGCTGAATGGACTGAGACAGGCGATGGCTGATTGTCATTGATGATATGGCTAACCATCGTTATGACTGAAACGGACGATATGGCTGACCGTCGCTGATGATATGGCTAACCATCGTTGAATTGGATGGGCGGATCTCCATACAAAATGATCGAGCCGTTGAAATTCGAACAAGACTGGCTGTCTTTGATTTGGTGGGCGGATCACTATACAAAATGATCGAGCCGTTGAGCATTGGGATAGGACTGGCTATCGTTGAATTGGAGATGAGAAGATCAGTGTGCAGAATGATCAAGCCGTTGCAAATTGGACATGACCAGCTGTCGTTGATTTGGTGGCGGTTCATCAGTCTAAATGATCGAGTCGTTGCAAATTGGACAGGATCGGCTGTCGTTGATGGGAACAGGCAAATAATTCTTCAGGATGAACGTGCCGTTGTGGATTGGACAAGTCCAACTATCATTGAATTGGAGACAAGAAGATCAGTGTCCAGAATGATCAAGCCGTCGCAGATTTGGACAGAACTGGCTGTCGTTGAATTCGAGACAGGAAGATCAGTGTGCAAAATGATCAAGCCCTTGCAGATTTGGACAGGACCAACTGTCATTGCATTGGAGACGCAGAATATTGCATCGCATCCCTCGGCAAACAAATCGAGAGGATGGCGACCATTCTGGTTACTTTCCTACTTTCAACATTTAATATACAGAATATGCAATGACATGTATACAATATAAATGCATAAACTAAAAATGTAGACCCTAGCTAAGGGCGGCTCCTAGGAGGACAACGATGCTTAAGGACTACCACTGAGCCCCATTACTTTACTGTCTTTTGTCTTCGAAATGTGCACCTAGACAGATAGACGCTTGAGCGGGCCGGCGTGCCCCAGTTGACATTTAGTAATGGCATTGGGTCTGCGTGCCCCTTCTTTGATGCTTAGGCAGATGTGCTCTAGAGATATGCTTTGCTTGGCCTTGGGTTGACGTGCCCTTGCTGTTCAAGAGATTTCACTGTTTGCGGATCAGAGATGCTAGGGTAGCAATATACAAATTACATTTTTCAATTTATTGACTCACTTTTGAGGATATCTAAGAGAATGTAATAAACCATTCGCTAATATCTAATTTGCATTGACAAGTGAACTGAGTCGACACACAGACATGCGCACATGCACAAACTTGCCTAGCTCAAACAAAAAGGGAAAAAGATCCCCAATATACGATGCAGATCCTTAGACATATGGAAAGTAATGAAATTTCGGGCATTAACGTGCCAAAACTCACAATAGCCCTTTAGACAGGTGAAACTGACATTTGCAAGGTCAAAAATAGATACAAAAACCTGTACGAACTGATAAAATCGAGAAAGGCATCCAGAAATAACAATGAATTGAAATCTAGAAAAATGCCACAAAAACGGACATAAGACGCAAACGATGACACATATTGGCCCGAACTGAAACCGACACCCCAGTGCAGTCACGTTGGGTCTGCACGGTATGACAAAACTCAGCAAAAGCCCCTTGAATAGGACTCGAAGGCAGTAGTTGACTGCTATTGATTTGCTGTGGGAATTGAAGCAGCGCGCACAGGTTTGAGACCAACGCGTATAACTATGAACAAGCGCACGTGAACCTCAAACTAGTGCGTGCAACTACAAGTCTGCTGTAGCTGCTCACACCAGACTTCGCTGAACTTAGGATAAACTGTGAGCCATTAGGCCTTGCCAACATTTCGTTCTGTTTTTTATGCTTAAAATCTTTTAAGGCTTTTGCTCAACTTTGAAATTGAAGTAGTAGTTGAAAATAAAATTGAAAGATGAACGGTTTTCTCCCTCTGCACAGATGTAGCTTGTCTTCTTCTCGACCATGGTGATGTACCAAAACCTTGGATCAAATTGATAGATTATGACCGAGTCTCACGGAGAAACTGCCTACGTATCCCATTTTGGGAATCAGGTCAAAACATAGTTCAGGCTAAGGTTCACTCGAGTATTTTACCTCACCTTTTACGCTCTAACTTTTGCCTAGAACTGCCCATTTGGGTTTTCGGTCTAGCGAGCTTTCAGATTTTGCCTTTATTTTTGCCTAGACCGCCTTCATAGGTTTTTCGGTCTAGCAGACTGCTCTAATTTTTTCTTGGAACTGCCCACCCTTGGGGTTTTCAGCCCAACGAGCTTCTCTCAGGGAAAAGGCTTTTGAATTGATCCATGCTGACCAAGGTATTTGAATTTATTGCCGTCGAGGTCAATGATCTTTGGTCACAGCCCCAGATAAAACGGCTTTGATAACGAAGGATCCAGAGTGCTTCAGTTGACATGCATCGCCCCAGGCCACTTTTGAACTTTCTAACTTGTGGTTGGCGGAATGTTGTTCCCACAAACTTGAACATGGTATGAGGCGCTGGACCTTCTGAGCTTTGCTTTACATGATTTGGCACCCGGTAGCAGGAGGATTTGATGTTCCTTTCATCTCAGGATCAACACCAGGCGTGTCATTTAAGAGACCATGACAAAACTTTGATGAACTCTTTGAGCCTGTCTGACCGGGCGCAATGCTTTTCTGAGGCGGCGTTGAATCAGTTTTGAAGCATTCAGAGGTCTACTTCATCTTTCAAGTTGGTCTACTTCATCTTTCAAGTTTATTGAAAACTACAATTTCAATTAATAGGCTGAGCATGCCTTTCGTCTTCCCTTTCGGCGAGGGAACACATTTCCTTGGGGATGATCCCATCAAAATCTAACCCTTCATCGTCAGGGATGACATAATTTATTTGAAAGCCAGCGAAATACTTAGAAGCAAGATAATGCAGATCATAAAGAAAGCCCTTCGGGGTTGCCAAGTATAGCAAAAGACTCGAATAGAAAATAGAACCTACGAAATGGAGGGCCAAGAGGCACAAACTCTGACTCAAAGCTAGACTTAGACAGACTTAAAAGACTCTATGTCGAACTCAAACAAAATGCCAATGCAAACTAGACACGGTTTTGAAAACGAAATTTTAACAGCTACCCTTAGCTTCCACAAAAAGAGGTAGGATCCAGCAGGTGTCAGGCCCAAGCAACAGCACTTCGCCTTCCTCAGCTTCTTCGACCAAACCTACTCGGTGCACCTTTGATCAATGGTCCTCAGTCCGTCATTCCGCTCCTTTGTAAGCTCATCATTACTGTCAATCCAAGTGTCGGCAGTGAAGACCTCAATTGCCCAACCTATAGCCATCATGTTAATCTCTGGTTCAAACGGGATAGATATGATTCGTTTTGGTTGGCTTTCTGGGACGATATAGTGGCTAGGGTTGAATATGGTGGAGCTAGGATTGATTTGAGTGGAGGTGATAGATATCTGACCAACCAGAGAGTCAGAATGGTGTTGAGGTAAGGAGTTGGAAATGATGTTGGGTTTTGGTGGAACTTGAACCGTGCCATTGTCAATGAGATCTTGAATCTCATGTCGAAGACGATAGCATGTGTCAGTGAGATGGCCAAGCATTTGGTGGAAAGCACAGAAGAGGTGAGGCTTGTAACCGGAAGGTAGGACTTTTGGCGGAGAAGTTGGGGTCAAAGGTTTGAGATGCTCAGACTTGATGAGTTTTTCCATCACTGCAAACAGAGGTGCCTCAAAGACAGAGAAGCTCCGAAGTTGGGTTCGGGGCCCAATAGCTTTGGGCGTTTTGTACTTGATTGACATCAGCAGTGCAATTGGAGTTGAAAGCCGGAGCATCACTCCCACTTGTAGCTATATTGGAGTAGTTGTTGTTAGCAAACAGCGCACTACGATTTCCAGAATAAGGTCGCGGCTTCACTTTTTGCGAGGAGGACTCTCCCCTAGGCAGAATTCCATTTTGCAGTGCATCCTCAATGGCTAGGCCAGTGTCACACCCCACCCCGGGCCAGCACTCAAATGAGCCCAAACCGACGTGAGGGTGCAACATCAACCACCAATCCAATTCTACAACTCAAGTTCTAGCAACTAAGTTAATCAACATCCATTTTATTGATAACGCAAAATTTATCGTTCTTACAAACACAACGGAAGTCTCAAGAAAACGTTAAACCATACAATGAACCAAATATAAACATAGGCTGCAACTACATCCCTATCAACAATATTTTGCCAAAACTAGTCCAACCTTCCCAACATGCTACCCAAAGCGAGGGTACAACCACACGATGATCAGCAGTGGATATCTACAACGCCTGCAAAACTGGATTCCAAAATGGAATCCGGGAGTGTTATGAGACATGGATGCAATTCCATATTAAAGATTCAGGTAAAAGATAATCTCAACTTTTCAAACAATAAACCAAGCAATTAAAAGCAACACTGGGCACACAACCAATAATTTAAGGCATAAAAGCGTTTTAGCATAAAGCCAATGACCGGGCACAAAGCCAACAACTTAAGGCATAAAAGCCTTTTGGCATAAAGCCAATCACCGGGCACTAAGCCAACATTCAAGTTCAATTCAATATAGAACAACATCTATGAATCAAACACTCACCTCGTACTCCAAAAGAAAGTACTACTATGGTTTCGGTGCTCCTTGATTCACCGACTCGTCACCTATCCACAAGCCAAACATTTTAGTATAGAAATACTTGGAAGGCTTGACAAATGCATTAACAAATATTCTGCCTCAGATCAACAATATGACACCTAATTTAGTCAAACACTGTGTCCAACTCTTATTTTCTGCAATTACAAACACAGCAATTCCAGCTACTAACTCTGTTGAAAATACTAAAATTCAGCCAGACAGTCTATCGTATTTTGGCCATACTTCTCTATAGGTTCAAAAGAATACTACAAGACCACCACCACTAGCAAGAAGACTTCTAGTGCATCAATCTAGATGTGAAATTTGCCCAAATTGGACTCCGAATGACTAAGATATGCTCAAATGAAGTTGCACATCTAAAACGGCAATCACAGTTCCAGCAGAGCAGTCTGCGATCGAATGCTCATTAAAAATCACACACTCAATCTTTTCCAATAATTCAAACACCAAAACATCACCAATTGATCAATGTTTAAGACTCATGAGAACCCATATCCACCCAGAATGCTTAAACTTGAGGAATTTCATGAAGAACACAAATCAAAAGCTGTCCAGAATCCCAGAACTTCCCAAACCCTGAACTTTAACTCAAAAACTGTTATAATCTAGAAAGAGTCACGGCACAACCCATACATATTCAGAAAGATATATGAGTCTAGTTTTGGAAGCAAGAAACGGTGCATAAAACCGATACCCAAGCAACAAGTTATGCCCGTTTTTCCAACACGTGTCTGAGCTGTCTGCACAGACGCGAATCAGACACCAATTCAGTCCACGAATTTTGTAGGCCAAAACACTTTGAGTTATTTTCTGAAAATTTAACACGAAGCAATAGACTCATAGATGAACATTCAGGAGTGTTTTCAAGAATTTAGAAGATTTCTAGGTATCTTGAATAAATTCGTCAAAACAGGGCAGATTCAACTTGTTCAAACACAGTTGAGCATATTCATTACATACACGAATTTTCTGAAATAAAAACCCAATTCCAACCTCTAAAACCCTCTCCCATGGATTCAATCCAACTCTAACTAGATGCCAGGTTGGGAATTGAGCAACAAAATCATATATTCAAGTAAAGAAGATCATGAATTACTTTACAAAGTCTCCAATTTAACCTAGCTCTCACTTCCCATTTCTCTTCTCCTTCTTCCACCGTCTCTCTCTCTCTCTCTCTCTCGCTCGTAGGAGACAAAACCTCACTGATGGGTTTTCTTTCTTTCTTCTTCTTTTTTTTTTATTGAATCTCACACACACACACCTTTCCAACAAAAACACACGGCACACATGCACCATACTTTTGAAAAAAAAATGCACTTTGCCCTTGAAGTTATTAAATATAACATAAAAGCACCTCATAAGATAAAAGGATGTTACAGCCAAACTCGAAGAAAGTCTCAAAGTTGGTAGATACTTGAACGAGAACCAGGTGCCTGGCATAATCTGGTTGAAGATTGCGGGAGATGATGCGGAGTTGATCCCTCTCGCTCAGGCGATCAGTCATTAATGCAGCTTTGGCTCTCCACCTCTTTAACAAAATCCACAAAGGTCTCCTTTGCTTCCATTTTAGTGGATTCCAATGGAGTCAGTCTGTCGCGCGATGGTGCGCCCTGTCGCGCGATGGTTAACGGTCAAACTTTGACTGTTGACCACCACCTAGCAGGTTGACCATCGCGCGATGGTGCACCCTGGCACGCGATGGTTGCGCTCTGGCGCGCGATGGTCAACGGTCAAGCTTTGACTGTTGACCACCACCGACAGGTTGACCATCGCGCGATGGAGTCAGTCAGTCAGTCGCGCGATGGTGCGCCCTGGCGCGTGATGGTCAACGGCCAAGCTTTGACCATTGACCACCACCTGGCAGTTTGACCTTCGCGCGATGATCTAGGAGCATCGTACGTCAATAGGGTTTTTGGCATTTAGAAGTGGCTTAGGATTGGGTTATATTCAAAGGTTTTTCAAACACTCAAAGCTCAAACACTTATCATTCCCGGGGTGTTCTTGATCCGTTTCATCATCGGGGAATCAAAAACCATAAGTAAACTAATCTGGAAGCCCAAATTGGGTGTCTACATTCATTTTATGAGAGAATCTTCTTTGAATTTGGTTTATTTATTTATGTTTAAAATCGAGGGCGTGACAAATTGGTATCAGAGTGTCTAGGTTTGAATACTTTGAGACCGTGGGGAGACTTCTAGTCTCATGGGTTCAGAAGTCACGCCTTTTGCATAAACATATGTGTGTTTGAGTGCATTGGCATTATTTGGATTACTTGGCATTGCATTTCAGTATGGTGGAGTAGCGTAGAGTTGTTTTACCCATGTTGGGATAGTTGGAGGCTTTAACCTCATGAGATGATGTTGTTATTGATGAATCTTTCTTTTCTTATAACTTGCAGTTAGATGCCTCCGAGATTGTGTGCTAGAGCAGGTGAGGCTGAGAGTCGGGGTGGTCGTGGTTGCGGTCGGGGTGGCCGTGGTCTTGGCCGAAGGGAGCCAATCAAGGATGAGGTTAGCTTTCATGGTGAGAATCCAAGTGGAAATCCAAAACAAGGGGCCGGACACGGTTAGGGAGAGGAAGTATCGATAGCTCAGAATCCTTTTGCTAGGGATTTCGTTGCGGCTCTTGCGGCTGCAGATCTCCTAAACCCAACTCTTAGGGAAGGTGCAGATAATTGTGCATTGTCAGCTATGAGGGAGTTCAGTCATAGAAATCCACCAATGTTCGACGGGTCGAGTAGTGACCCTCTTGTAGCCTATCATTGGCTAGCTCAAATTCAAAAGTTGTTTAGGGCTCTTAGGATTACGGAGGATGATTTGCGAGTCAACATTGTGGCCGTCCAACTTACTGGGGAAGCAAATGAGTGGTGGGAGTCAGTTCTAGAATCAAGGAAGGATGCAAGGAGGGCAGCAAGGACCGCGGCTCAAGTAAATGAGCCGGATGTGGAGAACTTAACCTGGGCCGAGTTTGAAATGCTCTTCGAGGAACAATACTTATCAGAAACTAGCCGTGACCAATTGAGGGAGGAGTTTGAGAAGTTAGAACAAGGGAATATGACTGTGTCGGAGTATGCTTTGAAATTCCAGTCCTTGTCCCGTTTCGTATTGGAGTTGGTGGCCACCAAGGAAAGGAAGTGCAAGCAGTTCGAGAGAGGGTAACATGAAACTGTGAAGAAGTTTGTCATGGCACAACGCAAAGGGAAATTTTTCGAGGTTGTAGAGTGTGCAAGGAGTATTGAGACTCCTAAGGAAGCGTCAAGGAATCCTAGGGCTTGGGAACCGAGACAATCCATAGGGGGCATGAGTTCATCTTCAGGGAGTTTGGTAGTCAGGGGAGGAAGAGGCAGCGAGATCAGTGTAGCAACCGTCGAACTTTAGGCCTCCGTCATCTTTTTCATTTGGGACTCGGGGGAATTCGAATTGGCCTTCGATTGTGTGTCATGAGTATGCCCAAATGGGGCATATTCGTGCTCAGTGTCCGCGGCTGTTGGGTACGTGCTATACTTGTGGCAGGAATGACCATTATGCGAGGAACTATCTGCTTGGGAAAGGGAAATGAAGCGAGTCGGGTTCAATGCAACAACCGAGGAGTGGTCAGAATTCTGGTCCGCAATCATTTTAAGGCACTCAAAGGCAGCAGCAGCCTCACTTTCGTCAAACCACGTTAGCTCAGGGATCTCAGGTTGAGAAAGGAGCTAGTTCTTTGACACCTACACAGGGTTCAGGTCAGCGGGGTGGACACATTCAGGGTCAGATGACTCAGGGAAGAGCTTCGCGATCACATCAGCTATTCTGCCACCCCCACCTCTTGTTACTTCGCAGATCCCGGAGACTTCGGTTGTGAGGGGTACATTTCCATTGTTTGATTCCTTTGCTAGAGTATTATTTGATTCCGGAGCTCATATTCATTCATTGCTGCATCATTTGTGTGTACTTTGGAATTGGAAATTGAGAATATTAGTCTTCCGTTGTTCGTTGTGACATTTATAGGGTCTAGATCGCCGTTAGATCATATTTGCCGGGATTGTGAACTCATTATTCAAGATCGTCATTTTACCTTTGACTTCATTGTGTTGAATATGTCGGGGTTCGACCTCATTTTGGGCATGGATTGGCTATCTACATTTCACGCTACCATAGATTGCTTCAAGCGTCGGATCCGTATCTGTCCACTGGGGGGTTCTTGTTTTGAGTTCTTTGGGGACCGTCGGGAGCCGTTAGAGCCATATTTGTGTGGGTCTAGGGAGCAAGAATCGATGTATGCCTTATTAGCGAGCTCGGCCTAAGATGAGGATGTGTCCGCACGTGGGGAGTTGCCCCTTGTTGTCTGTGATTTTCCAGATGTATTTCCGAAGGAGTTACCGGGTTTGCCACCCGAGAGAGAGATTGAGTTCACCATCGATTTACTTCCTGGCAGCGCTCCCATTTCCGTACCTCTTATCACTTCGCGCTTGCCGAGTTATGGGAATTGAGTTTGGGCTTTATCCGTCCAAGTACGTGGCCGTGGGGAGCACCGGCTTTGTTTGCTCAGAAGAAGGACGGGTCACTTCGTTTGTGCATAGACTATCGTAAGTTGAACCGTGTTACCGTAAAGAATAAATATCCAATGCCTAGAATTGATGATTTGTTTGACCAACTTCAAGGTGCAATGTGTTTTTCTAAGATCGACTTGAGGTCCGGTTACCATCAATTGAGGGTTTGGCGAGAAGACATTCCTAAAACCAATTTTCGTACGCGATATGGCCACTACGAATTCGTTGTTATGCCCTTTGGATTGATGAACGCACCGGCGACTTTCATGGACTTGATGAACCGCATCTTTCGTGCCATCTTGATCGCTTTAAGGTAGTCTTTGTTGACGATATCCTTATCTACTCGCCTTTGGAGGAGGAACACCTATCTCACCTTTCTATCGTTCTTGAACTCTTGAGATAGCACCACTTGTATGCCAAACTTAGTAAGTGTGAATTGTGGTTGTCCGAAGTCAAGTTTTTGGGTCACATTGTAGGGTGTTTGTTGATTCGGGAAAGATAGAGTCCATAATGAATTGACAATGACCGAAGAGTGTATTCGAAATTCGTAGTTTCTTGGGTTTGGCCGGTTATTATTGTCATTTTGTCCTTGATTTCTCCCGTTTAGCATATCCGATGACCAAGTTAACTCGTAAGGGGACTCAATTTGTTTAGAGTGACTCGTGTGAAAAAGCCTTTGAAGAATTAAAGAGGAGATTAACCACTGCACCAGTGTTGGTTGTACCAAAACGAGGAGTTGGTTATTCCGTGTATTGTGATGCTTCGAGAGAGGGATTGGGGTGCGTGTTGATGCAATTGGGGTGAGTGGTAGCGTACGGATCAAATAAAATTGAAAACTCACAAGCGAAATTACCCTACCCATGACTTAGAAATTGCGGCCGTCGTTTTGGACTTCAAGGGTTGGCATCATTATTTATACGGTGAGAGATTCGAAGTCTTTTCCGATCACAAGAGTTTAAAGTACCTATTTTCTCAAAAGGAGCTAAATTTGCAACAACGTCGATAGATGGAGCACTGAGAAGACTACGACTTTGAGTTGCAATATCACCCGGGAAAGGTGAACGTGGTAGCGGATGCATTAAGTAGAAAATCGACACACCTTGCGAATCTAGCCATTCATGGGTGGAAGATGACAAACGATTTGGGCACCTATGCCTTGCATTTCGAGGAAGTTCGAGAGGGAGTCACATTATGTAACTTAACTGTTCAATCAACCTTGTCGACTTGAGTGATTGAGGCCCAATAGCAGGATGAAGAAGTGGAAGAGTTTCGTGCCAAGTTTCTTAGCGGAAAGGCTCGAGAAGGGTGGATGATTCATGCCGATCAAGGGTTGCGATACCAAGGAAAATTGTTCGTACCCATATCGTGTCGGGAGGAAATTTTGAGAGAGTTTCACCATTCACCATTAGCCGTAGGGGAACAAAAATGTATCATGACTTGCATAGACAATTTTGGTGGCCGGGAATGAAGAGGGACGTCATCGTTTTCGTATCCAAATGCCTTAGGTTCCAACAAGTGAAAGCCGAGCATTAGCGACCCACGGGGGAGTTACAACCATTGCCGATTGCCGAGTGGAAGTGGGAGAACGTGACAATGGATTTCGTTACCGGGTTACCAAGGTCACGGAGGGGGCATGACGCCATTTGGGTGATAGTCAATCAATTCACCAAATCTGCACATTTCTTACCGATTGAAGTTTCGGATTCGATTGAAACACTTAGCCATTTGAACATCCGTGAGATTATCCGTCTTCATGGGATACCCGTTTCTATCGTGTCGGATCAAGATCCAAGGTTTACTGCTCGCTTTTGGCAGGTTTGCAGGCTGCTCTTGGCACTAATCTCTTATTCAGCACCGCTTATCATCCTTAAACAGATGGGCAATCAGAGAGAACGATCCAAATTCTAGAAGATATTCTTCGGGCTTGCGTTATGGACTTTCGGGGTAATTGGGAGGATCACCTATAGTTAGTCAAATTTGCGTACAACAATAGCTACCAATCTAGCATCGAGATGGCGCCGTATGAAGCTTTGTATGGAAGACCATGTCGATCACCCATTTGTTGGACCAAGTTGGGCGAAGCTACGTTAATTGGGCCGGATTTGATCAAAGAGACCTCCGAGAGCATTAGAGCGATTCGTCAATGGCTTCTTGAAGCGCAAAGGAGGACCACTGAGCAAGTCAAAGTGATTCGTCAACGATTGTTAACCGTGCAAAGTAGGCATAAGAGTTATGCCGATCTTCGTCATCGTTATCATTTGAAGTGGGGGATCAAGTGTTCCTCAAGGTGTCACCGCGTAGGGGATTGTCTCATTTGGGGCAAAATGGCAAGCTTTCACCACGATTTATCGGGTCGTTTGACATTATCTAGAAGATTGGGGAAGTGACATATCGATTGGCTTTACCTCCAAGGTTATTGGGCATCCATGACGTGTTCCACATGTCGATGTTGTGAAAGTACGAGCCAGATCCATCACACGTTCTAGAGTGGTCCGAACTAGAGTTGGAAGCCGATGCATCTTATGGAGAAGAGCTGATACGTATACTAGATTCGCATAACCAAGTTTTGAGGGGTAAGACCATTCCGTTAGTGTGAGTTCTCTAGAGTAATCTCGGAAAAGAAGAATTGACGCGGGAAAGGGAAGACGAAGTTAGGGAGAAGTATCTGCAATTATTTTCAAATTGATTCAATGTGAAATCCGAATTTCAGTTTTATGATTGTTAGCTTAATTGTTTCATGATTTGTGTCGTGGTATGAGCACGATTACTTAATGCATGAGTATGTTTGACTTGAATTGTAAATTTCGGGACGAAATTTCTTTAAGGAGGATAGATTGTAGAGACCCGTAAATTATTATAGCTTCGAAAATCATTTAATGCTTGAAAGGAATCATATTATTAATAAAGTTGTGCGTTTGTTTGTGAGGTGCACAAATATACGTTTACGGTTGTGTATCGGACACTTGGAGAATGGTAAAATGTGAGTTTTGATGTTGTGATGATGTTTGGGGGTGTTGGTAACAAGTAGGGTTGATTCGGTAATCGTTACAAAAAAATTCATTTTCTGTCCAACTTGAACCGGTACTGGCTGTTGCCCAGTACCGGTACATAGTGTCCGAAAGTTGTGTTTTTTGGCATTTTGAAGGGTCTTGAACCGGTACTGGGCAATTCCCAGTACCAGTACATACTGTGTTTTTCTGCAACTTTCAGCACGCTTTTTGGGCCTCTATAAATACCCCCTTTTATCATTTTTCACACCCAAAACCCACGAACCAGACCTGAAAACACCCCCTCTGACCTACCCAACTCCAATCTCACCCAAAACTCTTGATTTCAACCTCAAATCTTCAAGATCCAAGGGTTTTCTTCCTCAAAATCACTTGAATCTCACATTTGTTGAACAAGGGGTAAGTTTGGTGTTCTTTTCTAACTTTTTGGCACTCACCCACGTTTTTTTCTCTCTCTCCTCTCAATCACTTGTTGATCTTTGCTTGTTTATCATATTTTTGGGTAATATCCTCTCTAGATCTTGTACATAAGCGTGGGAGTAGCTTGTTTTTTGAAGATTTGGACTTTTTCCTCTTGGTGGACCTAGAGTTTTGCTCAAAATCCACTCTGGTAGGGATTTCTCTCTTCCTCTACATGTTTTGCGGTGATTATGTGTGATTTAGGTGTTTATATGACATATATGGATGAATAGAATGTTTTATGGCTTGAGGATTGCATGTTTTCTTTGAAAGCAGTATTGTGGACTTGAGTGTTATAATTCATGAGTTGTATGTGACATATTTAGTAGTGTTTGGTCTTGTGTGGAATGAGTTTATGGTATCGGTGTTGGTTGTGATGATATGGTGGTCATAGATATGAAGTGATTGTGGAGTATATTGTGTCGCAAGGTATGGAAACACAATTATGTGAGGGGTGGAGTATATGATGACACAAGTTGTGGAAATACAAAATTGCAAAGGGTGGAGGTTCGTTGGAAGAAATATGTGTGTGTGTGTGTGTTTATATATGTATATGAATGTTATGACACTTGTAAAGGGTGTTGACGTACATTGTTTGGACTTGTTATTTAACTTGATCTGTTGTATTCACACTCATCATCTCATTGCATATAGATTTTGTAGAGAATTTTCTACTGGGCTTTTGTAGCTCAACAAAATCCTTTTTTCTGGTTCGAATGCCGGTCAATAGTGTGTCTGCACCGAGTGTTGAGATGTGAAGACATTTTTGGAAGTCAACTGTTTTTAGTTACTCATTCATCTTTGTAATTAACCTTCTTTTGATAAAGATGGGTTTGTAACTATTTATTCGAGAATTTCCTTTGATCAACAGTTTACAAGTTATCAACTCGTTCGTATGCGAGCTAAAACTTAGTTTGTGGCCGGTGTGCCAATGTTGTAATTTATGAAACTTGGGAACTTGATTTATAAATTAAGCAGGTGGGAACTTCTTTTGGGTATTATTCATTTTATGCGAGAATCTTCTTTGAATTTGGTTTATTTATTTATGTTTAAAATCGAGGGCGTCACAGCATTACCCATGTGTAGATAAATCTCTCCACCACCGAGTCCTCTGGTTCCTGGAACCCATGCAATAAATTGCAAATATGATTAGTGGTTCCTGTATCTACACATCAGGTACTGATAGATTACACCACTATACATGATTTAACGACTAGCGAAAAGATCTATCTTGATTATTTACTTTATTGAGATAGAATAGACATTCCTTCTTCCAGTGTTCTTGCTGCTTGTAGTAAATACACTTGCCCGTAAGCTTTTTCACTCTACCTCGAGGCGCAAAAACTGCCTCCGCAACCTTTTTTCTGAGACTTATTCTGCTTCTTCTTGCCTTTCAGCTTAGAAGTAGAAACCTTCTCTGCCACTAACACTGATGGTGGTTTCTTTATAACCAAAAAGACCCTTAGTTGCTTGGAGTTCCTTACGAAGTTTCGCCAAAGATAAATACATTTTGTTCATATAATAGTTCAGGCGAAATTACTTAAAACTCTCAAACTGTAGTTAGTTAAGAACGAAATTGATCTGGGTTTCCCCATCAATTTCAGCTCTAAGGATCTCTAGTTCATTAAGAAGAGTTATCATCTTTAGAACATGATCCCTAATCAAGGTCTCTTCAACATGGGTGATACTTACCAATTTTTATAAAATTTTGATTCCTGTTATGTGGCATTCTCATCAGGTCTAGGAGGGCATACCTCAGACAACACAAAATTGTGCCCTTCAACAGTTAACACAATATCCAAGTTCCTTTTTCAGTCAATATAATTCCATCCAGTAAGTTTATTTTCTTTGAGAATAATGACAAGTGGATTGAAAAAAAAACATTTTTGAATCTGAGAATCACATAATAACAATTATGAAGGGCAATAAAAACTTGAATTTCATTTTAATATTGGTTCCCTCAACCACATGTTAAAAGAAAAACATTGGCAACCCTACACACCGTGAAGAGCATGCCTCGATGGGAAGGTCATCTACTCTTCATCATTTGTGTAGATAGGCACAACCTTTTAATTTTACTATCTCGACACTAGACCATGCCAAGCAAAATTAAATAGCCAATATTCCTTCGGTCCTATAAATAATAATAGTGACTCAGATGGTGAGGATATCATTATTTATAGCTAAGTGTATACCATTACCTAGCCCGATGACCCATTGTTCCGTTATGAATTACCTCAGATGGAGAAGTAATTCACATAACAATTATCATAGACCTATCCTTTAAGGAAGTTTGTACCGATGAGGCCATAATTAATTTTGCCCCATGGGGGAAGGTTCTAAAACCATCACACAAAATTAATTACATCTACTAGTAATGGAGACTGTGGGATTTATAAAAATAAACTCCCTCTCCCACTTAGTTATTTAAATAATAATTTGTGAGGGATTACACGGAGTTATGTGGCATAACACCTACTTGTTAACGGGAGACTGAGGCTGTTTGGTTTCAATTAAGTTTTATAGCTTGTGGTAGATGTAGCGGGAAGTGAATTTGAATGGCACTAAGCTTTTCTTCTTTTGTGTTTGTTTAATTCTGTCATAGAAAAAAATGAATATATGTTGGAATTCGGGCTTTGGTTTGGTGTTCTCATGGATTTTCTGCAGGCATCAATCAACATGTAATAATTGTAGTGTCATGAATGCTCACGGTCAATTTGGTTGGGTGAGGAAGGAGGTACCAAGTTCGAGTTATGCCAGCGGTGTTCCTGAACTTGTTTCAAATTGATTATTCCTAGTCTAAAAACTGCCTAATATAATGCTGATGGGCCATGGACACGCCAAGGAGAACTCATAGTGGACAATATTAATGTTGTCTCTAGTTAAACCATGTTAAGTTACAATTATTGTTAATAAGCATTTTCGTAACCACTTGTTAAATGGTAGACTGTGCTGATCATTTTGAAGTTGAATTAATTTATGGTTGAATCTCTCATGTAAAGTTAGGAAAAGTTCTTTCAGGCAGGTCTTGCTCGAGTTAATGCATAGCCTGTGTAACCGAACCCATTAGCCTTTCAAATGTTCCCACGTATCACTCTTTGCTAATACCAAGCCTATTAATTCCCTTTGATGCAGGCAGAAGGTGGCAGATGCACTCATGGACTCAATATCTTCCCTAAACAAATTCAAGCATCGTGACAAGGATTGCCTTGAAATTTAACTGTTTTGATTTCCGTCAGAGTTAAGAGATTCTGGTTCATATAGCACGGATTTGAAGATAGAAATTGTTCAAGTAAGCCCCTTTGCTAACCTCTTCAAATTTTATGTGTATTCTAGTTTTTGTGAAACTTATTTTCTTTACTAGCCAGTTCTGGTCGGTAGGTATTCTGTCACGACCTTGATTTTCAATATAAACCAACAATATTTTTTAATAGAAGAACCTCGCGTAACATAAATAATACCCAAAAGAGTTTCCCACCTGTCAAACTTACAAACAAGTCCCCATAGTTACAGAAATACAACCTTGGCACCACAGCCGAAATTAACTTAGTTACAAGTACAACCAACTAAGAATAATACCATTTTCTAGTCAAAAGGAATCTAAGAATAATTAATTACATACTCATCTTTACCAAAAGCAAATTGATTACAAAAGATGATTAAGTAACTAAGACGATGCTAGCTCCCAAAAATCTTCATGTACAAGCACGCCGTCACATGCAGTCTATAGTCCAACGTTCGAACCTGAAAAGAAGGATTTTGTTGAGCTACACTAGCCCAGTAGGAAAATCTTTACCAAATTTATATGCAAATATGATGATAAGAGCAAACATGAGAGGGTAAGGAAACACAGCTCGATAGACGGTAACCAATCAATTTGCAAATGAATCCTTAACGAAATCGTATGCATGAACCCTACAATGCTACCCCTCTAACAATCCCAACTCAACTTGCTAACCCAAAACTTCACCATCGGTATTTCCACCACTTGCGTTACCGGAATAACACCGTAAGGATTACCGTGTTACCACCACTTGCGTCACGGTGATCTCTAATGACTCGGGTTACTGTATTACCACCACTTGCGTTACGAAACCCTTTAAGTCTCCGTATTACGACCACTTGCGTTACGGGACTTCCTAAACCAACCTTCGACCCAAAATCAACTATTTCTCATATAACACGCAAACGAAGACTCCCCCATGGACACATTCATAGATGGAACACCCTACATTATGCCAAAGTCATCACAAATGCACCATGAATGATCACACAATACCAACAATCTATAGAAAGTGCATTTACAACGTTTAACTAGGTCAATTCTTATTCGGTTATTGTTAACGGAAGACCAACGGACCAAGGAGTACATCGAGCCATCATAGGAAGTCAATTAGACAAGCTTGAGATAGTTTAGGAGGTGTCCAAAAGGGTTTAGAAGTGATTGGAGATCAAAACAATCAACGGAGAAGCAAAAGGTGCAAAACTGGAGATAAGCTCACTGTATCGATACGCGCTTAATCCGTATCGATACGGAATCAACTGTCCAAAAAGATAAGCTTACTGTATCGATACGGCCCTTAATCCGTATCGATATCATGGGGCTTCGGTTAGAACTTTCCGTAGATTTTCAGACATGCTCAAGAACCAAAATCCGACAATCAATGGCACGATTTTACACCAAATCAACGTATAAACATATAAAAGAAGTAAAGAAGTCCCTACCTCGCAACAATGGCTGAGATTCAAGCGATTGGAACGAGCCCTAGCTTTTTGAACTCCGAAACTTCGATTTAAACTTGACCCGAGGATCTTCGAGCTCAAGAACGCGAATGGAAGGCTTGAGGGAGGTTGATTCTTGAAGATTTTGGAAGATGGAGTGGAGTTTTGGGTGAGAAAAGAGGAGAGAGAGAGATAGCCGGTGGGGAGAGGGAGAGAACGGATGAGAGAGAGTTGGGAGGTGAGATTTTGATCTCCTACATCTAACACACACCCTTATATACCCACATATCTTTATATCACACACACACCCCCTCAACTCTCTATTCTTTCACTCTAGCCCTCAATCCAAAATATCCACCAATTAATCCATATTTTCTCAATTAGGCATTTAATAATTGATTTCAATAATTAAATAAATTACGGATCTCTACAATCTATCCTCCTTAAAGAAATTTCGTCCCGAAATTTTCAACGCAAGTCAATTAAGATTATGCGTCAAACATACATGCTCATGCCATAACTTATATCATCAAACAATAAGCTAACAATCAAAAGATTATAGTTTCAAAACTCACATTGATTAGCTCAAAAACAAATGCGGGTACTTTTCTCTCACTTCGTCTTCCCTTTCCCACGTTGACTCTTCTTTCCCAAGATGACTCCATAAGACTCGCACTAACGGAATGGTCTTACCCCTCAAGCGTTGCTCATGCGAATCTAGGATACGTATCGGCTCCTCCCCGTAAGATGCATCGGCTTCTAACTCTAACTCGGACCACTCTAGAACGTGTGACGGATCCGGCTCGTACTTCCGCAACATTGACACGTGGAACACATCGTGAACGTTTGATAATCTCGGTGGTAATGCCAACCGATACGCCACTTCCCCAATCTTCTCGATAATGTCAAATGGCCCAATAAAACGTGGAGAAAGCTTGCCCCTCTGCCCAAAACGAGATAGTCCCTGACGTGGCGATACCTTTAGAAACACGTGATCCCTCACTTCAAATGATAACGGTCGGCGACGACGATCAGCATAACTCTTTTGTCTACTTTGTGCGGTTAACAACCGTTGGCGAATTATTTTGACTTGCTCGGTAGTCCTCCTTTGGGCTTCAAGAAGACGTTTACGAATCGCTTTCATGCTCTCGGAAGTTTCTTGGGTCAATTCTGGCCCAATTAACGTAGCTTCGCCCAACTCGGTCCAACAAACGGGTGATCGACACGGTCTCCCATATAAGGCTTCATACGGCGCCATCTCGATGCTAGATTGGTAGCTATTGTTGTATGCGAATTCGACTAATGGTAGGTGATCCTCCCAATTTCCCCGAAAATCCATAACGCAAGCCCGAAGCATGTCTTCCAAAGTCTGAATCATTCTCTCGGATTGTCCATCTGTTTGAGGATGATACGCGGTACTAAATAGGAGATTGGTGCCAAGTGCGGCCTGTAGACTCTGCCAAAAGCGCGTGGTAAACCTTGGATCTCGATCCGACACGATAGAAACGGGGATACCATGAAGACGGATAATCTCGCGAATATATAAACGGCTAAGCATGTCAATCGAATCCGTAACTTGAATCGGTAAGAAATGCGCTGATTTAGTCAATCGATTGACTATCACCCAAATGGCATCGTGCCCCCTCGGCGATCTCGGCAAACCGGTAACGAAATCCATAGTCACGTTCTCCCACTTCCACTCGGCCACTGGTAATGGTTGCAACTCCCCCGCGGGTCGTTGATGCTCGGCTTTGACTTGTTGGCACGTAAGACATCTAGACACGAAGATGACGACATCTCTCTTCCTTCCCGGCCACCAAAACTGTTTACGTAATTCATGGTACATTTTCGTTCCTCCCGGATGCACGGCTAACGGTGAGTGATGAAATTCCCTCAAAATTTCTTCCCGACACGAAATGGGTACGAACAATTTTCCTTGGTATCGTAAACCTTGATCGGCGTGAATCATCCACCCCTCTCGAGCATTCCCGCTAAGAAACTTAGTACGAAACTTGTCCGCTTCTTCATCTTGCTGCTGGGCCTCAATCACTCGAGTTGACAAGGTTGATTGGACGGTTAAATTGCACAAAGTGACTCCATCACATACCTCTTCGAAATGTAGCACATATGAACCTAAGTTGTTCACCGTTTTCCACTCATGGATGGCTAAACTCGCAAGTCGCATCGATTTCCTACTTAGCGCGTCCGCTACCACGTTCGCCTTTCCCGGATGATATTGCAATTCAAAATCGTAGTCTTCTAAATGTTCCATCCATCGGCGTTGCCGTAAGTTAAGCTCCTTTTGAGAGAACAAGTATTTGAGACTCTTGTGATCGGAAAAGACTTTGAACCTTTCACCGTAAAGGTAATGACGCCAACTTTTCAAAGCGAAAACGACGGCCGCAAGCTCTAAGTCATGGGTAGGGTAGTTTCGCTCATGAGTTTTCAGTTGCCGCGATCCATATGCTACCACTCGCCTTAATTGCATCAACACGCAACCTAATCCCTCTTTCGACGCGTCACAATACACGGAATAACCGACTCCTCGTTGGGGCACAACCAAAACAGGTGTAGTAGTCAATCTTTCCTTCAATTCTTGAAAAGCCATCTCACACGCGTCACTCCAAACAAAACGAGTCCCCTTACGAGTCAATTTAGTCAATGGAACCGCTAGGCGAGAGAAATCGAGCACAAAACGACGATAAGACCCAGCCAAGCCCAAAAAGCTACGAATCTCGAACACATTCTTCGGTCGCTGCCAACTCATCATGGACTCTACCTTCCCCGGATCAACAGACACCCCATCCTTTGATACAACATGACCCAAAAAACTTGACTTCGAACAACCAAAATTCACACTTACTAAGCTTGGCATACAAACGGTGCTCTCTCAAAAGTTCAAGAACGATAGAAAGGTGAGATTGATGTTCTTCCTCCGAAGATGAGTAGATAAGAATATCGTCCACGAAAACAACTACGAAACGATCAAGATAAGCACGAAAGATGCGGTTCATTAGATCCATGAAAGTTGCCGGTGCGTTCGTCAAACCAAAGGGCATAACAACAAACTCGTAGTGGCCATATCGAGTACGAAAAGCAGTTTTAGGAATGTCTTCCCTCCGAACTTTCAACTGGTGATAACCGGACGTCAAATCGATCTTAGAGAAACAAGTGGCGCCTCGAAGTTGATCAAACAAGTCGTTGATTCTAGGCATAGGGTACTTATTCTTAATGGTGACACGATTTAATTTACGGTAATCGATACACAAGCGAAGCGACCCATCTTTCTTTTGAGCGAACAAAGCCGGTGCTCCCCATGGTGACGTACGTGGACGGATAAACCCCAAATCCTCCAATTCTTGCAACTGGATCTTCAATTCTCTCAATTCGGCAGGCGCGAAACGATAAGGAGGTATGGAAATAGGAGCGGTACCAGGAAGCAAATCAATAGAAAACTCGATTTCCCTCTCAGGGGGTAAACCAGGTAACTCCGTCGGAAACACATCCGGAAAATCACAAACGACAAGAGGTAACTCCCCACACGTGGATACGTCCTCATCTAATGCCAAACTTGCTAACAAAGCATACACCGACTCACGCTCCCGAGATTCACACAGATACGGTTCTATCGATTCCCGACGCTCCCCAAAGAACTCGAAACAAGAATCCCCAGGTGGACAAATACGAACCCTACGCTTGAAGCAATCTATAGAAGCATGAAACGTCGACAGCCAATCCATTCCCAAAATAAGGTCAAATCCCGACATATTGAGCACGATAAAATCAAATGTAAAATGACGATCTCGAATAGTAAGCTCACAATCCCTGCAAATGCGGTCTAACAGCGACCTACCTCCTATCGGTGTGTCAACAAACAACGGAGGACTAATACTTTCGATTTCCAACCCCAAAACACAAGCAATAGATGCAGCAATGAAAGAATGCGATGCTCCTGAATCAAATAACACTCTAGCAAAGGAATTAAACAAGAGAAATGTACCCCTCACAACTGAAGTTTCTAGGGCCTGAGAAGTGACAGGAGGTGGAATAGTAGAAGTGATAGCAAAGGCCCTCCCCTGAGTTGTCTGACCCTGAACGTGTCCACCCCGATGACCAGAGCCCTGAGAAGGTGCAGATGAACTCGCTCCTCTCTCAACCTGAGATCCCTGAACCGAAGTGGCCTGACGAAAGTGAGACTGCTGCTGCCTCTGATTACCCCGAAACGATTGCCGGCCAGAACCCTGTCCACCTCTCGGCTGCTGCACTAATCCCGACTCACTATGAGCCCCATCCCCACATGGACAATTTCTTGCAAAGTGATCAGGCTTCCCACAAGTAAAGCACGTGTTCAACAATCGTGGGCATTGGGCGCGAATGTGACCCGACTGACCACACTCGTGGCATACAATCGAAGATCTATTAGAAACTCCCCGAGTCCCGAACGAAGATGAAGGTGGAGGCCTAAAGTTTGATGGACCCTGTGAACCCGACGATTGATCTCGTTGTCTCTTTCTTCCTTGACTACCGAAACTCCTTGATGAAGAACTCATACCTCCCGCTGGTTGTCTCGGTTCCCAAACCTTAGTGTTTTTGGGTGCCTCCTTAGGTGTCTCAATACTCCTCGCACACTCAACGACCTCAGAAAATCTCCCTTTGCATTGTACCATAACAAACTTTTTCACGTTTTCATGCAAGCCCCTCTCAAATCGCCTACATTTCCTCTCTTCGGTAGCTACTAACTCCGACGCGAAACGGGACAATGATTGAAACTTTAAGGCATATTCCGACACAGTCATATCCCCTTGCTCTAGCCTTTCAAACTCATCTCTCAATTGGTCACGACCCGTTTCCGGAAAATATTGCTCCTCGAAGAGCACCTCAAATTCGGCCCAAGTTAGGTTCTCAACATCTGGCTCATTTGCTTGAGCCGCGGTCCTCGCCGCTCTCCTTGCGTCTTTTCGCGATTCCAAGACCGACTCCCACTACTCATTCGCTTCCCCGATTAGCTGAACGGCTACGATATTGACTCGCAAGTCATCCTCCGTGATCTGAAGAGCTCTAAAGAGTTTTCGAATTTGGGCTAGCCAATGATCGGCCACAAGAGGGTCACTACTCGACCCATCGAAGGTAGGTGGATTTCTTCGGCTAAACTCCCTCATTGCTATCATAGCCCGACTGTCGGCGCTTTCCCTAGGAGCAGGATTCAAAAGGTTTGCAGCTGCAAGAGCTGCAACAAAATCCCTAGCAAAAGGGTTTTGAACGACCGCGACTTCTTCTCCCCGACCGTGTTCGGTCCCTTCCCTCGGATTCCCACTCGGATTTTCCCCATGGTAACTAACCTCATCCTCAACCGGCGCTTCTCGGCCACGACCACGACCACGACCACCCCTACTTTCGGCCTCACCAGCTCTAGCACGCGTTCTCGGAGGCATCTAGCTACAAGTTATAAGAAAGAAAGATTGATCAATAGCAACATTGTCTAATGAGGTCAAAACCTCCAACTATCCCAACACAGTTCGAAGCAACTCTACGCCACTCTACAATATTGAAATGCAATGTCACACAAGCCAAATAATGTCAATGCACACACAAGCACACATGTGATATTTCAAAAGGCGTGACTTTTGAACCCATGAGACTAAAAGTCTCCCCACGGTCTCAAAGTATTCAAACCTAGATGCTCTGATACCAATTTGTCACGACCTTGATTTTCAATATAAACCAATAATATTTTTTAATAGAAGAACCTCGCGTAACATAAATAATACCCAAAAGAGTTTCCCACCTGTCAAACTTACAAACAAGTCCCCATAGCTATAGAAATACAACCTTGGCACCACGGCCGAAATTAACTTAGTTACAAGTACAACCAACTAAGAATAATACCATTTTCTAGTCAAAAGGAATCTAAGAATAATTAATTACATACTCATCTTTACCAAAAGCAAATTGATTACAAAAGATGATTAAGTAACTAAGACGATGCTAGCTCCCAAAAATCTTCATGTACAAGCATGCCGTCACATGCAGTCTATAGCCCAACGTTCGAACCTGAAAAGAAGGATTTTGTTGAGCTACACTAGCCCAGTAGGAAAATCTTTACCAAATTTATATGCAAATATGATGATAAGAGCAAACATGAGAGGGTAAGGAAACATAGCTCGATAGACGGTAACCAATCAATTTGCAAATGAATCCTTAACGAAATCGTATGCATGAACCCTACGATGCTAACCCTCTAACAATCCCAACTCAACTTGCTAACCCAAAACTTCACCATCGGTATTTCCACCACTTGCGTTACCGGAATAACACCATAAGGATTACCGTGTTACCACCACTTGCGTCACGGTGATCTCTAATGACTCGGGTTACTGTATTACCACCACTTGCGTTACGAAACCCTTTAAGGCTCTGTATTACGACCACTTGCGTTACGGGACTTCCTAAACCAACCTTCGACCCAAAATCAACTATTTCTCATATAACACGCAAACTAAGACTCCCCCATGGACACATTCATAGATGGAACACCCTACATTATGCCAAAGTCATCACAAATGCACCATGAATGATCACACAATACCAACAATCTATAGAAAGTGCATTTACAACGTTTAACTAGGTCAATTCTTATTCGGTTATTGTTAACGGAAGACCAACGAACCAAGGAGTACATCGAGCCATCATAGGAAGTCAATTAGACAAGCTTGAGATAGTTTAGGAGGTGTCCAAAAGGGTTTAGAAGTGATTGGAGATCAAAACAATCAACGGAGAAGCAAAAGGTGCAAAACTGGAGATAAGCTCACTGTATCGATACGCGCTTAATCCATATCGATACGGAATCAACTGTCCAAAAAGATAAGCTTACTGTATCGATATGGCCCTTAATCCGTATCGATATCATGGGGCTTCGGTTAGAACTTTCAGCAGATTTTCAGACATGCTCAAGAACCAAAATCCGACAATCAAGGGCACGATTTTACACCAAATCAACGTATAAACATATAAAAGAAGTAAAGAAGTCCCTACCTCGCAACAATGGCTGAGATTCAAGCGATTGGAACGAGCCCTAGCTTTTTGAACTCCGAAACTTCGATTTAAACTTGACCCGAGGATCTTCGAGCTCAAGAACGCGAATGGAAGGCTTGAGGGAGGTTGATTCTTGAAGATTTTGGAAGATGGAGTGGAGTTTTGGGTGAGAAGAGAGGAGAGAGAGAGATAGCCGGTGGGGAGAGGGAGAGAACGGATGAGAGAGAGTTGGGAGGTGAGATTTTGATCTCCTACATCTAACGCACACCCTTATATACCCACATATCTTTATATCACACACACACACCCTCAACTCTCTATTCTTTCACTCTAGCCGTCAATCCAAAATATCCACCAATTAATCCATATTTTCTCAATTACGCATTTAATAATTAATTTCAATAATTAAATAAATTACGGATCTCTACATATTCCCTTATGATTCCATGTACTTGTTATCAATTCCCCTTGAAGTGGCCACTTACCCCGTAATCAGTTATGGTCTGGTCTAATATTTTCCCAAATGATGATGATTTTACAGAGTTAACTGCTGTTTTGGTTACTGTCGAAACTCTCTGTCTGCAGGACAAATGGGAATCCACGAAGTTAGACCCATTTGCCACTTAAAAGTGTTATATCATGGAATTCATCTAGACCCATTTGCCCCATGTCATGACCACAAAGTCGACGCCTGGGATTATGGTTCCAAAGAATTTTGAAGTAGTATATAGGAACCCTATGTGGTTTCACCAGAAACATTGAAAAGATAAATCTAGTCACAAAGCAGAATTTTTTTTTTTATCTTAACAATATTATCATTGGAGTTGCATGCTTCCAAATCACCATGTTTCATTACTCTATCATGAACATTGACTTGTATAAGCTTTAAAATTATTTGAGGGTCATAAGAAATGGATAAGAAGTGGATGACGATAAAAAATAGGTGGTCAGAGCACTATAAACAATGAGTGGAATCTTTCATAGAATTTGCGATGACAAATTCAGGAGCACAAGCTAAGATTCGGTGTCCATGTATTGATTGTCTAAATAACAAAACACTTAGCAGTGAAGTTGTTAGGATCCATTTTGTACTAAAAGGAATCGACTCTTCTTAAAAGACTTGGGTGTACCATGGGGAATCTGTTCCTGCATGTCAGCCTCAAACACAATATGACGACTATCACGAACACAATAAAGGTGTTGGGGATGAAACAGCAGGGGAGGTCCCCAAGGATGACAACCAATTGCAAGATATGTTGGAACAGTCTTTGGTTGGTGGCATCTTGGATGATGATGTCGATGGATTGCCTAATCTTGAGAGGGAAGATGTGCGGAATTTTGATAAGTTGTTCAATGTTGCTCAATGTAAAGCTTATCCTGGTTGTGCAAAGACAGTGTTAGCATTCGTTGTTAAGATGCTTCATGTTAAAGTGTTTAAGAAGTTGGGCAATGAGACGTTCGACATGATTATGAAGATTATTAAAGAGATGCTACCTGTAGACCGTGAGATTGAGAGTACTATTCCTTGGAATATTTATGAAGCTAAGAAATTCTTAAGGGATTTGGGTTTGGGATATATTCCTATTCATGCATGCAAATATGACTGTGCACAATTGGAAGGAAAATGCAAATTTGGAAAATTGCCCTACATGTAACGAGCCTAGGTACAAAGTGAATGATGGAACGGGTAAAAAGATACCCCACAAGATATTGTGGTACTTACCATTGACTCCAAGACTACAAAGACTATATTATTGTAAGAAATAGCTACTAATATGAGATGGCACAAAGACAAATGTGTAGATGATGAGGAATTGCGTCATCCAGCTGATGGTCAGGAATGGAAGGACTTCGATGAACATTTCCCTGATTTTGCTGCTGAACCACGAAACGTGAGGCTTGGAATGGCTACTGATGGTTTCAATCCTTTTGGAAATATGAATACATCATATAGTATGTGGCCTGCTATCATGCTGTCACGACCCCGATTCTTGAAATTTGTCGAGTTATCGTGACCGGCCGATGAGACCTAACGCTCATCCAGGCCTCGTTTTCATAATTAAATTTGGAGATAAAAACATGACTATTTTATTTCTAAACACTTATTACAAAACTCAAGTCTTTTGAAAAGATCACATTTTTACAATATCTATACAAAAGTACAACAAGCATGTCCCAGGGCAGCAGCAACTCCATCTCTATTCTTCAATATCTGTGAAAAATATCAATTTTCATAAGCCGAATGCTCATGTGAGATACAAATACAAAAGTTGCACGTTTTATACCATGGAAACAATTTTAACATAAATGCTTGCATAATCTGAAACAAATAATCTTATGATGTTCATCCAACAGCCTAAACTTTCTGTAGGGGAGCGACCCCTCTTGCTGTGTGAAATGATCAAGTCACTGGCCACTAGGGCCCTATTCTTTCCGTCCGTATAACTCTATTCTGTGTTATGGTATCTTTTTAAGCGTCCCCCAAACTCGGGACAACTGTCTGGATGCATCAATAGGTCATCGCCTTTGTCTGACCGCTTCCTTTTTCTAGCTTTAAATTTTTACAGCGTCACCACCTTTGTTTGACGTGCTTCTAATCTTTGACATGAAAAATTTGGCACATTTTTCCCATGGCATATCTAAAACAATTGTAATCTTTTCTTAACATAAAATCATGCTACCTTTATAAAGGAAAATCATGTAACTAGAGTATAAGTATCTCACCTTGAAATTCTTTAGTACGTATACTTGTTAACCTCTGGACGACGTAGCAGAAGCTTGGTGGCGGAAAACAACACACGGCTTGGAGTAGACTGTAGAGTACTTCTTCTTTTCTTTTTTTCCCTTATTATCTGCCAACTACTATGCAGTACTAATCTCACACATTTTTTCCTTCTTTTTCTACCATAGAATGACAGTAGAAACTTATTACTATTTTTAGCCATGCACAAGACTAGAACTCCTATTTATAGGGCTTCCTAATTTCCCTAAACTTGACACCTAATCCACCACCTGTCACTACAAGTATGAGGTGTCTCTCTCTTAGTAGGTGTAAGGCAAGCTATAGGAGTGACTTGACTAAGCTACATTAGCTATAGACTTATGTGGCAAATTTTACAATTTTCTCCTTTTTTTTTTTAATTCCTGGAGCATAATAATAATAACTACTACATATAAACTTCTACTTATATGATATATTTACACGTATTTAAGAAAAAGGCAGTTGTACTTCACCCTTTCTTTCTTTTTCTTTTTTTTGTTTTGTTTTGTCTGCTTCAAATTTTCGTTTTGAAAATAAAACTATATAATTTAATATATCGGTCCCAACAATGCCTTATATTAAATCGAACTACATACGCATTTTGGATTGGGGTGTTACATTTTCCCCACCTTAAAAAGTTTGGTCCTCCAAACTTGCATATACCTCGAGAATAAGTTGAATCTATTTAGTAAGGAAATAATTTAAGTATGGTACCTGCTAGGATGTTCTTGGTTTCTCTCATGTATCGCCAGGAAATATTGCATAAGCCCTTCTATGCCTCTGGCCTTGTCCTGTGTTCCCAGTCTTATTTTGCGGGTTTCCATTATTTCCTTTTCGTTGATCCTCATTTACAACCAACAAATTAGAGTTCTTTGGGCAATTTCTTCTGATATGGCCCAGCTCACCGCACCCATAGCAACCAGTTGATCCTTTCAAACATATCCCTGTATATGCTTTTCCGCAATTTAAGCAGTTGGGGCGATTCTCAGCCCTATTCTGATTTTGTCCTTGTCCTCCTGTATTTGATCACTTAGAATGCCCATTGTTAGTATTCTGGTCCTCGTTCTTCCTTTTCTTAGGTTCTGACATATCGTCAATCTTCGCACTTTCATCTTCTAACATTAAAGACCGATCCAGTACTTCCGCATAGGTGGGTAATTTTAACGACTTAACAAGTTTGCGCAAGTCTGGATTTAATCCTCCCTCGAATCTGCGAGCTTTCATGTTTTCATCTAGAATCAGATGGGGAGCATAGTGTGCTAGGGTTGTGAACTCGGCCTCGTATTGGGCTACAGTCATGCCTGGTTTTTGAGTAAGGTTTTGAAATTCCATACTTTTGCTATCTCTAATGGATGGGGGTATATACTTTTGGTTAAAGAGGTCATAAAATCTTTCCCACCCCATCCGTGGTTCAGCCCTCCTTATTAGCATCCACCAACGCTGAGCTTCTCCTGTTAGGTTGTATGCTGCTAATGCCACTTTCTCTCTTCCGTCACATTGCATGACTTGGGCAATCTTTTCTATTGATTCCAACCATTCATTGGCTTTTACGGGATCTAATCCACCAGGGAATGTTAATGGTTTTAACTTTTGAAAGTCTCTTACTCGAACCTCAGTTACCGCTGGAACTGGCAGGGGATTTTCTGGGGGAATAACGGGTGGATCATTCAAATTAATATGCACTCCCTGTGGAGGTACTACTAGCGGTGGAGGTGGCTGATTTTGCAAAAGTGTAAGAATTCTTTCCACTTGCTGTTTAGTCTTCCAAACCGTTGACTCGGTTCCATTTAAAACTAAGCTGGAAAAAGAAATACAATCATGACATAATTAACAGTTTTTATTTATAAACATAAAACATCACACCTCATATTTACAACGCTAATTTACATTGTCATTTTCTTACATTGTCCTTTTCTTTTCCTCCCTCTTTTTTTTTTTTCCTAATCACTTGAGATGTCTATTGGTACCGATGACGCACACCTTGGAGACGGTGGTTTCGCATTGCAAGAACCCTCGCTAGGAATATGGTGGCGAACTCGAATTGGAGGATTTTCCTTAGCCTTCTTTTCAAGTTCCTTCATTCCCTCTGGTTGCTCTTCAATCATTTTGAATGCCTTGAACCACACTAAGCAATTGCTTTTAGCACGCTTCTTTAAGATAGACTTCTTTTGTTCTTTTGTGTAGTATCCAAAATATTCTTCTATTCTACTGATTTCACCCGTTAATGCCTCCTTGGCCCGGTATTGGACTCTTCGCTCGTGGGAAGCTTGATCTACATGTTGGGCATGATTTCCTTTAACTCGGAAGGGTCCCCATTCATCAATAGTGATAGAGTCCGATGAGCTAGACATCCTGAAACAATCACTTTTATTGAAATTCTATTCTGTTAGTATACTTTACTATTACCAAAACGTAAAATGTTCCGTTTGGTTGCCGTCCGGGGAAAAAAAACACTATGTTAATTTTTGTTAATATATTACTATATATTATGTAGTTCTAGACTTCCAGTTACTATGTGGTACCGAATTCTTTTACAAAGATAACAAGACCTTTTTATTTATATACATTTCTATATACAAACTACTTCTTCCCTATACATTTTTACACTTTTTACACATGCATTTTTTTCCCTTCTAGTGGTACCCATTTTCCATTGGCAACGGATTATCATTATTCGAGGGTCTTGGTTCTTCCCTATTAGCAGCCGGTCTACCATATTCTTCCTCTTCTGCATTTACCCGATTCAACATAACTTGGAAGCGTTCATTATCTTGCAAAAGTTGCAGTGCTTTCTGCCTTATGAGAGTTTCGGTATCGAGACGATGTTCTACAACACTTCTTTTTGCTTCTATTGATAGTAAGGGTTGGAATTGCACCACCCTTTGTACTGCTCGGTAGGCGAGTGTTTGGGCATCCCGAGCGGTGAGAAGTTCGTACAGTTCGGGGTTCGCTGGGTGAACGGCAGGGCGTCCATTAACAGGTGGATTGATTATTTATCCGCCCCAAATATCCATTGCGTGATGATTTGCCATTCCTACAGTCAATTCATTTTAGAATTTAAATAATTTTACCATCTAAATCATGCCAGCTGCCCGGGGACTCTGTTGTACAAGGAATGAGTATACTTTTCTTTTAAAAATTTTAAGGCTGCTAAAACCCTTTTTTTTTCATTTCTTTTTCATTTTAAAGAAAACTCGCAGGTTGCTTTAAAAATATTTCTTTTTAAAAAGAACTTGCTCTGATACCACAATTGTCACGACCCCGATTCTAGAAATTTGTCAAGTTATCGTGACCGGCCGATGAGACCTAATGCTCATCCAGGCCTCGTTTTCATAATTAAATTTGGAGATAAAAACATGACTATTTTATTTCTAAACTCTTATTACAAAACTCAAGTCTTTTGAAAAGATAACATTTTTACAATATCTACACAAAAGTACAACAAGCATGTCCCAGGGCAGCAACAACTCCAACTCTATTCTTCAATATCTGTGAAAAATATCAATTTTCATAAGCCGAATGCTCGTGTGAGATACAAATACAAAAGTTGCACGTTTTATACCATGGAAACAATTTTAACATAAATGCTTGCATAATCTGAAACAAATAATCTTATGATGTTCATCCAACAGCCTAAACTTTCTGTAGGGGAGCGACCCCTCTTGCTGTGTGAAATGATCAAGTCACTGGCCACTAGGGCCCTATTCTTTCCATCCATATAACTCTATTCTGTGTTATGGTATCTTTTTAAGCGTCCCCCAAACTCGGAACAACTGTCTGGATGCATCAATAGGTCATCTCCTTTGTCTGACCGCTTCCTTTTTCTAGCTTTAAATTTTTACAGCGTCACCACCTTTGTTTGATGTGCTTCTAATCTTTAACATGAAAAATTTGTCATAGTTTTCCCATGGCATATCTAAAAAAATTGTAATCTTTTCTTAACATAAAATCATGCTACCTTTATAAAGGAAAATCATGTAACTAGAGTATAAGTATCTCACCTTGAAATTCTTTATTACGTATACTTGTTAACCTCTGGACGACGTAGCAGAAGCTTGGTGGCGGAAAACAACACACGGCTTGGTGTAGACTGTAGAGTACTTCTTCTTTTCTTTTTTTCCCTTATTATCTGCCAACTACTATGCAGTACTAATCTCACATATTTTTTCCTTCTTTTTCTGCCATAGAATAACAGTAGAAACTTATTACTATTTTTAGCCATGCACAAGACTAGAACTCCTATTTATAGGGCTTCCTAATTTCCCTAAACTTGACACCTAATCCACCACCTGTCACTACAAGTATGAGGTGTCTCTCTCTTAGTAGGTGTAAGCCAATCTCTTAGTAGGTGTAAGCCAAGCTATAGGAGTGACTTGACTAAGCTACATTAGCTATAGACTTATGTGGCAAATTTTACAATTTTCTCCTCTTTTTTTTTTTTTTTTAATTCCTGGAGCCTAATAATAATAACTACTACGTATAAACTTCTACTTATATGATATATTTACACGTATTTAAGAAAAAGGCAGTTGTACTTCACCCTTTCTTTCTTTTTCTTTTTTTTTTTGTTTTGTCTGCTTCAAATTTTCATATTGAAAATAAAACTAAATAATTTAATATATCGGTCCCAACATTGCCTTATATTAAATCGAACTACATACGCATTTTGGATTGGGGTGTTACACATGCTGCCTTACAATCTCTCACCTTGGAAGTGCATGAAAGAGCCCTTTTGCTTCATGTTGTTGCTTATTCCTGGCCCATCGGCCATTGGAAGAGATATTGATGTTTACTTGCACCCGTTAGTTGAAGCTGGTGTGGAAGGACGGTGTGTGAACTTATGATGCCTCCATTGGACAGTATTTTATAATGCGTGCATGTTTTTTGTGGACCATCCATGACTTACCTGCATATGCCATAATGTCTGGGTGGTCTACAAAGGGTTATTTAGCTTGTCCCATTTGTAATGAGGACAACTCATCAGTTAGATTAAGGAGTAAGATTGGATATTTGGGTGCTCGTCGCTATCTACCCGAGCACCATATTTGGCGAAGGAGCAAGCTCTTTATTGGTAAATTTGAGGATAGGACTAGACCTTTGGAGTTGTTGGGCGAAGAAGTATTACAACAAATTAATTTAGGGACATACCCTCCATTTGGAAAACATCCAAACAAGAGCAAGAAACGAAAAAGGGATGAGTATGAGAACAATTTGAATTAGGGGAAGAAAAGCATTATGTTTGAGCTACCTTACGCTCCTTTTCTCAATCTCCCACATAGTCTCTATCCTATGCACATAGGGAAGAACATACTTGACAATTTGGTGGGGACATCTTTGGGTATGGATGGAAAGAACAAGGATATGGAAAAGGCGCGGAAGGATATGGAGGATCAGGAAATACGAAAGGAGTTGCACCTAAAGAGGCGTGCAAATGGGACATTTGAGAAACCCCCAACCATGTACACATTGTCCCCGAAAGAGAGAGAAGGCTTTTGCAATTTCTTAAAATCTATTAAGTACCTTGATGGCTATGCAGCAAACATCTCTAAATGCGTGAACACTCATGGTGGTAAACAACCGGGCCTCAAAAGTCACGATTGCCATGTCCTTTTGCAACGAATTCTCCCGATTGGGATGCGGGGCTATGTGAACAAGGAAATTGGGACAGCGCTGTTTAAGTTTGGTAACTTCTACCAACAGTTGTGCTCAAGAACAGTGAAGCTGAGCGATTTGGATAAACTTCAAGAGAACATTGTACTTGTACTTTGCAAGCTTGAAAAGATTTTCCCTCCCGCTTTCTTTGACGTTATGGTACACTTAGCTATTCACTTGCCTCGCGAGGTTAGGCTTAGAGGGCCGGTGCAATATCGATGGATGTACCCGATTGAGAGGTATGGCGAGACCATTATTGTAGAGAACCGTGTCTAAGTTTATTTATTTAATATTTCTTTAATGTAAAATGTGTTATTTTAAACACTTTGAATTTTATGAGCCTTAAAAAAAAAATTGGGTGCATGTGTAGGCATTTACTTGACCATGTTCGAATTCACTAGTCCTTTGATCGAGTGTGTTGGGAGACTCCCATGTGTTGTGTAATTGGTGTTAGAAATTTTTAGAGCTAATTAATTGTTTAAGTGTTAGTTGAGGGGCTCTAGTGCAAGAAGTTATAACATGCTAGTATTAGGTGATAATTTATAGACTTGAGGGGGGGAAAGAGTGTAATTCTTTTACAGCTTATATCAATTTGGCCGAGAGAACACGTTCTCTGTTTCCTTTTTTTCTTTTTTCATTTCCAGGCCATGCTCTCTCTCTCTTTCTCTCTCTCTCTCTCTCTCTCTCTCTCTCACACACACACACACACACACAACCAAATCATCTTGCACCTTCATTTGCTTGGGTATTTTGTGTCTTCATCTAGAACTTGGAGGGATCTAGGGATTTCAAGCTTGTGGGCTCTCTTTCTCCACCATCTCACTCATCTCTCTTGTGTGCTAGCAATTGAGGTAGGGTTTTCTACTAGATACCTTAAAAATGCAAGTATTGTGTTTGAGAATTGATTATTTTCATGTATTAAGTAGTAAGTTGATCTATGGAAGAAAAACCCTAATTTGAGTGGTTATGTAAATTTCATATTTTTAGTGGTATATTGAAATTGATGGATCTAGTGTTTGATTGGGCGTGGAGAGAATATTATGCCTACGAATTTGTGGTGTCTAGTATTGGCTCATGTTTATTTGGATTGATAATGGATATACTAGTTTAGGGTATTTGGATTAATTGTTTGCATTTTGTGATGAGCACATTAATTTTTGTGTTTGGTATGGATTACCACTTGTTGACATAATTGATGAATTTTCGTTGAGGGGTGGAGTTGAAAAAGTATAGACACTTGTATATCTATGTTTGGTTCTTTTTGGATTTGAAAATAAAGATTAAGGTTTATGTTAATACAAGTTGTTTCTATTTATTGGAATTGATTTGGGATTGATACTTGTTATTTGGGCTAGTGAGCCATGTATTGGCTGTTGGGTTGGCCATTTTATGCTCGTTGTGTAGCCGAAAACATATGGATAATGATTTATACGTCGGTGCATAGTCCGTAAACCCGCGCGGGATAAGGTGCCCCATAGGCCTTTGGGTTAGTAGCCCATAAATTTGGATGATTTAGGGACCTGATCAGTCGCCTAGGATTGGTACACAACTGTGATAATTTGGACCTTGGTTTTATGTGCTCTTATTTTCTTGAACTTAGTTTAATGTGTTGACTTATTTTATGTTTGAAATATTTTGGTTTCATCTTTTTGAGTTTAATTATATTCATTAAGAATTTCGTCTAGCTAGCATGAGATTCAAGTTAAAAAAAGGGGGAAACTTGGCATGAAAGTTCATATTTTCAAACTTGTCACTTGCATCTTTTAGTTTGTAGTAGATTATGTGTGGGCGGTCATGCTCACCCCTACCTTATAGGTGCGAAGGGCAAGGATTCGCTCTAAGGGACACGGTGATGGAGATATCTTTTGTGCTTTGAAGAGTCGATCCATATGATGTTTTGTTGGGCCTTAAAGGCTATCTTTTGACTACATGTATATATTTTGACTTTGGGAATGTAATGATAAATGTTAAATTCTCCTCCAGAAATGCTTTGTTATGTCTTTTAGGTATAGAAAAAGGGAAAACTTGTATCTCCTTTTGTAATTGGAGTTGTATAGTTTAAGTGGTGTTTTGGTGCCATCTTGTCTAATAAAAAAAAATTTGAAGTATTTGGAAGTAGATAGCTTGTCATGCTTCTTTTAATTTGGTTAGACTTATAATTCATTGCATGTTAGAATGAAAACAAAGTTGTCTTTAGTTATTGGCCAGAATCATTTAATTATTGAGGTAAAAAACACGTTGTCAAATTATTTTAAAGCGGGGCGTGACAGAATGGTATCAGAGCTAACCAGGTTCAAATACCTTAGGACCGTAGGAAATGGTGGGGACATGAAATTGCATGGACACTTCACATATTTAGTTGTGAGAATGTTATGTGATTTACAAATGATATGTGTTCCTGTATGCTTACGTGGTTAACATGTTCCTTCAGATGGCATAGCCTTTTTGTTTAAGTCTTCACATGTTTAAGTGTCTCGGAGTGATAACATGCTATGTAGTATGAAGAATTTTTTTTTTTTGTGAGGTAAGAGCCTTATGTGTTATATCACTGGACCTTCGAATTGAGAATTATTTGAATGCCGATTAAGTTTATTTGCCTTTGCCTCTTGATTAGTGGGATGGCGCGTGGACGTGGTCGTGGTCGTGGGAGAGGTGTAGCACTAGGGGCTAGAGTGCAACCCCCAAGAGCTAAGCGAAGAACTAGAGAGCCTATCCAAGAGGCAGCTAGTGCGGTTGAAGGAGGAGAAACTCCGGCTCCACAAGAGAACATTGATAGAGCCCAAATGATGAGAGCATTTACCGAGGCTCTCCAGCGTATGGCCAACACCACACCACAACCGGCACAATGATCTCTTCCTGGGGAGCCAGAGTCTCGTGCCATTTCTGCCATGAGGGAGTTTCGTCGTATGACACCACCTGTTTTTAAAGGGGAGCTCGACCCCATTGCTGCGGATAGTTGGTTGTCCAAGATAAGTAAGACCTTGGATACTTTGCAAATCACAGAGGATAACTTGAGGGTGTCCTTTGCTGCTTATCAATTAGAGGATGCTGCTGCTCTTTGGTGGGAGTCAATTGAGAACACTGGAGGTGTGGTAGGTATGACTTGGGCCACATTTAAGAAAATATTTCTGAAGAAGTATTTCCTAGAGATGGTTAAAGACACGTTGCGGGAAGAATTTTTGGGATTGGTCCAAGGAAACTCTACAGTTATGGAGTATGAAGCAAGGTTTACGGCACTTTCTCGATTTGCGCTTGAGACAATTTCAACTGAGAACTTGAAGGCAAGGCGATTTGAGCCGGGACTTAACCCCGATATCAGAAAAGGGGTTGTTGGCCATCGATATAAGAAGTACTCCAAAGTCTTTGAATGTGCTTTGGCACTTGAAGGTGATGCCTAATGTGCTAAGCAAATTAAGGAGCCCAAAAGTCAAGCGGTGGGATCTTCTTTTCAACCTGTTAGTAGAAAAAGGGGCAGGGAGACAACTAATGCAATTCAAGGAACTGAGTCGGTTAAACGAGCACAGTCTGTCGGGAGGTCAGCTTTGGGAGTTTTCCTTTGTTATCATTGCAATCAACCAGGGCATCGAAAGTCTGAGTGCCCACTTAAGAATCAGAGTCAAAGCGGAGGACCACGAATTTGTCACCAATGTGGTCAAGCGGGACATATCCAATGCTTTTGTCCTAACGCTCAGAGCTCCCAAGGAGTGATTGGGTCACATCAGTTCAGAGCTTCACAACACACTTCAGGCCGTCAGGGCTATAGGTCACCTCAGCAATCCTTTTCTGCATAGGGATCTCGTGCTACCCAAGGCTCTAAACCTACTCAAAGTGTGACTACCACTCCTTCCGTTCAGCAGCCTAAGCCGGGAGGTCAACAAGGCCGTGTTTTTACAGTTGCTGCTACTACAACTCCAGAATCTACCGGGCCTTCTGTGGTCCGAGGTACTTTCTTATTCTTTCGTACTTGGGCTAATGTACTTATAGATACTGGTGCATCTCATTCCTTCATATCTTCTGCCTTTGCTACTACGTTGGGGTTGGAAATAGACTTGTTAGACTATTTCTTGTCTGTAGACACGCGTGTTGGAGGTAGAGTGATTCTTAATAGAGTGTGTCGGTCTTGTGAGGTAGAGGTTATGGACCGTCACCTTGTGTTTGACTTCATCGTGTTAGACATGACTGTATTTGATGTTATTTTGGGTATGGACTGGTTGTCAACATATCAGGCTACGATTGATTGTCACCGAAGAAGAGTATCAGTGTGCACTCCAGATGGTGATTGTTTTTATTTTTTGGGAGATCAAGAGGATAGTTTGGCCCCACCTCTTTACACCTTGCGTAGTCTAGGAGAGCTTAGTTATCTCTTTTCCATCACATTGAGTGACGAAAGTAGCATGACTCGTGGGGAGTTGCCACCAGTGGTTTGTGAGTATCCGGATGTCTTTCCAGAGGATCTTTTCGAACTACCACCAAAGCGAGAGGTTGAATTTTCCATTGATATTATACCAGGCACTGCACCTATTTCTATGGCACCTTACAGATTTGCACTAGCAGAGCTAAGGGAATTGAAAGTGCAACTTCAAGAATTGTTGGACAAAATTAAAGGTTTATCCGACCTAGTACTTCACCATGGGGAGCTCCAGCTTTGTTTGCTAAGAAGAAAGATGGATCATTATGCCTTTGTATAGATTATTGCAAGTTGAATCGTGTTACCATCAGAATAAATATCCTCTACCTAGAATTGACGATTTGTTTGACCAACTTAGAGGGTCTTATGTGTTTTCGAAAATAGACTTGAGATCGGGATATCATCAACTGAGGGTCAAGGAGGAGGACATAGCAAAAACAGCTTTTCGCATTATGAGTTTTTGGTGATGCCATTTGGTTTGACGAACGCTCCAACAGCTTTTATGGACTTGATGAACCGCATTTTTCATGCCTATCTCGACTGGTTTGTAGTGGTGTCTATGGATGATATTTTAATTTATTCACCATCAAAGGAGAACATGAAGAGCACTTGAGAATTGCTTTACAGCTTTTACGAGAACATCGTCTTTATGCCAAATATGAAAAGTGTGAGTTTTGGCTTTCGGAAGTGAAATTCCTTGGCCACGTTGTCTCAAAGGATGAAGTTACCGTTGACCCTGCCAAGATAGAAGCCGTGATGGATTGGGAGAGGCCGAAGAATGTATTTGAAATCCGTAGCTTTTTGGGCTTGGCCGGTTACTACCGTCGGTTTGTGGGGGACTTTTCACGTTTAGCTGCACCCATGACTCGCCTTACACGTAAAGGAGTAAAATTTTTATGGAATGAAGCTTGTGAACAAGCATTTCAGGAGTTAAAGAGGAGGTTGACTTCAACACCGATTCTAGTGATACCGGAGAGAGGCCTTGGTTATACCATTTATTGCGATGCTTCACGGGACGGTTTGGGATGTGTTTTGATGCAAGAAGGCAAGGTTGTAGCTTATGGTTCTCGGCAATTAAAGACCCACGAGCGTAATTATCCAACTCATGACTTGGAGCTTGCAGCGGTGATCTTTGCTTTGAAAATTTGGAGGTATTATTTGTACGGTGAGAGATTTGAAGTGTTCTCAGATCACAAGAGCCTTAAGTACCTTTTCTCTCAAAAAGACTTGAATTTGCGGCAACGACGATGGATGGAGTATATGGAGGACTATGACTTTGACTTGCACTACCACCCTGGGAAGGCGAATGTTGTGGCGGATGCACTTAGCAGAAAATCTCTTAGTAGTTTGGCTAGCCTAGCCATTCGAGAATGGAAAATGCTTGAGGATGTTGGCGAATTTGATTTGCAGGTCAACGAGACTGAAGAGCAAGCCGCTTTGTTTAACATTGTTGTACAACCTACACTACTCACTAGAGTGATTGAGGCTAAGCAGGAGGATGCCAAGGCTCAAACAATTCGGAACAACATAACTAATGGTGATGAAGTAGATGGATGGGTTCTTCACCCTGATCGGAGTTTAAGATATTTGGGCAAAGTGTTTGTTCCTAGGTTGTATCGCGACGATGTACTTCGTGAGTTTCATCATTCTTGTTTTGTCGTACACCCAGGAGGCACAAAAATGTATCATGATTTACGTCGCCAATTTTGGTGGAGGGGCATGAAGAAGGATGTAGCTCGATTTGTGTCAAGGTGCTTTACTTGTCAACAAGTAAAAGCCGAGCATCGAAATCCCGCTGGAATGCTGCAGCCTTTACCAGTGACAAAGTGGAAATGGGAGCATGTGACTATGGACTTTGTGACTGGACTTCCTAGATCATCAAGAGGGCATGATGCCATTTGGGTTGTGGTAGATCGTTTAACCAAATCTGCTCATTTTCTTCCCATCTGTGTGACAGACACGATAGACATGCTTAGTAGAAAGTATATTCGGGAGATCATACGACTTCATGGAGTTCCTGTATCCATTGTTTCAGATAGAGATCCTCGTTTTACATCAAGGTTTTGGCAGAGTCTACAATCACCTCTTGGCACCAACTTGTTATTTAGCACAGCATTTCATCCTCAAACAGATGGGCAATCCGAGCGCACAATACAAATTTTAGAAGATATGCTACGAGCTTGCGTACTAGACTTTCGAGGTTCTTGGGAGGACCACTTGTCTCTAGCGGAGTTTGCCTATAATAACAGTTACCAGTCAAGTATTGGGATGGCACCATTTGAGGCCTTATACGGCAGGGCATGTAGATCGCCAGTTTGTTGGGTAGATATCGAAGAGACAATGCCTTTAAGGCCAGACTTAGTGCAAGAAACCACGAAGAATGTAGCTCTTATTCGTCAACGCCTAATGATGGCACAAAGTCGTCAAAAGAGTTATTCTGATCGAAGGAGACGACCCTTGGTGTTTGAAGTCGGGGATCATGTCTTTTTGAAAGTATCGCCTCGAAAGGGTTTGAAGAGATTCAGTCTTAGTGGCAAGTTAGCACCAAGATACATTGGGCCTTTTGAGATTCTTGATAGGGTTGGGGAGGTGGCATACCGACTTGCCTTGCCACCACAGTTATCTGGAGTTCACGACGTTTTCCATGTGTCTATGCTACGAAAGTATGAGCCAGATCCTTCGCATGTTCTTGACTGGGTTGATTTGGGTATTGAAAGCGATGTCTCCTATGAAGAGAAACCAGTACAGATTTTGGATACACGTGAAAAAGTTCTCCGAGGAAGGACAATTCCATTGGTGAAGGTTTTGTGGAACCACCAGGTGTCGAGCAGGCTACTTGGGAGCTAGAGGCGGAAGTTCGTTCTAAGTACCCTGAGTTATTTAATCCTTAAGGTATTACCACTTCCTTTCTAGGCTATTTAAATTTCGGGGACGAAATTTTTTTAGGAGGGGAGGTTGTAGAGAACCGTGTCTAAGTTTATTTATTTAATATTTCTTTAATGTAAAATGTGTTATTTTAAATACTTTGAATTTTTTAAGCCTTAAAAAAAAAAAGGTGCATGTGTAGGCATTTACTTGACTATGTTCGAATTCATTAGTCCTTTGATCGAGTGTGTTGGGAGACTCCCATGTGTTGTGTAATTGGTGTTAGAAATTTTTAGAGCTAATTAATTGTTTAATTGTTAGTTGAGGGGCTCTAGTGCAAGAAGTTATAACATGCTAGTATTAGGTGATAATTTATAGACTTGAGGGGGGGAAAGAGTGTAATTCTTTTACAGCTTATATCAATTTGGCCGAGAGAACACGAGATGTTCTCTGTTTCCTTTTTTTCTTTTTTCATTTCCAGGCCATGCTCTCTCTCTTTCTCTCTCTCTCTCTCTCTCTCTCTCTCTCTCTCTCTCTCTCACACACACACACACACACACAACCAAATCATCTTGCACCTTCATTTGCTTGGGTATTTTGTGTCTTCATCTAGAACTTGGAGGGATCTAGGGATTTCAAGCTTGTGGGCTTTGATCTTTCTCCACCATCTCACTCATCTCTCTTGTGTGCTAGCAATTGAGGTATGGTTTTCTACTAGATACCTTAAAAATGCAAGTATTGTGTTTGAGAATTGATTATTTTCATGTATTAAGTAGTAAGTTGATCTATGGAAGAAAAACCCTAATTTGAGTGGTTATGTAAATTTCATATTTTTAGTGGTATATTGAAATTGATGGATCTAGTGTTTGATTGGGCGTGGAGAGAATATTATGCCTACGAATTTGTGGTGTCTAGTATTGGCTCATGTTTATTTGGATTGATAATGGATATACTAGTTTAGTGTATTTGGATTAATTGTTTGCATTTTGTGATGAGCACATTAATTTTTGTGTTTGGTATGGATTACCACTTGTTGACATAATTGATGAATTTTCGTTGAGGGGTGGAGTTGAAAAAGTATAGACACTTGTATATCTATGTTTGGTTCTTTTTGGATTTGAAAATAAAGATTAAGGTTTATGTTAATACAAGTTGTTTCTATTTATTGGAATTGATTTGGGATTGATACTTGTTATTTGGGCTAGTGAGCCATGTATTGGCTGTTGGGTTGGCCATTTTATGCTCGTTGTGTAGCCGAAAACATATGGATAATGATTTATACGTCGGTGCATAGTCCGTAAACCCGCGCGGGATAAGGTGCCCCATAGGCCTTTGGGTTAGTAGCCCATAAATTTGGATGATTTAGGGACCTGATCAGTCGCCTAGGATTGGTACACAACTGTGATAATTTGGACCTTGGTTTTATGTGCTCTTATTTTCTTGAACTTAGTTTAATGTGTTGACTTATTTTATGTTTGAAATATTTTGGTTTCATCTTTTTGAGTTTAATTATATTCATTAAGAATTTCGTCTAGCTAGCATGAGATTCAAGTTAAAAAAAAAGGGGAAACTTGGCATGAAAGTTCATATTTTCAAACTTGTCACTTGCATCTTTTAGTTTCTAGTAGATTATGTGTGGGCGGTCATGCTCACCCCTACCTTACAGGTTCGAAGGGCAAGGATTCGCTCTAAGGGACACGGTGATGGAGATATCTTTTGTGCTTTGAAGAGTCGATCCATATGATGTTTTGTTGGGCCTTAAAGGCTATCTTTTGACTACATGTATATATTTTGACTTTGGGAATGTAATGATAAATGTTAAATTCTCCTCCAAAAATGCTTTGTTATGTCTTTTAGGTATAGAAAAAGGGAAAACTTGTATCTCCTTTTGTAATTGGAGTTGTATAGTTTAAGTGGTGTTTTGGTGCCATTTTGGCTAATAAAAAAAAATTGAAGTATGTGGAAGTGGATAGCTTGTCATGCTTCTTTTAATTTGGTTAGACTTATAATTCATTGCATGTTAGAGTGAAAAGAAAGTTGTCTTTAGTTATTGGCCAGAATTATTTAATTATTGAGGTAAAAATCACGTTGCCGAATTAGTTTTTGGCCAGAATTATTTAATTATTGAGGTAAAAATCACGTTGCCGAATTAGTTTAAAGCGGGGCGTGACAATTATACTAACTATGCCATTTATTTATAGTCGTATTTATGACATAGTAAAGTGGTATTTTTTTTTATAAATTCCTTGGAGTTCTGAAATGATTTGTAACCAATAAAGCTCGCCCCGAAGGTTCAATTGTGGAGGCTTACATATCCAAAGAATGTACAACTTTTTGTTCTATGTATCTCAATGGAATTGAGACAGTGTTTAACCGCGTAGAAAGGAATGATGATGGTGGTGAGCACACACTGGGGTTAGCGGCATTCAATCAAAAAGTTCGTCCCTTCGGTCGAATCCAAGAGCACCTAATATACCTGTCAACCAACGAGACATGGCTCATTGGTTTGTCTTATACAATAGCCCTGAAGTCGATCCTTATCGAGAGTACGCATTTACTTAAATGTATTCTAAATTGAGTTGATGTTTTATCATTATTATTAATCCTACATGTTAACTAGGATACACAAGACTTTGCTAGAGGGTGACAACACCATTGATATTGCAAAAAGACAACGCGAAGAGTTTCCCTAATGGTTCAAAGGGCATGTAAGGCATAGAACATTGAATTAATCATGTTTCAGATTAAGCTATGTTTTTTATCGAGTGTAGCATAATACGAACGTTTTTTAATGTAGATGAATGAATTGCGGAACCAAGGGTCTCCAGAAGCAACTGATGAGTTGTGGTCATTGGCCAATGGACCTGATGCATTAATAAACACATATTCAGGGTGCATTTCTAATGGCATTCGATTCCATACTATTGAACATGACAATCGACATACAAGTCAGAATAGTGGGGTACTTGTGAAAGGGGAGCATGAACAACAAACAACAGAGTTTTATGGCTTTTTTAACTAAAGTATGGGAATTGGGTTATTTGTTCAATCATCGAGTTGTTTAGTTTCAGTGTGAATGGTACAATACTGGTAGTAGTAGAACTATGCAAGTTGATGCGCATTGCAAAAGCATTGATACAAGGACTCGATGGTATAAAGATGACTCATTCGTTTTACCATGTCAAGTCCAACAAGTATTCTATATTAAAGATACCAAGTTTGGTGAAAATTGGAAAGTAGTAGAACGAATTCAACGTCGAGGAATTTGGAATGTCCCAGAGATGGATAATTTGGAAACCGGCAGTGCTCCCAATGAAGTTTTCCAACAGGACATGTAGAGATCCGTAATTTTATTAATTATTAAATGCCTAATTGAGAAAATAGGAATTTATTTGGTGATTTATTTGATTGGGGCTTGATTTGAAAGAATAAAGAGTTAAGGGAATGTGTGTGTGATTTAGAGATATAGGAGTATAAATAGTGGTGTGTGTATGTAGGAAATCATTTTTCCTCCCATCTCCATCTCTCTCACGCCGTCCCTCTCTCTTTCTCATCCGGCTCTCTTTCTCTCTCTTCTCCTCTCACTCAAAACTCCACCTCATCTCCCAAAATCTTCAAGGAACAACCTCCCTCAAGCCTTCTATTCGCGTTCTTGAGCTCGAAGATCCTCGGGTCAAGTTTGAATCGAAGTTTCGGAGTTCAAAAAGCTTGGGCTCGTTCAAAAACGCTTGAATCTCGACCATTATTGCGAGGTAGGGACTTCTTTACTTCTTTTATATGTTTATACGTTGATTTGGTGTAGAATCGTGCCCTTGAATGTCGAATTTTGGTTGTTGATCATGTCTGAAAATCTGCTGAAAGTTCTACCCGAAGCCCCGTGGTATCGATACGGATTAAGGGCCGTATCGATACAGTAAGCTTATCTTTTTAGACAGTTGATTCCGTATCGATACGGATTAAGAGCGTATCGATACAATGAGCTTATCTCCAGTTTTGCACCTTTTGCTTCTCCGATGATTGTTTTGACCTCCAATCACTTCTAAACCCTTTTTAACACCTCCTAAACTATCTCAATCTTGTCTAATTGACTTCCTATGATGGTTCGATGTACTCCATGGTCCGTTGGTCTTCCGTTAGCAATAACCGGATAAGAATTGACTTAGTTAAACGTTGTAATGTACTTTCTATAGATTGTTGGTACCGTGTGATCATTCATGGTGCATTTGTGATGACTTTGGCATAATGTAAGGTGTTCCATCTATGAATGGGTTCATGGGGGAGTCTAGGTTTGCGTGTTGTATGAGGAATGGTTGATTTTGGGTCGAAGGTTGGGTTAGGACGTCCCGTAACGCAAGTGGTGGTAATACGGAGACTTAAAGGGTTTCGTAACGCAAGTGGTGGCAATACGGTAACCCGAGTCGTTAGGGATCACCGTGACGCGAGTGGTGGTAACACGGTAATCCTTATGGTGTTATTCCGGTAACGCAAGTGGTGGAAATACCGATGGTGAAGTTTTGGGTTAGCAAGTCGGGTTGGGATTATTAGAAGGGGTTAGTATTGTATGGCCTATGCATTCGATTTCAATAGGGTTTCATCTGAGAATTGATTGGTTATCGTCTGTCGAACTGTATGTCCTTATCCTCTCATGTTTGCACTAACCATCGTATTTGCATATAAATTTGGTAAAGATTTTCCTACTGGGCTAGTGTAGCTCAACAAAATCCTTCTTTTCAGGTTCGAATGTCGGACGGTAGGCTGCATGCGGCGGTGTGCTTGTACATGAAGATTTTTGGAAACCAGATTTTATTTAGTTACTTACTCATCTTTGTAATAGATTTTCTTTTGGCCAAAGATGGTTTTGTAACTAATTAACTCTTGAATTATCTTTTGACTAAAGTTTGTAGTATTCTGACCGTATTGTATCCGTATCACAGTTGATTTGGGCCGAGGTGCCAATGTTGTACTTCTTTGAACAGGGGGACTTGTTCGTAAATTAAATAGGCGGGAAATCCCTTTGGGTTATATGTACGATTCGTAAGGTTCCTTTATCAAAAATGTAATATTTATTTATGTTGAAATTGAGGTCGTGACAAATTGGTATCAGAGCGTCTAGGTTTGAATACTTTGAGACCGTGGGGAGACTTTTTGTCTCATGGGTTTAAAAGTCACGCCTTTTGAAATACCACATGTGTGCTTGTGTGTGCATTGACATTACTTGGCTTATGTGACATTGCATTTCAATATTGTAGAGTGGCATAGAGTTGCTTTGACCCGTGTTGGGATAGTTGGAGGTTTTGACCTCATTAGACAATGTTGCTATTGATCAGTCTTTCTTTCTTATAACTTGTAGCTAGATGCCTCCGAGAACGCGTGCTAGGGCAGGTGAGGCCGAAAGTAGGGGTGGTCGTGGCCGTGGTCGCGGTCGTGGTCGTGGCCGTGGTCGTGGCCGAGAAGCGCCGGTTGAGGATGAGGTTAGCCACCATGGGGAAAATCCGAGTGGGAATCCGAGGGAAGGGACCGAACACGGTCGGGGAGAAGAAGTCCCGGTCGTTCAAAACCCTTTTGCTAGGGATTTCGTTGCGGCTCTTGCAGCTGCAAACCTTTTGAACCCTGCTCCAAGGGAAAGCGCCGACAGTCGGGCTATGATAGCAATGAGGGAGTTTAGTCGAAGAAATCCACCTACCTTTGATGGGTCGAGTAGTGACCCTCTTGTGGCCGATCATTGGCTAGCCCAAATCCGAAAACTTTTTAGAGCTCTTCAGATCACGGAGGATGACTTGCGAGTCAATATCGTAGCCGTTCAACTAACCGGGGAAGCGAATGAGTGGTGGGAGTCGGTCTTGGAATCGCGAAAGGATGCGAGGAGAGCGACGAGGACCGCGGCTCAAGCAAATGAGCCAGATGTTGAGAACCTAACTTGGGCCGAATTTGAGGTGCTCTTCGAAGAGCAATATTTTCCGGAAACGAGTCGTGACCAATTGAGAGATGAGTTCGAAAGGCTAGAGCAAGGGAATATGACCGTGTCGGAATATGCCTTGAAATTCCAATCCTTGTCCCGTTTCGCGCCGGAGTTAGTAGCTACCGAAGAGAGGAAATGTAGGCGATTTGAGAGGGGTTTACACGATACCGTGAAGAAGTTTGTCATGGCACAACGCAAAGGGAGGTTCTCCGAAGTTGTTGAATGTGCGAGGAGCATTGAGACACCGAGGGAGGCACCTAAAAAAAAAATACTAAGGTTTGGGAACCAAGACAACCATTGGGAGGTATGAGTTCTTCGTCGGGAAGTTTCGGAAGTCAAGGGAGAAAGAGACAACGAGAACAATCATCGGCTTCGCAAGGTCCGTCAAACTTTAGGCCTCCACCTTCATCTTCGTTTGGGACTCGGGGAGTTTCTAATAGACCTTCGATCATATGTCACGAGTGTGGTCAGACGGGGCACATTCGCGCCCAATGCCCGCGATTGTTGAACACGTGCTTTACTTGTGGGAAGCCCGGTCATTTTGCTAGGAATTGTCCACGTGGGGATGGGGCTCGTAGCGAGTCGGGATCGGTGCAGCAGCCGAGAGGTGGACAGGGTTTTGGCCGGCAGTCATTTCGGGGTAATCAGAGGCAGCAGCAGTCTCACTTTCGTCAGAACACCTCGGCTCAGGGATCTCAGGCTGAAAGAGGAGCTAGTTCGTCTACACCTACTCAGGGCTCTAGTCATCGGGGTGGACACGTTCAAGGTCAGATCACTCAGGGGAGGGCATTTGCTATCACTTCTGCTATTCCGCCTCCACCACCTCCTGTCACTTCTCAGGCCCCGGACACTTCGGTTGTGAGGGGTACATTTCTCTTGTTTAACTCCTTTGCTAGAGTGTTATTTGATTCAGGAGCATCGCATTCATTCATTGCTGCATCTATTGCCTGTGCTTTGGGGTTGGAAATCGAAACTATTACTCCTCCGTTGTTTGTTGATACACCTATAGGAGGTAGATCACCATTAGATCGTATTTGCCGAGATTGTGAGCTTGTTATCCGAGATCGCCGTTTTACATTCGATTTTATCGTGTTGAATATGTCGGGATTCGACCTTATTTTGGGAATGGATTGGTTGTCGACGTTTCATGCTACTATAGATTGCTACAAGCGTCGGGTCCGTATTTGTCCGCCTGGGGGTTCTTGTTTCGAATTCTTCGGGGAGCGTCGGGAACCGATAGAACCATATCTGTGCGAGTCTCGGGAGCGTGAGTCGGTGTATGCTCTGTTAGCGAGTTTGGCCTTAGATGAGGACGTATCCGCGCGTGGGGAGTTACCCTTTGTCGTTTGTGATTTTCCGGATGTGTTTCCGACGGAATTGCCCGGCTTACCACCCGAGAGAGAGATTGAATTCACTATAGATTTGCTTCCTGGTACCACTCCTATCTCCGTACCCCCTTATCGTTTTGCGCCTGCCGAATTGAGAGAATTGAAGGTTCAATTGCAAGAATTGGAGGATTTGGGGTTTATTCGTCCAAGTACGTCACCATGGGGAGCACCGGCTTTGTTCGCTCAAAAGAAAGATGGGTCGCTTCGCTTGTGTATCGATTACCGTAAATTGAATCGCGTCACCATTAAGAATAAGTACCCTATGCCTAGAATCGACGACTTGTTTGATCAACTTCGAGGCGCCACTTGTTTCTCTAAGATCGATTTGAGGTCCGGTTATCACCAGTTGAGAGTTCGGAGAGAAGACATTCCTAAAACTGCTTTTCGTACCCGATATGGCCACTATGAGTTTGTTGTTATGCCCTTTGGTTTAACGAATGCACCGGCAACTTTCATGGATTTGATGAACCGCATCTTTCGTGCTTATCTTGATCGTTTCGTAGTTGTTTTCGTAGACGATATTCTCATCTACTCATCTTCGGAGGAAGAACATCAATCTCACCTTTTTATCGTTCTTGAACTCTTGAGAGAGCACCGTTTGTATGCCAAGCTTAGTAAGTGTGAATTTTGGTTGTCCGAAGTCAAGTTTTTGGGTCATGTCGTATCGAAGGATGGGGTGTCCGTTGATCCGGGAAAGGTAGAGTCCGTGATGAGTTGGCAGCGACCGAAGAATGTGTTCGAGATTCGTAGCTTTTTGGGCTTAGCTGGGTATTATCGTCGTTTTGTGCTCGATTTCTCTCGACTAGCGGTTCCATTGACTAAATTGACTCGTAAAGGGACTCGTTTCGTTTGGAGTGATGCGTGTGAAATGGCCTTTCTAGAATTGAAGAAAAGATTGACTACTGCGCCTGTTTTGGTTGTGCCTGAACGCGGAATCGGTTATTCCGTGTATTGTGACGCTTCGAAAGAGGGATTAGGTTGCGTGTTGATGCAATTGGGGCGCGTGGTAGCATATGGATCGCGGCAACTAAAAACTCATGAGCGAAACTACCCTACCCATGACTTAGAGCTTGCGGCCGTCGTTTTTGCTTTGAAAAGTTGGCGTCATTACCTTTACGGTGAGAGATTCGAAGTCTTTTCCGATCACAAGAGTCTCAAATATTTGTTCTCTCAAAAGGAGCTTAACTTACGGCAACGCCGATGGATGGAACATTTAGAGGACTACGATTTTGAATTGCAATATCATCCGGGAAAGGCGAACGTGGTAGCGGACGCGCTAAGTAGGAAATCGATGCGACTTGCGAGTTTAGCCATCCATGAGTGGAAAACGGTGAACGACTTAGGTTCGTATGCGCTACATTTCGAAGAGGTCTGTGATGGAGTCACTTTATGCAATCTAACCGTCCAATCAACCTTGTCGACTCGAGTGATTGAGGCCCAACAACAAGATGAAGAAGCGGACGAGTTTCGTACTAAGTTTCTTAGCGGGAAAGCTCGAGAGGGGTGGGTGATTCACGCCGATCAAGGTTTGCGACACCAAGGAAAATTGTTCGTACCCATTTCGTGTCGGGAGGAAATTTTGAGGGAATTTCATCACTCACCGTTAGCCGTGCATCCGGGAGGAACGAAAATGTACCATGACTTACGTAGACAGTTTTGGTGGCCGGGAATGAAGAGAGATGTCGTCATCTTCGTGTCTAGATGTCTTACGTGCCAACAAGTCAAAGCCGAGCATCAACGACCAGCGGGGGAGTTGCAACCTTTACCAGTGGCCGAGTGGAAGTGGGAGAACGTGACTATGGATTTCGTTACCGGTTTGCCGAGATCGCCGAGGGGGCACGATGCCATTTGGGTGATAGTCGATCGATTGACTAAATCAGCGCATTTCTTACCGATTCAGGTTACCGATTCGATTGATACGCTTAGTCGTTTGTACATTCGTGAGATTATCCGTCTCCATGGGATACCCGTTTCTATCGTATCGGATCGAGATCCAAGGTTTACCGCACGCTTTTGGCAAAGTTTACAGGCCGCTCTTGGCACCAATCTCTTATTTAGTACTGCGTATCATCCTCAAACAGACGGACAATCCGAGAGAACGATCCAAATTTTAGAAGATATGCTTCGGGCTTGCGTTATGGATTTTCGGGGTAATTGGGAAGATCACCTACCGTTAGTTGAATTCGCGTATAACAATAGCTACCAATCTAGCATTGAGATGGCGCCGTATGAAGCCTTATATGGGAGACCGTGTCGATCACCCGTTTGTTGGACCGAGTTGGGCGAGGCTACGTTAATTGGGCCAGAATTGATCCAAGAAACTTCTGAGAACATGAAAGCAATTCGTAAACATCTTCTAGAAGCACAAAGGAGGACTACCGAGCAAGTCAAAGTAATTCGCCAACGGTTATTAACCGCACAAAGTAGACAAAAGAGTTATGCCGATCGTCGTCGCCGACCGTTATCGTTTGAAGTGGGGGATCACGTGTTTCTTAAGGTATCGCCACGTCGGGGATTATCTCGTTTTGGGCAGAGGGGCAAGCTTTCTCCACGTTTTATTGGGCCATTTGACATTATCGAGAAGATCGGGGAAGTAGCGTATCGGTTGGCATTACCACCAAGATTATCAAATGTTCATGATGTGTTCCATGTATCGATGTTACGAAAGTATGAACCGGATCCGTCACACGTTCTAGAGTGGTCCGAGTTAGAGTTAGAAGCCGATGCATCTTATGGGGAGGAGCCGATACGTATCCTAGATTCGCGCGAGCAACGCTTGAGGGGTAAAACCATTCCGTTAGTGCGAGTCTTATGGAGTCATCTCGGGAAAGAGGAGTCAACGTGGGAAAGGGAAGACGAAGTGAGAGAAAAGTACCCGCATTTGTTTTCGCTCTAAACAACGTGAGTTCTGAAATTATAATCTTTTGATTGATTAGCTTATTGTTTGATGATATATATTATGGCATGAGCATGTATGTTTGATGCATAATCTTTAGTTGGCTTGCGTTGAAAATTTCGGGACGAAATTTCTTTAAGGAGGATAGATTGTAGAGATCCGTAATTTTATTAATTATTAAATGCCTAATTGAGAAAATAGGAATTTATTTGGTGATTTATTTGATTGGGGCTTGATTTGAAAGAATAAAGAGTTAAGGGAATGTGTGTGTGATTTAGAGATATAGGAGTATAAATAGTGGTGTGTGTATGTAGGAAATCATTTTTCCTCCCATCTCCATCTCTCTCACGCCGTCCCTCTCTCTTTCTCATCCGGCTCTCTTTCTCTCTCTTCTCCTCTCACTCAAAACTCCACCTCATCTCCCAAAATCTTCAAGGAACAACCTCCCTCAAGCCTTCTATTCGCGTTCTTGAGCTCGAAGATCCTCGGGTCAAGTTTGAATCGAAGTTTCGGAGTTCAAAAAGCTTGGGCTCGTTCAAAAACGCTTGAATCTCGACCATTATTGCGAGGTAGGGACTTCTTTACTTCTTTTATATGTTTATACGTTGATTTGGTGTAGAATCGTGCCCTTGAATGTCGAATTTTGGTTGTTGATCATGTCTGAAAATCTGCTGAAAGTTCTACCCGAAGCCCCGTGGTATCGATACGGATTAAGGGCCGTATCGATACAGTAAGCTTATCTTTTTAGACAGTTGATTCCGTATCGATACGGATTAAGAGCGTATCGATACAATGAGCTTATCTCCAGTTTTGCACCTTTTGCTTCTCCGATGATTGTTTTGACCTCCAATCACTTCTAAACCCTTTTTAACACCTCCTAAACTATCTCAATCTTGTCTAATTGACTTCCTATGATGGTTCGATGTACTCCATGGTCCGTTGGTCTTCCGTTAGCAATAACCGGATAAGAATTGACTTAGTTAAACGTTGTAATGTACTTTCTATAGATTGTTGGTACCGTGTGATCATTCATGGTGCATTTGTGATGACTTTGGCATAATGTAAGGTGTTCCATCTATGAATGGGTTCATGGGGGAGTCTAGGTTTGCGTGTTGTATGAGGAATGGTTGATTTTGGGTCGAAGGTTGGGTTAGGACGTCCCGTAACGCAAGTGGTGGTAATACGGAGACTTAAAGGGTTTCGTAACGCAAGTGGTGGCAATACGGTAACCCGAGTCGTTAGGGATCACCGTGACGCGAGTGGTGGTAACACGGTAATCCTTATGGTGTTATTCCGGTAACGCAAGTGGTGGAAATACCGATGGTGAAGTTTTGGGTTAGCAAGTCGGGTTGGGATTATTAGAAGGGGTTAGTATTGTATGGCCTATGCATTCGATTTCAATAGGGTTTCATCTGAGAATTGATTGGTTATCGTCTGTCGAACTGTATGTCCTTATCCTCTCATGTTTGCACTAACCATCGTATTTGCATATAAATTTGGTAAAGATTTTCCTACTGGGCTAGTGTAGCTCAACAAAATCCTTCTTTTCAGGTTCGAATGTCGGACGGTAGGCTGCATGCGGCGGTGTGCTTGTACATGAAGATTTTTGGAAACCAGATTTTATTTAGTTACTTACTCATCTTTGTAATAGATTTTCTTTTGGCCAAAGATGGTTTTGTAACTAATTAACTCTTGAATTATCTTTTGACTAAAGTTTGTAGTATTCTGACCGTATTGTATCCGTATCACAGTTGATTTGGGCCGAGGTGCCAATGTTGTACTTCTTTGAACAGGGGGACTTGTTCGTAAATTAAATAGGCGGGAAATCCCTTTGGGTTATATGTACGATTCGTAAGGTTCCTTTATCAAAAATGTAATATTTATTTATGTTGAAATTGAGGTCGTGACAGGACACAACTACTGAGGTTCCAGAAATTATCGTCGAATTTTCCACTGTTAGCTCTTTGAGAAGAAATGACATTGAACCTGCAATTATTAGTGAGGATGTGGTTTTACAATCTGAGGCTGTAGATGAAGAAGAAGAAGATAATGAAGAAGAAGAAGAAGATTATGATACAGATCCTGACAAAGAACATTAATGTTTCAAGATTTGATGTTTTTGTACTCATGGTGGTAAACTAAGTAGTGTCTTTTGTACTTGTCTATGGTGTGTCTTTTGATTCTGACATAGAGCCCGGTGTGTCTTTTGTACTTGTCTATGGTATCTAAGGAGTCTAATGTGTATATTTATGCTTAGGGGATGATATAGATGAAAGAATTCTTATTATATTAGTCCATAAGCAACTTCATATTTTTATCAGCCATAAGCAACATCATTTGGTAAGAAACATTTCATTATTATTGATTATCTGTCACTTGCTATACATGTCACACTGGGGTTCACTTCTTTTATATCCTTGTTTCTAATGGAGTAGTATTTCACCGTTTGACAGATTGCATCATTGGTCCTGGATCAAGAAAGAGTAGTGCATCCTCCAACTCGAGTATCACATCGTGTAAACTTGCAGAAATACAACTTGGTACAGTAGCTACACCTACACTTAGCCAGAAGCTACAACATCTGGTCCTCCTATTGTGTCATCTACTCCTTCGAGTGTTCCATCTCATTCTTCCCGTGCAAGTGTTGCAGGTAAGTACATCTCTCTTTGACAACCTTAAAAATACATTTACATATGTTCATCCTGCTAGTTTTTAGCTTCGTTTTGCTATCCAGCGATCCACTAAATTAGGAGTTCTATCAATTTTTTAAAAATCTGAACATAAGCAGTTATCTCATAGTGTTTATCATGGTCTAGGGAATTGAAAGCACATCATTGTCCCCTTGTTATACACTTAGAAGTTTGACCATGGATGGTCGAAGTAGAAAATGGTCTCTCCATTCCATCCACATACTAGTTAAGGAACAAAGAAAAAATAAAAGGAAAAGGCATTATATGATCAGTCGAACATTCTGCTGTGAACATTCTGTTGTTATTTTAAGGTTGTTCTTTGGTATAGTTGTGTGTGTATCTCTCTCTTCTTCTATACTATTCTTGCATCTCAATTGCAGTTGCACCTTCAAGTGCGCAGCGATGTGTGTTGGGGCCTACACTTGGAAAAAGAGTTAGAAGGTTGATTGATGGCAAGGATGGGACAAGGATCCCAGTTTATGTGACACAGGAAATGAGAACTTTTTGCAAGGCAACTAAAGTGGCGAACGAATTGGGGTCACAAATTAGGAGGATGTGCCGCCCTACTGCTAACAGTTTTTGCCACTCATGGACAACGGCTCCTTCGGGGCAAAAAATCGCCATAATACAAGCTGTACGAGTAAGAATGTCAAACTGTGTGTAGTGAATATTTTTGGTGAATAATGAAATATCGTAAAGGATTAATTTCACTTATTATATGCTTGTAGGACAAATTTCAAGTCACCGAAGATAATGTTGAATTCACTTCGTTAGTAGAGGAAGTTTTTAAGCGCAAAGCCGGCTTACTCTACAAAGACTGGAAATGGAGAATGAGTAATCATTACGAAAAGACAAAGGATCATTATGAAAAGACGAAGGAAGATGACAAAAACCCATATCAACTTCCTTTTACCAAAGACATAAGCCTAGAAGCTTGGAAGTTTATGATTGATCATATATTCAACGATCCAGATTGGAAGATTAATCAGATAGTTGTATGAGTTACATTTTCAATTCTACGCTTACATCTAACAAGTTCTTTTTTTCAGCCCTGCAAAGTAGCTGGCAAAAACAATAGAAATGCTCCAGTAGATGGTCACTCTGTGGCTTCTCGTGGTCATACTTTGGGTTCTCGATCATTTGCTGCTGCAATCACCATTGAGGTGAGATTTTTTGTACATTTTTAAGACCTTTTAAATACCATCAAATACCAAAGAGAGTTGGAAAATAGTTCAGAATTTGGGCATATGATTGCGCATGTCACAGTTCTATCACCAAAGCTCCAATGTTCTGAAAAATTCCTAATCTTTGACTCTATCCAGCAGGAAATTATTTCAAATTAACCTGCTAATTCAAAGTAGGGGAATAAGCTCTAGCTTTTCCTTGCTTTGAAGGTTCATAAGAACTTATGGCTTGCAGTCCACTTTGGTTACTCTTAGCTTTTAAGTTTTATCTGCTAAATCTAAATAACAAAAAGTGCGAGAGGCTTTCAAAATTTTCAATCTATTATTTTGTAGGAACTGTGTATGACGGGAGACTGCTGCCCACGTGAAAGGAAAAGACACACAGTGTGAAAAATGGCCCTATAAATTCTGTTTGCACTGGATGTGAGGTGGATTGATGTTTTTATGTGATGTTGATGTGGCGCTGCCGTCTACTACTTTTTGACCATGTCTTAAAGATGCACAATATTAAGACCTTATAGATTTGCTTGTTAAGTCTGTTAAATTTTGACAGAGCATGTTGCCTCATAGTAGCTTATGTGCTATCTTTGGTGAGCTAGGATAGGAATATATGTGATTTGTGCACACATGCTTGAATCTGATTGTGCTTCAATGTACTCCGATATAAGGCCCTAGCCCACAATCTGTAGTAAGTGAATATGTATGATGTAAAGCACTTCCTTAGTCAGTATTTGAATATGTTAGGCAAACAAGCCTAATGGAAAGGTGCCAGATTTCTGTGAGAGATACCAGGCATCACGTACATTGAAAGATGGTGGATGGATCGATCCTATAATGAACTCCGATTTTTAATGAGTAAAAGTCTCATTGTTTAATCGAAATTCTTTTTCTCTAAAATAGTTTTATAATTTTCTTGTTAATTTGTTGTAATTACATTTCAGCCCCTTAAGTTTCGTTTCTTGACTAAGGGCCCTTTAACAAGTCTAGTTAGTTTTTAACCGACTAGTTGGAGATAACTAACTAACAATCCACTTAGTTACAATTCCCTAATCCTAGATGAACCTTTTGACCATCTTTGAGCCTTCTGAACCTTTCTAACCCTAGATTAGAAAATTATTATTTATTTTCTTTTATTATTTTAGTTTTCTTCTTTATCCATTGGAAGATAAAAGTTAGGTGAACTTTTATCCATTGGATAATAGAAACCCTAAATTTTATATTAAAGGTATTCATTGCTAGATTTGGTTAAGTACTAATATATAGGAAAAAAATAGATTTTTATACATGCTTAAAAGGACATTTTGATTATTTAAATATAAAAATTTCCTTATTACTTTTGTCCGTTGGTCAATAAATACTAGGGGATTTATTATCCATTGGGTAATAGGGTTAATCTTTCATCTAGTACAAGGGTTTATTTAATAATTCATTTTCTAGATTTCCCATGTGATGTTATACCTATATTATATTATGTATGTACTTCATAAACTTAAAACCCTAGATTTTCTTGGTACATTAGTATTATCTTATATTGGGATTTTGTACCAATTTGGATTAATTTAATGGGGACTCTTGATTTACCTAGATTACATAGTACTTATGTATATATAAATATATGTACTTGGATGATTAAAAAAATTACTAAGTACACATGTGCTAATTAGTTTGTTTAATAAGAAAATCTTGGCCTTAAAATCTCCTTGACTCAAAGTACCATAAGTACATATTATTTTTATGTTTTCTTGAACATAATAGTACATATATATATATATGTATGTACTAGTGCATGAGAGAGAGAAAGGGGGAGAGAGAGAGAGAGGAGGGCCGAGAGAGAGAGAGAGAGAGATAGAGTTGGCCGAGAGAGAAAGAGAAAGAAGGGAGATTGGATTGTACCTTGGCTTGATCTTCCATGATCTTCTTACATCCTTTCCCATCTATGGTTATATCTTCTTCCAAGCAAAATCTAACTTCCATTGTCCTATTTTGTACATTTACTAATTTTAAACTTTGTACAACTCCCCTTTTCTCCACCAATCTTTCCATAATCCTATACAAGGACTAAATCTAGCCATGCAAGCCTAGAACTAGACCTTAATCTTTCAAGAAAGCTTGACATGTTGAATAAAAAAATGAGATATAGAGAGAGAGAGAGATTTAGGTTGGGAAGGGAGAGGGAGAGCCTTGCCTATAAATAGCAAGTCATTCCAAGCTTAAACTCACTCCTTCCAACTTTGCTCTCACTTCTCTCTAGAAATTTCAAGTTCCAAAGTTCAAGTTCTTGAGTTTTCTTGAAGTTCTTGAGAGCAACCACCAAACCACTTCCAAAACCACCTCTAAATCTTTAAAGTAGCCTCGTTTAGTTAACAAAGTTGTTTCTAGGAAGAGAAAATCCATCTCTCTTCCTTTCGAAGCAATCCGGAGCGGTTACGCCGCCGAATCGCCCAAACCGACGACCTATTTCGAAAACCGTGTAACGCCCCTAATTTTAGGTTCGTTAAAGGGATAACTTATTACAGAAATTAAATAGAGTCACTGCTCAATATTACATCATAACTCCCGTAGGAGTATTTAAAACACAAAATAGGGAACAAATAGGGAACTAGGGTTCCTAACTACTGCTCCTCTTGTTCTTCCATCCTAGCGAGTTCTTCGGCTCCATACGCCTCCAGAGTGAAGAGTTCGCCCTGTTCATCTATCAAATCTGACATATTATACCGGCGTCGCCACCCATATAATATGCCAGGGTCACCACAAGGCAACACCATGAGCTACGAAGGCTCAATAATAAAATCCTACCTACCTAATTTAACTACAATCAATAGATTATCATAAGCATCGATTTCCACATGATGTGTATATAAATAGTAATAAAAGACGAACATATCCACATTCATTACATAAATGTTGTTAGGGTCCAAGATTCTCTAAGTTTCCCATACGCAACCCTTCGTAGACCGTGTTGTTATCACTACCTTTCTTTTCCAAAGACTCCTTTTTAACTCACCCAACCTCGGTTCCGCCGCACCGGGTTCCCGAGTATCCTCACAATGGTTCCGCCGCAGCGGGCTCCCATTGGCACACATTTACTTTGGCTCCTCTCCACGGATAACCATGTTACTCACCCAACCTTGGTTCCGCCGCGCCGGTCTCCCAAGTATCCTCACAATGATTCCGCCGCGCCGGGTTCCCATTGGCACACACACGCATTCACACGACTCACATAATACCCTTGAAATGGTTATTATGTAGTTTCTAAGATATCTTTTTCCTCGGAAAACACATTTCTCTTGTTAAACCACACCCTAGGTGCTATGTTTCTACTTTCTTGAATTTCGTGTCCCGTTCTCATGCAAAACTTTGCGGTGTAGACTTTTCATACTAACATGCATCTCATAAGACTATTCAACAAGATCATCCAACTCTAAGATACATAGCATGCTTGAAAACATCTTGAAAATAAACCATGCATTCCAACTTTTAACAAAGATAACCTTATATACTTAAAAGAAATATGATCAAAGTTACTTCTAACAGACATTTCATTTTCCAACATACGATTCTTTAAAAATATATAGATAGAGTTGGTGGACTAGGATAACTACCGTTCTTCTATGCGGTGGTTGGCTACGGAAAGTTTGATTGTCGGTTTTGAAATCGGCCGCGTAACGGCCTCCGGTTTGCTTCGAAAGAAAAAGAGTTGTACTTCTTTTCCTAGAAACAACTTCACTAACCTAAGTAGACTACTTTAAAGATCTATGAGTGGTCTTTGGAAGTGGTTTGGTGGTATTGCTCAAGAACTCAAGAACAAAGAGAATTCTTGAACTTAAGAACAAAGAACACTAGGAATTCTAGAGAGAAGGAAAAGCAAGTTGAAGGTGTGAGTTCAAGGCATGGAATGGCCTTTTATTTATAGGCAAGGGCTCCCTCCCTCCCTCTCTTGGCCGGCCCTTCTCTCTCTTTCTACCACTCAATTTTTTTATTCCAAAAAGTTGTATTCACATGGAAGATTAAGGTCAAGATCCTAGGGTTGCATGGCTAGGGTTAGTACTAGATTTGATTCTTGAACAAATTTGTGGTGGAAGAGAAGTTTGTACAAGATTCTAGGTTTAAACAAATTGGAAAATGTACAAGGAAGGACATTGGAGGTTAAGTTTTGCTTGGAAGAGAAGAATCCCATGGATCTTGAAGTACATTGGAAGATCAATGGCCAAGGGTACACATCAAATCTCCGTCTCCCTCTCTCCCCCATTTGGCCCTCCCTCTCTCTCTCCTCTCTCGGCTTTCTCTCTCTCTCTCCCTCTCACTCTCTTGCCAAGGTACATATATATATATACATATATATATATATACATATATATATATATATATAAGTACATATATTGCAAGAAAACAATTAAACTAATGGGTACTTTTGTACTTAGGATCAAAGGTAGTCTAGATTTTCTATTAAACTATGAAATAAGCACATGGTACTTAAGGCAATATTTTAATCTACCAAGTACTAAAATATTATAAACATGGGTACCTTGTACCTTAGGAAGAATCAAAACCCTAATAGAAAATAAATAAAGGGTACTACAAGAATCTTAGTACTCAGTACCTTTCCAATAAAATAATAAGTACTTAATTCACATGGGTTTAAAGAAAAGATTAAATTAATAAACCCCAAGTACTTTGAAAGACTAACCCTTTTATCCATTGGGTAATAAATCCCCTAACTTCTATTATCCAATGGACAATAGTTGCTAGGGAAAAATAAATAATAAACTAATTAAAAATGTCCTTTAATTAAATATAAAAGTTTATTTTTAAAAGATAATAGTACTTTGATCAAATCTCTCTTTGGAACCTTTTAATATAAAGAATTGGGGTTTCTATTATCCAATGGATAATAGTTGCCCGAACATTTATTGTCCAACGGACAATGAATAAAACCAATAATAATTAAAAGAAAAAGAATAATCAAGTCTAGTCTAGGGTTCAAAAGGTTCAAGAGGGCAAAACGGTCCATTTGTGGTTAGGTAAAGGTAACTAGGTAGCTTTCTAGTTTAGTTCCTCCAACCGGATGGTTAGAAGCTAACTAGGCTTGCTAAATGGGGCTAAAGTGCAAGAAATGAAAGTTGAAGGGCTAAAGCGCAATTATGACAAACTATCGGAAATTAAAGCAATTCAAGCAATTAATTTAATAACTCGAATAATAAATAAATTTCTATTTATTGAAATTCAGAGTTATTACAACCTATCCCCCTTAAACAATTTCATCCTCGAAATTAGGTGCACGCTCGGACTCAAACAGGTGGGGGTAATTCATTTTCATGGTTTCTTCTCTTTCCCATGTGGTCTCTCCGGCTCCTCGATGTTTCCACAAAACTCGAACCAACTTGATGGACTTGTTTCGAATCACCTTTTCACTTCAATCTTGAATCTCGATAGGTTCTTCCTCATATGTCGCTTCTTCCTCATATGTCGCATCTTCTTCGATGGAAATATCCTCCCAGTTAAGAACGTGCGTGGGCAACGCTAGATACTTGGGAAGCATGGAAACGTGAAACACGTTATGCACTATTTCCAGCTGGGGTGGCAATGCCAGGCGCTACGCAACCTTCCCGATCTTCTTCACGATGCCAAATGGTCCGATGTAGCGTGGAGACAGCTTTCCCTTCTTCCTAAATCTGATAACTCCTTTCTTCGGTCTGATCTTCAGGAACACATTGTAATACCCCTAGTCTTTAATCATATTTAAGTTAATCATGTGATGTGTTTTGGACTTAATATGTGAGTTATATATTGGGCTTAATTTGCTAGCTAAATGAAATTGGAGCATAAGTTGGCTTATGGCACACACACACTCAATAATTTTTCCTAACCTAAAACAAAATAGAGAGTTCTACGTGCTTCCATTCTTGTTTCTATTGACCAAGTTTGAGAGAGAGAGAGAGAGAGAACCGACTGGAAGAAGAGAAGAAGGAGAAAAAGAAAGGAAAAAATTGGGGAAAACCTTACTTGGCTTGGAATGGAAGATTTCACTTGGTAATTCATGTTTCTTTTACTTGATTTTCATGATTTGTATGCTAAATTTCATATCTTAGGGTCGGAATTCATGCTTTAGATGTTTGATTTAAGTTGAATTTGGGTTTTAGGGTTGAATTCTTAAGGAACTCAAGAGCCTAACTTGTGATCCCTTGGATTGAGTGTTTAAACTTGTTTTGATGCAAGAAATTGATGTTCTTGGAGTAGCTCTTCTATATCTATGAGGTTGAGCATGATTAGTGAAGTGAAGTATTGGTGTGAGTTAGAAGTAGTTTGGATGGGTTTAAGAGTTAAAAATCGCAGGAAGAACAGGGGGTGATTTTCTGGAAATCTGCAGAGTAGAACTTTCGTATCTGTCCTGATTTTGTGGATTTTTTTTGAGGCAGTTTCTAAGCTCCAAAAATTATGAAATTTTTATTGAGAGTTCCTCTATGAGTCCTTTATCTATGGTAAAAATTTCGGGATCAGATTTGAAGTATTAAATTCTGTAAAAATTTGTGACCATGTGGCGCGCAGTTTTCGGACTGTGCTGACTGCACAGACACGTGTTAGGGAAACGGCCATAATTTTGAGCTCGGGCGATGAAATTACGATCCGATTTCTGATTCTGAAACTAGACTCGTAGACCTAAAAAAAAGCATGAAGATTGTGACTTAGTTCTTCCCGTGCAAAGTCAGATTTTAAGTTGAAGTTGATGAAATTACAGATTCTGAAATTGTTTCTTGAGATTGGTTATTTAACTTCATATCTTTCACTCTAGGACCTTATGTTCATAAAAATAGGTTTGTTTATCATCTTCTAATCATGTTTTTATTGCCTAATTGTTTTAGGTAGTTCGGGTGGTTCGTAGAGCCGAGGTGAGTGATTTAATACCTAAACACATGGTTTTGAATTTGTTTTCCTTATCGAGCTTCTTTGAACATGTTTTATAAATTTTGTACTCCATGGATACCAATGGAAGGTGGACTTATTTGTAAAATGTTTGTGAATCTATTTAATGGCATTCCCAACGTCCGGTCTTACTAGGGGACGGCTTAATGGCTACCAAGGGTGTTTGAGGTTGGTTTTTGTTTTGGGATAATGCATAGACGTCTGGCTTATCCACTACCGGGGACGCCCGGTAGCTTTTGAATTTTGAATAACGGAATGTGCATTATATTTGGCTTATGGTTTTGAGTGCTTGTTTTGAAATATTATCAAATTATTTTGCATTGTCCATGGAAAGCATGTGATTTAAGTATTAAACATTCACACGAGCTTTGGCTTATGTATTTTCTTTTCCACCTTTCAGGAAGCAACGCGTAGTGTGGTGGCGTGTTTACTTTTGAGATATGTTGTATATTTGGAAGCTTGTAGAAAGGACGTTATGTTTCATGGCCACTTAGCTTTGTGTATGGTTTGTTTAGCTTTTGAGTTTGTTTCTAAGGACAGCTCTGAGAGGTTTACCTTTTGGTTTGTAAAACCTATGTACGACTTTGGTTTGTTATTAATAAAAGTTGACTTTTGCTTCCGTTGTTATGTTTTAGTCCCTTTTGATTATCACTTGTTTAGGTGATATTTGATTTGTGATTTGGCCTTAGTGAGAAATCACTGGCATTTGTCATAATTAAGACCTCAAGGGGCGGGTCAAGGTCGTGACAAATTTTTTGGTATCAGAGCAATATGTAGGGTCAATGAGATGCACGACTAGCAATGACTCACACACGTACCCTCAGAGCTATAGGAAAGGGAAATCTATGTGTTAAGTAAGTTATATCAAATGTCTTGCTATGTGATTTCTGATGTGTTGATACATGATTAGACATGCATAACCTACATGATTTGTCTATTATTTGTACAATGTGAATTTCCTCTCTTTTGAATTAGCAAATGGAGAATAATGATGTGTTAGAGAGAGGACAGCCTTCACACCCTTCAATGGATAGAATGGAAAGGATCGAACGAGTACTTGCGGGATACTTCACGTAGTGAATCAACAAGCTTAGAATAATCCATTTAAGAGGCAGAACAGGAGAACATCTAGATGGATTCAAGGTGAAAGTAGTAGTAATATTAGTGGGTTCCGGTTATGTCCAAAATGTAAAAGGATGCATAGGGCTTGGTGTTATAAGGATACAGGGCCATGCTTCAAATGTGGTTAAATGGGGCACTTAATGAGGGATTGTCCAAAGGTGTCGAGGGCAGGATTTGTGAAAAGGTCAACAACTACAATTAGTTCAAGATCTACATCAAAACCAATGGTTACTACCAATTTGGGGCAGAGTTCGAGGACAAAATTGGAACCGGGAAAAAGGCAGGGCAGTGTTCTTGCTTTGGTGCAGGAGGAACCTCAAAATGTGGACTTGGTGGTGTCAGGTACCATTCAGATTTGTGGTAGCTTAGCTTAAATAATTATTGATTCGAGATCTGCGTAGTTGTTTGTTTCTGCACTACTTGCTAATGAATTGATTGAGTCACTTGACCATTTGAACCCGAATTGCATATGTTACAGCCTACAAGTAGTAGTATTATGTGCTCTATTGTTTACAAGGCATATGACGTACTAGTTGAAAATGTACATCTGTTAGTTAATTTAATTCCATCAAATATGGGTCGTTTTAGTGCCATACTGGGAATGGATTGGTTACTCTCCTATCATGCTATAATTGATTACTTCCGTAAGGAGATAGTAATTTGCTGTTAAGATCAACACTCAGTTTGGAGTAATCATGATGTCACTTTGGGCAGCCTTGTGTTTTATTTTTGAGGCAAGGAAAATTATCAAGGAAAGGACGTTTGGGTTATTTGGCATATGTTATTTAAGTAAGGATTTGGGGCGCACAATCAGCCGACTATCGAGGATTTGAGAATTTCTGATATGTTATTAGATGAGTTACCAGTTTGCCAGATGATAAGGAAAATGGAATTCAATACTAAATTACTATCGGGATTCATTTGGCAGAGGATTCTTCAATTTAGTGTTTTCCTTGGGGGAACATTAGAGTCATTTATTGGAAAAGAAGAATGGTATAATGTGATTTGATGATGATATCTCTTTGATTGTCTTTGTATCAGTTATATGTTGATCTCTCTGCTAATTTCTATCGATGATACATTGGTCCACTTACGAGGCAATGGAACATATAGGGAAGGTTTATATATCATGTTGCTCACGTGTTGAGAGGGAAGAAGTCATATGGGGAAATTGAACGAGTTTAAATTTTGGTTAGACTGAAAGATATTTTTGAGCTATGTCATTGGGAAAATGGTATTTGGTAAATTCTAAGTGAGTTTGGGCTGCTATAAACTAAGAAAGGGTCAATCATCGTTACTAACGCTTGAAGTTTCTTGAATTTAGCTCGATAATATTGTTGCTTTGGGTAGAACTTCTTTCTGATATGGCTAGATACTATTGTCGTCCTGCACAGAATTGTCTTTTCTTATAGCTGGTTGTTATTGTTCCTTCTTGAAGAGTTTCTTTTGATTATTGCCATGTTATTGACTAAATTGACTGGGAGGAAGGGCGAATCTAAATCGAACAGATTACTGTGAAAAGAATTTATGAGATTCGAGTAATAGATTAATAATGACGTATGCGTTGACTATTTCTTTTGGAAAATGGAGGGTACATGATCTATAGTGGGGTATCTTGTCAGAGTTTAGATGGAGAATTGATGTATCACGGAAAGATGACTACCTATATGACTGGACAACTAAAAACTCGCAAATATACTCATCCCATTTATATAATTCTGGAGTGGATTGGAAGCATTATCGTTATGGTGAGAATTGAAAATCTTACGGGTCATCAGAGTTTGAATATTTGTTACACAAAAGGGATTGACTATGGGACAACAGAGATGGATGGACTTAATTGGAGGTTATGAATGTGATATTCTGCATACTTCAAGAAGAAACGACAGAGCTTTTGTTAGTAACTTTTATATCGAAAATGCTATACATCGGTGGAACTGTTGTAAGTTCAAAATCCCAATTTATGACTGATAGAATTAAAATAGAAGAGGGTGTTCGATTAGACCTTGCTATCAAAAGAAGATGATGCTTTGATATTTTGTGTTCAGTTATGCTATGTGTATCCAATGCCACTATTCTAAATGGGAATTCTTGAATGGGCACATCATTTGATGCATGTTAATCAACGGACAATATGAAGCTATATTGCATTTATGTGAACGTTACTGGCAGACTGAATGAAACATAGTATAAGGGAAATATATCGCTATGGATGGATCAATCTTACTTTGCTTGGGATGATCTTATTCGAGTGATCGATGATGGTTTACTAAATCTATTTATTCTTTACCTATCGAGATGGAGCTCTGAGATTTATTTTCTTAAAATTCTGTTCTAGCTATGGGGTATTGTGGGAATTTCTCTAGAATTCAAAATTATTCTTTATCAACAATCCAATAAGCAATCGAAGAGTATTGTATAGATTTTGAAAGTTGTCAGGCTATTGTTGAGGTAGTTGAATTTGTTCCGTAATGCCTAATGTGTTAATGAATTAAGGCTGAACATAAGAATCCAGCGGGGTCACTTCAACCGTTGCCTATACCAGAATGGGAATGAGATCATATCACAATGGACGTTGTTATGGGATTGCCACCCACAAAGGAAGGTAATGACACAATATGGGTGATTATTGATCGATTTTGACTAAGTCTGCATATCTTTTGGCCGTGAATGTTTATTTTACTGTTGATCAATTGGTTGTATTGTACATCAGAGAGTTTATATGGTTTTATGACACATCGGTACCTATCGTGTCGGATTGGGATTTGAAATTTACTTATTTCCAGAGGAGTTTGTAAAAGGCTATGGGCACATAGTGGGGATTCAACACGGAATTTTATCCACAAATTGATGGTTAGTCTGAAAGGGTGACTCTAGTTCTAGAAGATATGCTTCAAACCTGTGTTTTGAATTTTCAAGAAAATTGGGAGAAAAACTTATCGTTGCCAGAATTTGCATGTAACATTAGCTATCAGGCAAGCATAGGAATGGAACTATACAAGGCACTTTATGGAAGGAAATGTCAATCACCGATACGTTGGACTGAAATGGGAGAGAAAATTTAAAGGGCCGGCACTAGTCAATGAAACTACTAAGAGGATTCGGGTAATTCAAGAAAGGTTGGAAGCAGCGCAAAAAAAAAAAAAAAAAGGTTTCATGGATACGAAGAGGGGGCCGTTGTAATTTGAAGCCGGAGACTTTGTGTTTTTGAAAGTATCGCCATTAAAAGGAGTGAAATGGTTTGGAAAGGCAGGGAACTATAACTGAAAAATGTTGGGCTATTTGAAGTTCTAGGGAAGATTGGGGAGACAACTTACCAGTTGGCCTTATCGTCGGAATTCTCGTATGTTCACAACGTGTTTCACATGTCGATGTAATGACTCATATAGAACTTCGGAAGGATTTGAGCTACGAGGTAAAACCTGAAAGGATTTTTGGTGGAAGGACAAGGTTCTTAGAGGCAAGGTTATATTGTTAATCAAACTGTGATCGTCCAATCAATGTGGGGGAGTGGCATCATAGGAAACCGAGGAAGATATGCAAAAGCGGAATCCGTAACTCTTTTCGGATCAAGGTAAGTTTGAGGACAAACTTCTATAAGTGTGGGAGGGTGTAATACCCCTAGTCTTTAATCATATTTAAGTTAATCATGTGATGTGTTTTGGACTTAATATGTGAGTTATTGGGCTTAATTTGCTAGCTAAATGAAATTGGAGCATAAGTTGGCTTATGGCACACACACACTCAATAATTTTTCCTAACCTAAAACAAAATAGAGAGTTCTACGTGCTTCCATTCTTGTTTCTATTGACCAAGTATGAGAGAGAGAGAGAGAGAACCGACTGGAAGAAGAGAAGAAGGAGAAAAAGAAGGAAAAAATTGGGGAAAACCTTACTTGGCTTGGAATGGAAGATTTAACTTGGTAATTCATGTTTCTTTTACTTGATTTTCATGATTTGTATGCTAAATTTCATATCTTAGGGTCGGAATTCATGCTTTAGATGTTCGATTTAAGTTGAATTTGGGTTTTAGGGTTGAATTCTCAAGGAACTCAAGAGCCTAACTTGTGATCCCTTGGATTGAGTGTTTAAACTTGTTTTGATGCAAGAAATTGATGTTCTTGGAGTAGCTCTTCTATATCTATGAGGTTGAGCATGATTAGTGAAGTGAAGTATTTGTGTGAGTTAGAAGTAGTTTGGATGGGTTTAAGAGTTAAAAATCGCAGGAAGAACAAGGGGTGATTTTCTGGAAATCTGCAGAGTAGAACTTTCGTATCTGTCCTGATTTTGTGGATTTTTTTTGAGGCAGTTCCTAAGCTCCAAAAATTATGAAATTTTTATTGAGAGTTCCTCTATGAGTCCTTTATCTATGGTAAAAATTTTAGGATAAGAATTGAAGTATTAAATTCTGTAAAAATTCGTGACCATGTGGCGCGCAGTTTTTGGACTGTGCTGACTGCACAGACACGTGTTAGGGAAACGGCCATAATTTTGAGCTCGGGCGATGAAATTACAATCCGATTTCTGATTCTGAAACTAGACTCGTAGACCTAAAAAAATGCATGAAGATTGTGACTTAGGTCTTCCCGTGCAAAGTCAGATTTTAAGTTGAAGTTGATGAAATTACAGATTCTGAAATTATTTCTTGAGATTGGTTATTTAACTTCATATCTTTCACTCTAGGACCTTATGTTCATAAAAATAGGTTTGTTTAGCATCTTCTAATCATGTTTTTATTGCCTAATTGTTTTAGGAAGTTCGGGTGGTTTGTAGAGCTGAGGTGAGTGATTTAATACCTAAACACATGGTTTTGAACTTGTTTTCCTTATCGAGCTTCTTTGAACATGTTTTATAAATTTTGTACTCCATGGATACCAATGGAAGGTGGACTTCTTTGTGAAATGTTTGTGAATCTATTTAATGGCATTCCCAACGTCCGGTCTTGCTAGGGGACGGCTTAATGGCTACCAAGGGTGTTTGAGGTTGGATTTTGTTTTGGGATAATGCATAGACGTCTGGCTTATCCACTACCGAGGACGCCCGGTAGCTTTTGAATTTTGAATAACGGAATGTGCATTATATTTGGCTTATGGTTTTGAGTGCTTTGTTTTGAAATATTATCAAATTATTTTGCATTGTCCATGGAAAGCATGTGATTTAAGTATTAAACATTCACACGAGCTTTGGCTTATGTATTTTCTTTTCCACCTTTCAGGAAGCGACGCGTAGTGTGGTGGCGTGTTTACTTTTGAGATATGTTGTATATTTGGAAGCTTGTAGAAAGGATGTTATGTTTCATGGCCACTTAGCTTTGTGTATGGTTTGTTTAGCTTTTGAGTTTGTTTCTAAGCACAGCTCTGAGAGGTTTACCTTTTGGTTTGTAAAACCTATGTACGACTTTGGTTTGTTATTAATAAAAGTTGACTTTTGCTTCCGCTGTTATGTTTTAGTCCCTTTTGATTATCACTTGTTTAGGTGATATTTGATTTGTGATTTGGCCTTAGTGAGAAATCACTGGCATTTGTCATGATTAAGACCTCAAGGGGCGGGTCAAGATCTCCTACCGCAAAAGACAACGGTCGGCTCCTTTAATCCGCATAACTCTTCTGTCGGCTTTGAGCGGTCTGGATCCTTTGCCTGATGGTCTTGACCTTCTCCGTGGTATCCCGTACTATTTCAGGCCTGATCAATCCCGTCTCTCCGGCATCTGTCTCGCAGACTGGCGATCGATAGGGTCGGCCGTATAGGGCTTCGTACGGTGCCATCCCGATGCTTGCTTGATAACTGTTGTTGTAGGCAAATTCCACCAACGGTAAGTGCTGCTCCCAGTTTCCAAAGAAATCCAGGGCGCAGGCTCGCAGCATATCTTCCAGGGTCTGAATAGTCCTCTCCGTTTGTCCGTCTGTTTGAGGGTGAAAGGCCGTGCTAAGCCTTACGTCCGTTCCCAATGCTCTCTGCAATCCTTTCCAAAAGTGTGATACAAAACGTGGGTCTCTGTCAGACACTATCGAGATTGGTACTCCATGGAGGCGTACGATTTCTCGAATGTACAACAGGCTTAGTTGCTCCACGTTTTTTGTCATCTTGATAGGCATGAAATGTGCAGACTTGGTGAGTCGATCTATGATCACCCAGATAGCGGTGTTGGACTTGGCGGATCTTGGTAACCCAGTGACGAAGTCCATTGAAATGTGCTCCCACTTCCAGGTCAGTATCGGTAAGGGTTGAAGGTCTCCTCCAGGTTTCTGATGCTCAGCCTTGACTTGTTGACACACCAAACAGGTGGATACGAACCGTGCTACATCCTTCTTCATTCCTTCCCACCAGTACGTTCTCCGCAGATCATGATACATCTTCGTACCGCTAGGGTGAACTGCGAAGTTCGAATGGTGAGCTTCTAGGAGTACATCTTCTCGAAGGGTTCCAATATTAGGTAGGAATACATTTCCTTTGAATCTCAGGCTGTTATTCTCCTCGATAAGGGTGAGCATGGTCCGGATTGGTTCGGTTTTATAGTAAACCAAACCAATACTTACGGATTGTGAATTTAAAAAACCAAACCAACCCATAAAAGTCATAGAACCAAACCAATCCAAACCATTAAAGTACGGTTTGGTTTCGGTTTTAAACCACGGTTTGCTTTGAATTAAGCTATTATTTTTAAAAAATATTTAAAGTACTTAAAGTTATGAAGATAAATTTAAAAACTTATATTAAAATCAATTCCAATTCAAATTATCAAAACATACTAATATCAACCAACTAATTAAGAGTGGAATACCACAATTACTTTAAGTCTTGGTAGTGAAGGAATTATAGGAATTGAATTTAGAGAAATTTAAGAATTGGACAGTGTAAGTTGACTGATCTGGCGATCCCATGTGTTTTTTGTGTATAATAAATTAATAATCATAGGAAATTAGGAATGAGTTGTGATATATAGAAGTTTAGTTTAAATTATCTTGGCAAAGAAGGAAAACTAAATATTGATGTGAATTTAATAGAATCAATAAATTAGAAAAGTAGTTGACTTAGACTCCCATATTTATTTGGTGAATCATAATTAAATTATATGTATATATATATATATGTGTGTGTGTGTATTATACGGTTCGGATCGGTTTGGAACCATAATCATGAACATGAATCCACAAACCAAACCATATAATGCGGTTACTATTTTTTTTAAACCATAACCAAACCATATTACTAAAAACCCGAACCAAACCTTTCGGTTTGGATTGGTTTGGACTAGATTCGCGGTTTGACGGATTTTTTGCTCACCCCTACTCCTCGATAGTCCATCCTGGCACTGCCTTTCCTTCTCGGATTCGATGCCGGACGAACTCACAATTTTGCTCGAAGGTTTGGGCTAGTAAGATTTCCTGATGAAGTGCTGGCTCTGCAACTAGAGCATACAGACAAGCATTCCCGTTCTCTGACGATGGTCGCAAGTTGAACTCGTTAAGAGTGTCCACCATTTCCCATTCCTTAATGGCAGTCTTGACTTTCTGTGCGCTTTCCTTTCGACTCAGAGCGTCAGCTACCACGTTGGCCTTGCCAGGGTGATTCTGGAGCGTAAACTTGTAGTCCTCCAAGTATTCCATCCATCGATGCTGCCTTAAGTTCAACTCCTTCTGAGTGAAAAGATACTTGAGACTCTTGTGGTCGGTAAAAACTTCGAATTGTTCTCCCCACAGATAGTAACGCCAAGATTTGAGGGCGAATACTACTGCAGCCAATTCTAAGTCATGGGTGGGGTAGTTCTTCTCGTGCGGTCGCAGTTGTCGAGATCCGTAAGCTACAACCTTTCCATTCTGCATCAGCACACATCCCAATCCGTCTCTTGGCGCGTCGCAGTAAACCGTATAATCTACACTCAGGGATGATGAGTATCGGTGCGCTGGTCAGTCTCTTCTTCAACTCCTGGAAAGATTTCTCACAGGCTTCATCCCAATCCAGCTTCACTCCTTTCTGAGTTAGCCTGGTCATTGGTTTGGCTAGGATTGAGAAGTCTGGTATGAATCTTCGGTAATACCCAGCCAATCCTAAGAAACTTCTGATTTTGAACACGGAGGTCGGCCGCTTCCACTTCAGCACTGCTTCGACCTTGCTTTCATCCACTGCAATTCCATCCTTGGATACTACATGCCCTAGGAACTTAACCACTTCCAACCAAAACTCACACTTGCTGGCCTTGGCATAGAGTTGGTTATCCCGGAGTATTTGTAGTGCCATTCGAAGAAGTTCTTCGTGCTCCTCCTTGTTGGCAGAGTATATTAAAATGTCATCAATGAACACCACTACAAACTTATCTAAGTAGGGTTGGAAGATTTTGTTCATGAGACACATGAATACTGCCGGAGCATTGGTTAGGTTAAACGGCATTACCACAAACTCGTAGTGGCCGTATCTGGTTCAGAACGCCGTCTTGGCAATATCCTCATATCGAATCCTTAATTGATGATAGCCTGATCGGAGATCAATCTTAGAAAAGCAAGTTGCTCCTCTTAATTGATCAAGCAGGTCGTCGATCCTAGGCAACGGATATCGGTTCTTGATTGTGACTTGGTTTAACTTCCTATAGTCAAGACACAGTCAGAGGGTGCCTTCTTTCTTCTTCATGAACAACGCAGGCGCTCCCCAAGGCGATGTGCTTGGTCTGATAAATCCCTTGTCTAACAGCTCTTGCAATTGGGTCTTAAGCTCCTTCAGTTCTGTAGGGGCCATTCGGTACGGGGCCATGAAAATTGAAGTGGTTCTTGATTGGAGCTCTATAGAGAAGTCAATCTCTCTTTGAGGTGGTAAGCCAAGAAGTTCTTCTGAGAAAACATCGGCGTACTTGCAAACGATGTGTGGCAATCCCAGTTCCATCCTGTTGGCCTCTTCCATTTGGAGACTAGCTAGCCATCCAAATAGTTGATTCTCCCATCTTGATCTCCTCGTCATCGAGCTCGTGGCTTCTCTATCCCCCTTAAAACGGAAACGAGTCCCTTCTAGGGTGTAAGCCGTCACCGTCTTTCGATGACAATCTACGACTACTCGATGAGCCAATAGCCAATCCATTCCAAGGATGATGTCGAAATCTACAATGTTGATTACTCGGAGGTCGCAGGTTAGGTGTAGGTTGGCTACTTCTATCTCGCACCCTATACACACTAGACTTACAGCTATACTTCCCCCCATTGGCGATGTTACCCTCGTACTTTTACTTAGGGGTTCTGTTTCTAGTGCTAGAGCAGATACGCAAGCAGTAGATATAAACAAATGCGATGCACCAGAGTCAAACAAGGCTTGTACGCAAGTACTATATAACAGTAGCGTACCTTGGATCACAGAAGGATCCGGCTCTTGCTCTTCGGTCTGCAGCGCAAAGATACGCCCTCCAGTGCCTTACTGTAATCCCAAGGGCTGCTTCCCTTTATTCTGCCCATTCTGCTGCTGAGTTGGGCCTCCAGAGTTTTGCTTCACAAAGCTAGCTTGCCTGGGCAGTTGAGCCTTCTGGTTCCCGAAGCTTCCATTCCTCTCCTTCTGGGGCTGAGGGCAGTCACGTTTGTAGTGACCCATAGCCTGGCAGTTGAAGCACTGGACTAATGCTTTGCTTTGGCCATTCTTCTGCGGTTCGCCACGCCCTGGCGTAGTGTTCTTCCAAGCTTGGTTGCTCTGACCTGAAGAAAAGGTTTTGGTGGAATATGGCCCACAGTTGTTGTTAGAGGTCTGGGTTCGGATAGGTCCGCCAGCATTGCCTGTCGCCTTCCTCCAGCGGGTCTTGAAATCGTTTTCCTCACTCTCCAATCGAAGATCACATTTCACCACACCGGAATAGGTGGGGAAAGCCTGAGCTACCACAGCTCTTCTAGCTGTAGTCAGCCCCCACTCAAACCTCCTCGCCTTCTTGTCCTCGGTTGCAACAGCTTCCTGAGCATAGAGGGACAACTCCTCGAACTTAGCCACATACTGAGTGACGGTCATGGTTCCTTGCTTCAGGTTCATGAATTCTTGCTCGTTGGCCAACCGAAGGGGCGTGGGAAAGTATTTGTCGAGAAACAGGGTCTCGAACTGAGCAAAGGTCATGGTGGCTACGGCATGGGTTGCCTCTATCAGATCCCACCAGTAGCGGGCTTCTCCCTTCAGTTGGTACGTGGCTAAGGCCACATGGTCTCCATTACGGGTGATCTCCAAGGTATCCATGATCACCTTGACTTCCTTCAGTCACGGTAGGGTTGGTATCTCCATTGAAAGTCGAGGGTCGACGCTTGCAGAACTCGTTCATCGCCCGGGTCCGAGTCATAGGTCCTTCATTAGGGTTCGGGTTCTGGCGGGTAGCGTTCAGAGCGGTCATGAGCGCTGCATGACTTGAGCTAGGTCGGGGTTAGGATTAGGGTTAGGGTTAGAAGAGTCACCGGTCTCATACCCTAATCCACTGCGTCGGTTCACCATCTACGAGCGAAAATTGAAAAGGGGAGGTTTAGTTTTAACTAAACTATTTTCCTTTGCATATGATAAGAAGCAATCAATCGTATAATATGCAACAGTACACTTTAAATAAAAACAAATTTTCATAGATAAACAGAGGATTACATTCAGAAGCATAGAGTTTTACTACAAAATAAGTAGACTAGAACAAGCTTTCCTACTACAAGCTAAGACGGTCCTACACAACTTACTACTTGGCTCTTCTAGCATAAGTGCTTGAAAGGCAACTCGAGCCATCGGAACCTTATTCTAGTACCACTACTACCCTACTGACTAGGTGGAACAAGTCCATAGAACTCTCTTAGCTGCTCCTTCCACTCCTTCTCCCAGATCTCGAGCCAGCGCTCTCCTCTACGGCGAATTTCCGCAGCTAGCTCCTGAAGTGATGGATCCTGCGGGTCGATGATCAAGTACTGGTCCTCGCTGACGAAAGGTGTCATCACGACTAACTCGTACAGCTGGTTACCGGTCTCGGGGTCACCAATCCCTAGGTGAGGCATCAGTGTGTGACTCTCAGGTGCGAGTAGCGTCTTGTAGTACAAGAGGTCAGCTACAGTAGTCTCGGCAGTGAAATAGCTATCCATATCTACAATAAGGAAAGTTATATATTAGACTTAACGGTGGAAAACGGAAATCGTGCGTAAATAACCACAAATACAAATAGACAGTTAGCATATCCAATAGAAATACAAATTTTCACTACTAAAATCCAACAAGTACATAATAGACGGCTTATAAGCCAGGACTTCCTACAGCATACTCCTTACAACAAAAGATACTACTACTTGCTAGGCTTTGCTAACTAGTCTAGAAGATATGCAGGAATTCAACCCTATAAGCACCTATGTCGTCCTCGAAAGGTGGCGGCGGCACATCTCCAGAGTCAGTGTTTATGTACAGGAAGTCGAGCTGAACCCATTCGGGTGGTAACTCCCCGTAAATCACCATTTCCTCATCGTCGGACTCCCAGCCTACTGGTTCCTCCTCGGGAATTTCCTCAGGGTCTTCTTCCTCGTCGTCAGATGGTAAGTCTGGATTTGGTATGTTCATCAGATGCTCCCAGTCAGCTTCGTTGATCGGTGGGTCATTGAACTCCTCGGGATCCTCTTCATCGGAATCTGCCTCGACATTTTCCTCGGGATCCTCTTCTTCAGGGTCTTCCTCAACTTCCACGTTGACGAGGGGTGCTATGCCCACAGCTTCGTCATTGTTTCCTTCCACTGGTAAATTCACATTGTTGGGGGGTGCGATTTGGACTAGGACAGGTATGGCATCAACCACATCTTCCTCTTCTTCATTGATGGGACGGATAAGGGTGCCATGCTCCTGATAGAAGTCATGAGTGTAGGGGAAGGTGTAGGGAAAGTAGGGATCCTCCACTAGTTGGCTTGTCATGGATCTTACGGTGCTTGCGAGTTGGGGAGCTTCAACTAGGAGGTTGATTTGGTAGGGGCTCAAGTGATTTATCTACAATAAGGAATGCTAACTTTTAGGCTTAATAACAAGGCATGCATAACAAGTCTTATATTCATAGCATAACCAAAATACATCTTAGATAGTGGGAATCCTATTCCTTAACATCCTACATCCCGAAGGATTACAAAAGCTATAGAATTTATTGGGGTGCTTCTAAGTCTTCTTAGATCTTCGAAATCGGCTTCCTTCCTTAGCTACCTTCATGGTGTCTTTGAACTATCGGTTTCTCCTTCTTCGTTTCCTACCTCGGTGTTTGGCATCGGGGGTAGGACACCAAAACACTCATAAAAGTTGGATAAAATAGGAAACATCTCGGGAAACCAAGGGTCTTTCTCTAAAGGATGAGGGGTATTCCGCTGCACTCTTATGAAATCAAGCTGTTCAGCACGTACTGTGGCGAAGAAGTTGGGATCTTCCAAATGTGGGCTGTGATCCTTTCTACGACATTTCTAGGTTGATAGGCTTCGACTAACAGATCAATCGAGGTTTTCATCTACAAGAAAAATTCTATTAGACAAGTTTTGAAAATAAATAGTTTTAGTAAAAACTATAGGAAAATCTTTTCAAGTTTCTATGTTCCACATTCGATCCTTGATTTAAGTCATCATCCAATTGTTCGGGAATTCCCAGTTCGGCGGTACTGCCAATTCCACGCCTTGCTTCAATCCGAAGATTATTTTGACAGAATTCCACCCAATTTGGGATGTTAAACTTGAAAATCGAAGTCACGTTTGTGTAAGGGTCAAACTTATCTCATGGTTCTACGTGGTTCTACCCATGGCCGAGGTTTTGAACCTAAAGCTTTGATACCAAGTTGTAATGCCCCTAATTTTAGGTTCGTTAAAGGGATAATTTATTACAGATATTAAATAGAGTCATTGCTCAATATTACATCATAACTCCCATAGGAGTATTTAAAACACAAAATAGGGAACTAGGGTTCCTAACTACTGCTCCTCTTGTTCTTCCATCCTAGCGAGTTCTTCGGCTCCATACGCCTCCAGAGTGAAGAGTTCGCCCTGTTCATCTATCAAATCTGACATATTATACCGGCGTCGCCACCCATATAATATGGCAGGGTCACCACAAGGCAACACCATGAGCTACGAAGGCTCAAGAGTAAAATCCTACCGACTTAACTTAACTACAATCAATAGATTATCATAAGCATCGATTTCCACATGATGTGTATATAAATAGTAATAAACGACGAACATATCCACATTCATTACATAAATGTTGTTGGTGTCCAAGATTCTCTAAGTTTCCCCTAAGCAACCCTTCTTAGACCGTGTTGTTATCACTACCTTTCTTTTCCAAAGGCTCCTCTTTATCTCACCCAACCTCGGTTCCACCGCGCCAGGTTCCCGAGTATCCTCACAATGGTTCCGTCGCGCTGGGTTCCCATTGGCACACACACGCATTCACACGACTCACATAATACCCTTGAAATGGTTATTATGTAGTTTCTAAGATATCTTTTTCCTCGGAAAACACATTTCTCTTGTTAAACCACACCCTAGGTGCCATGCTTCTACTTTCTCGATTTTCGTATCCCGTTCTCATGCAAAACTTCGCGGTGTAGACTTTTCATACTAACATGCATCTCATAAGACTATTCAACAAGATCATCCAACTCTAAGATACATAGCATGCTTGAAAACATCTTGAAAATAAACCATGCATTCCAACTTTTAACAAAGATAACCTTAGATACTTAAAAGAAATATGATCAAAGTTACTTCTAACAGACGTTTCATTTTCCAACATACGATTCTTTAAAAATATATAGATAGAGTTGGTGGACTAGGATAACTACCGTTCTTCTAGGCGGTGGTTGGCTACGGAAAGTTTGGCCGTCGGTTTTGAAATCGGCTGCGTAACGGCCTCCGGTTTGCTTCGAAAGGAAAAGAGTTGTACTTCTTTTCCTAGAAACAACTTCACTAACCTAAGTAGACTACTTTAAAGATCTATGAGTGGTATTTGGAAGTGGTTTGGTGGTATTGCTCAAGAACTCAAGAACAAAGAGAATTCTTGAACTTAAGAACAAAGAACACTAGGAATTCTAGAGAGAAGGAAGAGCAAGTTGAAGGTGTGAGTTCAAGGCATGGAATGACCTCTCTTGGCCGGCCCCTCTCTCTCTCTCTCTACCACTCAATTTTTTTATTCCAAAAAGTTGTGTTCACATGGAAGATTAAGGTCAAGATCCTAGGGTTGCATGGCTAGGGTTAGTACTAGATTTGATTCTTGAACAAATTTGTGGTGGAAGAGAAGTTTATACAAGATTCTAGGTTTAAACAAATTGGAAAATGTACAAGGAAGGACATTGGAGGTTAAGTTTTGCTTGGAAGAGAAGAATCCCATGGATCTTGAAGTACATTGGAAGATCAATGGCCAAGGGTACACATCAAATCTCCGTCTCCCTCTCTCCCCCATTCGGCTCTCCCTCATCCAATGTACTTTGAAGTACATTGGATGAGTAACTAAGTCATGTTAGCTTCCAAAAGTCTTCGTTTTCATGTATACCACGGCATGCAACCTATTGCCCCGCGTTCGAACCTGAAAAGAAGGATTTTGCTGAGCTACACTAGCCCAGTAGGAAATTCTCTACAAAATCTATATGTAACGAGATGATGAGCATGAAGACAGCAAACCAAATTTAACATCAAATCCAAATAAATGTACGTTAACACCACTTACGAAATATCATAACATGCTCATACACATATACATACACACACCTCCCAACAATCCTCCACCCTTTACGAAATTGTGTTTCCACACCTTGTGACACAATGTACTCCACCCCTCGCGAAATTGTGTTTCCCACACCTTGAGACACAATGTACTCCACCCCTCGCGAAATTGTGTTTCCCACACCTTGCAACACAATATTCTCCACACCCGCTTCACATTAACAACCAAATACGTCACATATAACTCATGAATCATAACGCTCAAGTCCATAATACTACATTCAAAGGATACGCAATCCTCGAGTCATAAAATATTCCAATCAACCATTTATGGCAAATAAACAGTTAAAATCACGCATAATCATCGCAAAACATGTAGAAGAAGAGAGAAATCCCTACCTAGATGGGTTTTGAGCAAAACCCTAAGCCTATCAAGAGCAATAGACTTAAATCCGCCAATGACAAGCTTCACCCAAGCTTGGGCACAAGATCTAGAGCAAATAAAGTCCAAAAACATGAATATCGAGCAACGATCAACAAATGACCAAGAGGAGAGAGAGAAAAACGTGGTAGAGCTTCAAGAAGAGAGAACAAGAACACAAAACTCACCCTTGGTTCACCAAATGCAAGAATCTTGTGATTTTAAGGTTGGAAACCTTTGGATCTTGAAGATTTGAGGTTAAAATCAAGGATCTTGGGTGAGATTGAGGTTGGGTAGGTGAGTGGGGTGTTTCCAGGTGTGTTTCGTGGGTTTGGACGTGAGAAATGTCAAAGGGGGGTATTTATAGAAGTCCAAAAAGTGTGCTGAAAATTGCAAAAAAACGCAGCGGGTACCGGTACTGGGCGACTCCCAGTTCCGGTACTGGAGCTTTCAAAAATATCGATTTTGAACACCTTCTGGAGAGTGGGTACTGGTACTGGGAAAAGCCAGTACCTGTACCGGCTAGGCAGAAAAGTGAAAATGATCAACAGACTCCGGAACGAACCCAACTTTATACCAACACCTCCAAACAACATTATAACATCAAAACTTACATTTTACTAATCTCTGGGGGTCCGACACGCAACTGGATACGTATATCCGTACACCTCCACAAACATACGTGCGACTTTAATAATGAAACTATTCTCTTGCACAACAAATAATCTTTTTTTTTTATCGAAATTTACACTAATTTTATGGGTCTTTACATTAATAAACCCCATGTACTTTGAAAGATTAACCCTTTTATCCATTAGGTAATAAATCTCCTAACTTCTATTATCCAATGGACAATAGTTGCTAGGGAAAAATAAATAATAAACTAATTAAAAATGTCCTCCAATTAAATATAAAAGACTATTTTTAAAAGATAATAGTACTTTGATCAAATCTCTCTTTGAAACCTTTTAATATAAAGAATTGGGGTTTCTATTATCCAATGGATAATAGTTGCCCTAACATTTATTGTCCAACGGACAATGAATAAAACCAATAATAATTAAAAGAAAAAGAATAATCAAGTCTAGTCTAGGGTTCAAAAGGTTCAAGAGGGCAAAACGGTCCATTTGTGGTTAGGTAAAGGTAACTAGGTAGCTTTCTAGTTTAGTTCCTCCAACCGGATGGTTAGAAGCTAACTAGGCTTGCTATATGGGGCTAAAGTGCAAGAAATGAAAGTTGAAGGGCTAAAGCGCAATTATGACAAACTATCGGAAATTAAAGCAATTCAAGCAATTAATTTAATAACTCGAATAATAAATAAATTTCTATTTATTGAAATTCAGAGTTAATACAAACCGACCAACCGCCAAGAAGTAAGGTAGAGTCCCTAGTCTACTAACTCTACGTATAGTATAGAATCGTATGTTGAAAAGTAGAATGTCCTTACTCTCTAGTTCAAGGTTTAAAATAGAGCTTTCTTAACCATTTTCTCTAAATATATAAGGTTATCTGTCGTAAATAAATAAGGTTATCTGTTAACTATCAGTATATAAGGTTATTTGTCGCCTGAAATGTTAGAAATGCATGAAGTACTTGAAAGGTGTTTTCCTGAAATAATGAAAAGGATGGGGAGTATGTTGAACTCATGAACTTATGATTTGAGCTTGCTAGATAATATAAAATTAGATGATCTTGCTAGTTTAGTTTCAAGATTATAATGCATGATTTGTTATTACGTATGTGGAAAGTCCTACCGCGGAAGTCTATGCATGAAAATGAGACACCAAAATCAAGAAAGTTAGAAACATGGCACCTAGGGTGTGGTTAACAAGGAAAAAGTGTTCGAAGAAGGAAATATTTTGAAACTACATAATGACCAATTTTGGTGGCATTATGTGAGTAGTGGGTGTGTGTGTGTGCCAATGGGAACCCGGAGCGGCGGAACCATCGTGCGGATACCCGGGAACCCGAAGCGGCGGAACCGAGGTAGGGTGTGTGGCTTGGTTACCGCAAAGAGGTGCCAATGCAATTGTGTGCCAATGGGAACCCGGAGCGGCGGAACCATTGTGCGGATACTTGGGAACCCGGAGCGGCGGAACCGAGGTTGCGTGTGTTAAAAATGATTTTTTTTTAAATATTGATTTTTTAAAGGAAAAAGAAAATGAGACACGGTCTATAATGAGTCACGTAGGAGAAACAAAGAGAATCATGGACACCAACGTTAGCTTGATTAGCGTATGTGAATGTGTTTTGTTAATTGTCTTATTAAAGTTTTATGTACTATTGTTTGTAAGTTAAGGGTTAGTGGGTAGGGTTTATTCTATTGGGCTTTTTTAGCTCATGGTGTTACCTTTGGTGACCTTGACATATTATATCGGTGGCGACGCTGGTATAATGTGTCAAACCTCGTAGACGAACGGGGTGAACTCTACACCTTGGAAGCCTTTGGAGCTGAAGAGCTAGCCAGGATGGAGGAAGAAGCGGAGCAGTAGATAGGAACCCTAGTTCCCTCCCTTATTTGAATAAAAGTGTTTTTGTAAGGTTTATGATGTAATATTGAGCCAGACTCTATCTAAATTTCAATAAAATTGTTTATTGACCGTACCCAAAATTCAGGGCGTTACAACTTGGTATCAAAGTTTTAGGTTCAAAACCTCGGCCATGGGTAGAATGGGTAGAACCATAAGATAGTTTGACCAGTTGCACAAACGTGAATTGAGTTTAAGTTTACCGTCCCAAATTGGGTGGAATTCTTTCAAAACAATCTTCGAATTGAAGCAAGGCGCGGAAATTGGCAGTACCGCCGAGCTGGGAATTCCTGAACAATTGGATGATGACTTAAATCAAGGATCGAATGTGGAATTTAGAAACTCGAAGGTTTTCTCGAAGTCTATAATCCCTATCTAAAAACGTTACTAATTGTGGTTAAAACTCTTCCTTGGAGATGAACCACCTAGTTGACCTATTGGTTGTAGCTCGCCAACTCAAGGACGCCATAAAAGCCATGACAACTCAACTAGTGAAGGACCCCGACCTTGTTGCCGCTGTACTCACAGAAAAGCGAGATTTCATGAGAGTACAGCAAAATACCCCTATCCCCGTTGAGGAAGACCCCTGGTTTCCTGTAATGTTTCCAATCCTGAACGCCTTCTATGAATTCTTTGGCGCTTTACCCCCGATGGAAAACTTTGAGGTTGGAATTAAGGAGGAAGAAGTCGGTGATGAAGGGGACACCAATGAGGTGACTGAGGAAGAAAACCCAATAGGTGACGGGAATCTCGAGGAGGACGAGACCCCAAAAGATCCGTGAAGGCCAAGGCTTTTACTTAGGCACACCTAGAATAAAGCTAGTAATCGTTGTAATCCTTCGGGATGCAGGATGTTAAAGGTTAGGATCGTTTCCACTTGTATTAGGAGAAATCTTATCGCGTGCCTCTACTTGCCTTGTAGTAGAACTCTATGCTTATGATTGTATTTTTTCTACTTATCTATGAAAAACTTGCTTTATTTAAAAGAGTACTGTTGCATACTACTTGATAAAATACTTTTGACCCTTAGAAGGAAACACCATTTACAAAAGGAAAATTGTTTAAGTAGACTTAAACACCCCCTTCGATTTCCCCTCGTAGATGGTGAACCGACGCAGCGGATTAGGATACGAATACGGAGAATCCTCTAACCCTAACCTCGACCTTGCTCAAGTCATGCAAGCGCTCGTAACAGACTTAAACGCTAACCGCCAAAACCAGAACCATAATGACGGACCTATGACCCGAACCCGAGCGATGAACGAGTTCTGCAAACGCCGACCTCCAACCTTCAACGGAGATACCAACCCCACAGTGGCTGAAACATGGCTGAAAGAAGTCAAGGTGATTTTAGACACCTTGGAGATTACCCGAGATGGAAATCGTGTAGCCTTAGCCACGTACCAGCTGAAAGGAGAAGCCCGTTACTGGTGGGATCTGATGGAGGCAACCCATGACATTGCCGCCATGACCTTTGTTGAATTCAAGACCCTATTTCTCGACAAATACTTTCCCACACCCCTTCGTTTGGCCAGGGAACAAGAGTTCCTAAACCTAAAACAAGGAATGATGACCGTCACTCAATACGTGGCCAAGTTTGAGGAACTGTCCCACTACGCCCAAACTGCCGTGGCAACTGAGGACAAGAAGGTGAGAAGGTTTGAGTGGGGACTGACAACAGCCAGAAGGGCTGTTGTGGCTCAAGCTTTCCCCACCTACACCGGTGTTGTGAAGTGTGCTCTTCGACTGGAGAGTGAAGAGAATGGCTTCAAAACCCGATGGAGAAAGGCGACCGGCAACATCGGCGGACCTATCCGAACCCAACCTTCCAACAACAATCGCGGACCCTACCCTACCAAACCCTCTATCCCGCCTCAAAGCAACCAACCCTGGAAGACTACAATCCCCGGAAGTGGCGAACAGAAGAAAGGTGGTCGAGACATAGCGACAGTTCAATGCTTCAACTGCCAGGCTATGGGACACTATAAATGCGACTGCCCCTAACTTCAAAGAGAGAGGATTGGAAGCTTTGGAAATCAGAAGGCTCGACAACCTGAGCAGGCCGGTTTTGAGAAGCAAGACCCTAAAGGCCCATCGCAGTAGCAGAATGGGCAGAACAAAGAAAAGCAACCCATGGAAGCACAACAGAGTACTAGAGGGCGTATCTTCGCGCTGCAGACGGAGGAGCAAGAGCCGGATCCCTCTGTGATCCAAGGTACGCTGTTATTGTATAGTACCTGCGTACAAGCATTGTTTGACTCTGGAGCATCGCATTCGTTTATATCTTCTGCCTGCGTAACTGCTCTAACACTAGAAACAGAACCCCTAAATATGAGTACGAAAGTCAAATCGCCGTTGGGGGGGAGTATAGCTGTTAATTTAGTGTGTAGAGGGTGCGAGATAGAAATAGCCAACCTACGTCTGACCTGCGACCTCAAAGTGATCGACATAACAGATTTTGACGTAATCCTAGGAATGGACTGGCTATCAGCTCACCGAGCAGTCGTAGACTGTCATAAGAAGATAGTGACGGCTTTTGCCCCAGAAGGGACTCGTTTCCATTTTAAGGGGGATAGAGAGGCAACGGGCTTGACGACGAGAAGATCAAGATGGGAGAATCAATTATTTGGATGGCTAGCTAGTCTCCAAATGGAAGAAGCCGATAGGATGGAGTTGGAATTACCACACATCGTTTGCGAGTACGCCGATGTCTTCCCTGAAGAACTTCCTCGCTTGCCACCCCAAAGAGAGATAGACTTCTTTATAGAACTTCAACTGAGAACCGCACCCATTTCAATGGCCCCGTACCACATGGCCCCTGCGGAACTAAAGGAGCTTTAGACCCAATTGCAAGAGTTGTTGGACGAAGGATTCATCAGACCGAGCACGTCACCTTGGGGAGTGCCTGCTTTGTTCGTGAAAAAGAAAGAAGGAACACTTCGACTGTGCATTGACTATAGGAAGTTAAACCAAGTCACGGTCAAGAACCGGTATTCGTTGCCTAGGATCGACGATCTATTTGATCAATTGAGAGGCACCACCTGCTTCTCTAAAATTGATCTTCGATTAGGCTATCATCAGTTACGAATTCGGGATGAGGATATCGCCAAGACAACCTTTCGCACTAGATACGGACACTACGAGTTTGTAGTAATGCCGTTCGGACTGACCAACGCTCCGGCAGTATTCATGTGTCTCATGAACAAGATCTTTCAACCCTACTTAGACAAGTTTGTAGTGGCGTTCATTGATGACATTTTGATATACTCCGCCAATAAGGAGGAGCACGAAGAACACCTTCGGATGGCACTACAGGTACTCCGAGATAACCAACTCTATGCCAAGGCCAGCAAATGCGAGTTTTGGTTGGAAGTGGTTAAGTTCTTGGGCCACGTAGTATCCAAGGATGGAATCGCTGTGGACGAAAGTAAGGTCGAAGCAGTGCTGAATTGGAAACAGCCGACCTCGGTATTTGAAATCAGGAGTTTTCTAGGATTGGCTGGGTATTACCGAAGATCCATACCAGACTTCTCAATTTTAGCCAAACCAATGACTAGGCTAACTCAGAAAGGAGTGAAGCTGGATTGGAATGAAGCCTGTGAGAAATCTTTCCAAGAGTTGAAAAAGAGACTGACCAGCGCACCAATACTCATCATTCCTGAACAGGGTGTAGATTATACGGTTTACTGCAATGCGTCAAGAGATGGCTTGGGATGCATGCTGATGCAGAATGGGAAGGTCGTAGCCTACGGATCTTGACAACTTCGACCGTACGAGAGGAATTACCCCACTCACGACTTAGAATTGGCCGCAGTAGTATTCGCCCTCAAAACCTGGCGTTACTAGCTGTGGGGAGAACAATTCGAAGTTTTCACTGACCACAAGAGCCTCAAATATCTGTTCATTCAGAAGGAGTTTAACCTGAGACAGCGTCGATGGATGGAATACTTGGAGGATTACAAGTTTACACTCCAGTATCACCCCAGCAAAGCCAATGTGGTAGCTGACGCTCTAAGTCGAAAGGATAGGACACAGAAGGTCAAGACTGCCATTAAGGAATGGGAAATGGTAGACACCCTCAAAGAGTTCAACTTACGACCATCGTCGGAGAACGGGAACGCTCAATTGTATGCCCTAGTTGTGGAACCGGCACTTCACCGAGAGATCTTACTGGCCCAAACATTCGAGAAGGATTGCGAGTTCATCTGGTGTCGAATCCAAGAAGGAAAGGCGCTACCAGGATGGACAATTGAGAAGGGTAATAGCTTGAGATTCAAGGGAAAGGTATTTGTACCTAATATTGGAACCCTTCGAGAAGCTGTACTCCGAGAAGCTCACCATTCAAACTTCGCAGTTCACCCTGGCGGTACAAAGATGTATCATGACATGCGAAGAACATATTGGTGGGAAGGAATGAAAAAGGACATAGCCCGATTTGTATCGACCTGCTTGGTGTGTCAACAAATCAAGGCCGAACATCAAAAACCTAGAGGAGATCTTCAACCTTTACCAATTCCGACCTGGAAGTGGGAGCACATCTCAATGGATTTCGTCACCGGGTTACCAAGATCTGCCAAGTCCAACACAGCCATTTGGGTGATCGTGGACCGACTCACCAAATCTGCGCATTTTCTACCTGTTAAGATGACAGAGAACGTAGAACAGTTGAGCTTGCTATACATTCGAGAGATTGTACGCCTACATGGGGTACCTATCTCGATAGTATCTAACAGATATCCACGTTTCGTGTCACACTTTTGGAGAGGACTATAGAAGGCATTGGGAACGGATGTAAGGCTTAGCACGGCCTTCCACCCACAAACAGATGGACAAACAGAGAGGACTATCCAGACATTGGAGGATATGCTGAGGGCCTGTGCCTTGGATTTTTCCAGAAATTGGGAGCAGCACTTACCGTTGGTAGAGTTTGCCTACAACAACAGCTATCAAGCAAGCATCGAGATGGCACCGTATGAAGCCCTATACGGTCGACCCGTCGGTCGCCAGTATGCTGGACAGACGCTGGAGAGATGGGATTGTTTGGACCTGACATAGTACGGGATACCACGGAGAACGTCAAGACCATCAGGCAAAGGATCCAGATTGCCCAGAGCCGACAGAAGAGTTATGTGGATAAAAGGAGCCGACCCTTAACCTTTGCAGTAGGAGACCATGTATTCCTGAAGATCAGATCGAAGAAAGGAGTTACCAGATTTGGGAAGAAGGGAAAGCTGTACCCACGCTACATAGAACCCTTTGACATCGTAGAGAAGATTGGAAAGGTTGCGTATCGTCTAGCCCTGCCACCACAGCAAGATAGAGTGCATAACGTGTTTCACGTTTCAATGCTCCTCAAATACCTCGCATTACCCACCCATGTCCTTAATTGGGAGGACATCACCATCCAGGAAGATGCGACCTATGAGGAAGAACCCATAGAGATTCAGGATCGAAATGAGAAGGTGATCCGAAACAAGATCATCAAATTGGTACGAGTTTTGTGGAAACACCGAGGAGCTGGAGAGACCACATGGGAAAGATAAGAAACCATGAAGATGAATTACCCTCACCTGTTCGAATCCGAGCGTGCACCTAATTTCGATGACGAAATTGTTTAAGGGGGATAGGTTGTAACAACTCCGATTTTTAATGAATAAAAATCTCGTTGTTTATTCAAAATTCTTTTTCTCTAGAATAGTTCTATAATTTTCTTGTTAATTTATCGTAATTACATTTCAGCCCTTAAGTTTCGTTTCTTGACTAAGGGCCCTTTAGCAAGTCTAGTTAGCTTTTAACCGACTAGTTGGAGATACCTAACTAACAATCCACCTAGTTACAATTCCCTAACCCTAGATGAACCTTTTGACCATCTTTGAGCCTTGTGAACCTTTCTAATCCTAGATTAGAAAATTATTATTTATTTTCTTTTATTATTTTAGTTTTCTTCTTTATCCATTGGAAGATAAAAGTTAGGTGAACTTTTATCCATTGGATAATAGAAACCCTAAATTTTATATTAAAGGTATTCATTGCTAGATTTGGTTAAGTACTAATATATAGTAAAAAAATAGATTTTTATACATGCTTAAAAGGACATTTTGATTATTTAAATATAAAAATTTCCTTATTACTTTTGTCCGGTGGTCAATAAATACTAGGGGATTTATTATCCATTGGGTAATAGGGTTAATCTTTCATCTAGTACAAGGGTTTATTTAATAATTCATTTTCTAGATTTCCCATGTGATGTTATACCTATATTATATTATGTATGTACTTCATAGACTTAAAACCCTAGATTTTCTAGGTACATTAGTATTATCTTATATTGGGATTTTGTACCAAATTGGATTAATTTAATGGGGACTCTTGATTTACCTAGAATACATAGTACTCATGTATATATAAATATATGTACTTGGATGATTAAAAAAATTACTAAGTACACATGTGCTAATTAGTTTGTTTAATAAGAAAATCTTGGCCTTAAAATCTCTTTGACTCAAAGTACCATAAGTACATATTATTTTTATGTTTTCTTGAACATAATAGTACATATATATATATGTGTGTGTGTGTGTGTGTGTGTGTATGTACTAGTGCATGAGAGAGAGAGAAAGAGGGAGAGAGAGGAGGGCCGAGAGAGAGAGAGAGAGAGAGAGAGTTGGCCGAGAGAGAGAGAGAGAGAGAGAGAGAGAGAGAAAGAAGGGAGATTGGATTGTACCTTGGCTTGATCTTCCATGATCTTCTTACATCATTTCCCATCTACGGTTATATCTTCTTGCAAGCAAAATCTAACTTCCATTGTCCTATTTTGTACATTTACTAATTTTAAACTTTGTACAACTCCCCTTTTCTCCACCAATCTTTCCATAATCCAATCCAAGGACTAAATCTAGCCATGCAAGCCTAGAACTAGACCTTAATCTTTCAAGAAAGCTTGACATGTTGAATAAAAAAATGAGATATAGAGAGAGAGAGAGAGAGAGAGAGATTTTTCAGTTGGGAAGGGAGAGGGAGAGCCTTGCCTATAAATAGCAAGCCATTCCAAGCTTAAACTCACACTTTCCAACTTTGCTCTCACTTCTCTCTAGAAATTTCAAGTTCCAAAGTTCAAGTTCTTGAGTTTTCTTGAAGTTCTTGAGAGCAACCACCAAACCACTTCCAAAACCACCTCTAAATCTTTAAAGTAGCCTAGTTTAGTTAACAAAGTTGTTTCTAGGAAGAGAAAATCCATCTCTCTTCCTTTCGAAGCAATCCGGAGCGGTTACGCCGCCGAATCGCCCAAACCGGCGACCTATTTCGAAAACCGACCAACCGCCACGAAGTAAGGTAGAGTCCCTAGTCTACTAACTCTACGTATAGTATAGAACCGTATGTTGAAAAGTAGAATGTCCTTACTCTCTAGTTCAAGGTTTAAAATAGAGCTTTCTTAACCGTTTTCTCTAAACATATAAGGTTATCTGTCATAAGTATATAAGGTTATCTGTTGACTATCAGTATATAAGGTTATCTTTCGCCTGAAATGTTAGAAATGCATGAAGTACTTGAAAGGTGTTTTCCTGAAATAATGAAAAGGATGGGGAGTATGTTGAACTCATGAACTTATGATTTGAGCATGCTAGATAATATAAAATTAGATGATCTTGCTAGTTTAATTTCAAGATTATAATACATGATTTGTGATTACGTATGTGGAAAGTCCTACCGTGGAAGTCTATGCATGAAAACGAGACACCGAAATCAAGAAAGTTAGAAACATGGCACCAAGCGTGTGGTTAACAAGGAAAAAGTGTTCGAAGAAGGAAAAATATTTTGAAACTACATAATGACTAATTTTGGTGGCATTATGTGAGTTGTGGGTGTGTGTGTGTGTGCCAATGGGAACCTGGAGCGGCGAAACCATCGTGCGGATACCCGGGAACCCGGAGTCGCAGAACCGAGGTAGGGTGTGTGGCTTGGTTACCGCGGAGAGGTGCCAATGCAAATGTATGCCAATGGGAACCTGGAGCGGCGGAACCATTGTGCGGATACTCGGGAACCCGGAACGGCGGAACCGAGGTTGGGTGTGTTAAAAATGATTTTTTTTTTTAAATATTGATTTGGTAAAGGAAAAAGAAAATGAGACATGGTCTACGATAAGTAGTGTAGGAGAAAAAAGGAGAATCATGGACACCAACGTTAGCTTGATTAGCGTATGTGAATGTGTTTTGTTAATTGTCTTATTAAAGTTTTATATACTATTGCTTGTAAGTTAAGGGTTAGTGGGTAGGATTTATTTTATTGGGCTTTTGTAGCTCATGGTGTTACCTTTGGTGACCCTGACATATTATATCGGTGGCAATGCTGGTATAATGTGTCAGACCTCATAAACGAACAGGGTGAACTCTACACCTTGGAAGCCTTTGGAGCTGAAGAGCTAGCCAGGATGGAGGAAGAAGCGGAGTAGTAGATAGGAACCCTAGTTCCCTCCCTTATTTGAATAAAAGTATTTTTGCAAGGTTTATGATGTAATATTGAGCCAGACACTATCTAAATTTCAATAAAATTGTTTATTTAATGTACCCAAAATTCGGGGCGTTACAGATCCTCAATGTGAGGAGATGCATGTATGCATCTAATATCTGTAGACAGTTTGTTTTTTCTTTTTCAATTAGTCTATTCCTTATATTTTTCATTGTTTCTTTTCTTCTTTTTGCAAACGATAGGCGAGGATGGTGGCCAAGCGAGACGAGGCGTCTCAATCAGGATGTCCGTTGGCAGATGAAGAACTTTCGAAGATTTGTCTTGGGAAAGCAAAGTATTACGTAAGGGGATTTGGGGTTGGCCCGAGGCCCACATCCTTCTCTTCCCAACCCAGCTCCAACTTAGCACTGCAAGAGCTGCAGAAAGTCCAATCCGAGTTGGAGTTTCTTCATGAGGAGCGACGAAGAGAACGGGAGGAGTATGAAAGGTAGTGCGAGGAGGAGCAAAACCGGCGTGACGAGGAGCAAAGACAACGGAAAGAGGAGCAAAGACAACAGGAAGAGCAGCAAAGGCAAAGAGATGAGGAGCTAAGGCTAAGAGATGAGCAAAGGCAACGTGAATTTGATGAACTCAAAGCCATGATGATGAGGCAAATGCGTGGATGAGACAATGTGTGATCGAGGTGCGATGGTGGGAAATATTCGGTAGGTAATTTCTTCTTTGCTATGAATAAATGGGTTAACTTTTAATAGGTTGCATATCAATTGTCATCTTCCTTCATCTTCGTTGGTGTTGTTTTACTTGGCTTGTATTTTTGATACGACTCGTTGCATTATTATCTATTAGCTCCGAAAAAGTAGTAATCGATGTTGTGAACGGACTGAATTCCAAACTCCAGCATTTAGACGTGTAATTTTTCTGTTGTTTGTTTAGGAAATTTTTCTGTTGCAACCTAAGCAAGTACAATGTTCACTCGGATCGTACCTAGTGTTTTTGTGGCTTAGTGTATGAACATGATGGATACCCTAGTGTTTTTAGTAGCTCTTGCCAGGACAACGGAGAGCTGCTCTCTTTTTTAGACCATAATGTGGTGAAAAAAGTCTGTAACAAGAGAAGAGTCAAGGTTGACAATTGGTGCAATTATGTTAGATTAGATTAGATATTTATTCTGCTAGAATTGAAACTAGATGTTTATTTATTCTTTGTTTGGATTGTGATTTGAAAAGTGTTTTTGAAAAATAGTAAGGGTAATGAGTGGAGAGAGATAGAGAGAAAAAGGTGGAAAGTAGGGGGAATCTAGGGGGAATTTTTTGAAAAATTCTTTTTGAATCGCGAAGGGAACAAGGCATTACTCTGTTAAAATTGAAAGCTGATGTTATTTACTCCTTTGAATTGACGTTGGGATTTGGGCCAATGGTCGTGTAGCGCTTCTTTGGAGAGAGGTCTAGAGTTCGACTCCTATATATGGATGTTGTGAAATTGTAATGGCCCTGATTTTTAGTAAATAAAAATTTCGTCAAATATTTGAATTTTTCTTTTAATTACTTAGATTTCTTTTAATAATTTCTTTTAATTCCTATAGTTCGTCATAATTAGATTTTAGCCCCTTAAATTCGTTTATTGATTAAAGACCCTACTTGGCCAGTCTAATTAGCTTTTAACCGACTAGTTGGAGAAACCAAACTACCAAGTCACCTAGTTACAATTTCCTAACCCTAGATGGACCTTTTTGACCGTCTTTGAGCCTTGTGAACCTTTCCAACCCTGGACTAGAAAATCATTTTCTATTTTCTTTTATTATTTTAGTTATTTTCTTTACCCATTGGACAATAAAAGTTAGGAAAACTTTTGTCCATTGGACAACAGGAAAACTAGATTTTTCCACCTAAGGTACCATTCTAGATTTTGTTAAAGGTACATATATATAGTTATATATAGTCTTATATACACATGCCTAAAAATACATGTATATATTATTCAAGTATATATATTACTTTACTTCTTTAACCATTGGTCAATAACTACTAGGGTAGATATTACCCATTGGATAATAGAGTAGTCTTACTAGCAAGTACTAAGATGGACTAAATAAATATTTTCCTAGATCCACCATGTGATTATATATGTATATATATGTACCATGGATTTACTACCTAGATTTTCCATGAAAAATATTTTGTACTAGATTTGATAAAGTACTCATATTCACATGACTAAAGGACATTTGGTTACTTAAAATATTATTCAAGTATATATTACCTTTTATCCATTGGTCAATAAAAGTTAGAGAAACTTTTATCCATTAGACAATAGAAACCCTAAATTTTCTATTTAAGATATTCATTGCTAGATTTGGTTAAGTACTATTATATAGTTAAATATAGATTTTTATACATGCTTATAAGGACATTTTGGTTATTTAATTATGAGAATTTCCCTATTACTTCTGTCCATTGGTCAATAATTACTAGGGGATTTATTATCCATTGGATAATAGGATAAATCTTTCAACAAGTACTAGGGTTCATTAAATAAATCATTTTCCTAGATTTTCCATATGCTTATTTGCATAAAAAAAAAAATGGGGTGTATCCAAATCCTAGATTGCTAAGTACTATAATAAATAAACTAGTACTAGTACCTTGTGAATTTTATTAATAAGAGAATCCTAGTCTTATATTTTATTGGATACTTAGTACCTACCTATATATTTAACTATGTGGACATGAGTACATATATATCATATTATATAAAGCCCTAGATTTCCTAAAGTGCATGATCCAATAGTTTAATACGAACATGTGCATAATTAGATTACTTTAATGGGATATTTGATTTGGAAATCTAGTACCTTTTGGCCTATTATTTTTCTAGGAAAATCTTTACCCATTGGATAATAATTGCTAGGGAAAATTTTATTCATTGGGTAATAGCCAAGACTTTTGCTATAAATAGCACTCCATTCTTGCCATTCAACTCACACCTTCACCCAGCAACTTCTCTCTCTAAAAAAACTTGTATTCTTCCTTTATTCTTGCTTAGTTCTTCTTGTTCTTGAAGTTCTTCTTGTGTTCTTCAAGAAACTCATCCAAGGCCGCCACTAAACCGCCACCCGATCACCCTCTCGATCCAAAAGTTGTAATAGTAATAGTCAAGACTTACTTTCGAGAGAAATCTTTCTCTTTCGAAGCTACCATAAGCGTTTCGTAGGAAGTTACTGCGCCCGACCACTGACGTACTTTTCATAGCCGCCCTACCGCCAAGAAGAAAGGTAGAGTCCCTACTCTACTAACTCTACGTATAGTATAGAACCGTATCTTGAAAAGTAGATTATTCTTGCACTCTAACTCTAAGTATATAAGGTTATCTATCATCTATAATGTTTGAGATGCATGATAAAGCATAAGTGATTTTTCACTTCAAGGGCGTCCGTACATGTGGCGTTATGCTTTAAGTTGTGATTTGAACATACTAAATAATATAGAGTTGGATGATCTTGCTAGTTTAGTTTCAAGATTTAAAATGAATGATGAATACTTGTGTAGAAAGTCCTACCGCGGAGTCTATGCATGAAAACGAGACACAGAAATCGAGAAAGTAGAAATATGGCACCTAGGGTGTGGTTAATGAAAAAGCGTGTTTGAAACGGGTGAAATGTTTTGGAAACCGCAATGTGGCCGGATGTGGTAGCCCATTGTGTGGTGTGAGTTTTGTGTGCGTTCCCATGGGAACCCGGAGCAACGGAACCATGGTGAGGTATGGCTTGGTTATCCGCGGAGAGGAGCCAATGCAATTGTGTGCCAATGGGAACCCGGAGCGGCGGAACCATTGTACGGATACTCGGAAAACCGGCGTGGCGGAACCGAGGTTGGGTGTGTTAAAAACTATTTTGGAAGATGTTAGTTTGGAAAAAGAAAAGTGAAAACGATGACACGGTCTATGATGAGTCGCGTAGGAGAAACAAAGAGAATCATGGACACCTACGATAGTTTGAATAGCGAATGTGGATGTGTTATTGTTACTGTTTGTTGTCTATGATCTATTGTTTGTAAGTTATGGGTTAGCAGGTATGAGATTTTTCTACTGAGCTTTCGTAGCTCATGGTGTTACCTTTGGTGACCCTAACATATTATATCGATGGCGATGCAGGTATAATGTGTCAGACCTCGTAGACGAACAGGGTGAACTCTGCACCTTGGAAACCTTTGGAGCTGAAGAGCTAGTCAGGATGGAGGAGGAAGTGGAGCAGTAGATAGGAACCCTAGTTCCTTGCCTTATTTAAATAAAAGTACTTTTATATGGGTTATGATGTAATATTGAGCAAGACTCTGTTTAAAATGCAATAAATTGTTTATTTAACGTACCCAAAATTCGGGGTGTTACAAAAATTGTGTTAGATATTTAAATATTTTAAGTTGGCTGCCAAAGTCGAATCCATCACTACCGCCTGATGCACCACACCCTGCCCGCCACTGCCTTCCGTTACCCAAGCTATTGCACCACGAAGTGAATCTGCACTCCAAGCTTCATCAGTGACAAAAACACAAGGGCTCAAAAAATCAACTGGTGTGCTTTGTTTCACAAACTTGGAAAATGAAGTCTTCAAAGACTTATCCCTAGCACCAGATTAACTGCACATGGCCCGTTCACATCCATTCTTTCATCATCCTTTCTGACCTGCAACAACTTCTAAGGCCATTTCTAAATAAAACATCATTTCTAATGCACCATATTAACATGAGGACTGATGTAGCACGCCCACCAGTACCAACTATTCTTCATTTCTTCTGAATAAAGAGAACCGATGTAGCACGGACGCGGACACGGGACATGGACACGGCATGACACTGACACCCCGACACACAAATTTTCAAAAAACGGGGGACACGTTATATCTATAAAAAAAATTAAAAAATATTCAAATAAGATAAAAGTTTAATAATTTAGGTAGATATCTAAGAAACCAAAACAAATAAGCAGCTTACTATACCACTAATTTAGGTAGGTTTTTTCTTCTTTTTTTTTCCTTTTGATCCGCATTTAGATAGTTCCAAACCGTAAAAGTAGGGATTTAAAAAAAAAAACATTTCCACCACAAAAAGCTGTTAAGCATTCACCACCCACATAGCATTACTCTTGAATGCCAACCGAAGGTAGGTCAAAATTCACCTTACTTTTATTATAGCATCCCAACTTTCCTTGTTATTGTTAAATTGCTCCTGTCATGCTCGACATCTTCAACTGGTTGTCACCAAACCATCTATAAGCCTGAAGAACTTGAAGGCTCATTTTCTCAAATAGTTTGTGTGTGAAATTTTAGTCTACAGAGTTGTTGAAATTGGTGGTCGGTGTCTTTAGAAGGGGGAAGGAGGTAAGTGTTTGCAATCAAAGGAAGGAGGAAAGCCTGTTGGAATGCACTTGAGTTGTGTCCATTATGTTTTTGTAGTCGGCAAGCGGAGTTAGGTGGTTGAGGAGAATGGGCTGACGGAGGGAGGCATTAATGCTTTATTTTTGGAGGCCAAGGGAGGCGTTGTTTTGTATTGTTTACGTTGGAGTGTTGCATTGTGTCAGTTAGGAATGGGCGTGGGGTTTGTATCGTTTATGTTGGAGTGTTACTTTGTGTCGGTTGGGAAGGGGCATGGGGTGGGCAAGTGCAAGGGTTTTTGGAGAGTCCTCACCAGGTTTGATTTGATTGTTTCCTTCATACTTGCCCAAATACAAGACTAGGGTTTTGATTTGATTTTCTCCTCATCAAAAGATTTTGCCCAAATACAAGGCTAGGGTTTTGATTTTCAAATTCGTGCGTGACATGCTCTTTACGCTGAAAAGAATTAACAACAGATTCATTACCCTCCATTCGCATTACTTCTGCGATTTATCAAACTGAAACACCAACATCTCCTCCCCCTGCTCGAACCACCCATTTTCAGCTTAAACGGAAGGCAAAAAAAGACTTGTATGAGCGTGGAAAGGCTGAAAATGAGGATTTTTATTTTCTACTTTAATAGTTTTTTAAAGCACTTTTTTTTTTGGGAAAAATTCAAAAAAACTCCTGAACTTTGAACCCAATGTCAAATAGGCACCTGAACTTAAATAAACTTCAATTGAACACCTGAACTTTCACTCCGTTATTCAATTTACCCCCTGCCGTCTCAATCCGTGACTTTCCTAACGGCAACTGCTGAGCTGGACACTAACAGACAAAAAAAAAAGTTAGAGGGAGAAATTGGAGGGAAACAACAGTGATCTGGCACCTTTTTAAGGCCCCGTTTGGCTAAATAAGCCTATTGGCTTATTTTTTGTCCTTATTATAATTTTTTTGTATTTTTTTTGGGAATTATTGTATCGTCATGAAAAGAGGAATCTAAAAAGTAACAAATTACGATCGAAACCTAATTTTTTTGAATACAAAAATAAGTCAATAAGCCAATTTTTTCGTCTTTATTAAAAAATGGATTTCGATCATAATTTTTTACTTTTTAGATTCCTCTCGGTATGACGATGCAATAATTTTCAAAAAATTGACGAAAAACTAACAAATATGAAAGAAAGTTGAATAAAGACAAAAAAAATAAGCCAATAGGCTTATTTAGCCGAACGGGGCCTTAAAAAGGTGTCAGATCGTTGTTGTTTCCCTCCAATTTCTCCCTCTAACGTTTTGTTCTGTCTGTTAGTGTCCAGCTCAACGGTTGCTGTTAGGCAAGTCACGGATTGATACGGTAGGGGGTAAATTGAATAACAGAGTGAAAGTTCAAGTGTTCAATTGAAGTTTATTTAAGTTCAGGTGCCTATTTGATATTGGGTTCGAAGTTCAGGGGTTTTTTTGAATTTTTCCCTTTTTTTTTTTGGTTATTTCTGTTACAAATTGCTCAATGGTACTAATCCATGTATTCAAGAAAGTGGAAGGTAATGGCCACAATAACCAAATGCACCTCTGATATTTGACCATCTGTGCTACAAAATATTCTGTAATGTCTATCTTCATTTTGCTTGCAACTTATTGGAACTCATTAACCTGATGAAGCCACAAAAAGGGTAGGTCAATTGCAGTCATACATACTAAGGCTGAAGTTGGCCTAATGATTTCAAATGATTTATTATTGTGTTTTCTAAACTTTTTTAAGATTTCGCCGTGAATTTCTTATTTTTACAATTCTCTTTTCTGTACATTTTTTTATGTGTGGAAGTTTTGGTCAAAAGTTCAGTAAATGCGTGAATAAGCTATGTATTGAAAAGACAAGTTAAGGCAACCCACACTCACCGTAAGTGTGGATGAAGAAAAACTAGAGCAGCATATCATATTTCAGAGCAGCATATTGTCAGTTATCAAACACTATTCATGTTATTGTTGATGGTTGGGTTTTACAGTTAGAAAGAATTTTTCCTTTCATTTTTGCCTAATAAGCTTCATTTCCATTTTCTACTTACATTTACTGATTACCTTTCATTCAACTGGGCACCTATCAGGTTGCCTTACAATGTAGATCTGATCTCCAGCCATGTTGTACATGTCCTGATTCCGATGCCACGACCATAGGGCATGGGTTTCGTTCTTCACCTGCCACATAACATTGCCAGTTTCAAATTCTAGCATTGACATGGCCAGATATGAAGCACTGGATGAATATGAGTTACCATTGCAAGGAGGTAGAATAATAGTCCCTCAGTTCCCCAAGATCAGATTGGTTAAGCCACCCAAATGTAACTACAGTTTAAGTGAAAGTATTTCATATTCTAAAAGTCTATGGCTTGCCTGTGCCCGTGCCTCAAGTTAAATAGGTCAATAACTCTTGATTTCGATTCTCGGGTTTACTCCAATTTGGGTGGTGAAATGTGGATTTTGTGATTCATGGGCCCAGAAAATAGTTTAGATCTATTTTTTATAGTTGAAGTTGTGTATGTATATCGTGCCCCATTAGTTTTAATCTTGATTGTTCAATCTTCTAGTTTTTTCATCTTGCATCCATGCTAGAAGAAGCCAGTTGGTTTTTAATGTTCATTTTTTAACGTTCATTCTTTCTTCGGCCGTGTATGAAACATAGTTGGTTTATATCTTAAATGATTTTCTGTTCTAGAGTTGTGATTTGTGTGGTGGATTTTGGGGTTTATAATTCATGGGTTCAGATACATTCGTAGAGATTGAAGTGGTTTATCTATTCGTAGATAGTGTATTTCCCTATTCTGCTAGGTCTCTTGTACCAATTTCCATCCAAGGAATTCTTGATTTCATTGTGGGGTGATTGTGTAAGTGGGTTAGGGGAAAAAATATCTAGTCCTCTCCCACATGAATCAAGTGGTTCTTCTCTTTCACAGAAGTATTCTGCCAGGAGAGTTTTTGCTCCCGATGGACGTTGTCCTTCGCCCTCCCGTCTTCGCATTCAAGTAAGAGACACCCAAAATTGTGTGTAACAGGGCACTTTTGTAGAGAATTGAAAACTTTAGGCATGTGTAACAAGCCAAATGTGACCACAACGACGTCATACTTGGGTTGATTTAGGGGAACTTCAACCCTTTTTTTTTTTTTTTTTTGCTTTTGGCGATATTTACTCTTTGCAGTTTTTGGGAGTTGTTTCCCCCTATTGCAGTACCCAACCCACACTTACCCTTTTTCTTCTTTCCACTTGTTCTAATTTGCAGTAGGTAGATCATAAGCTAAAACTCGTATCTTTGCATCGGTAGAGTTCAAGGTAATGCTCTCTCTACTTAGATATGTGTTGTCTATTAGAACCTTGTCCCTTGTCAATTTCTTGAACTTAAATTAGGGTTTCTGAATAATGAGAGATTCAAGTATAAGGTGAAGTAATTGGTCGTTCTGTGGTAATTTGTGTTTCAGGAGAGATCATTTTTCTTGGATTGTTACTTGGAGAGGAAGCCAGTACAATCTTCCCTTTCTGATAGGTAATACCTAGCTGATTTTGGGCTAATAAGAGAATCCAATTTAGGTTGGAGTTCATATATTTTATAGGTTGTGGATCAATTTCTTGACCTATATATATCATCATACAGCCCTCAAGGTTGTGGGAAGTGATGATTTATCATAGTACTAGATCTCATGTTAGCGGAATTTGTTTAGACTCACGACTAGTTTTCTGGTTCACTATATCATACTTAATATGCCCACAATGACTTGTGAGGAGATACCGAAAACCGCTATGCTTTCATCTGCATGTTGAATTGTATCAGACGAGGCTAGAAAGGGGAAAAAAAAGAAAGAAAGAAAGGCCGTATTCAGTTTTAACTTGAGTGTCCCTAATTTTTTTTTCTCACTACTTTAGATTTCCATTTGGACTTTGGAATTCTGCTGGTAGTTGAAGTTTAGTGTACATACATGTTCAGTTGGGTTCTTTTTTTAACTACTGTTACATCATTAGCAGAATCCCAAGTATTGACCAGGACTTCACGTCTTTTACAGGACAACAAACAATGCTTCTTAGGTCTGCACATGTGAGTACTTGATTTTGTCTTGGACTAGCTAGCTATATGTGCCTATGGTGATTTTCATGATTTGAGCAGCAGAGAATGTGTTTTGCCTAGGAATATATGTAAGTCAAATTGATGTTTTAATTTGTGGATCCACCGAGAATTTGAACAGAAGTTTGGCGAGCCTCCAAGTCATGTAGTTTGTCACGACCTCGATTTTCAACGTAAATAAATAATACATTTTAATACGAGAACGTTGTGTATCATACGTATTATCCAAGAGAGTTTTCCACCTGTTTAATGTACACACAAGTCCCCATGTTTAAAGAAATACAACTTTGGCACCATGACCCAAATTAGCTTAATTACAAGTACATATCTGTTCAGAATATTACAAACTTTTTAACCAAAAGAAATGTAAGAATAATTAGTTACAGACAGATCTTTTCCCAAAAGCAAATCAGTTACAAAAGATGATTAAGTAACTAAAACAGGGTTAGCTCCCAAAATTCTTCATGTACAAGCACACTGTCGCATGCAACCTACTATCCAACATTCGAACCTGAAAAGAAGGATTTTGTTGAGCTACACTAGCCCAGCAGGAAAATCTTTACCAAATTTATATGCAAATATGATGACAAGTGCAAACAAGAAAGGATAAGGAAATACAGCTCGGTAGACGATAGTCAATCATTGCACAAATGAGCCATTGCAGAAATTGAATGCATAAACTATGCGACCCTAACCCTTCAGATAGTCCCAACTCGACTCGCTAATCCCCAACTCCCAGCATCGGTATTTCCACCACTTGCATTACCGTTTAACACCATAAGGATTATCGTGTTACCACCACTTGCGTCACGGTGATCCCTTACAACTAGGGTTACCGTATTACCACCACTTGCGTTACGAAACCCTCTAAGTCTCCGTATTACTACCACTTGCATTACAGGACTTCCTATCCCAACTTCCGACCCAAAAACCAACTATCTTCTTACTCGTCATGCAAACTAGGACATTCTCATAACCGCACACATACAATGATCATCATACAATATGCTATTAATACTACCAAGTAACCAATCAATCAACAAGGTACATTTTTAACACGTTTTTAATCAAACAAGTTCCTATTCATTACTTACTGACGATATGCCAATGGACCGAGGATAACCTCAATGAATCAAGGGAAGCCAATTAGACATGCTTGGAATTGATTTGGAGGTGTCCAAAATGGTTTAGAAGTAATCGGGAGTCAAAACGGTCGAATCGGAGCAATATGGCAAAACTGCCCAGAAAGCCATGGAGTATCGATACGCAAATAACCGTATCGATACTCCAGAGTCTGGAGTATCGATACTCCAAAAACTGTATCGATACGGAATCACTACGACAGATTTCTGAAGCTACTGGAATGCGGATCCTTTCAGCGTATCGATACGCAATAAATTGTATCGATACGGGGACGTTACGAGCGGCGATTTTGTGCAGAAAACTCAAAGGCCAAAACAACAAGACATCCAACGATTCAAGGCATGATTTCTACACTTAATCAGCATATAAACACATAAAAGTGGTAAGAAATCCCTACCTCGCGACGATAATCAAGATCTACGAGTTTTGAACAAGCCCTAGCTTTCTTGAACTTCAAATCTTCGATTCGAGCTCGACCCACGGATCTCCAAGCTCAAGAACGCGAATGGAAGGCTTGAGGGTAGTTGATTCTTGAAGGTTTTGAGGTATTTGAGTGAGATTTTGTGTGAGGAGAGGAGAGAGAGAGATAGGCCGGAGGAGAGGGGGAGAAAGAGACGGATGAGAGAGAGTGGAGGGGAGAAAATAATCTCCAACACTATACACCTACTATATTTATACTCATATATTCTTAAATCACACACACACTCCCTCCACTTTCTATTCTTTCACACAACCCACAATCTAATTATCCACCAAATAAACCATATTTTCTCATTTAGGCATTTAATAATCGTTTCAAAAATTAAAATTATTAGGGTCTCTACATAGTTGTTATTGTAGAAAGCAAAAACAGGGAGCCCTCTTCCATAACTAGACATTTTGTTTACTGTTTTAGAATCATGCAACTGCTCTGCTTTGCCAACTTGGCTACCAGGGTTTTAAGTTTCCAACCCCCTTTCTCTAGAACTTTAAACAACATCGGGATGTTTTAGATGAGTTTTGCTACTTTCACTTAGATGTCATTCACGATTGTTTCAAATGGTCAAATATCTTGGATGAGAAGTTGGGGAAATAGGTTTTGCCTGCTATATTCCATTGATTTTCCTAAAGACTTGCATTAATGCTGGATGGGGTGAGAGGAGTTATGTGTTGAACCAATATCTTGCTAGAGAAAAAGGTTGAATGGAGGATAGGTAGATATGGAAGATTGCAAAATAAACATGCTTCTACTAGGACCCAAAGTACCCAAGCCTGTTTTTAACCTGTTTGTTTCGTTTTGCCCTTCGTCTTATTGGTTTCTTCCTAAATCTTTAGAGACCAATTTGGAGAACCACATCGTTTTTAACATGGTTTTTTCCTAAATCTTTAGCGAGCAGATCCATAAGATGATGTTGATGGGGTAGATCAAGTGATTAAGAGGAGAAGAAATTAACGTTGTAGTGCGGCCACATGCCCCCGGTGGGCACATGCTCCCTGTAGAGACCCATATTTTTAGGCCGTATTTTTCTTTTGCAATCGTACGACTTGTCGAGATAGATGGTGTGGATTTACGGAATGACGTGTTTGTGGAAGGACATAAAAGTAAATAGGTGAGTGGTGCTTGTGTGTGTTTGTGGTGTGAGAGCATGGGATAATTTTCCCATCTCCCTTTTATCAATTATCCCCAGGAGAAGATTTCTCCCCATTCATTTTTTTTTCTCTCCCGACCGACACTCTCTCTCTCTAGCTCTCACCTCTCCCTCATCTTCTCTCCTCAATTTCACCTCCATGGAGTATGATCCTGAACAAAGTCCAAGAATTAAAATTGTTCTACGGAGCGCGGGCTTTCCAAATATCCAAGAAAAATAACGATCGGACCACGTGGGCTTCGGTTGACTTGGTCAAAGGGTCGGGTTTTGCTCAAAACCCTTGAGGTAGTGATTTCTTACTCTTGTTATGTGTTTATACGGTGTTTATGTACCTAGATCGTGCTTTGTTTCGTTATTTGAGGTTGCTTGTTCCATTTCCGAATATCTGCAGAACAGGGTGTCTGTTTTTGGGGTTTTATGCCTTCTTCAACTCATGATTGAATTTCGGTTCCTTCATATGAAATAGATTAGACTTAGAGCCCGTTCTAATGCCGCTTGAATCACCCGAAACCGTTGAGAATTGAATTAATGGTGGATTTTAGAAATCTGGTCTGCAATCTGTCTCGTTTTCTGGGTTTCAGCCCACTTCGAATGGCCATAACTTTCTCGTCCGATGTCTGTTTTATACAAAATTTATATCGATTCGAAGGTCCTGGAGTTAGCTTTCATTTGCCACTAGAATCGTTTTAAAACTCTTAGTACACCGAAAGTTATGATTATTTTAGTGGAGGCGTGTCAATCTGTCACGCAGATTCGTATTGCTTCGATAAATGCCTGTTTAACCGTACTTGGAGTGCGGATTTGACTAGGGTTCCTTCATACCTTTTTAGCTTCATTCACTCGCGCAACTTTTGGGACTGGAGTCATTCAAAAGTATTAAGAATTCGATTTATAGTGATTTTTAGAAGATTGCCGCATAATCTGGAAATCTGGGCAGCTTATAGAGATGCATTTTTCATCGTTTGCTATGGTTAAACGACTCTATTGGTTATGGGTCCTTGTAGGTTTTAAAGATGGGTAAGTTGGTGATGTTTTGGCATTGGAATCATTGAAAAATATTGAGTATGCTATTTTTAATAAATTTTTGAACACGGACTGCTCTGCTGAAAATTAGAATATCTGACAATCATTCCTAAGCTTGAAAGATTGTATCGTACGACTCGTCGAATGTATCTGTGCCATTGGTTTTTTGTTAGCATAGTTGGAGTATTGTCGTAAAGGCTATAGTAGCATGAAAGAGTCCGTGAACATCGTAGACTATAAGAAATATTGTGAAGTGCGTAATTGGTTGAGAAGTACTTGTTTGATTAAATGACTTTTGGATTCGATTGAATGATTTGAAGTTTGTGGAACGTGGAATGAACGTGAATGGCAAATGGTCACAAAGAGATGGTTTGGTGCTTGTAAATTGGAAACACGAATTGAAATGTGAATAACAATCGGACACAACGAGAATATACAGGGCTCTTAAATGAGTAAATACCTGGGAGCTTTATGCTCAAATCGTATAATTACAGGGCTCTTAAATGAGTAAATGCCTGAGAGCTTTATGCTCAAATCGTATACTTACAGGGCTCTTGAATGAGTAAATGCCTGGGAGCTATATGCTCAAATCGTATAATTACAGGGCTCTTGAATGAGTAAATGCCTGGGAGCTTTATGCTCAAATCGTATAATTACAGGGCTCTTGAATGAGTAAATGCCTGGGAGCTATATGCTCAAATCGTATAATTACAGGGCTCTTGAATGAGTAAATGCCTGGGAGCTTTATGCTCAAATCGTATAATCTTTAATGAGTAAGTGCCTGGCAAGAGCTTAGGCTCAGACATGTGACACGAAATTGGTTTATGAAGTTGATGAAAGAGATTCTGATGACTGATGATAATGAGGAATGAGATTTTTTTTGATGAAATGGGAAATGTGAAAGATTGTGAAATTGTATGAGATGTAATGAAACGGTACTAAAGCTGTTGTTGATTTACTTGGGATGATGTAGGAATATTGATGGTCCTTGTTTGACGTATGAGTAGATAGGTCCTTCACATAGGTTGTCCAGAATCCCTAATCATCGTGTGCTGCTGTTGAGTCTTGTGTATTTGGGCCTATCTATCATTATTCACTCTAGATGCATAACTCATCATATTTTCCTATAACTTGCGTATAGATTTCTCTACTGGGCTAGTGTAGCTCAACCTATCATTTTCAGGGATTAAACAAGGAAGTTGGCATGGCGTGCATTGCGTGCTTGTTGATCGTGGGTTTCGAAGGTATAAAAGAGGCGACAAATTGGCATTTGTTTGAAATTAGTATTCAAAAGATTGATTAAAGTAAAATGTAATATTATTTTGATATTTGTATATCTTGGGGTAACGTTTGAATTTAACTTTGAGGATTGGGAAAATATGTCATTTGGGTATTATCGGTACTTCAGTAATGATTTTTATTATTTAAAATGATTATTATTTATGTTGAAAATCGAGGGCGTGACACTCCCTCCACCAGCTAGCTAGTTCACTAACTCCTAGCTGTGTTTGGCTCAACCAGTTATTGTTCATTAATCTGAATTCTGTGTTTAAAAGGTGTTCATTCAGGGTCAATGCGAATTTAGAAGATTGATGGCAAAGCAAGGCGATATTAACTTACTGATGACAAAGTTCTATTTTTCAAATGATTTTGGGTGTTTTAGCACGTTCCTCGTGACTTGATAGACTTTTTATTTAGCAGGTTTCACACATGGTCAGAGATGGGATGAAGTTGAGTGCACTATATCAAAGTTGCAACCTCTAAAGGCTGAACCAGAAGATATACTTTTGGATATTGTCTATGAAGACGAGCACGTGCTAGTTGTTTACAAACCTGCACACCTGGTAAAGAGTCTAATCCTGTTTGATATCTATAGTTAATGTTCAATGATTTGTTGCAATTCATTTTTCTTCATTCTGAAAGGAGATTAGCACCAAAATACCATCTGAAAGCATAGATCATTTTTTGTTTGTCATGCAATGAAATGCCATGATTTTAGTAAGTAAGATTATTATGGAGGGTCGACACTAATCCATCAGCTCAAACCTGCAACCTCATTCTTGTTAACCAATCATAACGGGTAAGAACACTTGGGCTTAACCAAGGATCGTTGAAAACGCAGTAACCAAGTGCTAAATTTTAATTTGTGGCCTTGACTTGATTAGGTGTTTGTGGTTCATTTATATTGCTATACAAACCAACAGTAAGTGGTTGCTATTTTTCCTTGTTGTTGGACCTTTCATCCTTCATTTTAACACATTAAGCGATCTTTTTATGCAGGTTGTTCATCTAGCTCCCGACAATGCAACCGGAACTCTTGTTAATGGAATTCTTCACCACTGCAGTCTTTCCACATTTGCATTTCCTAATCAAGAAGTACTCTCCGAGATGGAGGAATTTTTTGACGATGAGTTTAGTTGCTTTTCCCCTGGTCATAGTGGTAATGAAGATGTAAGTTCTGCCATATTTGCGGCATCAGTTCTCCCAGGAATTGTCCATAGACTAGATAAAGGCACCAGTGGATTGCTTCTTGTTGCAAAGGTGAGTTTTGCCCCTTGCTAAATGCCCACTACCCTTAGTCACCAAAATGAACTTTTGGGAAACAAAATGGTTTATTAATTGGAAACCCTTTGGAAACTGATGGCAGGATGAGCAATTCTCATTCTCACTTAGCTGAACGATTCAAGCAACATACAATCCACTGAGTATTCATCAGCCTAACATGTGGAGTGGCCTCCCCACTATCAGGATTGCTGGAATGACATTTCAACAAGCTTACAGCATAGGAAATTTTCAAGTAAAGAACTCAATATGCTAGTTAGCTTGTTCATGGCTACCTTTGGAAACATGGACAACTTGGTACTACATGAATCCATTGTAATTTTTGCAACCCTTTCATGTAATTTGTGTTTTTCGGGTTGCTTGCAAAGTTGTAATGAATACTTGCCCCATTGAATGAATTTGTTTAATTACATTGTCAACATTGAAGTTTTAGATTACAATTGGTGTTGAATATAATAAAAATAATAATATTAAATGGGTGGTGCAATGATAAATACGCTAATAAAAGCATCTCAAAATTAGCATGCAAAAAATGCTATTAAAAGTAGTCCAAACATAGCATTCTAAAAATGCTATTAAAAGTTCTTCTAAGACAACGTTTAAAAAATGCTATTATAAGTTTATCGAAGACAGCGTTCAAAAAACGCTATTGAAAGTTTATCTAAGATAGCGTTCCAAAAACACTATTGAAAGGTCATATACCATAGCGCGCAATGAACGCTATTAAAAGTCCTGACTTTTTAATAACATCGGCTAATACAGCGTTCTAAAAAAAGCTATCTATAACATTCAATAGCGTTTTCCGAACGCTATAAAATGTAAATTTTGTTGTAGTGGCAGATTTCAAAATTCCATAGCAAGTCGAGTTCTTGACGGTTTCAACGATTCCAGTGGCTATAGAACGAGATGAGAATGTTCTTTAAGTATCAAGTAGGAATCAAAATCCAATTCACAATCTAAGAATGAAAAGTGAACCCAGAACAGAACCCTTGCAACCTGTCGCAAAATCTGCTGTGCAAACACAAACATAAGTAAAAGAGACTAAAAATTACCTACTGAAATTGGGGTTCCAATCTACCCCGTCGCCGTCGATCTTCTTCTTCTTCTTTCCACTGTCTCTCTCTCTCTCTCTCTCTCTCTCTCTCTCTCACTCTCTCTCTCTCGCTCTCTCTCTACTAACGTTGAAACAACTCCTCCCCTGATGGGTTTCTTTTTCTTTTTTTTTTCCTTTTATGACTCACACACACGGCACACATGCACAACACTTAAAAAAAAAATTCACTTTGCCCGTTTAAGTTATCAAATATAACTTTAAAGCACCTAAAAAATAAAGGATGTTGCACTCGGTCTACATTTAAATATCTTCAGATTCGAAGGACGAAGATCCAGAGGAACCACCATTCGATGAATAGAATCAGGTTGTCTTAGAGCCGGAGTGTAACGCCCCAAATTTTGGGTACGTTAAATAGACAATTTTATTGAAAACTTAAATAGAGTCTGGCTCATTATTACATCATGACTCTCATGAGAGTACTTTCATTATACAAGGGAAGGGAAATAAGGTTCCTGACTACAGCTCCGCCTGCTCCTCCATCTGAGCCAGCTCTTTAGCTCCAAAGGCCTCCAAGGTGTATAGCTTACCCTGTTCATCTAAAAAGTCTGAGACATTATACCAACGTCGCCACCAATATAATATGTCAGGGTCATCAAAGGTAACACCATGAGCTATAGAAGCTCAGCAGAACAATCCCATACCCGCTAACCCATAACTTATAACAATAGATCATATAATACAGATAGTAACAATAACACATCCACATTCGCTATTCAACTATCGTAGGTGTCCATGATTTTCTGAGTTTCTCCTACGCGACTCATCGTAAACCGTGTCATCGTTTTCACTTTTCTTTTTCCAAATTAACATTTCCCGAAATAGTTTTTAACACACCCAATCTCGGTTCCGCCGTTCCGGGTTCCCGACTATCCTCACAATGGTTCCGCCGTCCCGGGTTCTCATTGGCACACAATTGCATTGGCTCCTCTCTGCGGATAACCAAGCCATACCTCACCATGGTTCAGCTGTTCCGGGTTTCCATGGGAAAGCACACAACCTCACAATGGTTCCGCTATTCTGGATTCCCATTGGAACACACACACACACACACACATCTCACATAATGCCACCAAAACTGGTCATTATGTAGTTTCAAAAATATTTCCTTCTTCGGAACACATTTTCCTTGTTAACCACACCTGTAACGCCCCGAATTTTGGGTACGTTAAATAAAACATTTTATTATAAAAACGAAGCGAGTCCAGCTCGTTATTACATCATAAACCTTACAAAAGTACTTTTATTTACCAAACAAAGGGATCTAGGGTTCCTAACTACAATTCTTCCTGCTTCTCCAGCTCCTCGGCTCCGAACGCCTCCAAGGTGAATAGTTCGTCCTGTTCGTCTATCAAATCTGACATATTATACCGGTGTCGCCACCCATATAATATGCCAGGGTCACCACAAGGCAACACCATGAGCTACGAAGGCTCAGTAGTATAATCCTAATACTAGCATCGATTTCCACATGATAAGTACATAAGCAGAACATAAAGCCATATCATATCCACATTCATTTCATAATTATCGTTGCTGTCCAAAATCCTCGAAGTTCTTCCTACGTAACCCATCGTAGACCGTGTTGTTTTTACTACCTTTCTTTTCCAAAGTCTCCTTTTTAACTCACCCAATCTCGGTTCCGCCGCGCCGGGTTCCTGAGCATCCTCACAATGGTTCCGCCGCGCCGGGTTCCCGTTGGCACACAAAACTTGCATTGGCTCCTTTCCACGGATAACCAAGCCATATTACTAACAAGGCTACCACGTCCGACCTTATTGGCAATCTTCACAAAGGGCTACCAAGTCCGGCCACTTTGTGGTTTTCATAATCCACACGATGGGCTACCAAGTCCGGCCACATCGCGGTTTCAAAACACATTTCTCTTGTTAAACACACCCTAGGTGCCATGTTTCTAACTTCCTCGGTTTTCGTGTCACGTTCTCATGCAAGACTCCACGTGTGGGACTTTACATACAAACATGCATTCAATCAAGCCTTGAAATTAACACAACAAGATCTTCCAACTCTAGGTACAAAGCATGCTTGAACATCTTGTAAGTAAAACATGCATTTTCAATACCAAAAGATAACCTTATCTTACTTTAGTAGAACGATCAAAGTTACTTCCAAAACGTCATACAACTTATACAATACATAGAGTTGAAATGTTAAAATTACTTTATACTTGAAAAATGGGTAAGGATAACTACCTTAATCCGAAACTAGTCGGGGCCGAATAAGCTAGGTGGAATTTCTCCCGAATCTGGACCAAACTTCGGACGGCAGTAGCTCGGTCAACCTTTGGCCGAATACGATCATTCTTGGGTCCAGATCGAAGATCAAGAAACCCTCTACAACTTCCGTGAAGAAAGTTAATCCTAGAAACTACTCTAAGTAGGAGAAAAATGGTGAGGAAGGAGGTGACAGTAAGCTGTCCAGAAATTGGAAATCCGAAATTTTACTGAACTTCGGATGCCAATATCTTGGTCATTTCTTGACCGATTGGGGTGGTTCTTGGGCCTAACTTGAAGCTCTCGAAGTGTTCTACAACTTTCCCAAAGGAAGTTGGTTCTACAAACTAACTTAAGCAAGAGAAAACTGGGAATTTCCAAAGGGACAGTAGGCTGCCCAGAAATGGTTTCTAGAGAGAAGGAAGAGCAAAGCTTTGAAGGTGTGAGTTTTGAAGCTTGGAATGGCTTCTATTTATAGGCAAAACATTGGCTCTCTCTCCTCTTCTCCATGGCTGGCCCCCCTCTCTCTCTCTCCCTCTCTTTGACACTTGTCATGCCAACTAGAAAGATCAAGGCAAATCCAATGGCTAGGATTGTTTCTTGGGAGACTTGGTGGGCAAGAAGAATATTGGTACAAGATATTGTATTAAACAATTGGTAGATGTACAAGGGAGTACAATGGAGGTAGTTTCTTAGCTAGGAAGAAAGTATCACCAAGGATTTCAAATACAAGGAAGATCAAGCATGGTACAACCAAATCCCTTCCTCTTCCTTCCTTCCTTCCTCTCTCTCTCTCTCCCTCCCTTCTTGGCCGAATTTCTCTCCTCTCTCTCTCTCTCTCTCTCTCTCTCTCTCTCTCTCTCTCTCTCTCCCAAGTACACACACACATATATATACATGCATACAATGTACAAGAAAACAATAAACAAAAGGTACTTTGTACTTTGAGCCAAGAAACTTAATGACTAAGTTTTATCAACTAATAAACACATGTGTACCAAGCCATTTAAATAATCAACCAAGTACTAGATTAATATATATACATATGTACTTATGTATCTAGGAAGAATCAATACCCCAACATAAAATAATATGGAAGTACTTTAAGAATCTTAGTACTAAGTACTTCCTTGTTAAAATAATGTAGTACTTCTACACATGGGGTTTTAAGAAAGACTAGTTTATTAAGGCCCATGTACTAAGATGAAAGACTACCTTTTAACCATTGGGTAAAAATTTCCCTAACATCTATTATCCAATGGATAATAGTTATTAGGCAACTTAAAATAAATCCCAAAAGTACTTTAAAGAAATTAAAAAGTATTTTTCTTAATATTCTTAATACTTTGACCAAGTATACATTTAATATAAACAATTGGGGTTTCTATTATCCAATGGATAATAATTCCCCTAACCATTATTGTCCAATGGACAAAGAATATAACCATTTTGATTAAAAGAAAAAGAATATTAAAATTCTAAGGCTAGGGTCCAAAAGGGTCAAAAGTTCCAATGAGGGGCAAAACGGTCATTTTGAGGTAACTAGATAGCTTTCCAATTTAGTTCTTCTAACCGGATGGTGAGAAGCTAGTTAGACTTGCTAAGTGGGGCTAAAGTGCAAGAAACGATAGTTCAAGGGCTAAATTGCAGTTATCGGAAATTAAAGCAATATAACCAATTTAAACAAATAACTTGAATAAGAAATAAATTCAAGGGGCAAAAATGTAATTACGACAAATTATAGGATTTTAAAATTAAATCAAAGCAAATTCAAGTAATCAATAAAAATTCAAATATTTAGCGAAATTTTTAACGACTGAAATTCAGGGTCGTTACAACACCCTAGGTGTCATGTCTCTAACTTTCTTGATTTCGGTGTCTCGTTTTCATGCATAGACTCCGCGGTAGGACTTTCCACACAAGTATTCATCATTCATTTGTAATCTTGAAACTAAACTAGCAAGATCATCCAACTCTATATTATTTAGCATGCTCAAATCACAACTTAAAGCATAACGCCACATGTACGGACGCCCTTAGAGTGAAAAATCACTTATGCTCTATCAACAACCACAAGTAATGCAAGCAATTCATGTATACATGCTCATAACCATCCTAACGATCAAAATACGAATACTTACATTCAAACGTTAAAATTATTATCCATCGAACCTCGTTCTTTCTTTCTTTTTGGGAAGTTCAAAACAACATATGCTTTTCTGAAAAATAAAGTTGATAATTTTAACATACTCCCCTTTCTTTTCATCTTTTTAAGGAAAATACTTTTCATGTTTCTCATGCATCTCGACATTATAGGTGACAGATAATCTTATATACTTACGACGGATAACCTTATATACTTACGATAGATAACCTTATATACTTAGATTTAGAGTGCTAGGATAATCTACCGTTCTTCTGGGCGGTTGGAGAGTACATCGGTGATCGAGCGGAGTAGCTTCCTACGGAACGCTTATGGTAGCTTCGAAAGATAAAGATTTCTCTCGAAACTAAGTCTTGACTAAACTACTTAAGCTTTTTGGATCATGACGGTGGTGGAGTGGCGGTTTAGTGGCGGTCTTGGTTGAGTTTCTTAAAGAACTCAAGGAGAACTCAAGAACACCAAGAACAAGAAAGAACAAGAACAAAACACAAGCTTTTTAGAGAGAGAAGTTGAAGGATGGAAGGTGTGAGTTGAATGCTTGGACAAGGGTGCTATTTATAGCAAAAGTCTTGGCTATTACCCAAGAGATAAAATAGAGCGGCCTATTGTGGGAGAATGTGACACGGCAGTCCGGGTCGGAGAAGGTGATAGAGTTAGCTCCTTCTTAGATTGTTCGCGACACTGAGCCATCCGTAGCCACGCATGCCTGCTGGTGCGCTTCCGCAATGTTCATGATGGACTTAGTGATTTCAGTTCTAGTCGCAACTGTGAAGCCTAGCGCATCATAGAATGCCTTGAACTTAGTGCTCCCTTGCAACACCTTGACTGCTGCTTCAAGGTTAGGGATGACTCTCGGCTACTCGTGAGAAGCAATTTCATCCAAGTGGTCATAGTAGGAAGTCATATAGACCTCCTCATTTGTGTACTCATCCTTTTCAGAAAAGAAATTGTAACAGGCAGCTATATGGATAGCGCACTCATGCTCAGGGTAAGGGTTCTCGCATACGTCGTTAGGGCAGCCATTTCCAACCCTTAGCTAATTGGCTTCTAGCTTTCTCTGAAAGATTCTCCTTAGAGTCCAATAATCGCTTGTTGGATGCTTCATATGCCTGTGGTAAACACAGTACCTCAGACTCTCGCGATCCTGCCACGACGGCTCATTCTCAACCTCAGGCAACCTGAGTACACCATCGGTGACCCTTGTACGACTGTGGTGCAGAAGAGGCAGTAGCGACTGTGAAAGAGCGGTTGGACTTCCAGTTATCCTTGGGAGGTGGCTTCACAGTATGGGGGAGGTTATAAGCTGCCTCAAGGAGAGCTGAGAAGGTTGGGATTTTGATGTTCACCAGGAATACGCGATAGTCGTGCAGGATTCCGTCAATGCATATTTCGACCAAGTGTGACTCGCCCACTGGCTCGTGGCAGTCCACAGCTTTCTCCTGAAATCGCTTGATGTAGTCAATAATATCCTCACCATTTGGCTGGGTTTCCTTCATGAGGGATAAGGTAGTGACCTTCTCGCGGACTTGGAATAACTTATTGTAAAACTTGTTTACCATTTCTTCCCAAGTGGCGATCGAGTAAGGTTTAAGATTCACATACCAAGTGTATGCTCGCGAGGTAAAGGACTTTAAAAACTTGCGAAGGCAAAGGTTATGGTCACCAGAGTGGGCTTCGAGGGTTTCAATGAAACAAACCACATGCTCTTGGGCGCTACCCTCTTTGCTGTCGAATTTGATGAACTTTGGTGGGGTAGAAGCAAATTCCAACATTTGAAGGGGCACGGTGATTTCAAACAACAAAGTGGACAAGCGCAAGAGGTTAGTAAGCAAAGCGTGAGTAGGGAAGGTGGATCAAATGGTCGAGGGACTTTCTCTCAGTGTTTTCGTTGTGGTTCTCCTGATCATTGTGTTAGAGATTGTCTGGAAGCGGGTAAGGCAATTAAATGTTACAATTCTGGTGAAATGGGGCATATGTCAACACAGTGTACAAAACCTCGTGCACCAGCAGCATCTTCAATTGGCAGCATTCCTGTTGGACGCGGAGCTTCGAGTAGTTCTGTTGGTCGTGGTGGCGGAGTTGTCACCATCAAAATGTTGATCCCCAGCATAAGCCGATCATCCAAAAAAAGCAAAGGGCAGTCGTGCAGCACGTTGATGCTGTATTTGAAGAGGTTGATCGTTTGCTTGAGGCCAAAGCAATACGAGAGGTTTACTATCCTGAATGGTTATCCAACACCGCAGTTGTAAAGAAGAAGAATGGGAAGTGGCGTGTCTATGTAGATTTCACTGATCATCCAACACCATAGCCTGTTGATAGTGCTGTATGTGAGCTACGGGGTCTGCGTTTGTCTCGTAAAGTATGAACGTTCCATGCTTCACTCTGCTCGGCAACCTAGCCTCTTGCAACCTCCTTGCAAAGGGGGAAGCTGCTATGTTGCTTAGGGCCTTTCGTGCTGCTTCTCATGCAGTGACTGTCCCTTCTTCAAGTTCCTTCGACTTGCGGGCTGTGGCTTTGGCCCAATAAGCATCAGGCCTCTCGTACCTGTCCTAGTGATGCTTCCTTGTTTCATCCTCCTCTGGGGTGGAACTTTGGTCTCTGCTCCTCCTTTTTCGTGAAGAAGCCCCTCGTCTTTCCGGTGTTCGGCTTTTACTTCTGTTTCTCCTCTTTCATGGAGAAGCCTCGTATCGCCCTATAGTAGGACTCCTGCTCCTTCTTCCTCGTGAATGAGACTGCTTATGGACTACCAGAGTCCATCTGTCTCTCTCGGAATTCCTTCTTGAAAGTCTGAAATCTTCCGGGTGTTCTCGTACCCGTTGTAGTTCATGTATCTCGTACTCTCGTTTTCTAATCAAACGAGCGTACTCCTCGATTTCCTTCCTCTTTTTATCGAGGACATCTTCATTGTTATGTATACTCCTTGAATGTTCCACCGATGCCTCTCTTTGGTGGGACTTGCTCCTTCTCGTGGAGCCCGTAGTCGTCTTGCCCTGTCTACCAGTGGGCTTTTTCGGAGCACCTGGTGGAGATTTATCTCCTCCACCACTTAACTGGTCCTTTGGATTGAACGACGTGGCTGGATCTTCTTCCACCATGATTGTTTTTCAAGGAATTGGTTCATTTCCCACAGACAGCGCCAATTGTAGGGGGATGAAAACAATTGTTACTCTGAACGACACCAATCTTCAACGGCTTCACGTGCCTCTACACCGGAACCCTAGTTCGTCGTCGGAACCTAATCTACAAGACAGACAAAGGGTGAGCGCACCTTTGCTTCTCATAGCAAAGGCCCTCCGATGCCAAAGTTAGTATCACGAACTAATAACAAACCCTAATTATCAGTAGGAAAACAGTCTGAAATGCCCAAATATTGCGTACCTTTTTTCTCTAGGTTTACCTCGTATTTATAGACTCACGGATGCTTGCTGTGCAAGTATCCCTGTCGCCCTAGGATTCCTACCTCGTATAGGATTCCAAGACCTCATGGATTCTCGTTCCCTTATCAATTTATTACTTAAGAGTTCTTTTAGGACTCTTCTCGATAGCTGGCCGAACATCCCACTCTCGTTGGGTATCTTTCCTTTATACTCGGGATCTTATTCCTTAACGGAATATCATTGTTTCTGGATCCCTCTAGAATATTTATGTCGCCTTAATACTTCAAGTGGTCTTCCTAGTAGCTCTTTCCCTGTTCGGCCATCTCGTTGCCAGACATACCACCTGGACCAATGACCTTACATGCAACTGGTCCCTCTTCATGACTTCACCTGCCGTTTGTCCTTTATGCCGAACAGACTGCATGGACCAATGACCTCACACGCAGCTGGTCCTCATCACCGTTCACTACCTGGCAGTAAGTTCTCTTGTATTCACCATGTGCTTTCATATTCATCATGTGTTTGGCTACTAATTATATCTGTTCAGGAATACCTCCCTACAATTAGGTCAAGCATCATACACTATGCCTACGTCATCACAAAACACACCATGAACGACCACAAATACCAAGAAAATATAGAGAATGTACTATAACAATGTCTTAACCAAGTTATTTCTTATTCGGTTCTCACTAACGGAAGACCAACGGAACGAGGATAGCATCAACCAATCCAAGGGAGTCAATTAGACAAGTTTAAGATAGGTTAGGAGGTGTCCAAAAGGATTTAGAAGTGATTGGAGGTCAAAACAATCAACTGGTGAGCAGCAGGAGCAAAACTAGAGTTAAGCTCCTGGTATCGATACGTGCATAATCCGTATCGATACAATATTCACTGTCCAAAAAGATAAGCTTACTGCATCGATACGCCACATAATCCGTATCAATACCACGGGGCTTCGGGTAGCGATTTCAGCAGATTTTCAAGGCATGCTCAACAACCAAAATCCAACAACCCAAGGCACGAATCTACACCAAATCAACACATAAACACATAGAAGAGGTAAAGAAGTCCCTACCTCGCAATAATGGTTGAGATTCAAGCATTTTTGAATGAGCCCTAGCTTTTTGAACTCTGAAACTTCGATTTAAGCTCAACCCAAGGATCTCCGAGCTCAAGAACGAGAATGGAAGGCTTTAGGGAGGTTGATTCTTGAAGCTTTTGTAAGATTGAGTAGAGTTTTGAGTGAGGGGAGAGGAGAGAGAAAGAGATCGGCAGGGAGAGGGGGAGAGGAACGGATGAGAGAGAGAGAGAGGAGGGGAGATAAAATGATCTCCTATTTCTCACACACCCCTATATATACTCACATATCTCTAAATCACACACACACACACTCCTATCTCTATTCTTTCACTCTAGCACTCAAACCAAAGTATCCACAACTGGCTAAATTGTTCCCCCGCCCTAACTGGCTAAAAGTTGATTAATAAAATAGAATTGCAAACGTTTTACAAATGACCAAGTAGAGACCGATCTCCAGATTGGGCGAGAGGGGTGCCTTAAAAACCTTCCCCTCTCATAACCTGGCTCCCGAACCTAAGATATTCTAGTGACGACGGACCAGAATCAAGCCTTTTTGAAATCAAACAACGTAGCGTTACGTTTCAAGTTCGGTTCCTTGGGTGGTGAACTTTCAAACCCAAGTGGTGACTCTGAATTGAGCATTTCTTGCGCTAAAAAGGGACGCACCCAATCTGTCCTTGTGACGAATTTTTGGGGCGTGTGCCCACAGTGGCGACTCTGCTGGGGACTTTCAGCATTGATCTATACTTAGAGTTTAATACACTTGAGAACAATCCTTCAAAAGTTTGTCAAAACAGTGAGCTTCGCTGCTGAAGAATGGAATGGTGATTAAATAGGATCCTCGTATCAAACCAATCTTGACTAAGACTTTTCCGATTGTTCACTTGTGTAGTTTTCTCCAAGTATCAATTAATAAAGTGAGCCACATTTTAGAAGGCATTTGCAAACATTGCGATTCTATCTAATTAATCAAACTTTTGGCATCTTCAATTGCATCGATGTTGGCTAGCTGCGTTGGCGTGTTTTGGGTAACCGGCATAGTTTACTGGAACCCGGGGTCCTCGAATGTCCAACAACCTTGGATGATGATAAGTCATTCTACCATTTGATCGTTGCTTTGCATTATGCGTTGCAGCGAGTGGTGTATCTTGGCTTTAGTTTGAAGAACCCCTCTCAAACCAAAATCGGCCTTTGCATATACAAAGCTCTAAAAGTCTCCAAACTACGATAGGTACCCGCAGGTTAAGATTATTTGCATCTAACCCCCATATACTGCCTATGTGTTATCGCTTTCCCTATCGCATGCACTGTACATACATACCATTCTGCGTAAACAGTACAACAAAAAAGGTCTAAGACGACGAAACAAATTGTTTGCCAATTGCATGCTTTTCGTCGCCAAAGTTGTTTCCTACGAAAAAAATTTGTCGTCCCATTCCTCTATCTTTGTTTCACGCAGAAGACCCCTGACGATGAAAAATGCATTTTCCTCATCAATGACTCCCCATGGCCGACGAATTAATTCCTCGCAATATGTTCTCATTACCAACAAATTAATTCCTCGCCATCAATTCTCTTTTCGTCACAAAGTAATTTAATGCTTTTTTTTGAAAAAACAACAGCGAGAAAAGTATTTCTCGTCCAAAAGATTTTTTAGAAATAATTATCTGGTAATTGGAGAGAATTTATTGTGTCGCTAATTTACGATTGTTTTTATTTTTTTTTTCGATTCACCTTGTCCATTTAAAGCACTCCCAAATCTAATCAACAAAATTTTACACAAAGGGAAAAAAATGGCTGAAACATAAGAATGCATCTTATAGAAGTCACTAATAACCTTCATATTACCATAAACAGCTAAACAAAGTAATAAAGGTTTTAAGGTGTCCATTCACTGTCCAAAAAAAACCAAGTTAACTGAACATAGATAATAACATAAGTGATGCACTTAATGAGTAGTGGTCGAAGACACGAAACAAAAAGGAAAAGTTGTTGGACGACCCATCATAACAAAAAGAAGTATCAACACAAAAAGATCTTGGCCTTATCATATATACCACCAACCTTCTGTGTAAGGACCTGTATTTTTCGGATATTATTTAAAAGTTTTATAAATGTTAGAAATTGAGGAAAATTTTGAAATTTATTGAGTTTGTTTGATTTGGGGTTAATGTGTTAGAATCGCTATTTGAGTGAGTGCAAGTGTGATTTGTTTGTGTGCTAGTATATAAGTGTAGGTGTGTGTGTAGGAGAACAAATTCTCCCATTTCTCTCTCTCTCTTCTCCCGATCTATCTCTCGGCTCTCCCTCTCTCTCAGCTCAATCCCTCTCTCCCTCTCCAACACTCAAAACTTCAACCATTACTCAAAACCCATGGCAAATAACCTCCAATCCTTCATCCATTCTCGTTGTTGAGCTTGAAATTTCGTGGGTTTCGCTCGGAGGAGGAGATTTGGTTGATTTTGAAGTTTTCGGAGTCTAGGGCTTGCTCAAATCGTGTGGGTTTCGATCATTGACTTGAGGTAGGGATTTCTTACTCTTGTTATGAGTTTATATGATGATTATGTGCCTAAATCGTGCTTTAGTTGGTTGAAATTTGAGTTTGTGATCGTTCTTAGTTTTTCTGCAAAATCGCCTGCTGCTGCATTGGTACCAATACCTACTTTTTGAGGTATTGGTACCTTGGTTCTGATTGCTTACAGGATTTGTTTGGTATCAATACCTAATTTTTGAAGTACCAATACCTACTTTTTGAGGTATTGGTACCTTGATTCGGTTTGCTCACTGGATTGATTTTGTACCAATACCTACTTTTTGAGGTATTTGTACCTTTGTCTCAGAAAACTGTTCTTGAACTTTATTGATCATTCATCTATTGTATTGGCTCCCGATCACTTCTAACACTCTCCAATCATATTCTAATCAACTCTAAACTTAATTACTTGGGTTCCAATAATTCGTTGATTGTTCTAATCCTTGCGATACTCGTTAAAGGTAATCTTTGTACCTTTGTAAATGGAAAATGAACCGTAAGGTTGTTTAGGTGTACTGTAGGTTATATGAGGCGTTGTGGTGAGTGTGATGGGTAGTCGTGAGTTTGGTTAGTGATACAAAAGGTAACTTAGTAACTCGTATCCTTGTGATTTCGTCTCGCTGATCACTCTAAACTCCTCGAGCTCTCGTTTTATGAGATTATAGTAAATAGGCTAGTGGTTAGCGACTCGTAAAGTTACCTATGAGTTTAGTATGCTATGTAGGTTATGGTGATATACTTCATGGAAATGTGTGCGCTTATCTATTTGTTGGTGTATGTGACGGTTGATGACTTGTAGCATAATGAGATATGAATGATTGTTTGATGTTACGGACACAACGAAAACTTGACACTACGGGTATCACCACGAGGTGGTGAGACGACCGGAATCGACACTACGGGTATAACCATGGACATTCGGTGAGACGACCGGAACTATGCAAATGAACGGGTATCACCATGGACATTCGGTGAGATGACCGGAAATGAGCGATACATGCGAGAACCTTGGATGTTATGATATGAGATTATCGGAAAAAGAGAGAAACATTGGTTTTCACTAAATTGGATTGTTCGAAAGGGAAAAGGATTTTTCTATTTAAAATCCTCCAGCTATTCTTGAGCGAATTAACGGTTTCCGGTATTCGTGCACAGAATCAACGGACTCCGGCTATTCAAGCTCGAATCAGCGGAGCTTGACCACTATAGGTCACGTATTTCTATACATTGTATCTATTTGGGAAAACAAAAGAGTTTTGATGACATATGAGAATGAGGAAAGAGAATTGTACATGAAACGAGGAAATGTGGAAGATTGTGAAATGAGAATGAATGTGGAAACACACATGACGTGATAAATCGGTTGAGAAACCAAATGTTGATTATTTGTGATTGATGTGGGGATGTTTGTAGCACTGGTATGACGTGTGAGATGATAGGTGTTGTTCATAGGATTGTCTAGAATCCTTTAGCCATAGTGAGTTGCTTGCCGATAGCCATATAAACCTTGGGCATATCTGTTTATATTCATTCACTTTAGATGCATAGCTCATTATGTTTCCTTATAACTTGCGTATAGATTTCTCTACTGGGCTAGTGTAGCTCAACCTATCATTTTCAGGTACATTGCAGGTCATAGTCATGGAGTGCTTGGAGTTCATGTTGTGGTTGTCGATTAAAGCTATTTTCAGAGAATACTTGTCTATCTTTGTAACTTAAGCTACATGGTATTGTATTTTCTATTGTGGAACTTTGTAATTTATTGGGCAAATTTGTGTAATTGGGGACTGAATTACCTTTTGGGTTATTAATTGTAGCTCCGGTGAGGATTTTAAATTATAAAATGTTATTATTATTTATATTGAAAATCGAGGGCGTGACATTCTGCATATCCAATCTGCAAACGCGAAATAAAAGAAAATCATTACTATGTTTCGCTATCAACTACTGTACATTTAATTACTTGAGCCTAAAGCCAATTAAAGATGAAAGTTATGAGCAAAACCTAATACAAAGTAGATTCAATGCATGCTCATTAATGATTCAACCAGAAGCCCCTCTCAATTATACTAGTCAAAAATAATTTCGTCATATCCAAAACATAAGGTGCACATACATCAACCAAGAAAAAAAATTAAACATCCATTAGATAGACTTTATCATTTGTGAGAGCACCCAACATGAAAGTCCTAAATTTTAAGCATTTACTATTATACTTTAGACAAATATAGTCAAACAATAAATGAAAGCTCTGAACACTATGAAATATGAGAACAATGTCGAATTTTAGAGGAAAAGCCAGAACTTCAATCACATCTAGGAAATCACATTAAATCCAACAATGTATCTAATCAAACTATGAAAGTCAGGATTTCACGTTCAAACACGTTTCTGTTTTTCATGGTTACTATCACTTTCACTTGCACATTCTAATATTCAAAACTTAACTCTTACTATGAGATTTTCACCCGACTTTTTATTGATATGAAAAATTGAAGAGAATAACCCTGGGATGGAAGTCGGCATTATTTGACCAACATAATTAGAGGTGCTAGTTCTGTTCCGCACTTTATAAGATGCAGAAGAATTTCTAATAATACTGTAGTGCATGGTGTGGACTCTAGATATATTGCGTTTACCACTAGACTGCCATGTTCAACTTTAGCCACCAACAGCTTAATTTGATATCCGGAATCCACATGTACTAACAAAGTAATAATACAGAGAGGGAGGGGAGTTAAGGATACTTATTGATGCAGTGATGAGGAGGAATGTGGAGTTTATGGAGTTCAATCCTTTCAATAATGGAAAGCAAAATTGCGGGGTAAATTACTTCCATCCAACATGCTGTTCATGTGCTCCTTGAATTCTCAATATATTCGCTGAATCCATTCCCTTGGTGTTTTAAATACTCCATGATCATAGCTGTCATCAACTCCATCTACTTGTTTGAATCTAAAAGCACATCTATCTTTTGCCGTTGTGCTTGCCTTTCCTCTTGATATTCTTATACCAGTGACTCGAGATGCAATACATATTGACTGTTGGCTGCAGATGCAGCAGTGGTCCTAAGAGATGAGGAAGGCCTCATACCCAATCCTTTAACATATCCTGATTTTTCCTTGAGTGACTTGATTGAAAGCTCCTCTTGTGTCATTAGTGTTACACCAGCCTCAGTACAATGTTCAGCCTCTACCTCTATGATCTTGCCCTTTTAAAATGTAAAACAACATAGAGTAATAAGATTTAAGCTTTAGATATTTTAGCAACTAAAGTAAATAACCAAATATATGTACATAGTTCTTCTCGGATTCTTCAGAGATCCACATTTTTGTATCTTCATTGAAGTGGGTAGATTTGTAAACTTCTTTCAAGTCTGGCACACGATTCACATTGGTTTGCATCTGATCAATTAGTTTTTGAACTAGTGAGGAGATTAAGCATATTTGCATTCTAACAACTACAATATAAAAAAACTCACCATTGCATCTACCCTCATTGGGATGGACTTCGAACCACATCTATGTTTGGACTTCATTTTGCTCCGGTTCTTTATGTTTTCAGTTGATTTGTTCTAAAAAAATAGCCAAAAAAAAAAAGAGGAGAAACAAAAATTGCAATTGATTAATTGCCCATAGCATTACAAGCCGAAAAGGAAAGTACCGTGTAAAAAACATAACCAACCCAATTAAACTTGTTGAAACAATTTTTCCACATGTCCTATACAAAATGAAACCAAAATAAGCTCAAGTAAAAACCAATATCATGAATCAGTGATTAAAAGTTTGTGCATGCATTTCCACATAAATGAAACTGTAACTTGTGCATTTCAATTAAATATGTTGAGGTAAAAAGGAAACTAAACGTGTGCACTTCACTGACCTGAAAATAAATTAGTTCGTGCATGCACTTCACTGACTTGAAATTTGGTATCACTCCATTTCTTATCAATTAGACCGATCCACTGTTCGTGACTGACGCCAGATGGTGGGTGGCTTCTGGCATACTCTAGCCCCTTAGTACTCTTAAGCTTCTTGTACTTTTTGTAAGGTGTATGGCTGTAATCACTCAGTCTACGCCAAAATTTTCTTGCCACTGCCTTCTCGATATCTATGGGATCTCCCTCCAAGTTAAATTGATCCTGCCAAAGCCAATAGCAAATGTATTGATTAATATGAATTGTGATTTAAGTAAATAAGAAAATATTGTAATTACCTTAATGCGTTGAAACATAGGTGCCTTCACACTTTCATCTGCAACTTTCCATCTACGGATAGTAAGATCTTCCAAATTTGTGCGAACCTCTACACCAATCTGTGTGGCAAGTTTACAAGCATACTTCCCGACAAGTGCACGAAAACACTGTGGGATGGGAACAAGAAGTTTTCCTTCTTTGTCGAATACTTGTTGAACCATCAAGCCTCGTGTCGGGCCACGGATAGGTCTATCAGCAACTATTGTTATAATGAAGCTATGTTAATATAGTAAGCGCCAAGCTTGAGCAAAAAAAATAAAGTGCCAAAAGAAGTGCTTAAATATACTGTCAAAAGAAAAATGTAAATAATGTTTAAAGCTTACTGATAGATGCTACAAAGGGAGCTGTCTGAATCTCCTGCTCAGCATCAAAAGGTTGTGGAGGTTGGGTACCCACATCTGGATGTGGGGTTGATCAGGTCACCCTCTCACAGATGGGGCTCGCGTCGTGTTATTTTTTGGTAGGGGCTTGTTGAAGATGCAATGTTCCATGCATTTGAGGTTCCACTTGCATCCTTACAACCTAAAATACCAAGAGACAATGCAAAAGTATGGAGAATGAGTAAAAGAAGAAACTTTGATGATAAAAAAAGTATAAGTAGAAACAGATAAAGCATGATAACATATGTCCATTGACTTGATAAGGTATGAAAACATAAGCATGATAACACATCCTATCAAGTACCTCTTGGCTCTTGCTGAAAAGAGTCATTAGTCTTATGTGAAGCCACAGAGTACCTCTTGCTGAAAAGAGTCATTAGTCTGATCAAAGTCTTAATCAGTACTATCATCCTCATTACCAGGTGAGCTGTCATCATCTGCCTCAGCCTTGATTAGTTTGCCATTCCTCTTTCACAGGTACGTAATGAATGAAACCGCTTAAAGAAGCTTGTATATGCTTGAACCCCATAGCTTGCACCCTCTTTTCATTCTCTTTGACTTTGTTGTTTCTCATCCTCTCATATTCATTTTAGTTCTCTTTGACTTTGTTGTTTCTCTTCCTCTTGTAACCATTTTGCTTCTATTTTGCGAAGTCACCTGGTTTCACCCATTGTTTATCGCTTTTAGACATGTTATGCACTATAAGCAATAAAATGATAGATCATAATGTAGAGAAAGACAATGATCCCAACAAGACACGTTATTAATATCTTCTTTAGATTAACAAAAAAGTACATAACATAAACATTTGCATAAACGGCTTCATGAGTTCCACACGATTACTAATTACCAACAAGAAGACAAGGACATTCATTCACATATTGACATCAATAACTTCATGAGTTCAAAACGATTACTAATCACCAACAAGAAGACACAAATGTTCATCCACATATAAAGCATAGCAGATAAGTTAAATATCATAATCCATATCAATATCCATATCAAGATCCATATCATCCTCAAATATTTCTTGCTCTTCTTCAGCTTCTGCGTCTACATTGTCTTCCAATATTCCATCTGATGGCACTACCACCGAAATTATCTCAACATCAACATCATCCCAATGACATTGGATATCGTCTTGAATGTTAATTGGCATAGCTGATCTCATGTTCTCTTGTTGGAACGCATCACCAGATTCTGGGGTATGAAATGTTTCACCATTACCCACCTCTGGTACATCAAACACACCCCTTTGTTGGACTCGTTCAACGACTTGCCAAGGTTCACCCTATTTTTGTATCTTTTAGGTAAAACACTTGCTTTGCTTGACGTGGTAGAATAAATGGATCAGATTGATACCACCGACTTGTAACATCAATGCTAATGCAATATGTGTCAGTTCGTATTGTTCTATTTCTGCTGGTATTGTTTGTATTATACCATTCACATTGAAACAATATTACATTAATTGTTCTGACACATATAATTGAGTTTCCAAACTTTGCTCAAGTGACCATAAAAGTTATGCATTTTGCCATCATAGTTCCCTTCTGTAAGCAAACCCCTATTCTGACTCGTTTTTCGATCATCTAGTTCTTTAGTATGAACCTTACACCAGTAATTATGCAACCTGAGTGCTCTTTCACTAGCAAATTTGGACCATTAGCTAGCGACCATAATTCATTGGTTGCCTCTGGTGACTCCTCAACCCTCAATGCATTTATCTACCACCACATGCAAGTTGAAAATAATATGTAAGGTCAGCTATAATACAGCTTGATAGTATTTGGCACACAATGAAATCGAAAAATATCTTACTCTCTTTGTGAACCACTTAGGAAATTCTTCCTGTTGTGTATGTATTATGTCATGCCCACTCTGAACTTGTAATTGATTCTTGTGCTCCCTACTAAAAAGAATGTGATTACTAGGTAAAATGCTATTAATATGCAACATCAATACTATTGAGAAGGGCAAGCATAAGTAACAACACATGAAAAACATAATCTAAATACTTCTCCACCTCAGGACTATTGTACAACAAGAACCAGTGAGCCTTATGACGAAGCTCTTGTGACATCTCACCATCCCTTGTGACTTGCCCAATAGGACGGGTTGTTTTCATGAACACTGTTAAGCCTTGGCGCCTATTGCCCAAATCTTCATTCCTTTCATGTCAATTATGCATAGTTTCGATCCATCAAGATACATTGTGCAAAAAGTTAAACACTCCTTAACGATATACACCTCTATAATGGAACCTTCTAGTCGGGCTTGGTTTGAAACGAACTTTTTTAAAGTTGCAAGAAACCTTTGGAGAAAATAAATTCAGAATAAGATTATATATGCCTTTTGAATTTTCAACACAATTATTGATTCAACAAGATTATCGTTCAATCGAGTACATCCACCGATATTGCACCGGTCCTCCGAGAATAGTCTCACACAGCAAGTGAATTATTAAGTGGACCATCACATCAAAGAAGGCTGGAGGAAATATTTTTTTAAGCTTGCACAAGATATGGATCGCACGCTCCTCTAATTGTTCAAGTTTGCTTCGTGTCACTATCCTAGAGCACAAGTCTTGGAAAAAGGTACCTAATTCAAATAGTGCTATGCTAACTTCCTTATCCACAAACCCACGCATTCCAGTTGGAAGAATTCGTTGTATGAGTACATGGCAATCATGGCTTTTCAACCCAGTTAACTTTTCATTTGAAGTATTCACACATTTGGATATGTTTGCTGCATAACCATCCGGATACTTGACAGATTTTAAGAATTCAAAGAAAGCCTCCTTCTCTTTTGAGGTCAAAGAAAAGCTAGCCTGAGGCTTGGCATATGATCCATTGGGACATTTTGTAAGCCATAGCTCTTTTCGTATGCCCCTATCTTGCAAGTCCCTTTGTGCGTTATTTGTGTCTTTTTCCCTCAATGCCCAACATTGTTCCAAAGATATTCTCACAAACATTTTTAATCACATGCATGACATCAATGTTGGGTTGGAGGTTTCTATTTTTAAAGCCTAATAGCTCATACAAGATGCTTATTTTGTCCAATTTGATGCAAAACGAGGCCTTTTCTTCTTTCTTGGATCTTTTCGAAACTCGACCACCGGTAAAGAATCCAATTGTTGTATTTTTTCCACCGGTATCTCCAAGGATCTCTTTTGCTTCTCTTGTTTTCCATTGTAAGCCCCCATCTTTCGGCGCTCAGGGTGGTTCTTAGGTAAGTAGCCTCGATGGTTAATGTATGCTTTCATACTCCTCAAAGATTCAAAATATGGTTCGTCGTTGCAAGAGTAGCACGAAAAATGACCCTTCGTTCTCCATCCTAACACGTCACCAAATGCGCGCTAGCCAATCGTGAATTGTGAAAAATGATGATGCACGTAACTTAAAAGTCTCCCCACTTGAGGCGTCGTAAATTAATGCACCATTTTTCTCCAACTCCTTCAACTCGTCCACCAAAGGCCGCAGATAAACATCAATATCAATTCCTGGTTGCTTATCTCGGGAATAAGCAATGACAACATGAAAAATGGCTCCTTCATGGCTAACCAAGGTGGCAGATTATAAGGAATAAGAATGACAGGCCACATGCTGTATGAGTTGCTCATATTCCCAAAAGGATTGAACCCATCAGTTGCCAATCGTAGCCTAACATTACGAGGGTGTTGGGCAACCTCAGGATGTTGCAAATCAAATTCCTTCCACTCATCAGCATCCGCAGGATGCCTCCATTTCTCCCCATCCACACATTTCTCCTTGTGCCATTTCATGTCATTGGCTGTCTTCTCCTTCATGTACAATCTTTCAACCTAAGAGTTATAGGAAGATAATGCAACACCTTATGGAGAATCTTCTTACCCCTACCACGACTGATTTTTTACCTAGATGTATTACACTTTGGACATTTATCTAGTTTTGCATTCTCCTTCGAAAAGAGTACACAATCTCTCTCACATACATCACTGAGCTCATACGACAAACCCAACTCACGTACCTTCCTGGCTTCATAAGTTGACTTAGGAACCAAGTTACCTTGTGGTAAAAGTCTAGAAAGGAATTTTAAGAGCCTAATAATAGAAGAATTGGTCCAACAGTTCGTTACCTTCTCATTAAGCAACTTAATGACAAACTTCAACAAAGTATAATCTGTACCACCTAGTGGGAACAACTCACGTTGGGCATCATTCAACAATTGATCAAAGTTTCGCACTTCCTCTCGTTGGGTCGTATCCATTGAGTCTGTTCTTATTCAGTCTTCCACCAAGGCATCGATGCCACCGAGATTCCCCACCTGGTAGTTTCCCATTTCACAAGGATGCAACATATATGATACACATGCATGGTTCCCAGTGTTCATGCCAAGTAGTGTAACTTTGCACAATTCCATATTGAAACAAATGAAGGTGCACTTCTTGAAGATTTTGTTGGCGACAGTTCACACATTTCCGACACAGGCACAAAATATTACCTTGTCGATCACCAACAGCTGATGCATATTCAAGAAATGAATTGACGCCATCGAAATAACGTTGACTTGTTCTACCATGAGCAGTGCTGCCCAATTTCATCCAACTCTTATCAATTACTAAATGCAAAGCATGGTCAGAGTTGAGTTGTCAAAGTCATACTAACTGTGTCATGCATCAAATATTATCATTTTTATTTTTATCAATAATTAAGGCTTCTCTAGTGATACAAATTTGAACGATGCCTAACAACTCTCTGGTGCCAATAATTGTCAATTGAGCATACTTTTTGCATTTCCAATCTCCTTCTTCTTTGATTGGAGAAATAGACAAAGGAAGATGAACTAAAGAACAAGTGAGTGCATTGTACGTATGAGCAAAAAATGACTATAGTAAACAAAGTCAAATATAACAAAATGAAATTCAGTATAAGCCATTGAATCTGGACTAGTGCAATGGCAATATAAGGTCAGAAAATATGTATTTGAAACCAATAACCTGCATTCGAGTAGAATGTAAAGAAAGTCAAATATCACAATAAGAGACTTATTGTAACGACCCAAATTTTGACCGTAATTTTTATTTTTATTTTATTTTCTTTCCTTCTCAATAAAAATTCGTTCCAAATTTTATTTAGTTAAATTAACTAAATTTAATAACTAGATTGATTATTATTATTATAAGAACATGTATATGTGTATATTTGTGTGTGTGTGTGTGTATATATATATATATATACACACCGAGGTGTGCCAGATACACCATAACATTTTTCACCCTAAAATTTCAACCCCATGAAACGCACGCGGGATTTGGTTCCCAATTTCGTTGGCACCCCTCTCCCTCATCACTTCCTTATCTCTCTCCCTCTCTCTCTCAATTCCCTCCCACACTCCATCACCTCCACACTTATCCTCCCACACTCCCACCTTCCTCCACTTCCTCCTTTATCTCGGCACATAGTTATAGAGAAGAGAGAACCCAATTCTATTTTTTTCCCTAGAGCTAACCGGCCATCATGATCACTTTCATTAATATTATTCCTTCCTTTCTTTCATTTTTTTTCCTTTACTGTGCTATTAACAAAGAGAGAAGGCTACGTCATATACCTTCTTCTCCTACAAAATCCATTCCCCCTCTTATTCTCCTTCACCATTTCGGCCACACACATAGCCTCGTTCCGGCCTGGAAACGACGGTCCACGAACAACCTTGTTCCTCTTCGAAACATCTCGAAAAATAGTCCCATTTAAGCTCCCAGGAACCGCTCCAATACAGCTGCAACCTGGCCCCGTTCAAGCTTTGAAACTACCAAACCAGCTACATTTCAGCCCTGAACACAGCCCGTAATCGGTCCCAAATCAATGCAGAAACTGCTGCAAAATAGTCCCAAAAACCAGCCCCGAAACAATCCCGTTTCACTCTGAAAACAGTCCCGGATCGGCCACCCCAAGGTCCCCATTCCGATTGCCTTCTCCGTTTGTTGAAAACCCACCAAAACGATTCCCTACAGTTCCAACGGAACTCGAGGTAGATTAATTGCTCCCCTACTTCCTCCTAAGCATATTATGTGATTACATATTCATTTTGATGTTTCAGAATGAACGAAAACGATCCGAACCGTCACACGCCGGAACCAGTCAATCCCCTGTGTTTCACGGCATGAACACGGTGATGTTTTCTAATACTTTTGCTAAAACCACACTTTGGTCCTTCAAATTACACTAGTATATGATTTTGGCCCAACTTACAAGTAACGTGTTATTTAACAATTACAAGTAGCACCTCTGCAATCATTAAAGTTATGGCTTTTAACCTTAATAATGTATTTGCCTCTTGTTTATACATTTTTTTTTATGTAAGCTTGATATCCAGACTTGATAAAAATATTTCATGATCGTATTACCTTTGTCAAGTACTGATATTAGTATATTATTTAAAATTAAAGTTATTAACTCCATATCATTATGAAACAATGTATACGGGTACTCTTTTAGTTATTAAAGTATTTTGAAAACTATTTTAAAATAACAAGACCCAAATACTGTTATTGGTTAGTTTAAGGTACCTTAAAATTGTAGTTAACGAAATGTATTACTAAATATCATAAGTTAAACGTGCAGCAGCGTACATAGATTAATTATATATTACTTTAAAACTTATTATTTACTTAGTGAAGTAAAATGTTTAAAACTTAAAAATTTGGAATAAAATACTTGGTCAACAGAACAAAATAGTTCAAGAGGCATCGGCCTAATCATAATTAAAATATTATGTGTTTACTTACTCGCACAATATTATTTGATATGTACTTTTTATCTCAATGAAATGTATCATGCTATGAATTGAGCTGTTATTGATTGTATCATGTTGTACGTGCTAGAATGGACTTAGGTTCACTGGGTGGTTACGAGTAGTGACTCATGTAGACGATGTTAAGGAAATGAAAATTGGTAAAGTGTTGGAAGTGTGAGTGTGTGGATCCATGGTGATGGCAAGGGTAACCAATGGGGCCATATGTTAAAATTGGTAACCAATGGGGCCCAGTGTTGAGAAATGTTGTGATGCTAATGTCTAATGTGTAATACCCGTCCCGGATATTTAAAATCTTAAACTCATATTTTAATTGAATTATGTGTTTTTGGGGTTAACTCATATTTGGTGGGTATTTAACTAAATGCCATTGGTCGGAGCATAAGTTGGGACGTGGTTCCACTTGCATATGATAATTTTCCTGTGCCCTTAGATAACAAAATATCCTGGGGATAATTATCTTTTCCCATTCCTATCTTGTTCGGCGGGGGGAGAGAGAGAGAGAGAGAGAGAGAGAGAGAGAGAGAGAGAGAGAACCGGACGGAGAGGAAGAGGAGTTAGGATTTGAAGCCGTTTATCTTGAATTAAGGTTTGATCTTGTTAATTCTTGCTTCCTTGTTCTTGATTTCATACTTCTCTAGCTTCAATTCATGTCTTAGCTGTTAGTAATTTGTTTTAATCAACGGGTATCTGTAATCTTAAGGTGGGGAGATTAATAAGTATTTGATATCATGAAGTTCGTAATATAATTGAGATAAGGACGGGAGTGCAATTATAATTCTGTAGTGTGGTGAATTATAATTAGTTAAATAAGAAATAGAATCCTGGTGGGATTAGATTTTCTTATTTACACTGGGAGCCCAGACTTATTACTCCTTAGGTCCCTATCGTAGCCCTATATATACACGTTATGCTCTTTAGGTCAGGTTGATGTTCTTCTATTATTCAGTAAATAGAGGCAGGCTTAGAGAGAGCAAACAGATCACGAAAGATCCACACTCAGTTCGTGTTCTAGACATGTGGGGAATACGGTAGAAGATCGTAAGGTACGATCGAGCAGTATTCGTGGTTTATAGCAAGGCGTGCTATAACAAGTTCAACCAGCGTTCGTGTCGCAGGGAGTTGTGGTAAAACCCTAATTCTGCCTTGTAGGGTTTTTATTTTTGTTGTCTAATCTGTACGCGTTATTACTGGGTCTTGGGGATTCAGTTTCCCAACAGTGGTATCAGAGCAGGCTGTAATCATGCGTATGGATTAAACATGCCATGTTGTCCGTAAGTTATAGAAGGTAGAACGTAGAACTGTGCTAACTCTGTTTTGCAGCGTTCTTACCCAACTATTATGGTCGCCTGATTTTTGTTGATTTTATGTGATTGGATCCCACGATAATTTTTTCGTGGTTATTGTTATTTATTGGGTACCACGATTATTTTTTGTGGTTGTAATAATTAACATAGCATGTGTTATTTATTGGGTGCCACGATTATTTTTCGTGGTTGTAATAATTAACGTAACATGTGAACTCCAATGTAGGCATAAGATCAATGTTTGTATGTTTCTTCGATTGTAATAGCATTCGACGGTTATTCGGAGATCGAAGATGGAAGATACAAAAGATACAAGTTGTTTGGCTTGCAACAGATTTTTTCCAAATTCGTAGGGTCTGATTGCAGGGCTGTTTCGACCCAGTAAAAGTTGAAATTAGGAAATCTGTTCTTCACAAAAGTTGTAGATAATTGAATTTGGAATCCAACCCAAGTTGAATCACTTTATTTGGAGATCGGATGAGGAAGATATGGCCAAAATACTGAAGGCTGTGCAGTTTAAGCGGGAATATGTCAAATCCGAATTTTCTTGCCTAAGCACGGTTGGATTTTGGTTTCCTTGATTGATTCATAGTATCTTAGTCTTCCACACAAGTATAGCTGAAGGATTTCAAGTTTGGAAGGATTCCTTGTTGCTCAAGTATTGCATCCTTGACCATAATAGCTGGATTCTTTATCTTGTGTTTCCTTATTATTTGTGTTTCCATATTGTTTGCATATGTGATAGTTTACCATATTGGGACAACATGGTGATAATTGGCTTTGACCTAGATCGTGGTTTTGCAAACTCGAAAATTTTGATAACCCTCACAAATTTTTTTAAATAACTAAGTGTGAGAGGGAGTTTATTTTTTTATAAATTCCACGGTCTCCATTACTAGTATGTAGATGATGTAATTAGTTTTATGTGATGGTTTTAGAACCTTCCCCTCCATCGGGCAAAATTAATTATGGCCTTGTCGGTACAAACTTCTTTAAAGGATAGGTCTATGATAATTGTTTTATGAATTACTTCACCATCTGAGGTAATTCATAACGGAACAATGGGTCATGGGGCTAGGTAATGGTATACACTTAGTTATAAATAATAGTATCCTCACCATCTGAGTCACTATTATTATTTATAGGACCGAAACTATATTGGCTATTTAATTTTGCTTGGCACGATATAGTGTCTAAATAGTAAAATTAAAAGGTTGTGCCTATCTACACAAATGATAAAGAGTAGAGACTTCCCATCGAGGCATGCTTTTTACGGTGTGTAGGGTTGCCAGTGTTTTTCTTTTAACATGTGGTAGAGGGAACCAATATTAAAATGAAATTCAAAGTTTTTATTGCCCTTCATAATTGTTGTTATGTGATTCTCAGATTCAAAAATGGGTTTTTTTTCAATCCACTTGTCATTATTCTCAAAGAAAATAAACTTACTGGATTGAATTATATTGACTGAAAAAGGAACTTGGATATTGTGTTAACTGCTGAATGGCACAATTTTTGTGCTGTCTGAGGTATGCCCTCCTAGACCTGATGAGAATGCCACAGAACAGAAAGTAAAATTTCATAAAAGATTGGTGAGTATCACCCATGTTGAAAGGACGCCGATTAAGGATCATGTTCTGAAGATGATAGCTCTTCTTAATGAACTAGAGATCCTTGGAGCTGAAATTGATGGGGAAACCTAGATCGATTTCGTCCTTAACTCACTGTAGTCTGAGAGTTTTAAGTAATTTCACCTGAACTATTATATGAACAAAATGTATTTATCTTTGGTGAAACTTCTTAAGGAACTCCAAGCAGCTGAGGGTCTTTTGGTTGTGAAGAAACCACCATCAGTGTTAGTGCCAGAGAATGTGACACCCCGCTTTCCGGTAGCCGGCGGTACTGCAGAATGGCAGGCTCCGTCCGGACCGGAGGGGGGTAAGTTATGGTTTATAAGAAAAAGATCCCTCCTACTTGTACAAGGCCTTTTAAAGCCGTGAGGGCGGGCCAAAGAGCGTAGGAACTTCACAGTTAAGCGTGCTCATCCTGGGAGCAATCCAGGGATGGGTGACCTCACTGGGAAGTCTATGGGCTTTGGGCGTCCAAAGCGGACAATATTGTACAAAGATGGAGTGGGTCGTTACAGGTGGTATCAGAGCACAACCATGGTCTACATGGTGGGGGCCACCTCTAGAATCTGGTATGAGCACACTGATTGTGCTGTACAGAACTAAGTGCCACACCATGGCCACCAGGGGAAGGTTGCTGGGCTTGTGCAACGAGGACGTTGCATCCCTAAGGGGGTTAGATTGTGACACCCCGCTTTCCGGTAGCCGGCGGTACTGCAGAATGGCAGGCTCCGTCCGGACCGGAGGGGGGTAAGTTATGGTTTATAAGAAAAAGATCCCTCCTACTTGTACAAGGCCTTTTAAAGCCGTGAGGGCGGGCCAAAGAGCGTAGGAACTTCACAGTTAAGCGTGCTCATCCTGGGGTAATCTAGGGATGGGTGACCTTACTGGGAAGTCTATGGGCTTTGGGCGTCCAAAGCGGACAATATTGTACAAAGATGGAGTGGGTCGTTACAGAGAAGGTTTCTACTTATAAGCTGAAAGGCAAGAAGAAGCAGAACAAGTCTAAGAAAAAAGGTTATGGAGGCAGTTTATGCGACTCAAGGTAGAGTGGAAAAGCCTGCGGGCAAGTGTTTTCACTACAAGCATCAAGAACACTGGAAGAATGAATGTCTATTCTATCTCAATAAAGTGAATAATCAAGATACATCTTTTCGCTAGTCGTTGAATCATGTTTAGTGGTGTCATCTGTCAGTACCTGGTGTGTAGATACGTGAACCACTAATCATATTTGCAATTTATTGCATGGGTTCCAGGAAACCAGAAGACTCAGTGATGGAGAGATTTATCTACACATGGGTAATGCTACGAGAGTGGTAGCAGTTGTAATGGGAAATGTTATTTTAAATTTTAGTAATAATAGGAGTTTAATTTTGAGAGATTGTCTTTATGTTCTCATACTTAGAAGAAACTTGGGTTTCAGTTTCTAAGTTGATTAAAGATGGATATTTGGTTTATTTTAGTAACTTTGTGGTTATTAAGTTAAATAAACGCTTTATCTATTCTGGTTCATTGGTGAATAATCTCTACTTTATTAATCCTATATTTCCTACAGTGCAACTGCATAAATTGAATAAACTAATGATATGCCTTGTAAGAGAAATGAGCCTTCTAAATTGAATCAAATGTATCTTTGGCACTTATAACTTGGTCATACTAATCTGAATAGGATTCTTAGACTAGTCAGGATGGACCTTTAGGTTCATTGGAAGTTGAGGAACTTCTAGTCTGTGAATCCTATTTAGAATGTAAGATGACCAAGAGACTTTTTTATCAGTAAAAGGTTACAGAGCCAAAGAGCCATTGAAATTGGTTCATTCTGATTTGTGTGGATCCATGAATGTCCAAGCAAGAGGTGATTTTGAGTATTTCATCACTTTGATTGATAATTACTCAATGTTTGGATACATTTATTTGATGCACCGTAAGTCCGAATACTTTGAGAAATTCAGGGAGTATAGGGCGGAAACGGTGAAGCATCTAGATAAATGTCGTAAGACACTGCGATCTGATCGTGGTGGCGAATACCTCTTGGGAGAGTTTAGGAAGTACTTGTTAACTGAAGGGATTACATCGCAATTATTAGCACCAAGTATCCACATCAAAATGGTTTAGCAGAAAGAAGGAATATGACTCTTATAGATATGGTGAGATCAATGATGAGTTATTCAGTTTTATCAATTTCGTTTTGGAGACATGCACTAGAAACAGTAACGTACATTCTTAACTTGGTACCATCTAAGTCAGTACCATTTACACCCACAGAACTGTGGACTGGGCGCAAACCTAGTCTGCAGCATGTTCGGGTTTGGGGTAGTCCAGCATATTTGCTAAATGGGAACGCAGATAAATTGGAATCAAAAACATAAGTTTGTCTGTTTGTGAGGTACCTTAGAGGAACGAAATGTGGATTATTTTATAGTCCTAAGAATCAGAAGGTCATTGTTAGCACCAATGGTCGATACTTGGTGAAGGACTATGAAATAGACCATAAGCCCAGAAGCAAGATTGTTCAACACCAATAGAACAATCTTGGTGTTGAGAGGAGAGGGACCGATAAAGACTTTTTCAACACCAATAGAACCGGAGGTTACACTGCAAGAAAGAGTTGTTGACACACTGGTACCTCATCGTAGTGGGAGGGTTGTTATCCTACCTAATCGGTATACGTTATTGGGAGAATCTTATGATATGATCCCTGAAGAACAACATACTGAACCCTGCAACTACAATGAGGAATTCGAAGATAAATGTAGAGACCCGTATTTACTTTCAACAAAAATAATATTTATAAATGCTTAAGTGGAGAAATTTAATGTGGATAAGTGTTTTGGGGTTTATGTGCTAAGGCTTGTTAGTGTGGGACTTGATGTTATTACTAAGTGTGTGCGGGGATGTAAGGTGTTATTTCGACTTGTACATATATGTAAGTATACCAGGAGAGAGAGAGAAGATTTTTCTTTTCATTCTTTTCTCCTCTCCCACGCCACTCTCTCATCTCTCCCTCGGCTTCCCTCTCTCTCTCATACCCTCACCAAATTTCTTCCCCAAATCTCAAATTAACCAAGGGATCTTGGAGCATTCTTCTCCTAGAGTCAAGTTCTAGCCTTTGATCGCGTTGGAAAGCTCGGAGGAGGTGTTTTCGGGAGAGGTTTTGCCTGGAGATTCTTGGGGTTTTAATTTCAACCTTCGAGGTAGGGATCTCCTGTCTTCTTTACATGTTTAAGTGTTGGTTTAATGCACGAGAATCAAGTTTGATCATTTATTTTGACTCTTGAACAAATCTGGTATGTGCTGAAAATTTCGTGGATTTTGGAAATCTGTCTTTTGGGAGCCCTTCTGCTGGGAATCAATTTTTAGTGTCTTCATAACAGTTAAAGTACGTTTCAATACAAAGATTTCGGTACCAAGATCATGAAAAACCGATAATCACACAATTAGTTATGAATTTTTGAATACTGGCTGTTTCCTGGATGCGCGAATCTGTGCGTGGCTGTCTTCTTTTAATTTTCTGGGCATGATGAACAATTTGGGTGGCTTTGGGTCTTTTACAGGAGCTGCGTATTTAAGTTAAGAAGAGATTGGCGTTGGAATCAAGTAATTTGGTTAAATATACAATTTTTGGTGAATTTCTAAAGCAGGGTTGGTTGACTGGGGTGGAAATGGTTGCGAATCTGTTTTTCTTTTGATTGTTGGGTTAATCTCCTCTCGTTTCTGAACCTGGGGTTTTTACTGAGTGTAGGGCTTGTAGTGGTGCGACTTTAGGCTTTGGTTTCAATATTTTTGGGCTTAAGATGAATGAGTTATGATTTTTCAATAAATTTTACTTATTCCCGCGTAGAATCTGACAGCACCAGCGGACTTTGGTAAAATGGACATAACTCCTAGCTCGGGACTCGAAATGACGCACCGTTTGTTTTGTTAGAAACTAGACACATAGAGCTTTCAAATGACACATCCCATGCATCATGGGTATGTCCGAGCAATAACAGATTTGCATCCAAAGTTGACCCAAATCTGCCTTTGCACTAGTTTCACTATTATGTTGAGTTATACTCGCGAGGCCGTAGCAAGGTTACTTGAACTCTGTTTTTGACATACGACCTATCAACTCGAAGAAGAAGAAGTTTACTTTTCAATGGTTTAAATGTCTTTCTTAAATTTATGTTATTTGATCGGTTATGGTCAGAACTTGGAAGTGTGAATGATTAATTTCACCTATTGGATATATGGGGATACGATTAGTTGATCTAGATGATTACTTATTGGGATATGAGAACTAGTGAGCATAAGTGTTAAATACTTATAAACGATTGGAATAGAAAATGGATTAGATGGGTAATACGATCGATGATAAATTAAGTTGTAGAATGTTTGACGCGATGTGTAAATTATTTGATGACTTTCCATGAGATGGAGACTTTGGGCTTGCGGGATACTTGTAGTGAGTTAAACAAGATTTGGTGAATCACTTGGCATGAGTGCATGGTTGCTAAGCATTGATGGGTACTACATAGATGAGGATCTTTATAGGTAATTGCAAATTGGATTCTTAATGGAGATGTCACAAAGGGGGTCCAGTAGGTGGTAAAATGAGATGTGAAATAAAGGGTCGATTCACTATGTGAAAGATGTGGGTTTTTGGTGCTTTTTTTTATTGAAATGATGAAGATGTGATTATTTACGTGTATTTGAATATAAGTATTGGTGTGAGAGATATGTTCTACTATGTGTAGGGATTAGAGAAATGGTGGATAAAAAGATTGCTTGCTTAGTGAGAATATGTGACACTAATCGAACGGAATGAAAGCCACGGATCCACCATAAAGTGAGATGCCGGAACGAAAGCCACGGATCCACCATAAGGTGAGATGCCGGAAGGAAAGCCACGGATCCATCGAAAGGTGTGATGCCGGAATGAATATGGGACGCACGGGGTCTCTAATGCCCGGAAGTGCACAAGAAAGCCACGGATCCACTGAAAGGTGTGATGCCGGAATGAACATAGGATGCACGGGGTCCTTATTGCCCGGAAATGAAATCGAGACGTGTGACATGGTGAAAACGGAGAATCTTGTTATTGTTTAGCACCATACTAAGATTGAAATGTCAGTTTGGGTCGGGTAACTTAGATCCGTCTAAGATGTTGATACTAGCATGTATTCCTTCTTTTAGACCTCCAAATCATTGTGGCTTGTTCTCTTGATATGTGGTGGGCAACTTGTTTTGTGTGAGTGCATATTTGGTACCTTGTGGTGTTACTCATTGCGAGAGTTTCATATAGGGTGTTTGCATGTTAGACTTCTACAAGAAATCTAATTGTGAATGGATTTGCTAGATGTTAACTTGAGATTTGAAGATTGATTTGGGGTTGACGGGTGAGTTTCCTTGTTGTTGAGGTGTGGTATTGTTCGACTTGTCATTGCGTACTTTACGTTCTAACTCTACATGTGTGGTGTGTATATATATTAATGGTGAGAGGTTGGCTAATTGTATGAGAAAAGAAAGTGGAAACATTTGTTAAGGAACTCAGATTAATCTTTCGGTCATTGAAATGGAAATGAAAAAAAGCAAGGCTTGACTTGGGTAACGCCGCAACGGTAAGCTGAGATTTTAAGAATATTGGTGTGTGTAGGGGAGAGTGTCAGTGTTTGAGAAATGGAGTTAAATACTTTTCCAGCGTGAGTATGGTATTTTGAGTTCCACTTTTTAGACCTAACAAATTTGCTTTTGGAAAATATATTTTTTGATATCTATCTTCACTTTTGCATGTAATTTAGGTAAGGATATCTCTACGAGCTAGTGTGGCTCACCCTATCCTTTCAGGTACTCGCCATGGCACTTAGCTTGGATTGCGTGGAGTGCACATTGAGACGTCTCTTGAGAGCTTCATTGGAATCATTTAGGAGTGGTTTATCATCTAGTCCAATTCACGACGTGTACTTTACCCGCAATTGAAGGTTGTACCTTTTGGTTTGAACATATGTAAAGCGATGTATAAACTCATCTCCTTGATTATTGTGAAGCCCTTTTTAATGGAAGATGTGTGAGAGACTTCATGTTTCAAAAAAAAAGTTAAGAGAGAAGATTAGAAGAGACTTTGATTCTTTGTTTGGATTGGCGTGACATTTAAGGGTAAATATAGTTGAGAGGAAGACTTTTGTTTGTAGAAAGTTTATTATTATTTTAGTTGAAAATTTGGGGCGTGACAATAAAGATGCAGATTTTTGACAAAAAGCTGTGAAATCTGCATTCCTGAATAAAAATTTGGATGAACGCATCCACATTATGGAATCAGATGGATTCATAGCAAAGGGTCAAAAGCGTACGTTATGCAAGCTTAAGGAGTCTATTCATGGACTCAAGTAAGCATCTAGATCTTGAAGCATCCGTTTTGATCAAGCAATCAATTTTTTTTGATTTTGATCAATGTCCGGATGAGTCATGTGTGTACAAGAACCGCAACGGAAAAGTGGTGGTATTCCTGGTACTATATGTAGATGATATTCTGTTAATCGGAAACGATGTGGGAATGTTATCTTCGATAAAGGTGTGACTATCTAGCCTGTTTGATATGAAGGACTTGGGAGAAGCCGGTCACATCCTTGAGATTAAGCTTATGTGAGATCGCAAGTATAGGATATTGGGCTTATCATAAGCTACTTATATCGATGAGATCCTTGCTCGTTTTAGCATGCAGGATTCCAAGAAAGGGTTCCTCCCTTTTTAGACATGGAACCAACCTATCTAAGGATCAGTGTTGTGAGATACCTGAGGAGATGGAGAAGATGAAGGCAGTTCCTTATGCTTTGGCAGTAGGAAGCCTCATGTATGCTATGCTATGTACTAAACCTGATATTTACTTTGCTGTTGGCATGGTTAGTAGATTTCAATCTAATTCAGGGTAAGAGCATTGGACTGCAATAAAACATATACTCAAGTATTTGAAAAGAACTAGAGATTATATGTTGGTTTACTAGTCAAGTAGTCTGATACCTTATGGGTACATAGACTAAGATTTCGTGTCAGATAAGGATTCCAGAAGTATACCTCGAGATATGTGTTTACTTAGGAGGTCGAGCTATAAGTTGGAGGAGTACCAAGCAATCGTGCATTGATTGATTCTACCATGGAGGCCGAGTATGTGGTAGCTTCTTAAGCAGCCAAAGAGGCCGTTTTGGCTTAGAAACTTCTTGATGGATTTAGAAGTGATTCCTTTAGTGCAATTTGCTTTTACATCTATTGTGACAATAGTGGTGGAATTGCTAATTCTAAGGAGCCATTGACTCATAAGAAGGAAAACACGTCGAGCGTAAGTATCACCTGTTTCGAGAGATCGTTTAGTAAGGTGATGTAACTATGTCCAAGATCGCATCGGTAAACCTAGCAGATCCTTTTACGAATAGCTTACGAGCTAAGACTTTTGATAGTCACGTAAAGGAAATGGAAGTGAGATGCATGGCAGCATGGTTTTGAGTCTTAGTGGGAGTTTGTTAGAAAATTATACTAAAAGTTATGCTTTTGTGTAATGGATTAATATTTGATTGCTATTTATTAATCAGTTTTATCCATTTTTTATGAGAATCTTTTATGGGCAATGTTTGCATAATATTATTGTATATTGTGCATCTGTGTCTTTTATTTTACAAAGTAGATGTTCAAGTGTGTAGAGTTCGGCTTACACACAGAAGATCAGATCATCAGTTCTTGTGAAATATAAGATATGGTTCGCAGTCTTAGATGGAATTAGACACACCATCGGTAGGACTGTAGTACAATGTTTAGTAGGTCTGTCTTGACTACAGGGAACGGTCTAGTTCTAACTCATTGTGCTAGTACACTTTGTGTGTATTGAACGGGACCGCATTGAGGTAATTGTCTTTATACTAACTTTATAAGACAATTGGAACCTCATGGTTATTATGAATACTTATGCTCTTAATCCAAAAATAATTCTTAGAGGTGTATATTTAATGTTGTTGACTTTGATTCATTAAAGAGTGAGATCTTTATACGGTCAATAGTCTCGGTGAGTTGGGTCACAACATTATGTATATGACAACTATTAATTATTGATGGAATCCACGTCCCAGTAGGGATTGATGATACCCCTTGAGTAAGCTTATAAGTTTCGATTATGTTAAACCCTGCAGGTGGATATTTGTATCCGACATATCGAATAAGTTAAGCGGATAGTCTCAAGTTAAGATGTTGATTAAGTGGGAGATTGTTAGTAATTTGTTTTAATCAATGGGTATCTGTAATCTTAACGTGGGGAGATTAATAAGTATTTAATATCACGGAGCTCGTAATATAATTGAGATAAGGACGAGAGTGCAATTATAATTCTGTAGTGGGGTGAATTATAATTAGTTAAATAAGAAATAGAATCCTGGTGGGATTAGATTTTCTTATTTACACTGGGAGCCCAGACTTATTACTCCTTAGGTCCCTATCGTAGCCCTATATATATACGTTATGCTCTTTAGGTCAGGTTGATGTTCTTCTATTATTCAGTAAATAGAGGCACGCTTAGAGAGAGCAAACAGATCACGAAAGAGTCCACACTCGGTTCGTGTTCTAGACGTTTGGGGAATACGGTAGAAGATCGTAAGGTATGATCGAGCAGTATTCGTGGTTTATAGCAAGGCGTGCTATAACAAGTTCAACCAGCGTTCGTGTCGCAGGGAGTTGTGGTAAAACCCTAATTCTGCCTTGTAGGGTTTTTATTTTTGTTGTCTAATCTGTACGCGTCATTATTGGGTCTTGGGGATTCAGTTTCCCAACATTAGCTTGGTGTATGCATGCTAATTTGGGTGTGTTTTGAATTGTTGAGATGGGTTTTTGGGTGAATTTCGTGGGTGTTGTGGCTGCTGTCCAAACCTAGAAAATCTGCAGAACAGGGTCTCGGTTTTTGGAGATTTTTGCCTTCTTAAACTCAGAATTGTGTCTTGGTTCCTTCTTATGAAATAAAGTAGACTTAAGGCTTGTTCTTTTGCCGCTAGAATCACTCGAAATCGTTAAGAATTCAATTTATAGTGATTTTTAGAATACTGCTCTGCAATCTGGAAATCTGGGCAGCTTATAATGCTGCGTCTTTTATCAATTTTTTTAGTTAAATGACCCTCCTAGTTATGGGTCCTTATGAGTCTGAAAGATTGATAAGTTGGTGACGTTTTGGCCTTAAAATTACTAAAAATTATTGAGTATTCGATTTTTAATGAATTTTTGAACACGGACTGTTCTGCTGAAATTGTGCTTCACTGCACAGGATTTCTGAGTTTGGAGGTGATTTTGACTCGGTTCCTTTATTTTGAAAAATCTGGTAAAAATCAGGGATGAACTTTGATGAGTGGTAATGGTGTGTACCGAATTTGGGATTTATTGGTTGCATATTCTGAGTTTGGTGGATTTTACAAGTTAGTGTGTATCTGCTGAGTTTTGTATTTGATGCTCTGACACATTTTGGGAAAATGGTCATAACTCTTAGCTCGGGTATCGGGTTTGTGCACGGGTTATTGATTCTGAAAGTAGACTCGTATACCTTTTGGAATATGTAGGGGTTGTGGCTTAGTTTGTACTAGGCTAAATCAGTTTTTGATTTGAAGTTGATAGACGTACAGGATCTGCAATTTTGGGCAGTTGTATGTGTAACTTAGGATGAGCATAATTTTGTCGTACGGACTCTATGTTGGGAAAATTTGATATCAAAATTCATATAACAGAGGTGAACTTTCTAATGGTGGTAACTTCATGATCTGATTTTAAGCCTATAAGAAGTTATAGGCTGGATACAACAGGTTGGTCATAGATTTCAAACCAAATGCAGGGGTTATGCGGTGTTTGGGTGCTACGCTTGTTTAGGGACACTTCTAAACCTTTTAGATGGGCATATTTGTATGTATTAAGCATTGTTAATCTATTGTTGGTGTTATAGATTATTTTCAGGAGTTGGTTGTAACGTTAAGCATTCAATAAACTGATATGGTTAGCTTGTGGTTAGGTAACAAGCCAGTCAATTGGGGAGGTTCCGAAACTGGAAGTTTGCCGTATCTCAGTCGATGCAAAGGTGACTGTGTCTGATATAGTTCTTCCAAATAAAATGTTGCTGTGGTGGTGAGTGTATATTTTGCTAATCGTAGTAAGTTTTCGATATGATTATCTTTAATGAGATATTGTTGTTTAGCTTTTGATATGTTGGGAAGGTTCGCGTGTGAGGCACACCATGTCGTAAGCCACATCGCTTATTTAACGATGGTTGGGAGCATGGTGTGTGGGACACGAGATTCGGTTGTGATACAAGGTGAGTGTTTGATTCATATATGTTGTTCTATATTGAATTGAACTTGAATGTTGGCTTAGAGCCCGGTGATTGGCTTTATGCCAAAAGGCTTTTATGCCTTAAGTTATTGGCTTTGTGCCCGGTGATTGGCTTTATGCCAAAAGACTTTTATGCCTTAAGTTATTGGCTTTGTGCCCGGTGATTGGCTTTATGCCAAAAGGCTTTTATGCCTTAAATTGTTGGCTATGTGCCCGGTGATTGGCTTAATGTCAAAAGGCTTATGCCTTAAATTATTGGCTGTGTGCCCGGTGTTGTTTTTAATTTCTTGATAAACTATTGACAAGTTGAGATTATCTTTTAGCTGTTGTGTTGTATTTGGAGGATGTGGTAATTATATCTGTTATGCACATTTGAGTATCTCAGTTATGTTGGGAATTTATATTCTTGTTGTTATTCATTCGGTTGTTGCTATATTTTGTTGAGCATTTCTATATCTCACATACTCTGGCTTTCCTTTTTGGTTTGCCAGGTAGCAGGTTGCGTTGAGTGGGTCCACTACCAGTCATTGTATTGAGAAGTGTTTGGGCTAGCGTTGGATGATGTGGATGAGCGAGTTGGTTATAGGTAGTGAACTAAGAAGTTGATTTATATAAGTTATAAATAAGTCGTTGGTGGATGTGTTAAAGTATAGAATTTTTAAAGTATTGTAAAACTATATCGTTGTTTAGCTGTGCGAGGTCGTGGTTGGTTAGTCGATACGTCTCATTTTTATGTTAAGGTGATAAGTCTTCCGCTGGGTGGTTATTCTGACTGGATGTGAGGTGTGGTTTGGTTTTATGTGTGGAATTGTCTATTGCCAGAGCTCTATTTAAAGGCCCTAATCGGCGTTTCATTTCATAGTCTCCTCCATTTTGCTCTGCCACCGAGGACTCCTCTCATCCTCTTTGCCTCCGTCCACTTCTGCTTTCCTCTTCCCTTATCTTTGTCAGGCCTGAGTCATGGGTGGCACAAGGATGTGTCTGGTACAGGCGGAGGGAGACCGCACTAATATTGTTTGATTAGGGACCCTTGTATGAGGGGCTTGCTTCCATGACTTGGAACTCCTGGGGTGACGCTTGCATGCCGTATGATTATTTTTCTGCGCCATGTGGTGATCCTTTTCAGCCATATGATGATTCTTGTGCGCTGTGGTGCTTCTTTGGTATACGCCACCCAAGGTTGTTCTTCTCTTTTTTGCAGCTGGACTCAGGTGTTCAGACCACCAGAGGATTCAGCATGCTCCTCTCCTCTTCCTCTGTTTTTCTATTTCTCTTCATACATGGGTTAGTCCGGCAGAAAACTTATGTATAGTTTGTTTAGAAAACGTGGGATGATCCACCTTGTGATGTAAAAAGCTCTTGATTATATGAAAATCTTTCACTCTGATATCAAATTGTGAATTTTGCTCTGCACTATTTTGGCATGAACCTTACAATTCGGCAAACTGAATAGAACCGTGGAATTCCCCTGTAAATGAGTCAGTTTGGCGGCCATGTAATGGATTAGGTAGCCAGGGAATCGATTCCCCTTTCTGAGGGCTGACTTGAGTTAACCCTTATTTTTACGGGCTAGAGAATCGATCCTACAGCCGCGACATCAATGTAATGGCCGACGAAATGGTTTAAGTAAGGTAAATTTAGAATCCAATTCCGATTTAGATTGGGACTCAACCTAGACTATAAATATGTTCTACGAACTCGATAGCTCGTCACCAATCCTTAGTACACCCTTCCTTCATGGCACAACCGATTCTTGATCAGTGGATGAATTCCTTTAATGGCCTAGACCGTCTATACTTGTCCTTTGGTATGAACTTTCTTTTCTCCCTCTACCAAATCCCTATCAACTTTGCTTTCCTCCGTGTAGCCACCAGTTTGTGGGATACTATTCTCCACGTTTTCTGATTTAGAAGAGAAGAATTGTGCCCCACTCTCGAGGAATTTGCAACTATCATGGGCTATTCGGATAGAAAAGGTCTCATTATCCCTAACCATTTGTTCAATTGGGGTGATGTCTTGAAGGCCCTGAATCACGTTGTAGACACCCTATTCTGGACCATCTAGTTTAGTTTACTTACGGTCTTTGATTCCGCAATGATGATTAAGGTCAAGAACATCCCAAGGTTGTTAGTGTGTTTGAGCTTTGAGCATCCCAAACCTCATCCAAACCCTTTCAAACTCCATCACAAACCGTTCAAGCCAGAACCAAATGGCCTCAGCAAAACCCTACTTGCTTATGCCAGTACTGTGCTGGCGTGCATTGGTAAACTACCACGTGTCAGTCATCGACCGTTGACTCAGTTTCCACTGGCACAAGCAAGTGTAGGACTTGTGTACGCAGGTCAAAGCCAGTCAAATATCACTATTCAAGCACGGGCACCAGACTTTTGCGACCACCCCAGTACAATGAACAGTCCCCTGATGATTACAATCGGGTAGGGGATGTTCCCCTCTCTCCTACATTCCCTTTCATGCAAGTCCCATGCATTTAATGCATGGAGACTCTCCCTCTCTAACTCAACTAGCCCCAACCAGCCTGGTTACCAGCCCCTTCAGTCACCCCTTAGCCTATAAATACCCCCCTTGCATTCACATACAAGGGGTTACTCACAATTAAGAGCTCAAGTCTTTCTCTCTCTTGTTTTCATAGGTTCTTTGCTTCCTCTTCTTTCATCCTTTGAAAGAGTAAGTAAGAATCCTTCCTTCACATACCACAGCATCCTTGCAATCATCATCCACCCCTCAAAACATACCATCAACCTCAGAACTAAAGGTATACCACATTTTGCACATGTCTTGTTCTGACCCCTAGGGGGGGCTGGCAGGGTCAAGGCTGGTAATCAATACCAGTCCTAGCCCTAAAGTTAGCAAAGCTTCAAGGATCGCGCAATACTATCAATGGCGCACGCTAGTAGTATCATGCCGTATGCCAGTCATGGCTGTATGTGCAATATTGGCATGGGGATCGTTGACAAGCTATTTGCTGCTTTCTTTTTATTTAATCACCTTATTGAATGCTAATAACCAGTTTACTGCTTTCCGTATTTTAGAACTGCGCAGTTACTTATTTGTTATTTCTGTTTAAGAAGGCCTCTGGGATCCTTCTGGTTATGCTCCAGAGCCCAGATGATGCAAAGTGAAGCACCAAACAAGAGATACAACTGGCGTACGGTCTCACATGACTGGTGTACGATAGTTATGTCAAGGTACAGTGGCTGGCCCTTGCCTGGTAGCTTAGTCTTGGCCTCTTGTTATTCCCCACACTGTTTATGGGGTGTTCTCTTCATTTTTCATGGCTAAAAGCCATTTCATCTGTTTATAGCTGTATGTATGTTGCTATATAAACTGCGTGGTTTGTCCTGGGTATGCACCGGTCCTTTCCAGAGCCCAGAGGGTCGAGATTAGTAGCTGTGAGTTTAGATTTACCAGTGCATGCCAGTCTTCGAGTGAAGTACGCAGGTCATCTCTGCATGCAGTGGCATCGCCGATGCATGCAGGTTTCCTCCTATGCAGATCTTTCTAGATCAGCGTTTTTCTAGTCTATTTAAAACACTCATAGGTGCTTGTTCTCAATCTATTTTAATTGTCTCAATAAAGCAAACCATCCATAAACATTTTGTCACACAATGCAACTTGTTACAGTTTTAATCCCCTTTAACTGTTCCCCCGCCCTAATTGGCTGAAAAATGATTAATGAGAGAAAATTGCAAATGTTTTTACAAAATGCCCGGGTAGAGACCGATCTTCGGATTGGGCGAGATTGAGGGGTGCCATAAAACCCTTCCCCTCTCGTAACCTGGCTCTCAAACCTCAGATATCGAAGGTGACGACGGTCCAGTCTACAAAGCCTTTCTTAAATCAAACACGTAGCAAATGTTTCAAGTTCGGTTCCTTGGGTAGTTTACCGCTAAAACCCGAGTGGTGACTCTGAATCGAAGCGTTTTGCCATGCTTTCAAAAAGGGCACACCCTTTTTTAACAACAAAATTGAAAATTTTGGGCGTGTGCCCACAGTGGCGGCTCTGTTGGGGAACTCATTGCATTGGTTGATATTTGGCAATTAATACATAAATGAACAATTTTTCAAAAGTCTGTCAAAACAGTACGCTCTGCGCTGCTTAAGAACGGAATGGTGACGTAACAAGATCTTCGCATCTGACCAATCCGAACTGGGGCTTTTACTATTGTTCACTTATATAGTTTTCTCCAAATATCGATTAATAAAGTGAGTCAAACTTCTTCAAAAGGTGTTTTTCAAAACATTGTGTTTCTCTCTCATTCCATCATTCTTCGGCATTCTCCATTTGCATTGATGTTGGCTAGCCCCCTTGAGGCATTTTGGGTAACCGGCACAGTTTACTGGAGCTCGGGGTCCTCGAATGCCCAACAACCTTGGACGATGATGAGTCGTACTATCGTTCGACCACTGCCTTGCTAAACGCGTTGCAATGGGAGGTATATTGTGGCTTTAGTCAGAGGAACCCCTTTAAACCAAAACCGGCCTCTTTATGCGTACAAAGCAGTAGAACCTTTCAACCTAGGACAGGAACCCACAAGGTAGGATTACTTGCATCTAACCCGATATACTGTCTACTTGTTACTGCTTTCCATATCGCATTCATGTATATACATTCATACCGTTTTGCGTAGGAGCATGCTAGGGCGGCTTTTAGGTTGTCTCTTGTCAAGTCTGTCTTATGCCTATTAGGATGTTGCCTTCAACCGATGACGAGTCGTGCATCTCAATGTTGCACATTTTCAAATTTTCAAAGTCCTTGGATCAATGAGACTTTGGGAAATCAAAACCTTCTAAGTCCTTATCTAACAGCCGATCGAGGTTTCAAATAGAAAACTAGGAACAACGGAGTGAATCTCATGATACTTACACCACTCAGGTTAAAAGTGCTAATCACTTACACCGCTCAGGCTCTGGCACTGGCACAGTGCTGCTTATGCCACTTTCGGTTCCAGTGTCACGTCATCTACACCGAGTTGTTCTGAAATCCAACATTGAAACTTCGAGAAAGGAATAGTCGAAGGCTTAGGCTGTTTGGACCTTTCTAAGTGTTAATCAATTCAATCAAGTATACACCGTCAAAAAGAAAATCCAAGGATTTTGGGCAGCATCCGAATGTCATGAGATAGGCTCTCTCTAGTTGTAGAGTCTAGGAGGACACCGATGACGTTGGCTTGCACATTTTCCATTCTTTCAATTCTTTCCAATAAAATTGCTGCAGGCTGTCACTGATCTCTTATAATTTGCTGTCTAGCCGTTACATCATCATGGGAAGTTTCGAAATCAAGAGCCAAACCTACTTGGGAATGTCCGCTGGGTCTACTTGAAGATTTGTTTGGGGGTTTGCTTTTCAGTTAATCACAACGGAAGCAGTGGCCTGTACTCTATCAAGGGAAGATTCACTACTGACTACTCCGCACGAATCAACTCCTTCCACACCATCTCCACTCGCATCACCGAAGTTGGTCAAAACATAAATTATAGATATGGCTGATGTCCCTCCTCCAAACCTTGCTACTGTTTTGGCAAATCTCCAACACAATCTGGCTATCATGCAACAAAGGGCTGACCAGGCCGATACTTCCATGGCCACTCTGCGTGCCTTAATTGAAGAACGACTCCCAGGAGGCGGTGAAAGGCGCGAGCATGAACTTGCGGCTGAAGAGGGTCCTCTAGTCGAGAATCCTGTCCCAAGTCCAGAAATGGCTGCACTGATTGCCAAGATGACCAAACTCGAAGAGACAATTTCCAAGGCTGAAAAGATTGGTGCCAAAGGCTTGGACATGGATCGGCTCTGCCCGTTTCCGAATGCTAGGCTACTCGAGAGGTTCAAGATGCCGGACTTTGCAAAATTCGACGGGACGAGTGATCCAAAGACTCATCTGCTGACTTATCATGGTGCGATAAAATTGCATGGGGTTGAGGAGGATGCAATGGCTCAACTGTTCCCACAAACACTCTTTGGCCCAGCCTTCTAATGGTTCTTATCTCTGGATGTTTTGAAAAGAATGACATGGGAAGATATCGGCCTAGCCTTCAATGCTCAGTACAGCTACAACGCGCAACTCAAGATGACCACTCAAGAGTTGGAATCAACCAAGATGCATGCAAAAGAGTCTTTTGCGGATTTTATCAAGAGATGGATGGGCAAGGCAGCGCTAATGACCGATCGCCCGACCGAGAAGGACCAGATCCGCATCATATCCCGTAATCTGTAGCCTGATTTTGCCAAGAATCTTGTGCTTGTTCAGGGAGCTAGTTTCGAGACTTTCTTTGACTCTGGCCTTGCTATCAGCTCTCCAAACCGGTGTCTTGCCAAGAACCGAGTCCTTTTCCTCTACTGCAGTTTCAAAATCCAAACCTCGCGCTAACACCGGGAATAGCACTGCTCTATTTGGCGGCAACAACTACGCCAATGCAGCCTCTGCCAGCAACAATGCTACCACTCAAAGTTCCAACCACATCGCGGATGTCAACCAAGTGCAAGCCCCTCAGAAACCCTGAAACCGGAATCAACCCCGAAATTAGTCAAGTCCGATCATCTCAGGCCCTTGACTCCAACTCCACTTCCTTAAAATCCACCTCCCAGCCATAACCCAAATGCCTTTTGTGCCTACCATCAGATGCCCGGCCATCACACCGACTCTTGTTATCGTCTTTGCCATGCGATACAAGATTTGGTGGACAATGGCACCCTTCCAACCCCTCATACCAAGCCCAATGTCATCTCCAATTCCTTACCGAAGCACAACAACCAAGTTAACCAGATATCTTTTAGCTCCACCAAAATCCATCCAAGCTCCACCATATTCAACCCTACTGACTATATAACCTCAGAGCATTACCCTACCAGTTGTGGCCGTCCCGACAGATTTCAGTGTTAACATGCTAGCGGTTGGTTGAAACATGGAAGACAAGACAAATGAATGGGAAGAACTCGCTAGAGATTGGAACGAGCATTATCTTATGAGCCTCCCTCCAGTTTCGATTGTCGATCAAGTGTGGTTGGATCATTGGGAAGATGAGTGGAACGTAACACAAGTAGATTCCTTGGATGGTCTATCACTATTTATGCTCTTCCACCAGTCTGAGCTGGCTGCGCCCGAAGAGGAGATTACGAAGTATGTTTGGGACCCGATATCTGATGCAGCGCAGTTATCTAACTTCAACATGGAGCAGGTCTGCACTGATAATGCTATAGATGGGAGGTACTTGAGCTACTATGTCGAGGGAGAGATTGTCCCCAATGAGCATCGCCAACTTGGGGCTGTGCTACCACTGATAGATTCAATCTCAAATGCCATCCACCTATGGGATAACCATGAGAGTGATTCGACTGTCAACATCGTACCTTTGGAACTGCCGTGTCCTTTTGTGGCCCCTAGCGACGACTGTTCAATCATGGTCTTAGATGCACCACCTGATGACCTGTGGAAGGTGGACGAGATCGTCGATCTTAATAAGAACCCGTTACCAGCTGATCTTTGGGACGTTGATAAGGTTAATGATATAAACATGGGCGATGAGGTATGGACTGTCAACTTTGCTCTCGTGGACGGAAGTTTCTGGGATGTTCCATTCGTCACCAATCCGGGGGCACCTTTTGAGGAAGCTGCTGCATAGGACCCTGCTTTTTGGGAGGGGATAGTAATGGAGGATTTGGAATGGGATTTGGCTCCGGGTCAAGAATCATCAACAACGGTTGCGTCAACGGACCAAGGAAAGCGCAAGATGGAAGAAGTACCGGTGGATTTCTGGGACTCCATTGGCACATCTTCTTGGTGGGATGTCGCTAACGTGACGAGAAGCAGCCGAGTTTTTCAGCCTCCCAACCTTCAGGCTGGAAGCTCGTTCTACCCTCTAGTTCAAAAACCCACTGCTCCATCGGTTGAAAGGAGAGCTTCTATAGTTCCAAGCGGTACCCTGGAAGAAGATGTTATCCAGAAGCAACTTGGAAGGATCCCTGCTGGTGTCTCTGTTTGGTGTCTAATATCATCGTCAAAGGAACATCGCGAGAGGTTGTCTGTAGCTCTAGCCCATCTCACAGTTATCGACCGACATTACCCTCGAAGCTATGATTGCCCTGGTCCTGCCTCTTCTTTCCAAGCACTCCGTTACTTTCACCGAGAGAGATCTGCCTGTCGATAGAGCTGCTCATAATCGCCCACTGCACATCACCGTCAAATACAGGGGACATTGGGTGCCGACTGTGCTCATCTACAATGGCTTTGCAATCAACGTCTGCCAATGAGGGTTGCTTACCATCTCGGGCTAACCAAGAATGACCTTACGCCTTCTAACTTGGCAGTCAAGACTTACGACAATACGCGCCGCATGGTGGAGGGGATTCTAACGCTCAAGCTCAATGCTGAAGGCTTTGAAATGGACATAGAGTTTCATGTGGTTGACATCCCCGCCACCTTTAATTTGTTGCTGGGTAGACCATGGTTTCATAGGTCGGACATCATGGCCGTACCCTCAACTCTACATTAGAAAGTCATGTTGGGGCTTCCTACTGGGACTTTGACCATTTGCAGAGATTCTAGGATCCGCGCCGCTCAAGGATGATGGGACACTTGTTTTGAGCATAATGCACGGAGAAGAAGACTCAGACTTTAGGGGTCTCTCCTTTGACACATTCGGCTCAGTCCTTTCCATTGTCATGGATGATGACTTTATCATCAGTTCAACTGCCCTCGAGATCATGAGGAAGATGTCATTCATGCTTGGCCTAGGACTCGGGATCAACCAGCAGGGGATCGCTGAGTTCCCCATCTTTCCTTTTACCAAAGGCCGCTCTAGCTTGGGATACATTCCCCCTGTCAAAGATGCTAAAAAGAGGAAAGGTGCGGGAAAACCTTGAACCATTTATGGCAATCCCGACAGCAACTTTGTCCACAAAGGAGGTTGTACTGCTTATTTGGGATAGGTCAAGCCATTTTAGGATCCGGAGACTTGCACTTGGCTACCGGGTTTTCAGATCTTTGCTGCTGACACTTGGCCTGACGATGAGGATGAAATGGCTAAGGAAGAGTTCAAGAAGCAGCTGGCTAGGATCAAGGAAAAGGCTGACTGGTTGAAGACTTTTGATCAGGGGAGCTTGGAGATGCTATTCTCCCAAGTAGGTTTGGTTGGTGAAGACGAAGAGGCTAAAGTGCTGATGCTTGGACCCGATTCTCCAGACGTTCTCAATGATCCAACCTCCCTCATCGTGGAAGCCAAAGCAAGTATTAATAACTGCATTTTTACTCCACGTCTGACATGCATTAATGATGCATCTGAATCTGACACAGAGTCTATCAAGTCTAGGTCTAGCTCAGAGTCGGAGTTTGTGCCTTTTGGCCCTCCACGTCGTAGCTTTTACTTTGAATTTGAGTCGATTGTACTTGGTAACCCTACAGCGTTTTATGAAATACATGATCCAACTTCTGAATACTTTGCTGACTTTTACATAAACTGTGTCAACCCCGATGATGAAGGAACAGACTATGATGGGAATATCTCGGCTAAGTTGCATTCCCTCATCGAAAAGGAAGATGAAAGGCATGCTTAGCCTCAAAAAGAAGAAGTAATTTCTATAAATTTGAAAGACGAGGATAACCCCCGTATGGTGCAAATTGGTTCAACTTTGTCTATGGAAAATCACACTGTGCTGATCGATCTTCTCAAGGAGTATTTTGAGGTTTTTGCGTGGTCTCATGTGGACATGCCCAGTATCGATCCCGAGATAGTGCAGCACCGAATGTCGTTGAAGCCTGGGGCTATATCTGTCAAACAAAACGCTGCAGAATGAGGCCAGACTGGGTACAGAAGATCAAAGAGGAAGTTACCAAGCAAATTGATGCAGGATTTTTAAGGGTTGAAGAGTATCCTAAGTGGGTCGCCAACATCGTGCCCGTTCCTAAGAAAGATGGAAGAATCCGAGTCTGCGTTGATTTTAGGGACTTGAACAAGGCAGGCCCCAAGGATAGTTTTCCATTGCCACACATCGATGTGCTTGTGGACAACACGGCGGGGCATGCCTTGCTCTCTTTTGTCGATGGATTCTCAGGATACAACCAAATTTTCGTGGCGCCAGAGGATCAGGAGAAGACGACATTCATCACTGAGTGGGGTACCTATTGCTATGTGATGATGCTTTTCAGACTAAAGAACACCAGCTGCACGTTTCAGCAGGCCCAGACAACCTTGTTTCATGATGTCATCCACAAGATAGTTGAGGTCTACGTCGATGACATGATTGTCAAAGCAAAAGAGCAGGAGGACTTTATTCCGTCACCCAGGCAATTTCTCGAAAGGCTCCGCAAGTACAAGGTGCGTCTCAACCCGCAGAAGTGTACATTTGGCGTCACGGCAGGCAAAATGTTAGGATTCCTGATCACCGCAAGGGGAATTGAGGTAGATCCATCCAAAATCAAGGCAATTCTCGAGATGGAGCCGCCACGGTTTGAGAAAGGTGTACGAAGTTTTCTAGGAAAGGTTCCATTCATCAGCCGGTTCATCGCCAAGCTGACATGACTTGCGAGCCGCTGTTTCGCCTACTCAAAAAGGATGTTCCCTTTAAATGGACCAATAAGTGCCAAGCTGCTTTTGAACCCATCCAAGAATACTTACGGAATTTGCCTGTATGGATGCCGCCTACACCGGGTTGACCGTTGATTCTATATTTGTTGGTCACTCCAATAGCTATGGGATGTTTGCTGGCACAAGAAGGAGGTAATGGAGTCGAGAAAGCAATTTACTATCTGAGCAAGAATGTAACAATCCTGATTTTTGATCGTTAAAAATTTCGTTAAATATTTGAATTTTTTTTTAATTGCTATTAATTTCCAAAGATTGTCAAAATTACGTTTTTGCCCTTGAAACTTGATTAACTGCACTTTAGCCCTGAACTTTCGTTTATTTGCGCTTTGGCTTACTTAGCAAGCCTAACTAGCCTTTGACCATCTAGTTGGAGTAACTAAGCTAGGAAGCTATCTAGTTACTTTTCCCTAACCGCAAAATGACCGTTTTGCCCCTCGTGAACCTTTTGAACCTTTTGAACCCTAGACTAAAGTATTGAATATTCTTTTTCTTTTAATTATTTTGGTTTTATTCTTTGTCCATTGGACAAAGATTGCTAGGGCAACTATTATCCATTGGATAATAGAAACCCCAATTGTTTATAATAAAAGTATACTTGGCTAAGTACTTTTATCTTTTAAAAAAAATGGACATTTTTGATTACTTTACTATATAATTACCCTAGCAACTATTGTCCATTGGATAATAGAAGTTAGGGATTTTATCACCCATTGGGTAAAAGATTAGTCTTTCACCAAAGTACCTTGGGTTATTAATTTAATCCTTTTCTTTAAACCATGTGTGAAAGCACAACTTTTTTTTATTAAGAATGGTACCAAGTACTAGATTCTTGTAGTACCCTTTAGTTATTTTTTAGTAGGGATTTGATTCTTCCAATTGTACAAGGGTACCATAAGTATATTATATTCTAGTATATTGAAGACTAGAATATTACCTCAAAGTACCATGTGCACAATTGTTGGTTGGAAGAGAATCCTAGCCAAAAAGACTACTTTTGATCTTAAGTACTAAAGTACTACTTTTTTATTGGTTTTCTTTCATTTTTTGTACCTTGGCAAGAGAATGAGAGGGAGAGAGAGAAGAGGGCAGCCGGCCAAGGAGAAAGGAGAGCGGGGGGGGGGGGGGGGGGGGGGGGGGGGGGGGTGGGGCCGGTTGGGAAGAGAAAGGAGGAGGACGATTGCTTGTACTTGTCCATTGAACTCCCATGTACTTGAGATCTTTGTGCTTCCAAGCAAAATCTCAACTCCCATGTACTTCTTGGATATTTTACCAATTGTGCAACCATTGGATCTTGTACTCATCTCATCTCCACCATCTATTTGTTCAAAGCATAGATCTTTGGTACACCATAGCCATGCAACCCTAGGATTCTCCTTTGATCTTTCAAAAGTTGGCTTTACATGTGTCAAAATTTGAGAGAGAAAGAGAGAGAGGGGGGCCGGCCTTGAGAGAGAGGAGAGGGCCAAAGTTTGCCTATAAATAGAGGCCATTCCCATGCTTTGAACTCACACCTCAAAGCATTTGCTCTTCCTTCTCTCTAGAAACCATTTCTGATTTTCCAGGCAGCCTACTGCCCCTTCGCAAATCCCCTGTTTTCTCCTGCTTAGATTAGTTTTTAGGATCAACTTCCTTCTGGAAAGTTGTAGAGAACTTCGAAACCTTGAAGTTAGACCCAAGAACCACCCCAATCGGTTAAGAAATGACAAAGTTATTGTCATCCAAAGTTCAGTGAAAATCTCGGATTTCCAAATTCCAGACAGCTTACTGTCTCTTGCTTTACCCCTATTTTTCTCCAACCTAAGATCGTTTTTAGGATCAACTTTCTTCACATAAGTTGTAGAGAATTTCTTGAGCTTCAATTTCAACCCAAGAACGATCTTATTCGGCCAAAGACTGACCGAGTTACTGCCATCCAAAGCTCGGGCCAGATTTGCGAGTTTCATCACCCGTGGATTTTCAAATAACTTATTCGGCCCTAACTAGTTTCGGATCAAGGTAGGATACTCTTACCCTATCCTAAGTTATGTATGATCTTCTTATTTTCCATCTCAAGTATAACGTATGTTGTTTTCATCTCTAAGAAAGAACTTATTGTTTGGAATGAAGTATTCGTATTTTGATCTTTTAAGATGTTTATAAGAATGCATATATGAATTGCTTGTATTTCTTGTGACACGATAAAGCATAAGTGATTTATCACTCCAAGGGCGTCCGAACATGTGGTGTTATGCTTGAAGCGTTGATTTAAACATGATTAGCATTATAGAGTTGGATGATCTTGTTTGTTTACAAGGAAATGATTTATGCTTACCTTTGTCCTACGGCGGAGTCTTTGTATGTAAACGTGACATGAGAACCGAGAAAGTAGAAACATGGAACCTAGGGTGTGGTTTATGAAAGGATAAGTTTTTCTGAGAAAGAAAGTATTTTTGAAACTACGTAATGACTATTTTGGTGGTATTCCGTGAGATGTGTTTGAAAACCGTAATGTGGCCGAACTTGGTAGCCCATTGCGTGGGTTGTGAAAACCACAATGTGGCCGGACTTGGTAGCCCTTTGTGAAGATTGCCAATAGGGCCGGACGTGGTAGCCTTATTGGTAATATGGCTTGGTTATCCGTGGAGAGGAGCCAATGCAAGTTTTGTGTGCCAATGGGAACCCGGCGCGGCGGAACCATTGTGAGGCTACTCGGGAACCCGGCGCGGCGGAACCGAGGTTGGTGTGTGTGTTGGGTGTGTGTGTGCTTGGTTATCCGCGGTACGGAGCCAATGCAAAAGATTTTGAAAGGCTTGGTTATCCGCGGTACGGAGCCAATGCAAAGGATTTTGAAAGATTGTTTTGTAAGTGAAAACGATTGACACGGTCTACGATGAGTCGCGTAGGAGAAACACGAAAAACTTGGACACCAACGTTAAATCGAGAATGTGGATGTGTTATCATTATTAGTTTGGTTTCTATGATCGTTTGTTTGTAAGTTAAGGGTTAGTGGGTAGGGTTTACTCTATTGAGCCTTCGTAGCTCATGGTGTTGCCTTTGGTGACCCTGACATATTATATCGGTGGCGACGCTGGTATAATGTGTCAGACTTTGTAGATGAACAGGGTAAGTTGTACACCTTGGAGGCGTTCGGAGCCGAGGAGCTGGCTAGGATGGAGAAGCAAGAGGAGCCGTAGTTAGGAAACCCTAGTTTCCTTTCCTTTTGTAATGAAAGTACTCTTTTGAAGAGTTGTATTGTAATAAGAGCTAGACTCTATTTTGAAATTTCAATAAAATGTTTTATTTAACATACCCAAAATTTGGGGCGTTACAGCTTGGTATCAGAGCTTTAGGTTCAAACCCCGGCCATGGGTAGAATGGGTAGAACCATGTAGAACCTTAAGCTAGTTTTGTCCGTTGCACAAACGTGACTTCGAGTTTAAGTTTATCGTCCCAAATTGGGTGGAATTCTGTCAAAACAATCTTCGGATTGAATCAAGGCGCGGAAATTGGCAGTACCGCCGAGCTGGGAATTCCCGAACAATTGGATGATGACTTAAATCAAGGATCGAATGTGGAACTTAGAATCTCGAAAAATATTTTTGGTATTAGTAGGCCTTTGCCGAGCAAAAAAAAAAAAAATGTTGCTAATTGAGCAAATTTTATTTACTGGCTTGTGGAGGAGCCGTTTCTTGTATAAATATTTTAAATTGGGGACGAGAGTGGGACCCGAGCACCGAGTGGGTACCCGGGCATAGCCCCATTTGGCCGGCAAACCCACACTCCCCCCTAAACTTCAAATTTCAAATTTTAACCTCCAAAACATTCAAATTTCAATTTTCAAACTTCAAACATTTTCCCTCCTCCACTCACCTTTTCGGCACCTATATATACCCCACCTCCACTTTCATTTCTTCACCTCTCTCATCATCTTAAAAACTCCTCCAAAACCGAGACCCCTTGTGCCGAGCCATGGCAACCCGACGACGAGGATTCCCGGAAGACGCCTTGATCCGAGACATTGAGCGGACCGAAATTCGCTTGATCATCCAAAGCCTTTGGTTGCAACTCTTCGCCTTCATCATATTTTGTGGAGTGCTTACGCTAGCCATGCCACGGTGGTTCGCCGTGAATAACCGTGCCAACACCTTTTGGTATTGGGCTCTAGTCGTGGCCGCCGCACTCGCTGCGATCATAAAGCAGTACGAACGTCAACTGCGCCAAGCTTTCAACGAAAGATGGTAGAGGATGGCGAGACCGAAACCAAGGACGCCAATTCGGCATATCTTCGGCCGATCTAGTAACCGTTGTAATCCTTTGAGAATGTGGGATGTGGTAGATTAGGATCGTTTTCAACTTGTATTAGGAAAAGTCTCGTGTTTTTACTTGCCTTTTGTAGTAAAACTCTATGTTTTATGATTGTAATTCTATGCTTATGTTGTATGTTTTCCTTGTCTATAAAAAACTTGCGTTACTTTTAAAAGAGTACCGTTGCATACCATTTGTTAAAATTACTTTTGGTCCTTAGAAGGAAGCACCTTTTTCAAGAATCGATTTGGTAGACTAAACCGCCCCTTTTCAATTTTTATTCGGAAAATGGTGACCGCATATACCCCAGAGGGGACTCGTTTCCAATTTAAGGGGGATAGACGATGATCCCAAGACCGGTCTAGCGACCTAATCTAATCCGTACTCGCGCGCCAATTTCGGGGACGAAATTGTTTTAAGGGGGATAGATTGTAACAATCCTGATTTTTGGTCGCTAAATATTTGAATTTTTTTTTAATTGCTATTAATTTCCAAAGATTGTCAAAATTACGTTTTTGCCCTTGAAACTTGATTAACTGCACTTTAGCCCTGAACTTTCGTTTATTTGCGCTTTGGCTTACTTAGCAAGCCTAACTAGCCTTCGACCATCTAGTTGGAGTAACTAAGCTAGGAAGCTATCTAGTTACTTTTCCCTAACCGCAAAATGACCGTTTTGCCTCTCTTGAACCTTTTGAACCTTTTGAACCCTAGACTAAAGTATTGACTATTCTTTTTCTTTTAATTATTTTGGTTTTATTCTTTGTCCATTGGACAAAGATTGCTAGGGCAACTATTATCCATTGGATAATAGAAACCCCAATTGTTTATAATAAAAGTATACTTGGCTAAGTACTTTTATCTTTTAAAAAAAATGGACATTTTTGATTAGTTTACTATATAATTACCCTAGCAACTATTGTCCATTGGATAATAGAAGTTAGGGATTTTATTACCCATTGGGTAAAAGATTAGTCTTTCACCAAAGTACCTTGGGTTATTAATTTAATCCTTTTCTTTAAACCATGTGTGAAAGCACAACTTTTTTTTTATTAAGAAAGGTACCAAGTACTAGATTCTTGTAGTACCCTTTAGTTATTTTTTAGTAGGGATTTGATTCTTCCAATTGTACAAGGGTACCATAAGTATATTATATTCTAGTACATTGAAGACTAGAATATTACCTCAAAGTACCATGTGCACAATTGTTGGTTGGAAGAGAATCCTAGCCAAAAAGACTACTTTTGATCTTAAGTACTAAAGTACTACTTTTTTATTGGTTTTCTTTCATTTTTTGTACCTTGGCAAGAGAATGAGAGGGAGAGAGAGAAGAGGGCAGCCGGCCAAGGAGAAAGGAGAGAGGGGGGGGGGGCCGGTTGGGAAGAGAAAGGTGGAGGAAGATTGCTTGTACTTGTCCATTGAACTCCCATGTACTTGAGATCTTTGTGCTTCCAAGCAAAATCTCAACGCCCATGTACTTCTTGGATATTTTACCAATTGTGCAACCATTGGATCTTTTACTCATCTCATCTCCACCATCTATTTGTTCAAAGCATAGATCTTTGGTACACCATAGCCATGCAACCCTAGGATTCTCCTTTGATCTTTCAAAAGTTGGCTTTACATGTGTCAAAATTTGAGAGAGAAAGAGAGAGAGGGGGGCCGGCCTTGAGAGAGAGGAGAGGGCCAAAGTTTGCCTATAAATAGAGGCCATTCCCATGCTTTGAACTCACACCTCAAAGCATTTGCTCTTCCTTCTCTCTAGAAACCATTTCTGATTTTCCAGGCAGCCTACTGCCCCTTCGAAAATCCCCTGTTTTCTCCTGCTTAGAGTAGTTTTTAGGATCAACTTCCTTCTGGAAAGTTGTAGAGAACTTCGAAACCTTGAAGTTAGATCCAAGAACCACCCCAATCGGTTAAGAAATGACAAAGTTATTGTCATCCAAAGTTCAGTGAAAATCTCGGATTTCCAAATTCCAGACAGCTTACTGTCTCTTGCTTTACCCCTATTTTTCTCCAACCTAAGATCGTTTTTAGGATCAACTTTCTTCACAGAAGTTGTAGAGAATTTCTTGAGCTTCAATTTCAACCCAAGAACAATCTTATTAGGCCAAAGATTGACCGAGTTACTGCCGTCCAAAGCTCGGGCCAGATTTGCGAGTTTCATCACCCGTGGATTTTCAAATAACTTATTCGGCCCTAACTAGTTTCGGATCAAGGTAGGATACTCTTACCCTATCCTAAGTTATGTATGATCTTCTTATTTTCCATCTCAAGTATAACGTATGTTGTTTTCATCTCTAAGAAAGAACTTATTGTTTGGAATGAAGTATTCGTATTTTGATCTTTTAAGATGTTTATAAGAATGCGTATATGAACTGCTTGTATTTCTTGTGACACAATAAAGTATAAGTGATTTATCACTCCAAGGGCGTCCGAACATGTGGCGTTATGCTTGAAGCGTTGATTTAAACATGATTAGCATTATAGAGTTGGATGATCTTGTATGTTTACAAGGAAATGATTTATGCTTACCTTTGTCCTACGGCGGAGTCTTTGTATGTAAACGTGACATGAGAACCGAGAAAGTAGAAAACATGGAACCTAGGGTGTGGTTTATGAAAGGATAAGTTTTTCTGAGAAAGAAAGTATTTTTGAAACTACGTAATGACTATTTTGGTGGTATTACGTGAGATGTGTTTGAAAACCGTAATGTGGCCGAACTTGGTAGCCCATTGCGTGGGTTGTGAAAACCACAATGTGGCCGGACTTGGTAGCCCTTTGTGAAGATTGCCAATAGGGCCGGACGTGGTAGCCTTATTGGTAATATGGCTTGGCTATCCGTGGAGAGGAGCCAATGCAAGTTTTGTGTGCCAATGGGAACCCGGCGCGGCGGAACCATTGTGAGGATACTCGGGAACCCGGTGCGGCGGAACCGAGGTTGGGTGTGTGTGTTGGGTGTGTGTGTGCTTGGTTATCCGCGGTACGGAGCCAATGCAAAAGATTTTGAAAGGCTTGGTTATCCGCGGTACGGAGCCAATGCAAAGGATTTTGAAAGATTGTTTTGTAAGTGAAAACGATTGACACGGTCTACAATGAGTCGCGTAGGAGAAACACGAAAAACTTGGACACCAACGTTAAATCGAGAATGTGGATGTGTTATCATTATTAGTTTGGTTTCTATGATCGTTTGTTTGTAAGTTAAGGGTTAGTGGGTAGGGTTTACTCTATTGAGCCTTCGTAGCTCATGGTGTTGCCTTTGGTGACCCTGACATATTATATCGGTGGCGACGCTGGTATAATGTGTCAGACTTTGTAGATGAACAGGGTAAGCTGTACACCTTGGAGGCGTTCGGAGCCGAGGAGCTGGCTAGGATGGAGAAGCAAGAGGAGCCGTAGTTAGGAAACCCTAGTTTCCTTTCCTTTTGTAATGAAAGTACTCTTTTGAAGAGTTATATTGTAATAAGAGCTAGACTCTATTTTGAAATTTCAATAAAATGTTTTATTTAACATACCCAAAATTTGGGGCGTTACAAAGAAGATGGTAGGATGTGAGGAGCGATATACCCCTTTGGAAAAGACGTGTTGGGCGCTAGTTTGGGCTACTAAACAGCTTAGACACTACATGCTAGCCTATTCAGTGAGACTGATTTCTCGTATGGATCCTATCAAGTATCTGTTCGAGAAGCCTACGCTCACCCATAAGCTAGCACGATGGTTGCTTCTGCTGGCTGAGTTCGATCTCCAATATGTCACGAGGAAATCTGTGAAAGGCCATGCTGTGGCTGAATTCTTGGCCGATCACCCGATTGATGGTCCAGAAGATGTGGATTTCACTTTCCCTGATGTGGACGTGCTAATAGTGGTCAAAGAAGTATGGACGCTTTATTTTGATGGAGCTGCTAACTAGAAAGGGTTCGGGATTAGGGTGTTGCTGATCACGCCTACTGGTGCTCATATTCCTCTAGCCTTCATGCTAAGCTTCGAAGTCACCAACAGTCAAGCTGAGTATGAAGCCTGCATCGTTGGAATGGAGGCTGCTGTGGCTCTAGGAGTAGAAAAGCTCGAGGTAATTGGAGATTCAAACCTGGTAGTCTCTCAAGCCAATGGAGATTGGAAGGTTCGTGAGGAAAAGCTGAAGCCTTATCACCAGGATTTGGAAGAACTGATTCCTTGCTTTAATAAGGTGACTTTCACGCATATTCCACGCTTGAAGAATCAGTTCGCCGATGCTTTGGCGAATTTGGCTTCAGTGATCGAACTTCTAGTAGGAGTTAAGCTGCGACCAATTGTGATTGAACAAAAGGACTTGCCTGCTTATGAATATGTTAATGCCATTGATGATGTCGATGATGGCCTACCCTGGTACCACGATATATCTGGAACTTTGTAGAGCGTGGAGAATTTCCCGCCGAGGCCACCAAGAAGGATCTAGTTGCTTTGCAAGGATTAGTTGCTCAAAACATCATTTGCGGGAGGAAGCTGTACCGAAGATCCCACTGCGGGATGCACAAACTATGTGTTAGTGGCGCTGAAGCAACAAGGGTAATGGAGGAGATTCACGAAGGAGTCTGCGGTCCTCACATGAGTGGTGTTATGCTTGCAAGGAAGATTCTAAGACAGGGTTACTACTAGTCCACGATGGAGTCTCAATGCATTGATTACGTACGACGTTGCTACAAGTGTCAAATCCATGCTAATCTGCAGCACGTTCCTTCATCTAAGCTGTATGGCATGACGTCGCCCTGGCCTTTCTCTACATGGGGTATCGATGTAATTGGCATGATTCGGCCATCTACTTCCAATGGCCACAAGTTCATACTGGTAGCAATTGATTATTTCACTAAGTGGGTCGAGGCTGAATCCTACAAAACCCTGACAACGGTTCAAGTTGCCCAATTCATTCGAAAGAACATCATCTATCGATATGGTGTCCCTCAGGCATTTATGTCAGATAACGGAAGTCATTTCAAAGGCAGAGTTTTGGAGCTCTTCGAGGAATTCGACATTGAGATTCACCATTGAACGAGTTATCGTCCACAAACAAATGGAGCAGTTGAGGTCGCGAACAAGAATGTCGAGATGATCATCAAGAAGACTGTTGAATATGCAAGGGATTGGCACGAACAACTACCTTTGGCACTTTGGGGTATCGAACATTAATCCGCACTTCAACTGGCGGGACTCCATTTTCCCTAGTCTATGGGATGGAAGTAGTGCTCCCCATCCAGCTTGAGGTCCCATCATTGAGAATCATGGTTGAAAGAGGCCTCGAAGAGTCTGAATGGCTAAGTGGGAGATTTGTCGAGCTGATGCTATTTGATGAGAGAAGACTCCGTGCTTTGTATCATGTTCAAGGATATCAGCGCCGAATTGCTCGTGCGTTTGACAAAAAGGTAAAGTCCAGGGGCTTAGTCGAAGGGGACATGGTTATAAAGGAAATCCGTGCTCCAGTGTTTGATCCTCGTGGGAAGTTCCGACCGAAGCGTTCAGGGCCTTACATCATCAAGACCATCCTATCTGGGGGTGCTGCTAAACTCATCAATCTCGATGGCAACAAATTCAATAAATTGGTCGACCTAGATCAACTCAAGCATTACTATCCCTGAGAGACACTCGGTGGATCGAAAACCACAAGGGTGGGCGATTCCAAGCAAAAATTAGAGCAGCCTGCTAGATCGAAAACCTAAGGAGGCTGTCTAGGCAAAAATAAATAGTTAAAAAGTCGAAAGTTCGCTAGACCGAAAACCTAAAAAGGTGGTGCTAGGCAAAAGTTAGAGCGTAAAAAGAGAGGTTAAAATACACGAGTGAACCTTGGCCTGAACTACATTCTGACTTGATTCCCTGAAAAGGGATACGTAGGCAGTCTCTCTTGAGAACCGGTCATAATCTAACAACTTGATCCACTGTTTGACGTTTTGGGTCCACCTCAAAAGTCGAGAAGGTCAAGAACAAATTAAAGTTGCATTGAAGAATTAGAAGGGGGAAACTCTTCATCTTCCAACTCTATTGCAAAATACTATTTCTAATACATAAGCTAAGCATAAAAGCCTTAAAACAGTCAAAGCATGAAAAATAGAACGACATGCTTGAGAAGCCAAACGGCTCACAGCTTATTCTAAGTATAGCAAAGTGGTTCAGAGTCGGTCGATATTTTCTCTTGCATGCACATCTGCTCTTAGCCACTACTTGTAGCGTTTTTTCAGCCTCGGAGTAAAATTAGACACTTCAGCCTGAACAACCCTGAGGCCCCAGTGCCTTTGGTACTCGTTGAGTGTCTGTGCATTGAAGTTGGGGACACGAAAGTTCCCAGTACTGATACGATTGTTCTCCTATGAGATGCCTAGTTGACGAAGGATGCTGCCGGGAATATAGAAAGTGAAACCTGTCAGCCCTGCAATCACCATCCTATCAAACCCATCAGAGTGAATAGCCATGTCTGGTAGGTCCAGCCAAGGGCGCCTCCAGACAATTTCATCAAGTTGCACGTGTTGCAAGAACTCATACCAGCCTTCTAGGCCCATGTCAGGGTACCTCATCCCTCTTTGATGTATTCTCTTCGGAAAACGATTCCAGCCTGCTACCGGTGGGTGCAGCAGCCCCAGTTTGTCCGACAACCATAACTGTTTGAGCAAAAAGACAAGTAAGAAGCCAGATAAGACTTGAGCGGAAAAACAAGTAAAAAGCTAAGAAGCAACCTAAGCCGAGCGTCGAGGTAAAATGAGAAAGTGCGAAAACCGAAAAAATGTGAGCTGAGTGAGTTTACCTGAAGCAGAAGCGGACTCCCACTAAAGGTGTTTGTCTGACCAGTAGATATCAAATCCAAACCCGTGAGTGTCTCGGCCAGGACCAGAGGAACCACATTCCTTCACGCCCCCATTTGAGCAGCAATACTCACTAGCAGAGGGCTGACCCTTCCATCAGCAGGAATGAGCAGATAGGCAACAAGTAGACAGATCACCAAGGCAAAACGGCGCCGAGCCTGCACGGCATCATTGTCCAAATCATCATCTGGACTGTACCTTTCAATCAAGCGCATGATATTGACTTGACCACCTTGAAGCAGAGTGTTGGCCAAGCCCCGAGAAATGTTGAGTGAAGATGCCAACAGTCTTGGTATGCTTACCTGATAGGGAGGAACAACAATTGTTGGAGATACAAAGGTCCGGAGATATGCCTAGAATTCCTCGATGGTCAAGCATATCTCAGGTCCCAAAACCTAAGAGCGGCTCTTAGGATTTTAGGACAGAGTGAGGTGTGTCGAAGATATCGAAACGAAGAAAGACCGTGGTATTGGAAATTTAGCCAATCAACAGGCAAGAATTGCACTAACCAAGGCCGGAGCAAGGATGGGAGGGGGTTTTCCATTGAAAATGGTGAAGTATACTGAGTATAGAAGAAGCAGTGAAGGTGTGAGTGCAACAATGTGTGCATCTTTTTTTTATAGTCCAAGGCATTCACTTTATTTCACGTGCCTCATTCAAAGTTAATTACTAGCATCCAAGAAACCTTGTAAGTAAAGGACTCTGCTCCCTGAAAGCCCAAAAACCGTGTACAAACTGTGTAGGAGTGAAGACAAGGAGTTCCCAGGGAAAGGACAGTTGATCGGAAAAGTGGATCTGAGTCAGGCCTTACTGGCGTGCGCCAATTTTATACTGGCATGAACGTGTCCCCCCCTACTGGCGTACTCTAGCGAATTACTGGCGCACACTAGTAAGATGCAGCAGAAAATAGTTTGCAGCAGCCATTACCGTCGCATTGCCATTTTCAATTCCGGGGCGTGTTTTGGCCAACTGTCGATTCCTACAAGTCATAAATGATGTTTGGAACTATGTCAAAGCGGTGGATGCCAAACGTCATGTTTAACGAAGATTCCAAACCCTCGACGGCCCATTTCAAGTTCAAATCAAGGATACGGAAGGTCAAAATCCGTTCCATGGACTTTTGCCAAGTTTTGTCATACCGTACGCGTCATATGGACCAATTATGACTGTGCGAGGGTGTCGATTTCAGTACGGGACTATATCTCTAACGCCCCAAATTTTTGGGTACGTTAAATAACATTTTATTTAAAACTTAAGTAGAGTCATGCTCATGATTACAACATAATTTCTCACAAGAGTATTTTTATTACATACGGAGGGGTAAGACTAGGGTTCCTATCTTCTACTCCGCTTGCTCCTCCATCCTAGCAAGCTCCTTGGCTCCAAAAGCTTCCAAAGTGTAGAGTTCACCTTGTTCATCTATGTGGTCTAACACATTATACCAACGTCGCCACCGATATAATATGTCAGGGTCACCAAAGGTAGCATCGTGAGCTAAAAGGCTCAATAGAATAACCCTACTTGCTACCCTTAAATTAATAACACAAAATTAACGATCTTCATATAGGTCATGCATAGTTAAACAAAATCAGTTAACAATGACACATCCACATTCGTTAATCTAGTAACGTTGGTGTCCACGATTCTTGTGTTTCTCCTACGCGACTCGTCGTAGACCATGTCACCTTTTTCTTTTACCAAATCAACATTTGCAAAATCTCTTTTTAACACACCCAACCTCGGTTCCGCCGCTCCGGGTTTCCAAGTATCCTTACAATGGTTCCACCGCTCCGGGTTCCCATTGGCACACAATTGCGTTGGCTCCTCTCCGCGGATACCAAGCTACACACCCAACCTCGGTTCCGCCGCTCCGAGTTCCCATTGGCACACACACACACACACTACTCACATTGGGCTACCACGTCCGGCCACAATGTAGTTTCAAAAATATTTTATTTCTCGGAACATGTCTTTCCATTTACCACACCCTAAGTGCCATGTTTCTACTTTCTTGATTTCCGTGTCCTGTTTTCATGCAATGACTCTACGGTAGGACTTTCTACTTATGAAATCATAAATCGTTTATCGAAATCTTGAAACTAAACTAGCAAGATCATCCAACTTTATATTACTTAACATGCTCAAATCACAAACTTAAAGCATAATGCCACATGTACGGACGCCCTTAGAGTGGAGACCACTTATACTTTATTTACGCAACCATAAGTAATGCAAGAAATCATAGTAAACATGTATATGTTCTCATAAACATCCTAAAGATCTAAATACGAATACTTACTTTCAAGGGTAAACTATTATCTATTGTTTCTTTAAAACTCATTCTTTCTTCCTTTGTGAGAAGTTTAGAACAACATATGTCTTTCTGGAAAAATAAGTCAACATTTTCAACATACTCCCCTTCCTTTTCATCTTTAAGAAAAATACCTTTCAAGTTTCTCATGCATTTCTCAACATACAAGCATCATACAGCTACATTTAAAGTTTAACGGAAAAAGAAAACTTTACGTATACTTAGAGAAGGTAAGTAGAGATATTCTACCGTTCTTCTTGGCAATAGAGCGGCTACGGAAAGGTAAGTTGATTTTCGGACGGAGTGACTTCCTACGGTAGCTTCCTGTAGCTTTGAAAGAGAAAGGTTTTCACTCGAAACTAGTTCTTGACTACACTACCTAACTTTTTGGATCAAAGGGGTGATCAAGTGGCGGTCTTGGATGAGTTTCTTGAAGAACTTGGAAAGAACTTCAAGAATGCTCAAGAACAAGATGAACAAAGTAAGAACACAATATTTTCTAGAGAGACAAGTTGCTAGGTGAAGGTGTGAGTTGAATGGTGGGTGGGGGTGTCCTATTTATAGCAAATTTTGGCCCTCCCTTTGCCCCTCATTGCCGGCCTCTCTCTCTCTCTCTCTCTCTCTCTCTTTTCCCAATTTTTTTGCTCCATGGTCTAGTCATTTCAAGCATCCCATGCCTTCCTCACTTGTCATTTCTTCTTTGAGCCATAACCTAGCTCATCATGAAGGGTTTTGGCTTGTCATGTCCTACGGAGAGGTTGCTTGCAAGAAAACACAAAATCATCGGCTAACTTTGTACTTAGAAAGACTAGAATGGGTTGTCAAGTAGGTTTTAGGCTTATGGACTAAAGGTAGCTTGTGTGAGTATACAAACACATGCACACACTCCACCTCCTCCCTCTCTCTCCCTCTCGGCTTTCTCTCTCTCTCTCTCTTGTACTACTTACATATATATATATATATATATATGCCTAAGTATATAAGTACACTAAGGTACTATGTAGTCCTATTAGGTCTATGGAATAGGAGATGATTGTGCTACGGATTTCAATGACAATAACATTTTCTCATGCGTAATATTTTCCTAGAAAGTGCATATAAGGTTATATAGGCATGTTTATAATAAGCTATGAGGTAGATATGCCTATATATGTGCTTAGAGAATCTAGGAAAGTGACTTTGGTGAGCAATTTAGGTATAGGCTATAATTCCTAGGGTTGTATGCATGGCAAGGCTAATCTTTGCTTGTTTTGGAAGCAAAATGATGGCTTCTTTGGCCCATGATTTTGTATTGTCAAATCAAGGCTTCATTGGCAACCTAAATGTTACTAACCAATGGTCAAAAATTTTCCTAGCATTTATGGACCAATGGGTAAAGGAATATTGGTGATAATTATGGCTTAGAGGGGTTCATAAGGCTCAAAGATGGTCAAAAAGGTCCGTCTAGGATTAGGGAAGTGTAACTAGGAGAAATGGTAGTCCGGTTCCTCCAACTAATTGATTAGAATCCATTCCATTTGCCAATTAAGGTTTCTAATCAAGCAGAAATATAATTTTAAGGATAAAATCTAATTATGACAGATTATTAAAAATTAAAAATGAATTTTAAAAGCAATCCAAGTAATTAAAATAGTAAATTCAAATATTTAAATGAATTTTTATTTATTGAAAATCAGAGTCGTTACAACCTATCCCCCTTAAACAATTTCTTCCTCAAAATTAGGTATACGCTTGGATTCGAACAGGTGGGGATAATTTGCTCTCATGGTTTCCTCCCTCTCCCACGTGGTTTCTTCAGATCCATGGTGCTTCCATAAGACTCATACCAATTTCATTGTCTTATTCCGGATGATCTTTTCACTACGATCTTGAATCTCTGTTGGTTCGTCTTCGTAAGTCGCATCTTCTTCGATGGAGATGTCTTCCCAGTTAAGGACATGCGTGGGCAAAGCAAGATACTTGCTGAGCATTGAAACGTGAAACACGTTATGTACTCTGTCTAGCTACGGTGGTAGGGCTAGACGATACGCAACCTTCCCGATTTTCTCTACAATGTCAAAAGGTCCGATGTAAAGTGGAGACAGCTTCCCCTTTTTCCCGAACTAATAACCCCTTTCTTCGGTCTGATCTTTAGGAACACATGATCGCATACTGCAAAGGTTAATGGTCGGCTCCTTTTATCTGCATAACTCCTTTGTCGGCTTTGAGCGGTCTGAATCCTCTGTCTGATGATTTTGACCTTCTCAGTGGTATCTCGTACAATGTCAGGCCCAAATAGTCCTGTTTCTCCAACATCTGTCCAGCAAACTAGAAATCGACAAGGTCGACCGTATAGAGCTTCGTACGGTGCCATCGCAATACTTGCCTGGTAGCTGTTGCTGTAGGCAAACTCTGCCATTGGTAAATGCTGTTCCCAGCTTCCACAAAAATCCAGGGCACAGGCTCTCAGCATGCCTTCCAGTGTCTGAATTGTCCTCTCCATTTGTCCATTTGTTTGCGGGTGGAAAGCCGTGCTAAGCCTTACATCCATTCCCAATGCCTTCTGCAGTCCTTTCCCAAAGTGTGATACGAAACGTGGATCTCTGTCAGACATTGAGATAGGTACCACGTGTAGGCGTACAATCTCTCAAATGTATAATAGGCTCAGCTGTTCTACGTTTTCTGTCATCTTCACAGGCAGAAAATGCGCAGATTTGGTGAGTCGGTCCACAATCACCCATATAGCAGTGTTGGACTTAGCAGACCTTGGTAATCTAGTCACGAAGTCCATTGAGATGTGCTCCCACTTCCAGGTCAGTATTGGTAAAGGTTGAAGATCTCCGGGTTTCTGATGTTCAGCATTGACTTGTTGACACACTGGACACGTAGACACAAATTTAGCTACGTCCTTTTTCATTCCTTCCCACCAATACGTTCTCCGCAGATCATGATACATCTTTGTACCACCAGGGTGAACTGCGAAGTTCGAATGGTGAGCTTCTCGGAGTACAGCTTCTCGGAGTGTTCCAATATTGGGTACGAACACCTTTCCCTTGAATCTCAGGCTGTTGTCCTTCTAGATTGTCCATCCTGGTAGTGCCTTCCCTTCTCTGATTCGATACCGAATGAACTCGCAATCTTGCTCGAAGGTTTGGGCCAAGAGGATTTCTCGGTGAAGTGCTGGTTCTGCAACGAGAGCATACAGACGTGCGTTCCCATTCTCTGATGATGGTCGCAAGTTGAACTCATTGAGGGTGTCCACCATTTCCCATTCCTTAATGGCAGTCTTGACTTTCTGCACCCTGTCTTTCGACTCAGAGTGTCAGCCACCACGTTGGCCTTGCCGGGGTGATATTGTAATGTAAACTTGTAGTCTTTCAAGTATTCCATCCATCGACGCTGCCTCAGGTTCAACTCCTTCTAAGTGAAAAGGTACTTGAGGCTCTTGTGGTTGGTAAAAACTTCGAATTGTTCTCCCCACAGATAGTAATGCCAGGACTTGAGGGCGAATACTACTGCAGCCATTTCTAAGTCGTGAGTAGGGTAGTTCCTCTCGTGCGGTCGAAGTTGCCGGGATCCGTGGGCTACAACTTTTCCATTATGCATTAGCATGCATCCCAAGCCGTCTCTTGACGCGTCGCAGGAAACCGTATAATCTACCCCCCATTTGGGGATGATGAGTATCGGTGCACTGGTCAGTCTCTTTTTCAATTCCTGGAAAAATTTCTCACAAGCTTCATCCCAATCCAGCTTCACTCCTTTCCGAGTTAGCCTCGTCATTGGCTTAGCTAAGATTGAGAAGTCCTGGATAAATCTGCGGTAGTACCCAGCCTGTAACAACTCTGATTTTTAATGAATAAAAATCTCGTTGTTTAATTTCTCTAGAATGGCTTTATAATTTTCTTGTTAATCCGTCATAATTAGATTTGAGACTCTTAAATTGGGTTTCCTCACATCAGGTAATATGGTCATTTTCTAAAGACAAGTGTGTTTATAAAAGCACTTGTATATTCTCCTAATAAATGTATTAAAGTCTTATAATTATATTTCTTGGCTAGAAATCCTACTTGGCTAGTATAGTTCACTTCTAACCAATTAGTTGGGGAAACCTAACTACCAATTCATCTAGTTACTTCCTCCTAACCCTAGATGAACCTTTGCCCATTGGACGATAAGAGTTAGGAGAAATTTTATCTGTTGGACAATAGAAAACCTAGACTTTCTATCAAAGATATTTTATGCTAGATTTGATAAAGTACTCATATATAGTTATATATAGACTTATATGCATGCTTAAAAGGACATGTAGTCTTATTCAAGAATTATTTTATCTCACCCCTTTTTACTCATTGGTCAATAACCGCTAGGAAAAACATTATCCATTGGATAATAGAGTTAGTCATACCAACAAGTACTAGGGTTTATTAAATAAATCATTTCCTAGATTTTCCATGTGATGATATACTTATAAATATATATATGTATGTACCTTATAGACTTAATACCCTAGATTTCCTAGGTACACTAGTACATTATTATAATAAGAACATGTGCCAATTTGGATTATTTTAATAAGGAATTTTGATTTGAAATCTACCTAGATTACATAGTACATACTTATATAGCCACATGTACACACACGCGCGCGCGCCGCGCGCACACGCACACACAACACACACACACACACACACACATATATATATATATATATATATAAACCTACTAGTACACATGTGCATATTAGAATTTATTATTAGAAAATCTTGGCCTTAGTAAAACTATTAGATTATATTGTACCTTATGTACTTATATATATATATATATATATACACATACATACTTGGTCATATATATATATATATAATACTTCCATAGTACTAGCACTAGAGAGAGAGAGAGAGAGAGAGAGAGAGAGAGAGAGAGAAATTGCAGAGAGAAAGAGAGAGAGAGAGAAGAGGAAGAGAGGGAGATTTGGTGTGTACCTTGCCTTGATCTTTCCATTGTACTTTGACTTGATTGCAATCTAGGGTTATATACTTCTCCACGCAAAAAACTATCTTCCATTGTCCTTATATGTACAATTGCCAATATAAAACCTTGTACCATCCTCCTTCCTTCCACAAAATCTTTCCAAATCAACCCCTAAGTACTAAATCTAGCCATGCAAGCCTAGAACTAGGTAGAAAAGTGCAAGCAAACCCTTGATCTTTCAATCAAAGCATGACAAAAATCCAAGATAGGAGAGAGAGAGAGAGAGAGATTCGGGTGAGAGGGAGAGAGAGGGCATGCTTGGCCAATAAATAACAAGCTCATTCAAGCTTAAACTCACACCTTCACTCTTTGATCCAACTTCTCTCTAAAATTTCTAAGCTTCCTTTGTTCCAAAGTTCAAGTTCTTTCAAATTCTTGAAGTTCTTGAGAGCTACCACCAAACCACCTCCAAAAACCACCCTAGATCTTTAAAGTAACCTAGTTTAGTTAGCAAAGTTGTTTCTAGGAAGAGAAAATCTATCTCTGTTCCTTTCGAAACAATCTGGAATCGTTACGCCGCCGATTTGCAAAACCGACATACCTTCCATAGCGGCCCTACCGCCAAGAAGTACGGTAGAATATTCTTACCCTCAATCCCTTGCTCACTAACTCCACGTATAGCGTAGAATCGAATGTTGGAAAGTAGAATGTCCTTACTCTCTAGTTCAAAGTTTAACATAGAACTTTCTTAACCGTTTTCTCTAAGCATATAAGGTTATCTTTTGCTTAAATGTTGGAATGCATGATAGTTAACAACCACATTTTTGCTAATGGAAGTATGAGCATGCATGCATGAATTGCTTGCATTACTTGTTTTGTTGTAAAGTATAAGTGATTTTTCACTCCAAGGGCGTCCGTACATGTGGCGTTATGCTTTAAGTTTGTGATTTGAGCATGTTAAACAATATAGAGTTGGATGATCTTGCTAGTTTAGTTTCAAGATTACAATGAATGATTTATGTTTACGTATGTGAAAAGTCTTACTGTGGAGTCATTGCATGAAAACGAGACACGAAAATCGAGAAAGTAGAAACATGGACCTAGGGTGTGGATAATAGAAAAATGTGATCCGGAAAAGGAAATATTTTTGAAACTACATTATGACCGGTCTTGGTGGCATAATGTGAGTTGTGTATGTGTATGTGTGCCAATGGAAACCCGACGTGGCGGAACTATTGTGAAGATACTCGGGAGACCGGCGCGGCGGAACCGAGGTTGGGTGAGTAGCTTGGTTATCCGTGGAGAGGAGCCAATGCAAAGTTATGTGTGCCAATGGGAACCCGGCGCGGCAGAACCATTGTGAGGATACTCAGGAGACCAGCGTGGCGGAACCAAGGTTGGGTGTGTTAAAAAATAATTTCGGAAATATTGATTTGGTAAAAGAAAAAGGGAAAACGAGACACGGTCTACATGAGTCGCGTAGGAGAAACAAAGAGAATCATGGACACCAACGTTAGCTTGATTAGCGAATGTGAATGTGTTATTATTAACTGTCTTATTATAATTTCATGTGCTATGTGGAAATTATTGGTCTATTGCTTGTAAGTTAAGGGTTAGTGGGTAGGGTTTGTTCTATTGGGCTTTTCTAGCTCATGGTGTTACCTTTGGTGACCCTGACATATTATATCGGTGGCGACGCTGATATAATGTGTCAGACCTCATAGACGAACAAAGTGAACTCTACACCTTGGAGGCTTTTGGAGCTGAGGAGCTGGCTAGGATGGAGGAGCTGGCAGAGTAGTAGATAGGAACCCTAGCTTTCCCTTCCATGTGTAATAAAAGTACTCTTGTGAGAATTATGATGTAATATTAAGCATGACTCTACTTCAGTTTTCAATAAAAATGTCTACTTAACGTTCCCAAAATTCGGGATGTTACACAGCCAATCCTGGGAAACTTCTGATCTCGAACACTTAGGTTGGCTATTTCCAATTTAGTACCACTTCGACCTTGCTTTCGTCCACCGTGGTTACATCCTTGGATACCACGTGCCCCAAGAACTTAACCACTTCCAGTCAAAACTCGCATTTACTAGCCTTGGCATAGAGTTGGTTATTTGGAGTACTTGTAGTGCCATCCGAAGGTGTTCTTCATGTTCCTCCTTATTGGCAAAGTATATCAAAATGTCGTCAATGAACACCACTACAAATTTGTCTAAGTACGGTTGAAAGATTTTGTTCATGAGACACATGAATATTGCCGGAGCATTGGTTAGCCCGAACGGCATTACTACAAATTTGTAGTGTCCGTATCTGATGCGAAAGGCTATCTTGGCGATATCCTCATCCCGAATCCTTAACTGATGATAGCCTAAAGTCGAAGTGTTCCTTCTTTCTTCTTCACGAACAATGCAGGCGCTCCCCAAGGTGATGTACTCGGTTTGATGAATCCTTTGTCCAACAACTCTTGCAATTGGATTTTGAGCTCCTTTAGTTCTACAGGGGCCATACGGTATGGTGCCATAGAAATGGGTGCGGTTCCTCGTTGGAGTTCTATAGAGAAGTCTATCTCTCTTTGGGGTGGTAAGCCAGGGAGTTCTTCAGGGAAGACATCAACGTACTCGCAAACGATGTGTGGTAACCTAATTCCATCCTGTCGGCTTCTTCCATTTGGAGACTCGCTAGCCATCCAAACAATTGATTCTGCCACCTTGATCTCTTCGATGTCAAACTCGTCGTTTCTTTATCCCCCTTAAAAAGGAAACGAGTCCCTTCTAGAGTGTAAGCCATCACCGTCTTCTGATGACAGTCTATGACAGCTCGGTGAGCCGATAGCCAGTCCATTCCCAAGATTACGTCAAAATCCGCCATGTGCGCAAGTTGGCTACTTCTAGTTCGCACCCTCTACACACTAGACTAACAGCTACATTTCCCCCCAACGGTGATGTTACTTTTTTGCTTGTACTTAGGGGTTCTGTTTCTAGTGCTAGAGCAGTTACGTAGGCAGTAGATATAAATGAATGCAATGCACCAGAGTCAAACAAGGCTTGTACGCAGGTACTATATAATAGTAGCGTACCTTGGATCATAGAGGGATCCTGCTTCCTATTTCTCAATCTATAGTGCAAATATACGCCCTCTGGCACCGTGCTGAGTTCCCATGGGCTGCTCTCCCTTATTCTGCCCATTCTGCTACTGTGATGGTCCTTCAGGGTTCTGCTTCGCGAGGCTGGCCTGTCCAGGCTGTTGAGCTTTCTGGGTTCCAAAGCTCCCATTCCTCTCACTCTGATGTTGGGGACAATCCTTCTTGTAGTGGCCCATAGCCTGACAGTTGAAGCACTGGACTGTTGCTATGTTTCGGCCGCCCCTCTGTGGTTACCCATGTAGAGATCCGTAATTTATTTAATTATTGAAATTAATTATTAAATGCCTAATTGAGAAAATATGGATTAATTGGTGGATATTTTGGATTGAGGGCTAGAGTGAAAGAATAGAGAGTTGAGGGGGTGTGTGTGTGATATAAGGATATGTGAGTATATATAGGGGTGTGAGAGAAGTAGGAGATCATTTTATCTCCCCTCCTCTCTCTCTCATCCGTTCTCCCCCCCCCCCTCTCCACCGGCTATCTCTCTCTCTCTCCTCTCTTCTCACCCAAAACTCCACTCCATCTCCCAAAATCTTCAAGAAACAACCTCCCTCCGGCCTTGCAATCGCGTTCTTGAGCTCGGAGATCCTCGGGTCAAGTTTAAATCGAAGTTTCGGAGTTCAAAAAGCTAGGGCTCGTTCAAAAACGCTTGAATCTCGACCATTATTGTGAGGTAGGGACTTCTTTACTTCTTTTATATGTTTATACGTTGATTTGGTGTAAAATCGTGCCCTTGATTGTCGGATTTTGGTTCTTGAGCATGTCTGAAAATCTGCTGAAAGTTCTACCCGAAGCCCGGTAGTATCGATACGGATTAAGGGCCGTATCGATACAGTAAGCTTATCTTTTTGGACAGTTGATTCCGTATCGATACGGATTAAGCGCGTATCGATACAGTGAGCTTATCTCCAGTTTTGCACCTTTTGCTTCTCCGTTGATTGTTCTGACCTCCAATCACTTCTAAACCCTTTTGAACACCTCTTAAACTATCTCAATCTTGTCTAATTGACTTCCTATGATGGTTCGATGTACTCCATGGTCCGTTGGTCTTCCGTTAGCAATAACCGGATAAGAATTGACTTAGTTAAACATTGTAATGTACTTTCTATAGATTGTTGGTATCGTGTGATCATTCATGGTAAATTTGTGATGACTTTGGCATAATGTAGGGTGTTCCATCTATGAATGGGTTCATGGGGGAGTTTAGGTTTGTGTGTTGTATGAGGAATGGTTGATTTTGGGTCGAAGGTTGATTTAGGACGTCCCGTAACGCAAGTGGTGGTAATACGGAGACTTAAAGGGTTTCGTAACGCAAGTGGTGGTAATACGTTAACCCGAGTCGTTAGGGATCACGGTGACGCAAGTGGTGGTAACACGGTAATCCTTATGGTGTTATTCCGGTAACGCAAGTGGTGGAAATACCGATGGTGAAGTTTTGGGTTAGCAAGTCGGGTTGGGATTATTAGAAGGGGTTAGTATTGTATGGCCTATGCATTCGATTTCAATAGGGTTTCATCTGAGAATTGATTGGTTATCGTCTATCGAACTGTATTTCCTTATCCTTTCTTGTTTGCACTCGTCATCATGTTTACATGTAAATTTGGTAAAGATTTTCCTACTGGGCTAGTGTAGCTCAACAAAATCCTTCTTTTCAGGTTCGAACGTTGGACTATAGACTGCATGTGACGGCGTGGTTGTACATGAAGATTTTTGGGAGCTAACCTTGTTTTAGTTACTTAATCATCTTTTGTAATCAATTTGCTTTTGGTAAAGATGAGTATGTAACTAATTATTCTTAAATTCCTTTTGACTAGAAAGTGGTGATATTTTGAGTTGGCGGTACTTGTAACTAAGTTAATTTCGGCCATGGTGCCTAGATTGTATTTCTGTAACCTTAGGGACTTGTTTGTAAGTTTGACAGGTGGGAAACTCTTTTGGGTATTATTTATGTTACGCGAGGTTCTTCTATAAAAAAAATATTATTGGTTTATATTGAAAATCGAGGTCGTGACAAATTGGTATCAGAGCGTCTAGGTTTGAATACTTTGAGACCGTGGGGAGACTTTTAGTCTCATGGGTTCAAAATGTCACGCCTCTTAAAATACTACATGTGTGCTTGTGTGCATTGACATTACTTGGCTTATATGACATGGCATTTCAATATTGTAGAGTGGCGTACAGTTGCTTTGACCCGTGTTGGGATAGTTGGAGGTTTTGACCTCATTAGACAATGTTGCTATTGATCAGTCTTTCTTTCTTATAACTTGTAGCTAGATGCCTCCGAGAACGCGTGCTAGGGCAGGTGAGGCCGAAAGTAGGGGTGGTCGTGGCCGTGGTCGCGGTCGTGGTCGTGGCCGAGAAGCATTGGTTGAGGATGAGGTTAGCCACCATGGGGAAAATCCGAGTGGGAATCCGAGGGAAGGGACCGAACACGGTCGGGGAGAAGAAGTCCCGGTCGTTCAAAACCCTTTTGCTAGGGATTTCGTTGCGGCTCTTGCGGCTGCGAATCTTTTAAATCCTGCTCCTAGGGAAAGCGCCGACAGTCGGGCTATGATAGCAATGAGGGAGTTTAGCCGAAGAAATCCACCTACCTTTGATGGGTCGAGTAGTGACCCTCTTGTGGCCGATCATTGGCTTGCCCAAATTTGAAAACTCTTTAGAGCTCTTCAGATTACGGAGGATGACTTGCGAGTCAATATCGTAGCCGTTCAGCTAACTGGGGAAGCGAATGAGTGGTGGGAGTCGGTGCTAGAATCGCGAAAGGATGCGAGGAGAGCAATGAGAACCGTGGCTCAAGCAAATGAGCCAGATGTTGAGAACCTAACTTGGGTCGAATTTGAGGTGCTCTTCGAGGAGCAATACTTTCCGGAAACGAGTCGTGACCAATTGAGAGATGAGTTCGAAAGGCTAGAGCAAGGGGATATGACTGTGTCAGAATATGCATTGAAATTTCAATCCTTGTCCCGTTTCGCGCCGGAGTTAGTAGTTACCGAAGAGAGGAAATGTAGGCGGTTTGAGAGGGGCTTGCACGAAAACGTGAAGAAGTTTGTTATGGCACAACGCAAAGGAAGGTTTTCCGAAGTCGTTGAATGTGCGAGGAGCATTGAGACACCAAGGGAGGCACCTAAAAATACTAAGGTCTGGGAACCAAGACAACCATTGGGAGGTATGAGTTCTTCGTCGGGAAGTTTCGGAAGTCAAGGGAGAAAGAGACAACGAGATCAATCGTCGGCTTCACAGGGTCCGTCAAACTTTAGGCCTCCACCTTCATCTTCATTTGGGACTCGGGGAGTTTCTAATAGATCTTCGATTGTATGTCACGAGTGTGGTCAGACGGGGCACATTCGCGCCCAATGCCCGCGATTGTTGAACACGTGCTTTACTTGTGGGAAGCCCGGTCATTTTGCTAGGAATTGCCCGCGTGGGGATGGGGCTCGTAGTGAGTCGGGATCGGTGCAGCAGCCGAGAGGTGGACAGGGTTCTGGCCGGCAGTCATTTCGGGGTAATCAGAGGCAGCAGCAGTCTCACTTTCGTCAGAACACTTCGGTTCAGGGATCTCAGGCTGAGAGAGGAGCTAGTTCGTCTACACTGTCTCAGGGCTCTGGTCATCGGGGTGGACACGTTCAGGGTCAGATCACTCAGGGGAGGGCATTTGCTATCACTTCTGCTATTCCGCCTCCACCACCTCCTGTCACTTCTCAGGCCCCGGACACTTCGGTTGTGAGGGGTACATTTCTCTTGTTTAATTCCTTTGCTAGAGTGTTATTTGATTCAGGAGCATCGCATTCATTCATTGCTGCATCTTTTGCTTGTGCTTTGGGGTTGGAAATTGAAAGTATCAGTCCTCCATTGTTTGTCGACACACCGATAGGAGGTAGGTCGCCGTTAGACCGCATTTGCAGGGATTGTGAGCTTACTATTCGAGATCGTCATTTTACATTCTATTTTATCGTGCTCAATATGTCAGGGTTTGACCTCATTTTGGTAATGGATTGGTTGTCGACGTTCCACGCTACTATAGATTGCTTCAAGCGTCGGGTTCGTATTTGTCCGCCTAGGGGTTCTTGTTTTGAGTTCTTCGGGGAGCGTCGGGAATCGATAGAACCGTATCTGTGTGAGTCTCGGGCGCGTGAGTCGATGTATGCTCTGTTAGCGAGTTTGGCCTTAGATGAAGACGTATCCGCGCGTGGGGAGTTACCCCTTGTCGTTTGTGATTTTTTGGATGTGTTTCCGACGGAGTTACCTGGTTTACCACCTGAGAGGGAAATCGAGTTTTCTATTGATCTGCTTCCTGGTACCGCTCCTATTTCCATACCTCCTTATCGTTTCGCGCCTGCCGAATTGAGAGAATTGAAGATCCAGTTGCAAGAATTGGAGGATTTGGGGTTTATCCGTCCGAGTACGTCACCATGGGGAGCACCGGCTTTGTTCGCTCAAAAGAAAGATGGGTCGCTTCGCTTGTGTATCGATTACCGTAAATTAAATCGTGTCACCATTAAGAATAAGTACCCTATGCCTAGAATCGACAACTTGTTTGACCAACTTCGAGGCGCCACTTGTTTTTCTAAGATCGATTTGAGGTCCGGTTATCACCAATTGAGAGTTCGGATGGAAGACATTCCTAAAATTGCTTTTCGTACTCGATAAGGCCATTATGAATTCGTTGTTATGCCTTTTGGTTTGACGAATGCACCAGCAACTTTTATGGATTTGATGAACCGTATCTTTCGTGCTTATCTCGATCGTTTCGTAGTTGTCTTTGTGGATGATATTCTCATTTACTCATCTTCAGAGGAAGAACACCAATCTCACCTTTTTATCGTTCTTGAACTCTTGAGAGAGCACCGTTTGTATGCCAAGCTTAGCAAATGTGAATTTTGGTTATCCGAGGTCAAGTTTTTGGGTCACGTTGTATCGAAGGATGGGGTGTCCGTTGATCCGGGGAAGGTAGAGTCCGTAATGAATTGGCAACGACCGAAGAATGTGTTCGAGATACGTAGCTTCTTGGGCTTAGCTGGGTATTATCGTCGTTTTGTGCTCGATTTTTCTCGTTCTAGCGGTTCCATTGACTAAATTGACTCGTAAGGGGACTCGTTTCGTTTGGGGTGATGCGTGTGAAATGGCTTTTCAAGAGTTGAAGAAAAGATTGACTACTGCGCCTGTCTTGGTTGTGCCTGAACGAGGGATCGGTTATTCCGTGTATTGTGACGCTTCGAAAGAGGGATTACGTTGCGTGTTGATGCAATTAGGGCGAGTGGTAGCATATGGATCGCGGCAACTAAAAACTCACGAGCGGAACTACCCAACTCATGACTTAGAGCTTGCAGCTGTCGTTTTCGCTTTGAAAAGTTGGCGTCATTACCTTTACGGTGAGAGGTTCGAAGTCTTTTCCGATCATAAAAGCCTAAACTACTTGTTTTCCCAAAAAGAACTAAATCTACGTCAACACCGTTGGATGGAACATTTAGAAGACTACGATTTTGAATTGCAATATCATCCGGGTAAGGCGAATGTGGTAGCGGACGCTTTGAGTAGGAAATCGACGCGACTTGCGAATTTAGCCATTCTCGAGTGGAAAACGATGAACAACTTAGGCTCGTATGCGCTACATTTCGAAGAGGTCTGTGATGGAGTCACTTTATGCAATCTAACCGTCCAATCAACCTTGTCGACTCGCGTGATTGAGGCCCAACAACAAGATGAAGAAGCGGACGAGTTTCGTACTAAGTTTCTTAGCGGGAAAGCTCGAGAGGGGTGGATGATTCACGCCGATCAAGGTTTACGATACCAAGGAAAATTGTTCGTACCCATTACGTGTCGGGAGGAAATTTGAGGGAATTTCATCACTCACCGTTAGCCGTGCATCCGGGAGGAACGAAAATGTACCATGACTTACGTAGACAGTTTTGGTGGCCGGGAATGAAGAGAGATGTCGTCATCTTCGTGTCCAGATGTCTTACGTGCCAACAAGTCAAAGCCGAGCACCAACGACCTGCAGGGGAGTTGCAACCATTACCAGTGGCCAAGTGGAAGTGGGAGAACGTGACTATGGATTTCGTTACCGGTTTGCCGAGATCGCCGAGGGGGCACGATGCCATTTGGGTGATAGTCGACCGATTGACTAAATCAGCTCATTTCTTACCGATTCAAGTTACGGATTCGATTGATGCGCTTAGCCGTTTGTATATTCGCGAGATTATTCGTCTTCATGGTATCCCTGTTTCTGTCGTGTCGGATCGAGATCCAAGGTTTACCGCGCGCTTTTGGCAGAGTCTACAGGCCGCTCTTGGCACAAATCTCTTGTTTAGCACCGCGTATCATCCTCAAACAGATGGACAATCCGAGAGAACGATCCAAATTTTAGAAGATATGCTTCGGGCTTGCATTATGGATTTTCGGGGTAATTGGGAAGATCACCTACCGTTAGTTGAATTTGAGTACAACAATAGTTATCAATCTAGCATCGAAATGGCACCGTATGAAGCTTTGTATGGGAGACCGTGTCGATCACCCGTCTGTTGGACCGAGTTGGGTGAGGCTTCGTTAATTGGGCCGGAATTGATCCAAGAAACTTCCGAGAGCATGAAAACTATTCGTAAACGTCTTCTTGAAGCGCAAAAGAGAACTACCGAGCAAGTGAAAGTGATTCGCCAACGGTTATTAACAACACAAAGTAGACAAAAGAGTAATGCCGATCGTCGTCGCCAACCGTTATCGTTTGAAGTGGGGGATCACGTGTTTCTAAAGGTATCGCCACGTCGGGGACTATCTCGTTTTGGGCAGAGGGGCAAGCTTTCTCCATGTTTTATTGGGCCATTTGACATTATCGAGAAGATCGGGGAAGTCGCGTATCGGTTGGCATTACCATCGAGATTATCAAACGTTCACGATGTGTTCCACGTGTCAATGTTGCGGAAGTACGAGCCGGATCCGTCACACGTTCTAGAATGGTCCGAGTTAGAGTTAGAAGCCGATGCATCTTATGGGGAGGAGCAGATACGTATCCTAGATTCGCGCGAGCAACGCTTGAGGGGTAAGACTATTCCGTTAGTGCGAGTCTTATGGGGTCATCTCGGGAAAGAAGAGTCAACGTGGGAAAGGGAAGACGAAGTGAGAGAAAAGTACCCGCATTTGTTTTCGAGCTAATCAATGTGAGTTTTGAAATTATAATCTTTTGATTGTTAGCTTATTGTTTGATGATATATGTTATGGCATGAGCATGTATGTTTGATGCATAATCTTAATTGGCTTGCGTTGAAATTTCGGGACGAAATTTCTTTAAGGAGGATAGATTGTAGAGATCCGTAATTTATTTAATTATTGAAATTAATTATTAAATGTCTAATTGAGAAAATATGGATTAATTGGTGGATATTTTGGATTGAAGGCTAGAGTGAAAGAATAGAGAGTTGAGGGGGTGTGTGTGTCATATAAGGATATGTGAGTATATATAGGGGTGTGAGAGAAGTAGGAGATCATTTTATCTCCCCTCCTCTCTCTCTCATCCGTTCTCCCCCCCTCTCTCCACCGGCTATCTCTCTCTCTCCTCTCTTTTCACCCAAAACTCCACTCCATCTCCCAAAATCTTCAAGAAACAACCTCCCTCCGGCTTTGCAATCGCGTTCTTGAGCTCGGAGATCCTCGGGTCAAGTTTAAATCGAAGTTTCGGAGTTCAAAAAGCTAGGGCTCGTTCAAAAACGCTTGAATCTCGACCATTATTGCGAGGAAGGGACTTCTTTACTTCTTTATATGTTTATACGTTGATTTGGTGTAAAATCGTGCCCTTGATTGTCAGATTTTGGTTCTTGAGCATGTCTGAAAATCTGCTGAAAGTTCTACCCGAAGCCCGGTGGTATCGATACGGATTAAGGGCCGTATCGATACAGTAAGCTTATCTTTTTGGACAGTTGATTCCGTATCGATACGGATTAAGCGCGTATCGATACAGTGAGCTTATCTCCAGTTTTGCACCTTTTGCTTCTCCGTTGATTGTTCTGACCTCCAATCACTTCTAAACCCTTTTGAACACCTCTTAAACTATCTCAATCTTGTCTAATTGACTTCCTATGATGGTTCGATGTACTCCATGGTCCGTTGGTCTTCCGTTAGCAATAACCGGATAAGAATTGACTTAGTTAAACGTTGTAATGTACTTTCTATAGATTGTTGGTATCGTGTGATCATTCATGGTGCATTTGTGATGACTTTGGCATAATGTAGGGTGTTCCATCTATGAATGGGTTCATAGGGGAGTTTAGGTTTGCGTGTTGTATGAGGAATGGTTGATTTTGGATTGAAGGTTGATTTAGGACGTCCCGTAACGCAAGTGGTGGTAATACGGAGACTTAAAGGGTTTCGTAACGCAAGTGGTGGTAATACGGTAACCCGAGTCGTTAGGGATCACCGTGACGCAAGTGGTGGTAACACAGTAATCCTTATGATGTTATTCCGGTAACGCAAGTGGTGGAAATACCGATGGTGAAGTTTTGGGTTAGCAAGTCGGGTTGGGATTATTAGAAGGGGTTAGTATTGTATGGCCTATGCATTCGATTTCAATAGGGTTTCATCTGAGAATTGATTGGTTATCGTCTGTCGAACTGTATTTTCTTATCCTTTCTTGTTTGCACTCGTCATCATGTTTACATGTAAATTTGGTAAAGATTTTCCTACTGGGCTAGTGTAGCTCAACAAAATCCTTCTTTTCAGGTTCGAACGTTGGACTATAGACTGCATGTGACGGCGTGGTTGTACATGAAGATTTTTGGGAGCTAACCTTGTTTTAGTTACTTAATCATCTTTTGTAATCAATTTGCTTTTGGTAAAGATGAGTATGTAACTAATTATTCTTAAATACCTTTTGACTAGAAAGTGGTGATATTTTGAGTTGGCTGTACTTGTAACTAAGTTAATTTTGGCCATGGTGCCAAGATTGTATTTCTGTAACCTTGGGGACTTGTTTGTAAGTTTGACAGGTGGGTAACTCTTTTGGGTATTATTTATGTTACGCGAGGTTCTTCTATAAAAAAAAATATTATTGGTTTACGTTGAAAATTGAGGTCGTGACACCCCATGTCCTGGTGTAGCAGCCTTCCAGGTTTGATTGTTCTGTGGCAGGTTAGAAGGTCTGGTGGGGTAGGGCCCACGGTTGTTGTTGGATGGTTGGGTTTGGATTTGTCACGCCCTCGATTTTCAACATAAATAATAATCATTGTAAATACTAAAAATTGTGAATGAAGTACCGATAATACCCAAATGACATATTTTCCCCAATCCTCAAAGTTAAAATTTCAAAGTTACAACCCTAACTCGAAACCCCAAGATATACAAATATCAAAATAATATTACATTTTACTTTAATCATTCCTTTGAATACTAATTTCAAGCAAATGCCAATTTGTCGCATCTTTTATATCTTCGAAACCCATGATCAACAAGCACGCAATGCACGCCATGCCAACTTCCTTGTTTAGTACCTGAAAATGATAGGTTGAGCTACACTAGCCCAGTAGAGAAATCTATACGCAAGCTATAGGAAAATATGATGAGTTATGCATCTAGAGTGAATGACGACAGATAGGCCCAATTACACAAGACTCAACAGCAGCACATTATGATCAGGGATTCTAGACAACCTATGTGAAGGACCTATCTACTCATATGTCAAACAAGGACCATCAATATTCCTACATCATTCCATGTATATCAACAACAGCTTTAGTACCGTTTCACAATCTTTCACATTTCCCATTTCATCAAAAAAAATCTCATTCCTCATTCTCATCAGTCATCAAAATCTCTTTTGTCAACTTCATAAACCAATTTCGTATCACGTGTCTGAGCCTAATCTCCTACCAAGCATTTACTCATTTAAAAGTCCTGAAATTATACGATTTGAGCATATAGTTCCCAGGCATTTACTCATTTAAAAGCCCTGAAATTATACGATTTGAGCATATAGCTCCCAGGCATTTACTCATTGAAGAGCCCTGTAATTATACGATTTGAGCATATAGCTCCCAGGCATTTACTCATTGAAGAGCCCTGTAAATATACGATTCGAGCATATAGCTCCCAGGCAATTACTCATTCAAGAGCCCTGTGATTATACAATTTGAGCATATAGCTCCCAGGCAATTACTCATTCAAGAGCCCCGTGATTATCCGATTTGAGCATATAGCTCCCAGGCAATTACTCTTTCAAGAGCCCTGTTATTATACGATTTGAGCATATAGCTCCCAGGCAATTACTCATTCAAGAGCCCTGTAAATATTCTCGTTGTGTCCGATGGTTATTCACATTTCAATTCGCGTTTCCAATTTACTAGCACCAAACCATCCAGTCATTTCTCAATTAAATCAAAGAAGTACTTCTCTACCAATTACGCATGTCACAATATTTCTTATGGTCTACGACGTTCACGGACTCTTTTACGCTACTATAGCCTTTACGATAATACTCCAACTATGCTAACGAAAAACCAATAGCACAGATACGTTCGACGAGTCGTTCGATACGATCTTTCAAGCTTAGGAATGATTGTCAGATATTCTAATTTTCTGCAGAACAGTCCATATTCGAAAATTTATTAAAAATGGCACACTCAATATTTTTCAATGATTCCAACGCCAAAACATCACCAACTTACCCATCTTTAAAACCTACAAGGACCCATAACCAATAGGGTCGTTTAACCATAGCTAAACAATGAAAAACGCTGCTCAGTGGGCTGCCCAGATTTTCAGATTACAGGGCAATCTTCTAAAAATCATAATAAATCGAGTTCTTAATATTTTTGAACAATTCCAGTCCCAAAAGTTGCGCGAGTGAATGAAGCTTGAAAGGAATGAAGGAACCCTAGTCAAATCTGCACTCCACGGATGGTTAAATAGGCATTTACCGAAGCGATACGAATCTGCGTGACTTTCGATGTACCAAGAATTTTAAGGCGATTCCAGTGGTAAATGAAAGCTAACTTCCGAACCTTCGAATCGATATAAAGTTTGCATAAATCGGACATCGGACGAGGAAGTTATGGCCGTTTGAAGTGGGCTGAAACCCAGAAAACGAGACAGATTGCAGACCAGATTTCAAAATTTCACCATTAATTCAATTCTCAACGGTTTTGGGTGATTCAAGCGGCATTAGAACGGGCTCTAAATCTACTCTATTTCCTATGAAGGAACCAAAATTCAATTCCGAGTTTAAGACAATGAAAAACCCCATAAACAGTGACCCATTTTCTGCAGAATTTCAGAAATGGAAAGAACAACCTCAAACAACGAAACAAGGCACGATCTAGATACATAAACACCGTATAAACGCATAACAAGAGTAAGAAATCCCTACCTCAAGGGTTTTGAGCAAAACCCGACTGTTTGACCAAGTCAACGGACTTCCCACGTGGCCCGATCGTAATTTTTCTTGGATATTCGGAAAGCCCGCGCTCCGTAGAACAACTTTAATTCTTGGGTTTTGTCCGGAATCATCCCCTAGGTAGATGAAATCGAAGAGAGAAGTGGAGGAGGGGTGTTTTTCGGAGGAGCAGAGAGAGAGCCGAGAAAGAATGAAAAAAAAGAAAGAAAAGGGAAAGGGAAAAAAATGATTTCCCTGCACATTCCAACATATATATACATATTCACTTATTGCACTTTCACCCCCACACTAATGATTCCTTCATATCAACCACCTAATCATATAACCATGACACTATTCATACTTCCATTTGCTAATAATCACAACACTTCTAAAAAAAATACGGGCCAAAATTACGGGTCACTACAGGATTGGTCCACCGATGCCGCCTGTTGCCTTCCTCCATCGAGTTTTGAAGTCAGTTTCCTCACTCTCTAGTCGGAGAGCACACTTCATGTCTTCAGTATAGGTGGTAAAGGCCTGAGCTACCACAGCCCTTCGAGCAGTCGTCAGCCCCCATTCGAACCTTCTTGCCTTCTTGTCCTCGGTTGCGATGCCTGTTTGGGCGAAACGAGACAGTTCCTCGAATTTGGGCATGTACTGGGTCACGGTCATTATTCCTTGCTTCAGATTTAGGAACTCCTGTTCCTTAGCTAGGCGGAGGGGTGTGGGAAAATACTTGTCGAGAAATAGGGTCTCAAACTCGTCAAAAGTCATGGTGTCGACGTCATGGGTTGCCTCCATCAAGTCACACCAGTAGCGGGCTTCTCCCTTCAGCTGGTAGGTGGCTAAGGCCACTCAATCTCCGTTCTGAGTAATCCCTAGGGTTCGGAGGATCATCTTGACTTCGTTGAGCCATGTCTTGGCCACGATGGGGTTGGTATCTCCGTGGAAGGTCAGAGGTTGGTGCTTGCAAAATTCATTCATTGCATAAGTTCAAGTCATGGGTCCATCGTTATGGTTCTGGTTTTGGCGGTTAGCGTTCAGGGCAGCGACGAATGCTTGCATGATTTGGGCTAGGTCGGGGTTGGGCCAGAGGTTCCTTTGTTTTCGTACCCTATTCCACTGCGTCGGTTCACCATCTACGAGTAGAAATTGAAAAAGGAAGTTTTAGTCTAAAATTTTTTTTTCTTCTTTTGCAAATGGTGTATCTAAAAAGCAATTTATCGCATAGTATGCAACGGTACTCTTTATAAACAACCAAGTTCTTCATAGATAAAAGAGAGATACAATCATAACATAAAGTTTCACTACAAGGGCAAATAGAGACATAAGATACGAGTTCCTAAAGCAAGTTGAAACGATCCTACACACTACTACATAGTCCTACAGTTGGGCAAGCATTATTGCATGCTACTAGTACAATATCCTAGGGTAGTCTAACTCTGAAAACTTCCCTCAGCCACATCTTGTATTCCCTCTTGGCAGCGGTCTCGGCTTTAAGAAAATTCTCACGTTCTTGTACGAGCAGCTCTTCCATAGACAGGACGGGTAGTTCTTCTAATGGTTCTAAGAAGTATTGAGAGATATTTAGCATTGTTGCCTCCACCTCCGGGTCAAACATAAGATAGTCGAGTGGTTGCTCGAAGCTCTCCACAGGGGGTGCAGGGGCTTGGACGGGTGGAAGGTTCTCGGGAGTTACAACCGGTGGCGGTATCTCCCAAGTGATTGGGACTTCGTAGAGCTCCATGTCATCATCCAGCAAGGGTGTTGTAGGGTGGTGGTGGTACATCTCCAGAGTTGGCGGGTATATCCATGACCTCAGGCTCCGCTCCTAGGAATGCTAGTTCCTCTTCGTCGGATTCCCACCCCTCATCTCCTTAAATCTCTACCACATTATCCATTGGTTCCTCCTCGGGAAACTCCACAGGGTCCTCCTCGGGATCTTCCATGGGAAACTCCTCAGGGTCTTCCTCGGGATCTTCCTCCTCGGGGTCCTTCTCAACTTCTATGTTACTGGGGGGGTGCTATGGGTGCTGCTTCAGCATTGTCCTCCTTGACTCCCTCAATTATGAATTCCACATTCTTGGGAGGCGTATTTGGACTAGGACGGGTGCCGTTGCCACATCATCCTCCTCCTCCTCCTCATTGACGGGGAATATAATGGTGCCATGCTCTCGGTAGTAGTCATGAGTGTAGGGAAAAGCGTATGGGAAATAAGGATCTCCCACTAGTTGGTTTGTTATAGACCTTATGGTGCTTGCAAGATGGTGAGCTTTGGTTAGCAGAAGGTTGGCTTGATAAAGATTTGGTTGGGCCATCTACAATAAAGACGTATATATATTAGACTTATAAAGGCAGGTTGAAATTTCAGTGTGAATAGTAACAACTCAAAATAACGAGTCTTTCATTTTTTAAACATAGCAAAAGTATATCTTTAGGTAGATTAGACATTGGTGTTCCTACTTTTCAACATCCTACATCCCGAAGGATTACAACTGCTACTCGATTTATTGAGTGCACCTAGGTCCTTTTTTTTTTTTTTTTAAATCTTCTAAGTTTTTTTTTTCTTATTTCGTCAAGTTTTCCTCCTTGGCTATCTTCTTGGCGTCTTTGTTGCTATCGGTTTCTCCTTCCTCATTTCCAACTTCGGAGTTTGGCATCGGAGGTAGGACGCCAAAATATTCGTGGAAGGCAGACAGGATAGAAAACATTTCTGGAACCAGGGGTCTTTCTCGACAAGAATAGGGGTATTTTGCTGCACTCTTTCGAAATCCACTTTTCCGGCAATTACTGCGGCAATAAAGTTGGGATCTTCTAAGTGCTGGATTGTTATTCTTTTTACGGTATTCCAAGGTTGGTAAGCTTCGACTAAAAGATCAACTAGAAGTTTCATCAACAAGAAAAAGTTTGATTAGTAAGGTTTTTAAGAAAGAGGTTTAGTTACTTGATAAAACCATCAAGTTTCTAAGTTCCACATTTGATCCTTAATTTAAGTCATCATCCAATTGTTCGGGAATTCCCAGCTCGGCGGTACTGCCAATTCTGCGCCTTGCTTCAATCCAAAGATTGTTTTGCTAGAATTCCACCCAATGTGGGACGGTAAACTTAAACTCAATTCATAACTGTGCAACGGTCAATCTATCTTATGTCTACCCATTCTACCCATGGCCATGGTTTTGAACCTAAAGCTCTGATACCAAGTTGTAACGCCCCAAATTTTTGGGTACGTTAAATAACATTTTATTTAAAACTTAAGTAGAGTCATGCTCATGATTACAACATAATTTCTCACAAGAGTACTTTTATTACATACGGAGGGGTAAGACTAGGGTTCCTATCTACTACTCCGCTTGCTCCTCCATCCTAGCCAGCTCCTCGGCTCCAAAAGCTTCCAAGGTGTAGAGTTCACCCTATTCATCTATGTGGTCTGACACATTATACCAGCGTCACCACCGATATAATATGTCAGGGTCACCAAAGATAACACTGTGAGCAAAAAAGGCTCAATAGAATAACCCTACTTGCTACCTTTAAATTAATAACACAGAATTAACGATCTTCATATAGGTCATGCATACTTAAACAAAATCAGTTAACAATGACACATCCACTTTCGTTAATCTAGTAATGTTGGTGTCCACGATTCTTGTGTTTCTCTTATGCAACTCATCGTAAACCGTGTCACCTTTTTCTTTTACCAAATCAACATTTGCAAAATCTCTTTTTAACGCACCCAACCTCGGTTCCGCCGCTCCAGGTTCCTGAGTATCCTTACAATGGTTCTGCCGCTCCGGGCTCCCATTGGCACACAATTGCATTGGCTTCTCTCCGTGGATACCAAGCTACACACCCAACCTCGGTTCCGCCCTACGGGTTCCCAAGTTCATTGGGCTACCACGTCCGGCCACAATGTAGTTTCAAAAATATTTTATTTCTCGGAACACGTCTTTCCATTTACCACACCCTAGGTGCCATGTTTCTATTTTCTTGATTTCTGCGTCTCGTTTTCATGCAATGACTCCGCGGTAGGACTTTCTACTACAAAATCATAAATCATTTATCGAAATCTTGAAACTATACTAGCAAGATCATCCAACTCTATGTTACTTAACATGCTAAAATCACAAACTTAAAGCATAATGCCACATGTACGGACACCCTTGGAGTGGAGACCACTTATACTTTATTTACACAACCATAAGTAATGCAAGAAATCATAGTAAACATGTATATGTTCTCATAACCATCCTAAACATCTAAATACGAATACTTACTTTCAAGGGTAAACTATTATCTCTTGTTTCTTTAAAACTCGTTCTTTCTTCCTTTGTGAGAAGTTTAGAACAACATATGTCTTTCCGGAAAAATTAGTCGACATTTTCAACATACTCCCCTTCCTTTTTATATTTTTAAGAAAAACACCTTTTAAGTTTCTCATGCATTTCTAAACATACAAGCATCATACAACTACATTTAAAGTTTAACGGAAAAGGAAAACTTTACGTATACTTAGAGAAGATAAGTAGAGATATTCTACCGTTTTTCTTGGTGGTAGAGCGGCTACGGAAAGGTAAGTTGATTTTCGGATGGAGTGACTTCCTACGGTAGCTTCCGGTAGCTTCGAAAGAGAAAGGTTTTCTCTCGAAACTAGTTCTTGACTACACTACCTAACTTTTTGGATCGAGGGGGTGATCGAGTGGCAGTTTAGTGGCGGTCTTGGATGAGTTTCTTGAAGAACTTGGAAAGAACTTCAAGAATGCTCAAGAACAAAATGAACAAAGTAAGAACACTATATTTTCTAGAGAGAGAAGTTGTTAGGTGAAGGTGTGAGTTGAATGGTGGGTGGGGGTGTCCAATTTATAGCAAATTTTGGCCCTCCCTTTGGCCCTCATTGCCGGCCTCTCTCTCTCTCTTTTTTCCTAATTTTTTTGCTCCATGGTCTAGTCATTTCAAGCATCCCATGCCTTCCTCACTTGTCATTTCTTCTTTGAGCCATAACCTAGCTCATCATGAAGGGTTTTGGCTTGTCATGTCCTGTGGAGAGGTTGCTTGCAAGAAAACACAAAATCATCGGCTAACTTTGTACTTAGAAAGACTAGAATGAGTTGTCAAGTAGGTTTTAGGCTTATGGACTAAAGGTAGCTTGTGTGAGTGTACAAACACATGCACACACTCCACCTCCTCCCTCACTCTCTCTCCTCTCTCCCTTTCGGCTTTCTCTCTCTCTCTCTCTCTCTCTCTCTCTCTCTCTCTCTCTCTCTCTCTCTTTCTTGTACTACTTACATATATATATATATATATATATATATATATATATATATATATATCGGGACGGTTCCGCGGACAACTATTTAAACACCTAAAAAAACACCCAAAATCTCAATCTCATAATTCCCAATCAAATTTTTATGATCCGAACCGTTTAATGTGTGCAGAATGTGATTTTAAGGGCGCATATGAGAAATTAGCAAAAAAAATAACCGGGAAGTGCTTGTTTTGAGCAGTTTTTAATTGAACCGTTCGTTAAATCTAAGCTAAAAACTGCTTAGATCAAGCCCTTCCCGGTCTTTTTTTTTTGCTAATTTTTTAAGGGTACCCTTAAAATCACGTTCTGATCACATTGAGCGGCTCGGATCATTGAAATTTGATCGGAAACTATGAGGTGTTTTTTTAGGTGTCTAAATAGTTGTCCATAGAACTGCCCCGTATATATATATATGCCTAAGTATATAAGTACACTAATGTACTATGTAGTCCTATTAGGTCTATGGAATAGGAGATGATTGTGCTAAGGCTTTCAATGACAAGAACATTGTCTCATGGGTAATATTTTCTTAGAAAAAGTGCATATAAAGTTATATAGGCTTGTTTATAATAAGCTATGAGGTAGATATGCCTATATATGTGCTTAGAGAATCTAGGAAAGTGACTTTGGTGAGCAATTTAGGTATAGGGCTATAATTCATAGGGTTGTATGCATGGCAAGGCTAATCTTTGCTTCTTTTGGAAGCAAAATGATGACTTCTTTGGCCCATGATTTTGTATTGTCAAATCAATGCTTCATTGGCAACCTAAATGTTACTAACCAATGGTCAAAAATTTCCCTAGCATTTATGGACCAATGGGTAAAGGAATATTGGTGATAATTATGGCTTGGAGGGGTTCATAAGGCTCAAAGATGGTAAAAAAGTCCATCTAAGGTTAGGGAAGTGTAACTAGGAGAAATGGTAATCCGGTTCCTCCAACTAATCGGTTAGAATCCATTCCATTTGCCAATTAAGGTTTCTAGTCAAGAAATATAATTTTTAAGGACTAAAATCTAATTATGATGGATTATTAAAAATTAAAAATGAATTCTAAAAGCAATCCAAGTAATTAAAATAGTAAATTCAAATATTTAAATGAATTTTTATTTATTGAAAATCAGAGTCGTTACAATATCGAGTTGTCTTTTTCGTCTTATGTCCATTTTTGTGACATTTTTAGCTTTTTATTGGTTTATTTCTAATATCAGGATGTTTTTACCGGTTTTGTCAATTTGTACAGGTCATTGTACATCCATATGGTCTTCCGAAAGTGTCGGTTTCCTTTGACTTGGAGAATTTTGAATTTTTGGCTCATTAATGCCCAAAATTTCATTATTTTCCATGTGTCCGAGGATACATGCCGTATCCTGGGGCTTTTCTTCCCTTTTATTCACGCTAAATCAGTTGCATGCATTTGCAAGTGCCTATTTGTCAATTTAGATGAATCATCAATGCATGTTAGGCATTAGTGGATGGTTTATTCTTTTCCTTTACTAATTCTCACCAAAAGGTGATCAACAAGTAGAAAATGCAGCTATTTTATATTATCAGGTCGATATCCATAAAGCAAAAAGGTGGAAAATGTATGCAAATTGCCCACTGGCCCGAGCAAAGTAGCAACATCATGTACTAGGGCACACTCGCCCAAAAGTCAAGGAGGCACGTAGGCCTCGTCTCAAAAGTATCAAGTATTAGGTGTATCAATAGTCAAAAGGCAGTACAGTGTCTGAGGCTCAGTGAAGGCCCTCAGTTGTCAAAAAGGTCCTCGAGGTTGTCGTCGTCTTCGTCCTCTATCTCTCGTGGGTCTATCCGGAACCTAGGGTCACTAACAGAGTCGGTACCTCAGCCGGCATCTTCTCCACAGGCCTCTTCCTCAGCTCTCTACTGAATTGTAGGTCCTCGCTAGCTGGAGTAATCTCTACTTCTCTCTGCCCACCGTTTGTTGGCAGCGAGGTGCCGGTCTGTCTCTGGGCCGCGGTAGGAGTGGTAGAGGTGCTGGCCACCTTCTTTTGAGGAGGAGGCTGCACCTCTTTCGCCTAGGAGCTGCCCTAGCCTGCATTGCATTATATCAGTATATATTGTGCATATGTTGTATGTGTATCAAATGTTGACACAGGTATCGAGAGCAATTTCATCAAGCATGCATCGTATTGAAGATAGGATTCATCTAAGTATAGAGAGCAGAATGGAACAAGCATGTGTGATTATACCTAAGGTTGTACGGTAGGAGCCGGAGCTACTGGTGGGTACTTCAGCTGTAGAGGGGTGCCACTCGCTATCTTGTGAAACTCCTTCTCCATAGCTAGCATCAAGCGGGCAGCCTCCCGCCTATTCAACCGGCACCTGTGAAAACAAAGTTGAGACACCATTCAGATACAGTTCAACTATGGTGCAAGGAAATGAATAAGGCCAAAAGAACAACATACCGGTCCTGTGATCTGTGAGGGCTCCATCCAAGCTGGCTCAAACTGAACCATGGCAGCTTCTCCCTGCGCATCCCGCACCTCTAATGTCCATGAAAGCCGAGGCAACCCAGTCGCCGCCCCATAGTCACTCCTCTCCCTCGAGCGAGTTGTCCTGCCCCTCTGGCCTCATCTCTCCTCTCCAGCCTCAAGAGCCTCGCTTTCCACCACTATGTGCTCCATCACCCCAACGGTCCCGCTAGGTGTTGGCTTCAGAAAATAGCATAGTTGCGCTCAGGCCTCAGAAAGGTGACAAGGTCCTCCGGAATAGTGAATCGCTGTCACTCAGCAAGTGTGTATCGGCCAGTGTGTGAAGCGCGAGGTGGAAGTGGCCCAAGTGCTATGAACACAGACAAGTTGAGCGACTATCGTGCCACCTGGTCGCCCAGGTACCATTGCCACCCAAAAGCCGACACCAGTAGTACTCGGGTCGCTGTCACTACCCTGCTCTCCGCCAAGTACTCAAGCTCGGGCTCCACCTTGCTCCATGGATCCCACTCCACCTGCAAAACAACCAAAGCAAACCGTCGATCAGCGATAGCATTGAAGCAATTCAAAGGCTAAAACTACCGGTGAATTCTAGTTTACCTGGGTGCCCGTCAGCTCGTCGAGGTACGCTATGAAGGCCAAGAGGCCCAGGTACTATGAACTCAGCCGAGTTGTGCGATTGTCGTGTCACCCGATCGCCCAGGTACCATTGCCACCGAAAAGCCGACTCCAATAGTACTCGGGTCGCTATCACTATCCTGCTCTCCGCCAAGTACTCTGGCTCGGGCTCCACCCCGCTCCATGGATCCCACTGCACCTGCAAGACAACCAAAGCAAACAGTCGATCAGCGATAGCATTGAAGCAATTTAAAGGCTAAAACTACCGGTGAATTCTAGTTTACCTGGGTGATCGTCAGCTCGTCGAGGTACGATCTGAAGGCCAAGAGGCTCCCCCTCGATTTCTTCTTACCCCTGTGCAGAGGTCCCCAAATCGTGGCGTGGGGAAGCGTCTTCAGGTCCGGGCATTTGTTCTCCGGAGGGTACATCTTCAGCACCTCGAGGCCCACAGTTGCAAGTGTTCAAACAATCAGAGCATCAGAATATAGCACATATACAATGCAAAGACAAGTGCAAGAACGAAGTAAGAATTAAACTACAAGCTTTGTTTCTTACCTCCCACACCGTCCAGTAGATGGCAGTCGCCTTCTTTCCTCGTGAGAACTCCCCCATGAAGCCGTAACACGTCCCCAGAGCTGCTCCTCCCTAGTTGTATCATGAAGTTATGCATAGGTCGTGAAGGGCTGGCAAGTAAGACAAGTGTACTGTGGCCCGCTTGTTTGGGTACAGTGTAGCCCCAAACAAGTACAACAGATAGGCTCTCGCCATCTGCTCATCCTCCTGCTCCGAAGTCGGCACCCTCCCCTTCAAGTATCTTTTGAATTGATCATGCGGGACCGTCTCCACACTACCAGCTGACACCTCTCCCAGAAACCACCTCAGCGCTGCCGTGTCCCTGTGAATCCCAGAGTCAAATGGGATAGGCTCACCTCCTACCCTCAACCTAGTAAGGGCTGCGAAGTCCGACGGAGTCACAGGCATCTCCTCGATCGGTAAGTGGAAGCTGTTGGATGTATCCCGCCACCTCTCAGCCAGTGCCGTCAGTAAGGCATGATCACTCTTCATCGCTGTCAGCATGGGGATGAACAGACCAAATTCCGCAGCATCAACCAACTCTCGAACCCGCTTAGGCAATCCCTTGTATAAGTCAAGCGAACTAGCTAGACCCCCATGCCCCCGCGTGCTAGCTGCTCCTTTCTGCACATTATAACAGCCAAGGCAGAAAGAATTTTTGTTAGTATATGCGGTTCAAAGTCTAACAGGCAGCCTAATAAAGGATTTCAAAGCAGTCTCGCAATCAAATCAAGTTAGAACATGCTATTAGTCGAGTTCCAAACTACGACGCATCCTATCGGTCGATCTTAATTATTTCAAGGCATTCTATTCAATCGATTATTGTTTCAAAGAGTATCATCAGTCGATTCAAATATCAAAGGCATTCTATTAGTCGAATCAAGTTGCTGGACATTCAACCATCCAAGTCAGGGTTACAAGCTTTCTTAGAACAGTTGGAGCAGTACTCTTAAATCCTAATTGACAAGTCAAGTTCAAGTTCAAGTTCAAGGCACATGCATTGCGAGCTGTACAGTTCGACATCAAGTATATATGGATACAACAACACAAAATGGAAGCTGAAGCGAGTTCAAAGCATACTTGAGCCCAAGTCATGGACAAGTGCACCTCCGGGTCCCTCAGCACTAACTCGGCGTCGTAGCTATCCTGTCGAGGCTCATAGCTGTCTACTCCAGCCGGATGAAAATATGTGGCTCTGGTGGGTTGTATGACTCTGCCACAAACTCGGCACAGGGTGCTTTCGCCTTGGACTCAACCATCGTAACCACAGCCTCATGTTCCCATGCTCCCTCCTCCTGGACCCTCTCGGCTGTCTCGGTCTCCTATACCAACTCATCGGCCTCCCGCCTTAGTCTCTCTTCCGCCTCGGCATGAGCAATTTGCTGCAACCTCTCCTCACGGGCTACTAACACCGCTTCAGCAACTGCAGGGATCTCCTCCATCAATCGAACGAGCACACCTTCGCCCACAAACTCTACGAGGTCGCTCCTTGAAATGGGCTCGTGCCTTAAAGGCCCCACGGGCGGTACAAACTCAGCTGGCTCCACCGGTGTCTGGCTTAGGGTCTCTTCGATAACCACAAGACCTTTTCCCCTTGCTGGATCCCTCGGCGATAGCCCTGATCAGTCGTCACCGTCGCCACCACCGCTGCTGCTGCCACCGGCCCTACCCAAGCAGCCACCGGTCACCACAACACCCTCTACAGCAACTGTCGAGTCTAATCGACTAATCTGTGGGTCCTCTGTCTAAGTGATCAGTGACGTATGCCCCGCCGTGCCCGGCGTACACCGGTCGCTGTTGCCACCTACCTCCATTGCATGGTCGTCGCCGCCACCTGTACTACTTGAAACCCCTACACTGATAGTTGCTAGAGTCTCCTCCATTGAATGATCGTCGATTTGAGGCCCCGGGGTCTCACCTCCAACTATTGGCCAACTTCTCTCATGGCCACCATCACCATTGCCGCCATCGCCGCCATCGCCGCCCTTACTGCTGCCGTCGTTGTCACGTCCTCGATTTTCAACATAAATAAATAATACATTTAATAACAGTACCTCGCGTGTCATACCTATTACCCAAAAGGATTTCTCACCTGTTTAATTTACAAACAAGTCCCCCTGTTTAAAAGGAATACAACATTGGCACCACGACCCAAATTAAACTTAATTACGGATACAACCTGTTCAGAACGTTACAAACGTTGGTCAAAAGATAATTCAAGAGCAAATTAGTCACAAAGCCATCTTTGGCCAAAAGTAAGTCTAATACAAAGATGATAATGTAACTAAAAGAAGTTAGCTTCCAAAAATCTTCATGTCCAAACACGCCATTGCATGCGGTCTAATGCTCGATATTCGAACCTGAAAAGAAGGATTTTGTTGAGCTACACTAGCCCAGTAGGAGAAACTTTACCAGTTTTATATGCACATATGATGAAAAAGTGAAATAAGAGTGCAAAGAGACAAAGTTCAAGCAGATGATAACTATGGACTCGTTGGTATATCGATAATCATTCTGTTTATTTATTATAAGCCAACATCATATTCTATAAGACTTGAACTCTTCCCCAAACCGACTTCCTATCCCAAAATCCCCACCTTCGGTATTTCCACCCCATGCGTTACCGTATGCACTACGAGGATTACCATGTTACCACCCCATGCGTCATGGTGATCCCTAACGATTCAGTTCACCGTATTACCACCACTTGCGTTACGGGATCTGTCTAAGTCTCCGTATTACCACCACTAGCGTTACGGGACCTCCTAATCCATCCCTCGACTCATTTACCTACCCTCGCACTCTACAAGCCAACTAAGACTCTACCTTAATCACACATTCACATAAAAACATTATACGGTGTTCTAACAATGTTGTAAATATGCCACAAACATAACCAAGTAAAATCAATTTACCAATAAGACATATTTTAACAAAGTTCTAGTTAAGGAAAATCCTTATTCGGTTCTAGCTAACGGAAAGCTAACGGATCAATGAATACATCAAACCATCGTTGGGAGTCAATTAGGAAACTGTGAGATAGCTTAGGAAGTGTTCAAAAGGGTTTAGAAATGATCGGGGGTTGAGACGATCGAAGGAACACAAAATGGCATCGAAGCTGTCCAGAACAACAAGGGGTATTGACACCCCTAAATCAGGTATCAATCCCTGGCAGACTAGAAATCCAGAGACGGATGGGGTATTGATACCCCAATTTTGGGTATCAATACTGCGCTGTTTCAAGGCGATTTTTCTGCAGTTTGACAGACATTCAAAGCACCAAAGGGGAACGATCAAAGCACGATTTCTACACTATTTCAACACATATACACATAAAAGAGGTAAATAAATCCCTACCTCAAGTCAAGGAACGAAACCCAAGCGATTCAAACGAGCCCTAACTCCAAACTCCTCGAAATCAACCGAAATACTCTCCTCCGAGCTTGACCCACGAAATTTTGAGCTCAATAATGTGATTGAAAGGCTTGTGGGAGGTTGGTTCTTGAAGTTTTGGGAGAGTTTTGAGTGAGAGAAGAGGAGAAAGAGGATGAGCCGAGAGAGAGAGAAGAGATCGGTAGAGAGAAAGAGGAAAAGAGGGAGAAAAATGATCTCCTACATGTTCACACCCCTATTTATACACTTATATCTTTTTATTACACCCACACTCCCTCAACTTTCTATTCCTTCACTTCATGCCCCAATCAAATTAGTCACCAAATAACTATATTGTCTCAATTTAGGCATTTAATAAATATATCAAGAATTAAAATTATTCGGGTCTCTACAATCTATCCTCCTTAAAGAAATTTCGTCCCGAAATTTTCAACACAAGCCAATTAAGATTAATATATCCAACAAACATGCTCATGCTATAACATATATCACCAAGCAATAAGTCATAAATCATAAAGTCGAAATTTATAACTCACATTGATCAGTTTGGAAATAAATGCGGGTACTTCTCCCTCACTTCGTCTTCCCTTTCCCACGTCGACTCTTCTTTCCCGAGGTTACTCCATAAGACTCGCACTAACGGAATGGTTTTACCCCTCAGAATTTGCTCGCGTGAATCTAGGATACGTATCGGTTCCTCTCCATAAGATGCATCGGCTTCTAACTCAAGTTCGGACCACTCTAAAACGTGTGACGGATCCGGCTCGTACTTTCGTAACATCGACACGTGGAACACATCATGAACGCCCGATAATCTCGGTGGTAAAGCCAGTCGGTACGCGACTTCACCAATTTTCTCGATAATATCAAACGGTCCAATAAAACGTGGTGAAAGCTTCCCCTTTTGCCCAAAACGTGATAGTCCCCGACGCGGCGATACCTTAAGGAACACGTGATCTCCCACCTCAAACGACAACGGTCGGCGACGATGATCGGCGTAACTCTTTTGCCTACTTTGCGCGGTTAGCAATCATTGGCGAATTAATTTAACTTGCTCGGTAGTTCTCTTTTGCGCTTGAAGAAGACGTTTACGAATTGCTTTCATGCTCTCGGAAGTTTCTTGGATTAATTCCGGCCCGACCAACGTAGCCTCGCCCAGCTCGGTCCAACAAACGGGTGATCGACACGGTCTCCCATACAAGGCTTCATATGGTGCCATCTCGATGCTAGATTGGTAACTATTGTTGTATGCGAATTCAACTAATGGTAGGTGATCTTCCCAACTACCCCGAAAGTCCATAACGCAAGCCCGAAGCATGTCTTCTAGAATTTGGATCGTTCTCTCGGATTGTCCGTCTGTTTGAGGGTGATACGCGGTACTAAATAAGAGATTTGTGCTAAGAGCGGCCTGCAAACTCTGCCAAAAGCGCACGGTAAACCTTGGATCTCGGTCTGACACAATGGAAATGGGTATCCCATGGAGACGGATAATCTCGCGGATGTACAAACAACTAAGCGTATCAATCGAATCGGTAACCTGAATCGGTAAGAAATGTGCTGACTTAGTCAAACGATCGACTATTGCCCAAATAGCATCGCGCCCCCTCGGCGATCTCGGTATACCGGTAACGAAATCCATTGTCACATTCTCCCACTTCCATTCGGCCACTGGCAATGGTTGCAATTCCCCCGCGGGTCGTTGGTGCTCGGCTTTGACTTGTTGGCACGTGAGACATTTGGACACGAAAATAACAACATCCCTCTTCATTCCCGGCCACCAAAACTGTCTACGTAAGTCATGGTACATTTTTGTTCCTCCCGAATGCACGGCGAATGGTGAATGGTGAAATTCCCTCAAGATCTCCTCCCGACACGAAATGGGTACGAACAACTTTCCTTGGTATTGCAAACCTTGATCGATGTGAATCATCCATCCCTCTCGAGCTTTCCCGCTAAGAAACTTTGTACGAAACTCTCCCGCTTCTTCATCTTGCCATTGAGCCTCAATTACCCGATTCGATAAAGTCGATTGAACGGTCTAGTTGCACAAAGTGACTCCGTCACGGACCTCTTCAAAATGTAGCGCATACAAACCTAAGTCGTTCATCGTTTTCCACCCGTGGATGGCTAAACTCGCAAGTTGCGTTGATTTTCTACTCAATGCGTCCGCTACCACGTTCGCCTTACCCGGATGGTATTGTAACTCAAAGTCGTAGTCTTCTAAATGCTCCATCCAACGGCGTTGTCGCAAGTTGAGTTCTTTTTGAGAGAACAAGTACTTTAGACTCTTGTGATCGGAAAAGATTTCGAACCTCTCACCGTATAGGTAATGACGCCAACTTTTCAAAGCGAAAATGACGGCTGCAAGTTCTAAGTCATGAGTTGGGTAGTTCCGCTCATGAGTTTTCAATTGTCGCGATCCATACGCCACCACTCGTCCCAATTGCATCAAGACACACCCCAATCCGTCTTTCAAAGCGTCACAATACACGGAATAACCGACTCCTCGTTCGGGCACAACCAAAACCGGCGCAGTAGTTAATCTTCTCTTCAATTCCTGAAAGGCCATCTCACACGCATCACTCCAAACGAAACGAGTTCCCTTACGAGTCAATTTAGTCAGCGGAGTCGCTAGGCGAGAGAAGTCGAGTACGAAGCGACGATAGTACCCGGCCAAGCCCAAGAAACTACGAATCTCAAACACATTCCTCGGTCTCTGCCAACTCATCACAGACTCTATCTTTCCCGGATCAACGGACACCCCATCTTTCGACACAACGTGACCCAAGAATTTGACTTCAGACAACCAAAATTCACACTTACTAAGTTTGGCATACAAACGGTGCTCTCTCAAGAGTTCAAGAACGATAGAAAGGTGAGATTGGTGTTCTTCCTCCGAAGGCGAGTAAATAAGAATATCATCCACGAAAACAACCACAAATCGATCAAGATAGGCACAAAAAATACAGTTCATTAGATCCATAAAGGTCGCCGGTGCATTCGTCAATCCGAAAGGCATAACAATGAATTCGTAATGGCCATAACGAGTACGAAAAGCGGTCTTCGGGATGTCTTCCCTCCGAACCCTCAACTGGTGGTAACCGGACCTTAAGTCGATCTTAGAGAAACAAGTTGCACCTCGAAGTTGATCCAACAAGTCGTCGATTCTAGGCAGTGGTTACTTATTCTTAATGGTGACGCGATTCAACTTACGGTAATCGATACATAGGCAAAGCGACCCATCCTTCTTTTGAGCAAATAAGGCCGGTGCTCCCCACAGTGACGTACTCGGACGGATAAACCCCAAATCCTCTAATTCTTGCAATTGAGTCTTCAATTCTCTCAGCTCGGCGGGCGCGAAGCGATAAGGAGATATGGAAATAGGAGCGGTACCAGGAAGTAAATCAATAGAAAATTCAATTTCTCTCTCGGGTGGTAAACCGGGTAACTCCTTTGGAAACACATCTGGAAATTCACAAACAACCAGAGATAATTCCCCACGCGCGGATACATCTTCATCTAAGGTCAAACTTGCTAACAAAGCATACATTGACTCATGCTCCCGAGACTCACACAGATACGGTTCTATCAGTTCCCGACGCTCCCCGAAGAACTCGAAACAAGAACTCCCAGGCGGACAAATACGAACCCGACGCTTGAAACAATCTATAGTAGCATGAAACGTCGACAGCCAATCCATCCCCAAAATAAGGTCAAACCCCGACATATTCAGCACAATAAAGTCAAATGTAAAGTGACGATCTCGAATAATAAGCTCACAATCCCGACAAATGCAATCTAACGGCGACCTACCTCCTATAGATGTGTCAACATACAATGGAGGACTGATACGCTCAATTTCCAACTCCAAAGCACAAGCAAAAGATGCAGCAATGAATGAATGTGATGCTCCAGAATCAAATAACACTCTAGCAAAGGAGTTAAACAAGAGAAATGTACCTCTCACAACCGAAGTTTCCAGGGCCTGAGAAGTGACAGGAGGTGGTGGATGTGGAATAGCAGAAGTGATTGCAAATGCCCTCCCCTGAGTAGTCTGACCCTGAACATGTCCACCCCGATGACCGAAGCCCTGAGTAGTTGTGGATGAGCTAGCTCCTCTCTCAGCCTGAGATCCCTGAACCGAAGTGGTCTGGCGAAAGTGAGATTGTTGGTGTCTCTGAGCACCCCGAAACGACTGCCGGCCAGAACCCTGTCCACCCCTCGGCTGCTGCACCGATCCTGACTCACTACGAGCCCCATCCCCACGTGGACAATTTCGAGCAAAGTGACCAGGCTTCCCACAAGTAAAGCACGTGTTCAACAATCGCAGGCATTGGGCCCCAAATGTGCCCGGTCTGACCACACTCATGACATACAACCGACGATCTATTAGAAACTCCCCGAGTCCCGAACGAAGATGAAGGTGGAGGCCTAAAGTTTGACGGACCATGCGAAGTCGACATTTGATCTCGTTGTCTCTTTCTCCCTTGACTACCGAAACTCCCCGAAGAAGAACTGATACCTCCCACTGGTTGCCTTGGCTCCCAAAGCTTAGGATTCTTGGGTGTCTCCCGTGGTGTCTCGATGCTCCTTGCACATTCAACAACCTCAGAAAATCCCCCTTTGCGTTGTGCCATAACAAACTTTTTCACGTTTTCATGTAAACCTCTCTCGAACCGCCTACACTTCCTTTCTTCGGAAGCCACCAATTCTGGTGCAAAACGGGACAAGGATTGAAATTTCATAGCATATTCTGACACCATCATATCCCCTTGCTCTAGTCTTTCAAACTCATCTCTCAATTGGTCACGACTCATTTTCCGGAAAATATTGCTCCTCAAAGAGCACCTCAAACTCGGCCCAAGTTAGGTTCTCAACATCCGGCTCATTTACTTGAGCCGTAGTCCTCGCCGCCCTCCTTGCATCCTTTCTCGATTCCAACACAGACTCCCACCACTCATTTGTTTCTCCGGTAAGCTGAACGGCTACGATATTGACTCGCAAGTTATCCTCCATGATCTGAAGAGCCCTGAAGAGTTTTCGAATTTGGGCTAGCCAATGATCGGCTACAAGAGGGTCACTGCTCGACTCGTCGAACGTAGGTGGATTTCTTCGACTGAACTCCCTCATTGCTATCATAGCACGACTATCCGCGCTTTCCCTAGGAGCAGGATTTAAAAGGTTTGCAGCTGCAAGAGCCGCGACGAAATCCCTAGCAAAAAGATTTTGAACAACCGGTACCTCCTCTCCTTGACCGTGTCCGGCCCCATCCTTTGGATTCCCACTCGGATTTTCCCCATGGTGGCTAACCTCATCCTCAACTGGCGCTTCCCGGCCACGACCATGACCACGACCACCCCTACTTTCGGCCTCACCTGCCCTAGCATGCGTTCTGGGAGGCATCTAGCTACAAGTTATAAGAAAGAAAGATTGATCAATCGCAACAATATCAAATGAGGTCAAACCTCCAACTATCCCAATATGGGTCAAAACGACTCTACACCACTCTACTGTATTGAAATGTTATGCCATATAAGCCAAATAATATCAATGCACACAAGCACACGTATGTTATGAAGATGGAGTGACATTTTGAACCCATGAGACTAAAAGTCTCCCCACGGTCTCAAAGTATTCAAACCTAGACGCTCTGATACCAATTTGTCACATCCTCGATTTTCAACATAAGTAAATAATACATTTTAATAACAGTACCTCGCGTGTCATACCTATTACCCGAAAGGATTTCCCACCTGTTTAATTTACAAACAAGTCCCCCTGTTTAAAAGGAATACAACATTGGCACCACGGCCCAAATTAAACTTAAATACAGATACAACCTGTTCAGAACGTTACAAACGTTGGTCAAAAGATAATTCAAGAGCAAATTAGTTACAAAGCCATCTTTGGCCAAAAGTAAGTCTAATACAAAGATGATAATGTAACTAAAAGAAGTTAGCTTCCAAAAATCTTCATGTCCAAACACGCCATTGCATGCGGTCTAATGCTCGATATTCGAACCTGAAAAGAAGGATTTTGTTGAGCTACACTAGCCCAGTAGGAGAAACTTTACCAGTTTTATATGCACATATGATGAAAAAGTGAAATAAGAGTGCAAGGAGACAAAGTTCAAGCAGATGATAACTATGGACTCGTTGGTATGTCGATAATCATTCTGTTTATTTATTATAAGCCAACATCATATTCTATAAGACTTGAACTCTTCCCCAAACCGACTTCCTATCCCAAAATCCCCACCTTCGGTATTTCCACCCCATGCGTTACCGTATGCACTACGAGGATTACCATGTTACCACCCCATGCGTCATGGTGATCCCTAACGATTCGGTTCACCGTATTACCACCACTTGCGTTACGGGATCCGTCTAAGTCTCCGTATTACCACCACTAGCGTTACGGGACCTCCTAATCCATCCCTCGACTCATTTACCTACCCTCGCACTCTACAAGCCAACTAAGACTCTACCTTAATCACACATTCACATAAAAACATTATACGGTGTTCTAACAATGTTGTAAATATGCCACAAACATAACCAAGTAAAATCAATTTACCAATAAGACATATTTTAACAAAGTTCTAGTTAAGGAAAATCCTTATTCGGTTCTAGCTAACGGAAAGCTAACGGATCAATGAATACATCAAACCATCGTTGCGAGTCAATTAGGCAACTGTGAGATAGCTTAGGAAGTGTCCAAAAAGGTTTAGAAATGATCGGGGGTTGAGACGATCAAAGGAACACAAAATGGCATCGAAGCTGTCCAGAACAACAAGGGGTATTGATACCCCTAAATCGGGTATCAATCCCTGGCAGACTGGAAATCCAGAGACAGATGGGGAATTGATACCCCAATTTTGGATATCAATACTGCGCTGTTTCGAGGCGATTTTTCTGCAGTTTGACAGACATTCAAAGCACCAAAGGGGAATGATCAAAGCACGATTTCTACACTACTTCAACACATATACACATAAAAGAGGTAAATAAATCCCTACCTCAAGTCAAGGAACGAAACCCAAGCGATTCAAACGAGCCCTAACTCTGAACTCCTCGAAATCAACCGAAATACTCTCCTCCGAGCTTGACCCACGAAATTTTGAGCTCAATAATGTGATTGAAAGGCTTGTGGGAGGTTGGTTCTTGAAGTTTTGGGAGAGTTTTGAGTGAGAGAAGAGGAGAGAGAGGATGAACCGAGAGAGAGAGAAGAGATCGGTAGAGAGAAAGAGGAAAAGAGGGAGAAAAATGATCTCCTACATGTTCACACCCCTATTTATACACTTATATCTTTTTATTACACCCACACTCCCTCAACTTTCTATTCCTTCACTTCATGCCCCAATCAAATTAGTCACCAAATAACTATATTGTCTCAATTTAGGCATTTAATAAATATATCAAGAATTAAAATTATTCGGTCTCTACAGTCGTCGCCGATTTCAGCCATGGGTGAATGTGGGTAGGTGGATTTTGGAAGAAATTGAGTGATTGAGGGAGTTTGGAAGATTTTTGGAGTTCAAAACCGTAGTATGGCGGTTTCAGAACTTGTGCAGAAGTTTATAAGTCAAAGTAAAGCAACTAGGCCGGGTCTGGGCCGGATCTGGGCTAGGGCCTTTTGAGTATTCTGGCATACAGCAGTCTTGTTGTGCCGTGCGCCAGTATTGTTTGGAACTTAGGCCAAAATTACTCTTTTCATCAAAATTCGTTCTCAAATGAAAACCTATATTGCCTTGATTCATGTTGGTATCCATGGCGGATTATTTCCCAAGCAGAGTTCGTCCAGCTTCAAATCAACGACGATCTATCCGTCCAGTTTCAAATCAACGATGATCTATCCGTCCAATTTCAAAATCCAACGATTATCTATCCGTCCAATTTCAAATCAACGATGATCTATCCGTCCGTCCAACTTCAAAATCAACGACCATCTATCCGTCCAATTTCAAATCAATGACGATCTATCCGTCCGTCCAACTTCAAAATCAACGACGATCTATCCGTCTGTCCAATTTCAAATCAACAACGATCTTTCCATCCAATTTCAAAATCAATGATGATCTATCTGTCCAATTTCAAAATCCAACGACGATCCACCCATATATCAACCCTCTCCCCAGCGGAGTCAGTTCATTTGCTTACCAACGGATTATTCCCCAGGGGAATCCGCCTTCTATGACAGCCCGTTCTGTCCTTCCAACTCAACCAAGTAGCAACGGTCTATCCGTCCATGTCATCCCCAGCAACGGCCGTCTATCCAAAGATCCACTCGCCCAAAATTGGACCAATCAGGTTCTTTAAAAATTTTATGTCTACTGTTGACTTGTATACTCTGCTCTCGATAATCTAGAGGGTTGTCTAGAAAACCTTTGACATTACTTGTACCAAGTCAATGGTGCTTCAAGTGCCATCAAAGGGGGGCTACTATAGACACCCTATTCTGGACCGTCCAGTTTAGTTTAATTACGGTCTTTGATTCCCCAATGATGATTAAGGTCAAGAACATCCCGAGGTTGTTAGTGTGTTTGAGCTTTCAACATCCCAAACCTCATTCAAACCCTTTTGAACTCCATCAAAAACCCTTCAAGCCAGAACCAAATGGCCTCAACAAAACCCTACTTGCTTATGCCAGTATTGTGCTAGCGTGCGCTGGTAAACTGCCATGTGTCAGTCATCGACCGTTGACTCAGTTTCCACTGGCGCACGCAAGTGTAAGACGGGCATACACAGGTCAAAGCCAATCAAATATCACTATTCAAGCACATGCACCAGACTTTTGCGGCCACCCCAGTACAGTGAACAGTCCCCTGATGACTACAATCGGGTAGGGGATGTTCCCCTCTCTCCTACATTCCCTTTCATGCAAGTCCCATGCATTTAATGCATGGAGACTCTCCCTCTCTAACTCAACTAGCCCCAACCAGCCTGCTTACCAGTCCCTTTCAGTCACTGCTTGGCCTATAAATACCCCCCCTGCATTCATATGCAAGGGGTTACTCACCATTAAGAGCTCAAGTCTTTCTCTCTCTTGTTTTCATAGGTTCTTTGCTTCCTCTTCTTTCATCCTTTGAAAGAGTAAGTAAGAAACCTTCCTTCACATACCACAGCATCCTTGCATTCATCATCCACCCCTCAAAAACACCAAGCTCAAGCTCAAAACATACCATCAACCTCAAAACTAAAGGTATACCACCTTTTGCACATGTTCTGTTCTGACCCCTGAGGGGGGAGCTAGTAGGGTCAAGGCTGGTAATTAATACCAGTCCTGGCCCTAAAGCTGGCAAAGCTTCAAGGATCGTGCAAAACTATCAATGGCGCATGCCAGTAGTATAAAGCCGTACGCCACTCATGGCTGTATGTGCAATATTGGCGTAGGGATTGTTGACAAGCTATTTGCTGCTTTCTTTTTATTTTATCACCTTATTGAATGCTAATAACCAGTTTACTGCTTTCTGTATCTTAGAACTGCGTAGCTACTTATTTGTTATTTCTGTTTAAGAAGGCCTCTGGGATCCTTCTGGCTATGCTCCAGAGCCCAGATGATGCAAAGCCAAGTACCGGATAAGAGATACAATTGGCGTACGGTCTCACATGACTGGCGTACGGCAGTTATGTCAAGGTCCAGTGGCTGGCCCTTGCATGGTAACTTAGTCTTGGCCTCTTGTTATTTCCCACACTGTTTATGGGGTGTTATGTTCATTTTTCATGGCTAAAAGCGATTTCATCTGTTTATAACTGTATGTATGTTGCTATATAAACTGCGTGGTTTGTCCTGGGTGTGCACTGGTCCTTTCCAGAGACTAGAGGGTCGAGATTAGTAGCTGTGAGTTTAGATTTACCAGCGCACGCCAGTCTTCGAGTGAAGTACACAGGTCATCTCTGCATGCAGTGGCATCGCCGATGCATGCAGGTTTCCTCTTGTGTATGTCATACTGGATCAGCATTTTTCCAGTCTGTTTAAAACACTCATAGGTGCTTGTTCTCAATCTATTTTACTTGTCTCAATAAAGCAAACCACCCATAAACATTTTGTCACATAATGCAACTCGTTACAGTTTTAATGCCCTTTAACTGTTCCCCCGCCCTAATTGGCTGAAAAATGATTAATGAGAGAAAATTGCAAATGTTTTTACAAAATGCTCGAGTAGAGACCAATCTACGGATTGGGCGAGAGGGGTGCCATAAAATCTTTCCCCTCTCGTAACCTGGCTCCCGAACCTCATATATCGAAGGTGATGACGGTCCAGTCTTCAAAGCCTTTCTCAAATCAAACACGTACCAAACGTTTCAAGTTCGGTTCCTTGGGTGGTTTACCGCTAAAACCCGAGTGGCGACTCTGAATAGAAGCGTTTCGCCGCCCTTTCAAAAAGGGCGCACCCGATTTTAATAAAATTGAATTTTTGGGGCGTGTGCCGACAAATCCCCATCCAAATCTGCAATGTATGCCTGTAACGCCCCTAATTTTAGGTACGTTAAAGGGATAATTTATTACAGAAATTAAAGAGAGTCACTGCTCATTATTACAACATAACTCTCGTAAGAGTATTTTAAACACAAAATAGGGAACTAGGGTTCCTAACTACTGCTCCTCTTGTTCCTCCATCCTAGCGAGTTCTTCGGCTCCAAACGCCTCCAAGGTGAAGAGTTTGCCCTATTCATCTATCAGATCTGACACATTATACCGGCGTCGCCACCCATATAATGTGTCAGGGTCACCAAAAAGGTAACACCATGAGCTACAAAGGCTCAATAGTAAAATCCTTACCCACCTATCTTAACTTACAAACAATAGGTTATAATAAAACATCGATTTCCACATGATACGTGTATAAACAGCTACAAAAGACAACAATAGTAACACGTCCACAATCGTTATATAACTATCGTTGGTGTCCAAGATTCTTCGAGTTCCTCCTACGCAACTCATCGTAGACCGTGTCTCTATTTTCATATACGAGTCAATATTTCCCAAAAATCATTTGTTTAACACACCCAACCTCGGTTCCGCCGTTCCGGGTTCCCGAGTATCCTCATAATGGTTCCGCCGCACCGAGATCCCATTGGCACACAATTGCATTGGCACCTCTCCGCGGTAACCCAGCCACACACCCAACCTCAGTTCTGCCGCGCCTATCTATTTGAGAAAGAAATGATCAAAGTTATTACTTCAGGACGTTCTATACTCCAACATACGATTTTATACAATACATAGAGTTGATGGACTAGGATTCCTACTTATATTTAGAGTTAGAGTGCAAGGATAAACTACCGTTCTTCTTGGCGGTGGTCGGCTATGGAGATTTGGTCGTCGGTTTTGTGATTCGGCGGCGTAACGGCTCCGGATTGCTTCGAAAGGAAGAGAGATGATCCTTTCTCTTCCTAGAAACAACTTGATAACTAAACTAAACTACTTTAAAGATCTAGAGGTGGTTTTGGAAGTGGTTTGGTGGTTTCTCTCAAGAACTCTCAAGAAACTCAAGAAAACTAGAACTTTTGAACTAAGAACTCTTGGAATTTCTAGAGAGAAGTTGGAGCAAAGTGTGAAGGTGTGAGTTTAAGCTCGGAGTGAGCTCCTATTTATAGGCCAAGCTCTCCCTCCCTCTCATCTTGGCCGGCCCCCTCTCTCTCTCCCATTCCTCATTTTTTTATTCCAAAATCCAAGCTTTCTTGGAAGATCAATGGCTAGTTGCTAGGCTTGCATGGCTAGGTTTGTCCTTGGATTTGATCTTTGGAAGATTTTGTGGAAGAAAGGAGGGTTTGTACAAGATTTTGTGGTTAAACAATTGATAAATGTACAAAAGAGGACAATGCAGGTTAGGTTTGCCAAGGATTGGAAAAATGAAGAAGATCATGGTGGTTAAGGCATGGTACAACCCAAATCTTTCTTCTTTCTCTTCCTCTCTCTCCTCCCCCTCTCTCTCGTCCTCTCTCTCCTCCTCTCTCTCTTGTACTAGCTTTTATATATATATATATATATATATATATATATATATATATATTTTTTTTTTTTTACAATGTGCAAGAATACAAATAAAATATAGGTACTTTTGTACTAAAGATCAAAAAGATTTAAAAGACTAAGATTTTTCCCATTAAACAACTAATTGGCACATGTGTACTAAGGTAATATTTAAGTCATCCAAGTACTAATATAATATATACATAAGTACTTATGTACTCTAGGTAGAACAACTACCCATTAAACTAATCTAATTAGGAACAAAATCCCCATTTAAAATAATAACAGGGTACCTAGGAGAATCTTAGGTCTTTAAGGTCCAAAAGTACATACACAATAAAATATTGGTACTTCATCACATGGGGTTTTAGAAAAAAAGACTAGTTTATTAAACCCATGTACTTGGTTGAAAGATTAACTTATTACCCAATGAATAATAAATCTCCTAACTTTTATTATCCAATGGACAAAAGTTAAAAGGAAACTTTTATGTTAAAATAATCAAAAAGTCCTTTTAAATAATTATAAAATTCTATTTATAACTATATATATGAGTACCTAATATCCTAGCAAAGGATATCTTGAATATAAAATCTAGGGTTTCTATTATCCAATGGATAAAAGTTACCCTAACTTTTATCGTCTATTGGATAAAGAATAAAACCAAAATAATAAAAGAAATAAATAAACGATTCTTAGTCTAGGTGTGGGCAAATGCGATTTGCCCCTTTCTTTCCCTCCTCCGGGGAAGGGATCCCGTTCCCCACCCTTTTTGAGAAAGGAAAGATGCAGCCGGTTCGCGGGAGCGCTTTTTGAAGCTGGACGACAAGCGCTCGCGAAAATACAGAGTCGCCACTCGGGTTTGAAGGTCCGACACCCAAGGAACCGTATTTTGAAGCACTTGCCGCGCTGTTTGATTTGAAAAAGTTAAGGAACCAGTCCGTCATAACCATATCTGGGTTCGGGAGCCAGGTTACGAGAGGGGAAGGGTTTTATGGCACCCCTCTCGCCCAATCCGGAGATCGGTCTCTACTTAGGCATTTGCGAAAGATGTTTGTTTGCGATTCTGTTTAATTAATCAATTTTTAGCCAATTAGGGCGGGGAAACAGTTTAATGGGGATTAAAGCTGTAACAACTTGCAAGATGTGATAGATAGCATGGATGAGCAGTTAGTATAGGATGAGAACAGACTGCTGTGGGAGTTTAAACAAATTGGGAGGGTCCTTGTTTTGGAGTGACGTGCGCAGGAAGAAACCAGCATGCACTGAACAAGTCACTGCATGTTGTTCACTCTTGCGCGCATAATTCCAAGACAAGCACGCACCGATGAGCTTAAAATCCACAGCTCTTATTCTCAAACCTTCTGGGCTCCGGAAGGACCAGTGCACACCCAGGACAAACCACGCAGTTTATATAGCAGTATATACAATTTAAAGGCTGAAAAGCCCTACAAATTAATAAAACACCCCATAAACAATGTGGGGACAAAATAATGGCCTAAGGCCGAGCTACCCATGCAAGGCCAGTCACTGGTCAGAGGCAAACTGTCGCGCGATGGACTCACTCTGTCGCGCGAGGATGCGCCCTGGCGCACTGTCGCGCGATGGAATGAGTCTGGCGCGCGATGGTGCGCCCTGGCGCACTGTCGCGCGATGGAGTGAAACCCTCGCGCGATGGTGCGCCCTGGCGCGGGATGATTGCGCCCTGGCGCGGACCAGACCAGTGCTTGGTTTACACATTTCTGGGTTCTGGGACAGGTCCAGAATAATCCCAGGGGTACTCCAAAACAGAAAACATGCAAATTGAACTACAAGGCTAACAGTTTATACTAAGGAAAGCAGTAAACTGATTATTATCATGCTTGTAGTGATCTATACATAAATAAAGCACAAAACAGCAAGACACCAATCCCCACGAGAACCGTCGCGCGATGATCGAAATCGTCGCGCGAGAGAGTGGTTCTATCGCGCGCTGGTTCCTACCATGACGGTTTTGAAACCTCGCCAGCTTTAGGACCAAAACTGGTATTGATTACCAGCCTTGGCCCTGCCAGCCCCCTCAGAGATCAGAACAGAAACAGAACAAAGGTAAGCTATACCTTTGGCTTCGGGTTTGAAAGAGTATTTGAGCTTTTGATGTTTGAGGTTGATTGAGGTGGAAGAACAAAGTGGTTGAGTTTGATTGGGGTGTGAAAATGGTTATGGGATGTCTTAACCCTTTTGAATTTTTATAACCCTTTGAAAGAGAAACAAATGGAAAATGGTAACCCTTTTAATGGAAGGCCAAAGGGGGTATTTATAGGGAGAGGGGGCAAATCTGGTTGGAAACAGAGGCCTTCAGCCAGTCCACGAGGCCTGGCTGAGAGTTGCATTGGGTGGCCAACTGTCCTCCATCAGTAAGGTTGGTTGTAGGTGGGACCATCGCGCGACGGAGTGAGTCTGTCGCGCGATGGTGCGCCCTGGCGCACTGTCGCGCGATGGAGTGAAACCCTCGCGCGATGGTGCGCCCGGGCGCGGGATGGATGCGCCCTGGCGCGGACCAGCAAGGTTTTTGGTTTTTGAAGTGGCTTAGGCTAGGTTAGGTTCAAGGGTTTTGCAAACACTCAAAGCTCAAACACGCTATCATTCCCGGGGTGTTCTTGATCCATTTCATCATCGGGGAATCAAAAACCGTAAGTAAACTAATCTGGAAGCCCAGATTGGGGTGTCTACAGTAGCCCCTCTTTGACGGCACTTGAAGCACCATCGACTTGGTACAAGTAACGTCAAAGAATTCTTGACACCCCTCAAGGCAATCCAGAGCAAAGCATACTAGCAAAGTAGACAAGTAAACTTAAGGAACCTGATCGGTGGAATGGACTGGCTGTCCATTGCCGGGGATGGAAGTAGAAGTGGACGAGCGAATCGCCGCTTGTTGATCGAATTTGGACAGGACGAGCTGTCGCTGCAGATGTGGACGGGACAGGCCGTCGTTGCTGGGGATCAAGCTATCCTCGGCACAAAGTATTCCAACAAACACGGGTAGGTCGTGTCAGGTAGGTTGAATTCCATCTGTTGGGAATCAGAGCCAATCTCCTTATCAAAGACCATCCGAGACAGAGCAATAAGCCTGCTGGAAGATGCACATGAAGCTAGACTGATGTAGAAATAGTCGTTTGGGGCAGGCCGAGGTGGACTCTCCTGGGGAACAACTAGTTGCTGAAGGATGGACCATTGAACAAACTATCGGACGATAATCTGATCGTCGTTGTGGATTGTATGAACGATATGGCTAAATACCGTTGATGGATTTGACAGGACCGGCTGTCGTGGAAGCGGACGGAGAGATCAATGAGCTGAGTGATCAAACCGCTGAGGAATTTGACAGGATGGGAGGATCATCAGTATAAATGATCGAGCCGTTGAAGTCTGGATGGGAGGATCATCAGTATAAATGACCAAGCCGTTGCAGACAGGATGGGACAATCATCAGTATAAATGATCGAGCCATTGAGAAATGGACAGAACCGGCTGTCGTTGATTTGAGACGGGCAGATCAGTGTGCAGAATGATCGAGCCGTTGAGAAATGGACAGGACCGGCTGTCGTTGATTTGAGACGTGCAGATCAGTGTGCAGAATGATCGAGCCATTGAGAAATGGACAGGACCGGCTGTCGTTGATTTGAGACGGGCGGATCATGCTTCAGGATGAATATGCCGATGTGGATTAAGTTGATTTTTGATCCCCCAAAGTGCATTCTAAGTGCCAACAGAGTAGGACAGAGAGGTTGTGTGCTTGACGGTTGTCATGGCAAATGAGATAAGGAAAGTGGCATGTGGCATTCCCCCATACTTGCACTATCCCAAAAAAGTGATTCCGGCATAGAATTTTCCTGCTTTAAACATTTGATATACAATATGCAATGATATGTATACAATATGAATGCACAAATTGAAAATGCAGACACAAGCTAAGGGCGGCTCCTAGGAGGACAACGATGCCTAAGGACTACCACTGAGCCCCAGTACTTTACTGTCTTTTGCTTCTGAGATACGCATCCAGATAGAGAGACGCTTGAGCGGGCCGGCGTGCCTAGTTGATTTAGGAGTGGTATGGCATTGGGCCTGCATGCCCCTTCTTCGATGCTTGGGTGGATAAGCCCCAGAGATATGCTTTGCTTGGCCTTGGGCTGACGTGCGCGCCCTTGCTGATGATGAGACTCTACTGCTTGTAGATTACCGAAGCTAGGGTAGCAATGTAAAAATTGCATTTCCGCAGCTTATTGACATATAAACCATGCGCTAATATCTAATTTGCATTGACAAGTGAACTGAGTCGACACAGACACACATATATGCACAGACTTGCCTAGCTCAAACGAAAAGGGGGAAAGAGCCCCAGGGAACAATGCGAACCCTTAGACGCATGGAATACAATGAAATTTTGGGCATGAACGTGCCAAAACTCACAATATCCCTAAACGGGTGAAACTGACACTTGTAAGGTCAAACACATGTACGGTGACCTGCATGAACAAATGGAACCGAGAAAAGCATCTCGACATGACAATGGATTGAAATCTAGAAAAATGTCACAAAGACGGACATAAGACGCAAATGAAGACACATATAGGCCCGGACTGAAACCGACACCCCCGTGCAGTCACATTAGGTCTACACGGTATGACCAAACTTGACAAAAGCCCCTCGAACAGGACTCGAAGGCAGTAGCTGATTGCTATCGATTGCTGTACGAATTGATTAAGCGCACGCAGGGTTGAGACCAACGCACATAACTATGAACAAGTGCGCGTGAATCTCAGACTAGCGCACATGACTGCAAAGCTACTGCAACTGCTCACATCAGACTTCGCTGAACTTAGAATAAACTGTGAGCCGTTAGGCCTCGCCAGCATTTCGTTCTGTTTTTGATACTTAAATTCTTTTAAGGCTTTATGCTCAGCTTTGAAATTGAAGTAGTAGTTTGTAATAAAACTGAAAGACAAAAGGTTTTCCCCCTTTCAGACGCCTCCCATGCAGCTTGATCTTCGATCCTCTTCGACCTTTGATGTGTACCAAATGTCAACCATGGATCCAATTGATAGATTGTGACCGAGTCTCAAAGAGAGACTGCCTACGTATCCCAAGCTAGGGAATCAGGTCAAAACGTAGTTCAGGCCAAGGTTCACTCGAGTATTTACCTCACCTTTTACGCTCTAACTTTTGCCTAGAACAGCCCATTCGGGTTTTCGGTCTAGCGAGCTTTCAAATGTTGCCATTACTTTTGCCTAGACCTCCTTCATAGGTTCTTGGTCTAGCAGGCTGCTCTAACTTTTACTTGGAACTGTCCACCCTTGGGGTTTTCAGCCCAACGAGCTTCTCTCAGGGAAAAGGCTTCTGAATTGATCCATGTTGACCAAGGTATTGATTTTGAATGCCGTCGAGGTCGATGAAATTGCCGCAGCTCCAGATGAAATGGATACAAGGTCCATAGTGCTTCAATTGACATGCCTCGCTCCAGGCCAATTTTGAACTTTTGAATTTGTGCTTGGCGGAACGCTGTTCCTGCAAACTTGAGGATGGTATGAGGTGCTAGACCTTCTGAGCTTTGCTTTGCATGGTTTGGCGCCTGGTAGCAGGGGGATTTGATGTTCTTTTATCTCAGGGTCAACGTTAGGCATGTCATTTGAGAGACCCTGCCAAAACATTGATGAACTCTTCGAGCCTGTCTGACTGGACACAATGCTCCTCTGGGAACAGCTTTGAACCAAATTTGAACCATTCGGAGGTCTACTTCATCTTTCAAGTTTATTTGAAAATTACTATTTCAATTATTAGGCTGAGCATGCCTTTTGTCTTCCCTTTTGGCGAGGGAACACATTTCCTTGGGGTTGATCCCATCGAAATCTATCCCTTCGTCGTCAAGGTCGACACAGTTTATTCAAAAGTCAGCAAAGTACTTAGAAGCAAGATAATGCATATTCATAAAGAAAGCCCCTCGGGGTTGCCAAGTACAGCAGACTCAAAACTTGAAACGAAAGTTACGACGTGGAGGGCCAAGAGGCACAACCTCCGACTCAGAGCTAGACTTAGACAAACGCAAATGACTCTGTGTCAAACTCAGACAAAACGCCAATGCAAACTAGACGCGGCTTGAAAATGCAATATTTAAAAAGCTACCCATAGCTTCCACAAAAAGAGGTAGGATCCAGCGGGTGTCAGGCCCAAGCAACAGCACTTCGGCTTCCTCAGCTTCTTTAACCAAACCTACTCGGTGCTCCTTTGATCAATGGACCTTAGCCGGTCAGTCTTCCCTTTTGTAAGCTCCCCATTACTGTCAATGCAGATGTTGGCAGAGAAAGTCTCAATTGCCCAACCTACAGCCGTCATGTTAACCTCCGGTTCAGACGGGATGGATACGATGGGTTTGGGTTGATTTGCTGGGACGATGTAGTGGCTAGGGTTGAATATGGTGGAGGTCAGGTTGATTTGAGTGGAGGTGATAGATATTTGACCAACCAGAGGGTCAGAGTTGTGTTGAGGCAAGGAGTTGGAAATGACGTTAGGCTTTGGTGGAACATGAACCGTGCCATTGTCAATGAGATCTTGAATCTCATGTCGAAGACGATAGCATGCATCAGTGGGATGGCCAGGCATTTGGTGGAAGGCACAGAAGAGGTGAGGCTTGTAACCAGAAGGCAGGACTTTTGGCGGAGAAGTTGGGGTCAAGGGTTTGAGATGCCCAGATTTGACAAGTTTTTCCATCACTGCGGACAGAGGTGCCTCGAAGGCAGAGAAACTCCGAGGTTGGGTTCGGGCCCGGTAGCTTTGGGCGTTTTGAACCTGATTGACATCGGCAGCGCGATTAGAGTCGAAAGCTGGAGCATCGCTCCCACTTGTAGCTGTATTGGAGTAGTTGCTGTTACCAAACAGTGTGCTACTGTTTCCAGAGTAAGCCCTCGGCTTAGCTTTCTGTGAGGAGGACTCTCCCCTTGGCAGAATTCCACTATGCAGTGCATCTTCAATGGCCAGGCCAGATTCGAAGAAGGTTTCAAAGTTAGCAGACGCTTGAACAAGAACCAGGTGCCTGGCATAATCTGGCTGGAGATTGCGGGAGATGATGCGGAGTTGATCCCTCTCGCTCGGGCGCTCAGTCATTAGAGCGGCTTTGGCTCTCCACCTCTTAACAAAATCCGCAAAGGACTCATTTGCTTCCATTTTGGTGGATTCCAACTCACGAGTAGTCATCTTGAGCTGAGAGTTGTAGTTGTACTGTGCAATAAAGGCAGCCCCAATATCCTCCCAAGTCCTTCTTTTGGAGATGTCGAGCGACATGAACCAATGGAAGGCAGGCCCAGAGAGAGTTTGAGGGAAAAGCTGAGACATGGCCTCACTTTCCACCCCTAGCAGCTTCATTGCAGCATGGTAGCCAAAGAGATGAGTCTTGGGATCACTGCTTCCGTCGAACTTAACCAAGTCAGGCATCTTGAATTTGTCAGGAAGCCTAGCATTAGGGTACAAACAGAGACGATCCAGATCAATTCCTCCCGCGCTGATCTTCTCGGATTTTGAAATAGCTTCTTCTAGCTTAGCCATCTTGACCATGAGAGCAGCTATGTCAGGGTTTTGAACCAGCGTAACAACAGCGGGGTTTGGATTTGGAGCAGGCACACGAGCCTCTCTAGGGTTGGGCTGAACAATGAGACGCCCTGCATGGTTTGGATCCTCGATAAAGACAGGTTCTGCATGAACATCCTCATCGTCCTCGTCCTCTTCTTCAGCTGCTGGTGGAAGACGAGTGTTGATAAGGTCATTCAGGCGAGTGATGGAGGCATCAGTCTGGGTGGCTCTCTGTTGCATAACAGTGATACTGTTCTGGAGGTTCATGAGCATGGATTCCAGAGTGAGCGGTTGAGGCTGATCTGCCATTGCAGGTTTTTCAATGGAGCTTGATGAAGAAGCTGAAGATGGGGAAGCCGGCGGCGTGGCTTTTTGCAATATCAATGGCAAACCTGACTGCAGGGTGGCCAACAATGAACCTGGAGAAGCCTCCGTTGCGACTGACAGGGAATCTAGCTTGACAAGCCTTTGAATCGGATTCCGGTGCAGACGTTCCCAAGTAGGTTTGGCTCTTCCTTTCGGTACTCTCTTGTTCGGTGCAATGGTTCCAAACTAGACAGTAAAGTAATTGAAAGCTCAGTGACGTTCCTGCAGCAATTAGAATGCAATGTACATGACATCGTCGGTGTCCTCCTAGACTCTACAACTACAGACGATTCTGTCTTATGATGTTTGGACGCTGCCAGAATCCTCGGAAATCTTTTCGAGGGTGTATCCTTTGAATAGATCGACTAATACTAAGAGATGTCAAAATAGTCTAAGCCTTTGACTATTCCGTTCTCGAAATTTCAACTTTGGAGTCCGGAACAACTCAGTATTGATGACATGGCACCTTAACTTTGAACGCCGCGGTGTATAGTGACTTCGCACTTCAACTTGGGTAGTGCCAGTGTCATGGCATCCATACTTTGTGGTTCCTTATTTTCGGTTGAAACTTCAATCGGGCATGAGCCAAGGACTTAAAAAGGTTTGATTTCCCAAAGTTTTGTTGATCTAAGGACTTTGAAAATTAGCAACATGCACCATTGAGATGCATGACTCTTCATTGGGTCTAGCAGCGTCCTAATAGGCATGAGACAGAATCGAAAGAGAGACAACCTAGAAGCCACCCTAAACATGCTTCTACGCAAAACAATATGTATGTACAAAACAGAGATGAGTTTGCCTCACGAATTTCAGACGTTGCCAGAATCCTCAGAATTCTTTTCGGCCATGTGTCCTTGAGTAGATCGTCAGATCCTAAAAGATGCCAAAATAGACTAAATCTTCGACTAGTCCCATTTGAAGGTTCAACTTTGAATTTGGAACAACTTGGTGGTGATGACATGGCACCTTAACCTTGAACACGACGGTGTATAGTGACTTCGCACTTCAACCTGGGTGGCACCAGTGACACGGCATCACTACTTTTGTTGTTCCATATTTTCTATTGAATTCTTAACCGGGCATGAGCCAAGGATGTAGTAAATTTTGATTTCTCAAAGTCTCATTGAACTAAGGACTTTGCGATTAATAACGAACATTCGACAGAATGAACGACTCCTCATCGGGTCCAACAACGTCTTAGATTGCGCAAGACAAACTCGAAAGAAAGAACCATTCTAAGCATGCTCCTATGCAAAATAATGTATGTACAGTGCATGCGATAGGGAAAGCAATAACACGTAGACAGTATATGGGGGTTAGATGCAAGTTATCTTACCCTGTAGGTACCTGTCCTAGTTTGGAGAGTTCTAATGCTTTGTACATGCAAAGGCTGGTTTTGGCTTGAAACAGGTTCCTCGGACTAGAGCCAAAGATATACCTCCCGCTGCCCGCGTAATCGCAGAGCAACAGTCAAACGGTAGAATGACTCATCATCGTCGAAGGTTGTTAGTCATTCGGGGTCCCCGGGCTCCGGTAAACCGTGCCGGATTGCCAAAACGATCCAACGGGGCTTATCCCACATCGATGCAAATGAAGAATGCTAAAAAGCTGATTAATGAAATAGAATCGCAAATTCGTAAATTCCTTTTCAAATTTGGCTCTCTTTATTGATTAATACTTAGAAGAAACTACGCGAGAGAACAATCGGAAAAGCCCCAGATTGGATGGCCGGACACGAGGTCCTGTTAAATCACCAATCCTTTCTTTAGCAGCGCGAAGCTCACTATTTTGACAGGCTTTTGTGGGATTGTTCTCAAGCGTATTAAAATCTAAGTATAGACCAATATTGAGTTGTTCCCCAGCAGAGTCGCCACTGTGGGCAAATGCGATTTGCCCCTTTCTTTCCCTCCTCCGGGGAAGGGATCCCGTTCCCCACCCTTTTTGAGAAAGGAAAGATGCAGCCGGTTCGCGGGAGCGCTTTTTGAAGCTGGACGACAAGCGCTCGCGAAAATACAGAGTCGCCACTCGGGTTTGAAGGTCCGACACCCAAGGAACCGTATTTCGAAGCACTTGCCGCGCTGTTTGATTTGAAAAAGTTAAGGAACCAGTCCGTCATAACCATATCTGGGTTCGGGAGCCAGGTTACGAGAGGGGAAGGGTTTTATGGCACCCCTCTCGCCCAATCCGGAGATCGGTCTCTACTTAGGCATTTGCGAAAGATGTTTGTTTGCGATTCTGTTTAATTAATCAATTTTTAGCCAATTAGGGCGGGGAAACAGTTTAATGGGGATTAAAGCTGTAACAACTTGCAAGATGTGATAGATAGCATGGATGAGCAGTTAGTATAGGATGAGAACAGACTGCTGTGGGAGTTTAAACAAATTGGGAGGGTCCTTGTTTTGGAGTGACGTGCGCAGGAAGAAACCAGCATGCACTGAACAAGTCACTGCATGTTGTTCACTCTTGCGCGCATAATTCCAAGACAAGCACGCACCGATGAGCTTAAAATCCACAGCTCTTATTCTCAAACCTTCTGGGCTCTGGAAGGACCAGTGCACACCCAGGACAAACCACGCAGTTTATATAGCAGTATATACAATTTAAAGGCTGAAAAGCCCTACAAATTAATAAAACACCCCATAAACAGTGTGGGGACAAAATAATGGCCTAAGGCCGAGCTACCCATGCAAGGCCAGTCACTGGTCAGAGGCAAACTGTCGCGCGATGGACTCACTCTGTCGCGCGAGGATGCGCCCTGGCGCACTGTCGCGCGATGGAATGAGTCTGGCGCGCGATGGTGCGCCCTGGCGCACTGTCGCGCGATGGAGTGAAACCCTCGCGCGATGGTGCGCCCTGGCGCGGGATGATTGCGCCCTAGCGCGGACCAGACCAGTGCTTGGTTTACACATTTCTGGGTTCTGGGACAGGTCCAGAATAATCCCAGGGGTACTCCAAAATAGAAAACATGCAAATTGAACTACAAGGCTAACAGTTTATACTAAGGAAAGCAGTAAACTGATTATTATCATGCTTGTAGTGATCTATACATAAATAAAGCACAAAACAGCAAGACACCAATCCCCACGAGAACCGTCGCGCGATGATCGAAATCGTCGCGCGAGAGAGTGGTTCTATCGCGCGCTGGTTCCTACCATGACGGTTTTGAAACCTCGCCAGCTTTAGGACCAAAACTGGTATTGATTACCAGCCTTGGCCCTGCCAGCCCCCCTCAGAGATCAGAACAGAAACAGAACAAAGGTAAGCTATACCTTTGGCTTCGGGTTTGAAAGAGTATTTGAGCTTTTGATGTTTGAGGTTGATTGAGGTGGAAGAACAAAGTGGTTGAGTTTGATTGGGGTGTGAAAATGGTTATGGGATGTCTTAACCCTTTTGAATTTTTGTAACCCTTTGAAAGAGAAACAAATGGAAAATGGTAACCCTTTTAATGGAAGGCCAAAGGGGGTATTTATAGGGAGAGGGGGCAAATCTGGTTGGAAACAGAGGCCTTCAGCCAGTCCACGAGGCCTGGCTGAGAGTTGCATTGGGTGGCCAACTGTCCTCCATCAGTAAGGTCGGTTGTAGGTGGGACCATCGCGCGACGGAGTGAGTCTGTCGCGCGATGGTGCGCCCTGGCGCACTGTCGCGCGATGGAGTGAAACCCTCGCGCGATGGTGCGCCCGGGCGCGGGATGGATGCGCCCTGGCGCGGACCAGCAAGGTTTTTGGTTTTTGAAGTGGCTTAGGCTAGGTTAGGTTCAAGGGTTTTGCAAACACTCAAAGCTCAAACACGCTATCATTCCCAAGGTGTTCTTGATCCATTTCATCATCGGGGAATCAAAAACCGTAAGTAAACTAATCTGGAAGCCCAGATTGGGGTGTCTACACTAGGATTGAAAAGGTCCACAAGGTTCAAGATGTCAAAAAGGTCCATTTGTGGTTAGGAAAAAGTAACTAGGTGACTTCCTAGTTCGGTTACTCCAACAAGCCGGTTAGAAGCTAACTAGGCTTGCTAAGTAGGGCCTAATGCCAAGAAATGAAATTTGAAGGGTTAAAGCGTAATTATGACAAACTACAAGAATATTAAAGCAATCCAAGCTAATTTAAATTAATAACTCGAATAATAAACAAATTTTTATTTATTGAAATTCAGAGTTATTACAATGCCGCTCCTCCAGATAGTATGCGCTTGATAAAGTAGGGTCCTCCCCAGTTTGGCTTAAACTTGCCTCTCGGATCTGAAACGTGGTGGCAGATTGCTTTGAGCACCATATCTCACACCTTGATGTCCCTTGGCTTCACCTTTTTGTTGAATGCCCGCGCAATGTGGCGTTGATACCCTTGCATTTGGTATAGCGCCCTCAACCTTCTTTCATCCAGTAATGCCAACTCGTCATAGCAGTTTTGAACTCAGTATTCTTCAATCATCTTGGTTTCAGCCAACACCCTAAACGATGGTAGTTCCAGCTCGACAGGCAGAACAACTTTTATCCCATAAACCAAAGAATAGGGAGTGGCCTCTGTTGAAGTCCTTTCGGTTGTTCAATATCCCATAATGCTAAAGGTAGCATTTCTAGCTAGTCCGTATAGGTGTCAGTAGTCTTCCGCAGAATCCTTTTGATGTTTTTGTTTATAGCTTCAACTGCTCCGTTGGTTTGAGGATGATAAGTCGACGATCAATGATTCTGTATCCCAAACTCAGCAAAGAGCTTCTTCGTTGCCCCTTTGAAATGCAATCCATTGTCACAGATGAACTCGTGGGGTACACCATACCATAAATGATATTGGTACGGATGAATTTGGCCACATTAGTGGCTTTGAGGGTAGCATAAGAAGCCGCCTCTACCCATTTAGTGAAGAAATCAATGGCCACATGGATAAACTAATGCTTGTATTTCCCTTTTGGATTTATATTCCCAATGACATCTATTCCCCAAGTGGAGAATGGCCAAGGAGATGTCATGTTGTATAATTCCGTGGGGGGAATACGCAAGCATTCAGCGTGAGTTTGGCATTTGTACAACCGCACCCTTTAGGTCGTGCGCAATCATTCTATCAGAAGTCAGATCTGAGGCATTCAGGCCTTAATATGAATTTCGACTGCAATCCAGTCCTGGCACACCCGCGACACATGCCAATTTGGTTTTACACTTTTTGTGGAAACACAAGAATGCATATTGAAGACAGACCCTTTGTCTATAAATAGAAGCAATGAAAGAATAAGACCCCCGAAAAAACTCATCATCTAACAATTCATACAAAAATGATTGCTCAGATATCTATCGTAGTTTAGGACTTAGATTAATTAGTTTAGGATTCGTAAGTTTGAAGACTTATTTGCATGTAAGATTACTTTCGATTAAATTCAAGTTATCTTATTTCTTTTTGTCTTTTTCTTGCCAAAGAGTAATCGACTATAGGCCTGCTTTTGATTCAATTCAAGTGTACATATATTCTTGTATTATTCTTGTCGAAATTTTAACAGTAATCATATATAAACTGGCTTTTGATTAAATTCAATCTTGTTTATGTTCAATTATCTTTTCTGATTGAAGAGCGTCAATCTTTTATTGATTGATACCTATAGGAAAATCCTCTTAATTGAGGTAATCGAACGGATAACACAATTGTCTGATTAAATTAGTTGTTTTGAATTAATCTGAAAAGGATAAATTCTATTCTTTTCTGGCATGCCTGCACAAAATTATTTTGCCATAGATTGATCTAATTTAACCCAAACAATGGCACGCCTGGTGGGACTCAAAGGTGTCAAAATGCCAAGGCTTAGGAAACAAATAGGGACACCCATTTGTGGCCCAAAGCTAGAAGAAGAAACTATACCAGAGCAAGTTGTGGAACCAGGCCTACCTATTGGCCTCGAATTTCCTCAAATAGCTTTGGAGATGGAAGAGCCTCTTTATGAAGTACCTCGAAATGTCCAAGAGGGACAGTCTAATGGTAATGATCAAGATAAGGAGTAGATGTTTAGAGAAATGATGATTGCTTTTAGACAAATGGCTTAAACTCAGAGAGCCATGATCAAAAGCATAAAAAATAGGTTGCCTAATCCAAAGTTAGCAAGAAATAGCCCAGGAAATATTGGGCTAAATGACCATGCTAACTCAAGCATTCACCCAAGCCCCTTCGAAGGAAGGCTTGGAGAGGATATGGGACAAGGTAAAATAAAATCTAGGCCAGGCAAAGAGAAAATGTACTAAGAGGAAATACCCCAGTATTGGTATGAGCCAATTAGGCCAGTAAAACCTGTCAATGATGTCCCAAAGGAACCTTTCAATTTTAATCCTGGGTTCCACAGGAACATCAAAGATACACAAAGTGTGAATCCTCTTTTCGAACCAACACTTGGAGGATGGGAGGATGTCATTGAGTTAGATCAAGGGTATAAACCAAACAGAAGAGGTGACAACCCTCAAAATCCTCCTCAGAGGATGCCTACTATTAAAAATCATCTCTGAGTTTATGGAGAAAATCTTAGGAAAGAAACTCCATGGCCTGTACAGGCTAATATTCCAACTGGTCGGATGCAACAACCTACATATGTGAGGCATCCAAGAGAAAACCAAGGAGATTTTAATGTTCATAGAGAACTCTATGAAGAAGATTTTGTAGAATCACCTATGATAAATCAAGGACAAAATCTTCTTGGAGAGAATCCAATATTAAGACACCAAGTGATGGGTCTCATTCAAGAAGTTTGTGGACCTCGAACTCGGGGGGTACAACCACAAATCTATAGAAAACCATATCCTGAATGGATAGATACGACATTCTAGATCCCTAGAGAATTTAAGATTCCAGATTTTACTTAATTTGTTTCATGGGGACGGGAGACAATCTTCGATAGAACACATTGCTAGATTTTCTGCACAATGTAAGAATTTGGCCCAAAATGGCTTCATGAAGTTGAAAATATTTCCAAATTCTTTGTCTGGACCAGATTTCGCTTGGTATACTAATTTACCACTAGGATCAATAGCTAATTGGTTTCAAATGGAAGAAGTGTTTCATGCACAATTTTTCCATGCAGAACCTTAAGTCTTTATGGCAGACTTGGCTAGGTTGAGGCAAAAGCCAAATGAAAAAGTAGCTAATTTCATATATAGGTTTAAGAGGGCCAGAGCTAAATGTAAACTCCAACTGCCAGAGGCAGAATTTGTGAGATTAGCACAAGATGGTCTGGAAAGAGAATTTCGAAAGAGGTTTGATTCTACAGAGTTTAGAGACTTTGTAGATATGACCTATAAAGTAACTAGATATGAATCTTTGTTAGAAGAAGATATGGATAGACCCAATTCTTCTTACCCAACTTATTACCGGGATCCCAATTATGAGATTGATGCTGCAGAAATAGTTGAACATGACCCTTGTATTTGTGAACCCTTAATTCAAAAGAATATTTCCATAGGACAAAAATTTAAGCAGAAGGAAATCAATAAAGTTTATTCATTTGATATATCAAAGGCTAATGAAATTTTTGATTATTTGTTAAGAAAGAAGATTATTAAGCAGCCTTCAAATGTGAAACTGCCTACTGCAGAAGAAAAGAATGGGAAAACATACTGTAAATGGCATGATTCTTGGTCTCATTCAACTAAGTCATGCAATGTTTTTCATGACAAGATTCAAGAACAAATCAGGAAAGGAAGGATCAAGTTCCCTGAGAAAACTATGGGAATAGATGCTACTCCTTTTCCAAAGATTGAAGAAGCTGAAGTCAACACCAATGTGCCAACTTCATTGGCTCGAACTGTCAAGAAATATTGGTAGGACAAGGAGGCACCAGTGGACATCACTACAACAAAAGTGGTCTAAGATGACGAAAATTGGTGACGAAAAACGATTTTGTCGGTAATATTATGTGATTTGCGAGGGAAAAAAATTTTCGCCGCTATTTGGAGGGAGCGGGGTCTAATAAGGCGAGGAAATTTTTATTCGTCGAGGCTCGAACAACTTTAACGACAAAATTCTATTTTTCCTCGCCATTTATCGGTTCCAATTTCACTGTTAGCTACAAAAGAATTTTTTCCTCGCTGTTTCCCTCAAATAATTTCGCGGGATCCGAAATTCCTTAAATACTTTGGCGGCATCCCAACAAATACACTTGGCGGGACTGGAAAAGAAAAAAGACAAAAAAAAAGGGGCCATGAAACGCACCGTTTTGGCCTAAGTAAAGGGAATTCTGATATTTATTTCCTTCTCTCCTCATTCCCTCGATCCTAACCCACCGACTCTCTCTCTCTCTTCTTCTCTGATGGCTCTGATGAAGTACTTGCAGAGAAACCTTCGACGAATCCGCCATAGCTAGCCACGCTGAAGTATTTTTCGATTGGACCATCAAGAAGCACAACAGGGTTCTACTTGTCTTTCTAATCGCTCGAGTCTAAGATTTCGTAAGTTTCTCTCTGTCTTTTCCAAAGATCCTAAACCCAGTTGATTTGTTGTAATTATTTGGGGCAAAGGTCTCATAATCTTGTATGTATATGTTTGTACATGGATCGGTGTATTTATATGGACTTATTTGTTAGTATTTCTCCATTCAATAGTCACCAAAACCCCATCGATCTTGTATGACCGACCGAGCAACTTATTTTGTTTTCTTTTCGCGGTCGTCCTCTTTTTTTGAAAAGCTTCTCGTTAGAACATGAGGAGTTAGATTTACGAATAGAGATGTAAACTGAGTGGAAGTAGAGATTAGAAAAATTAGGCGGGTACCCCTGAATTTTCTCTCCCAAATCTTAAGTCTGATGACTGTTAGAAATATTTACCTAACTGTGTAGTAGGATCTGACTTGTTCATTGTCTCTGCCAGATAAAATTGGACTACGGTTTTAAAAGTCCAAGCCCTATACCAGGACAGAGTATTCAATACATTATAGGAGCAGTACTGTGGAGTCCATACAAATTAGGGTGGAAATCAAACTTATCAGTGCTAAAAAAGCTTCTAGACATTAATCTGGCCGGGCACTAAACAATCTTTCTTCAGCGAATATTTTTCACACCCCTTTTTTCTACCATGCAGTCAATTTTTGTCCTACTGCAACGTGAATTCACAAAGTTGGAGTAGGGTGTTCTTTCTAGGAATCGACGGACCATACGGTTGAGAGTTTATTATGTGGGTTGCTTATTGGAGTATTTGATTCGATGAATTTTTGTTAGTGGGTTTCTCGGTTCCGGTGACTTACAAGTTGAAAGCTTGTAAAAGTTAAGGCAGTTAGACCCCCAATCCTTTACACTTCCAACACAATCTATTCAACTCTGTGGGCCTTCAATTGATAGATCCCATTTTAGAAAGACTTTGCATGCGGCCCATTAGTATATGCCTTGCCTACGCCAATAGGTTTTACATTCGCGATCTAAATTCCCACTCCATAGCTGCGCAATTAACTCTCGTTCTTTGCTCGAATACTTAATTCTCGCTCTTGTATTTTTTAATAGTTTGAAAAGTTTTTCAAAGATGCTTTCACAATCGCAATCGCATTCCCGCAAGGTCCCGTGCATTATGTGACTTAGGTTGTGGGAGAGGGGGAGATGGCCATGTGACACCCCCTAATATCCTATAGGGGTGTGGGTTGGTGCTTATATTTCTCATTTGACATGGGGATTTGGTTATGACTTGTGCTCATAGGATTCAGTCCCTATGTTGTCATGTGTATTTTATGTTTTCGGATCTTGAATAGAAGTTGACTTCAAAAGATCAAAAAGTGAGGTATGGGCGTAAAAATAAAAATGTTGTACTTGTTTAATTAAAGGAAATTACTTCTGGTGCATGTTTGTTCTATTGGGAAAAATAGTTGATACCTCCTTGTGTTGTTACTTGATAGCTTATTCATTTACAAAGTATTGATTTCATGTGGAGTTTTGGTGTCTTATTCTACCTATATGTGTATGTATAAGTCTCTTATTGTGATATTTGACTTTCTTTACATTCTACTCGAATGCAGGTTACTGATTTCAAATACATATTTTCTAACCTTATATTGCCATTGCACTAGTCAAGATTCCATGGCTTGTACTGAATTTCATTTTGTTATATTTGGCTTTGTTTACTATAGTCACTTTTGGCTCATACTTGAGGCAAATTAAATTAGGAGAGAAGGTTGGATCTGTATCTTAATGCTCCAACATACAATGCACTCACTTGTTCTTTTGTTCATCTTCCTTTGTCTATTTCACCAATCATAGGAGATTGGAAACGTAAAAAGTATGCTCAATTGGCAATTGTTGGCACCATAGTGTTGTTAGGAGTCGTTCAAATTTGAATCAATAGAGAAGCCTTAATTATTGATAAAAATAAAAATTATAGAAATGATAATATTTGATGCATGATAATATTTGATGCATGACATAGTTAGTATGACTTTGACAACTCAACTCTGACCATGCTTTTGCATTTAGTAATGGACAAGAGTTGGATGAAATTGGGTAGCACCGCTCATGGTAGAACAAGTCAGCCTTATTTCGATGGCGTCAATTCATTTCTTGAATATGCAGCAGCTGTTGGTGATTGGCAAGGTAATATTTTGTGCCCGTGTCGGAAATGTGTGAACTGTCGCCGACAAAATCTTCAAGAAGTGCACCTTCATTTGTTTCAATATGGAATTGTACAAAGTTACACTACTTGGCATGAACACGGAGAACCACGTGTATCAGATACTGTGCATCCTTGTGAAACGGGAAACTACGAGGTGGGGAATCTCGACGGCATCGATGCCTTGGTGGAAGACCGAATAAGAGCGGACTCAATGGATACGACCCAAAGAGAGGAAGTGAGAAACTTTGATAAATTGTTGAATGATGCCCAATGTGAGTTGTTCCCACCGGGTGGTACAGATTATACTTTGCTAAAGTTTGTCATTGAGTTGCTTATGAGAAGGTAATGAACCGTTGGACCAATTCTTCTGTTAATAGGCTCTTAAAATTCCTTTCTAGACTTTTACCACAAGGTAACTTGGTTCCTAAGTCAACTTATGAAGCCAAGAAGATACTAAGTGAGTTGGGTTTGTCATATGAGCTCATTGATGTGTGCGAGAGAGATTGCGTACTCTTCTGGAAGGAGTGCAAAGCTAGATAAATGTCCAAAGTGTAATACATCTAGGTACAAAATCACTCATGGCAGGGGTAAAAAGATTCCCCATAAGGTGTTGCGTTATCTTCCTGTAACTCCTAGGTTGAAAAGATTGTACATGAAGGAGAAGACAGCCAATGACATGAAATGGCACAAGGAAAAACGTGTGGATGGGGAGAAATGGAGGCATCCTGCGGATGCTGATGAGTGGAAGGCATTTGATTTGCAACATCCTGAGTTTGCCCAAGACCCTCGTAATGTGAGGCTAGGGTTTGCAACTGATGGGTTCAATCCTTTTGGGAATATGAGCAATTCCTACAGCATGTGGCCTGTCGTTCTTATTCCTTATGATCTGCCACCTTGGTTAGCCATGAAGGAGCCATTTTTCATGTTGTCACTGCTTATTCCCGGGGATAAGCAACCAGGAATTGATATTGATGTTTATCTGCGGCCTTTGGTGGACGAGTTGAAGGAGTTGGAGAAAAATGGTGCATTAACTTACGACGCCTCAAGTGGGGAGACTTTTAAGTTACGTGCAACATTATTTTTCACAATTCACGATTGGCCAGCATTTGGTGACGTGTCAGGATGGAGAACGAAGGGTCATTTTTCCTGCTACTCATGCAACGATGAACCATATTTTGAATCTTTGAGAAGTAAGACAGCATACATTAACCATCGAGCCTATTTACCTGAGAACCACCCCGAACGCCGAAAGAGGGGGGCTTACAATGGTAAACAAGAGAAACGAAAGAGATCCTTGGAGATACCGGTGGAAAAAATACAACAACAGTTGGATTCTTTACCAATGGTCGAGTTTGGAAAAGATCCAAGAAAGAAGAAAAGGCCTCGTTTTGCACCAAATTGGACAAAACTAAGCATCTTGTACGAGCTATTAGGCTTTAAAAACAGAAAGCTTCGACACAACATTGATGTCATGCATGTGATTAAAAATATTTGTGAGAATATCTATGGAACAATGTTGGGCATTGAGGGAAAGAATAAAGACACAGACAAGGCACGAAGGGACTTGCAAGATAGGGGCATACGAAAAGAGCTATGGCTTATAGAATGTCCCAATGGATCATATGCCAAGCCTCGGGCAAGCTTTTCTTTGACCTCAGAAGAGAAGGATGCTTTCTTTGAATTCTTAAAATCTGTCAAATATCCGGATGGTTACGCAGCAAATATATCCAAATGTGTGAATACTTCAAATGGAAAGTTAACTGGGTTGAAAAGCCATGATTGCCATGTACTCATACAACGAATTCTTCCAATTGGAATGCGTGGATTTGTGGATAAGGAAATTAGCATAGCACTATTTGAATTAGGTACCTTTTTCCAAGATTTGTGCTCTAGGACAGTGACACGAACCAAGCTTGAACAATTAGAGGAGCGTGCGATCCATATCTTGTGTAAGCTTGAAAAAATATTTCCTCCAGCCTTCTTTGATGTGATGGTCCACTTAATAATTCACTTGCCGCGTGAGGCTATTCTTGGAGGACCGGTGCAATATCGGTGGATGTACCCGATTGAACGGTAATCTTGTTGAATCTATAATTGTGTTGAAAATTCAAATGGCATATATAATCTTATTCTGAATTTATTTTCTCCAAAGGTTTCTTGGAACTTTAAAAAAGTTCGTCTCAAACCGAGCCCGACCAGAAGGTTCCATTGTAGAGGCGTATATTGTCAAGGAGTGTTTAACTTTTTGCACAATGTATCTTGATGGGATCGAAACTGTGCATAATCGACATGAAAGGAATGAAGATTTGGGCGATAGGCGCAAAGGCTTGACAGTGTTCATGGAAACAGCTCGTCCTATTGGGCAAGTCAAAAGGGATGGTGAGATGTCACAGGAGCTTCGTCATAAGGCTCACTGGTTCTTGTTGTACAATAGTCCTGAGGTGGAGAAGTATTTAGAGTATGTTTTTCACGTGTTCTTACTTATGCTTGCTCTTCTCAATAGTATTGATGTTGCATATTAATAGCATTTTACCTAGTAATAACATTCTTTTGAGTAGGGAGCACAAGAATCAATTACAAGTTTCAAGTGGGCATGACATAGCACGTACACAACAGGAAGAGTTTCCTAAGTGGTTCAAAGAGAGAGTAAGATATTTTTCGATTTCATTGTGCGCTAAATACTATCAAGCTGTATTATAACTGACCTTACTTATTATTTTCAACTTGCATGTGGTGGTAGTTAAATGCACTGAGGGCTGAGGAGTCACCAGAGGCAACTGATGAATTATGGTCGCTAGCTAATGGTCCGAATTTGCTAGTGAAAGAGCACTCAGGTTGCATAATTAATGGTGTAAGGTTTCATACTAGAGAACTAGATGATCGACGAACGAGTCAGAATAGTGGTTTGCTTGCAGAAGGGAACTATGATGGCAAAATGCATAACTTTTATGGCCACTTGAGCAAAGTTTGGGAACTCGATTATATGTGCCAGAACAGCGTAATATTGTTTCAATGTGAATGGTATAATACAAACAATACCGGTAGAAATAGAACAATACGAACTGACACATATTGCACTAGCATTGATGTTACAAGTCGCTGGTATCAATCTGATCCATTTATTCTGCCAAGTCAAGCAAAGCAAGTGTTTTACCTAAAAGATACAAAATGGGGTGAACCTTGGCAAGTCGTGGAACGGGTCCAACAAAGGGGTGTGTTTGATGTACCAGAGGTGGGTAGTGGTGAAACAATTCGTGCCCCAGAATTTGGTGATGCGTTCCAACAAGAGAACATGGGATCGACTGTGCCAATTGACATTCAAGGCGATATCCGATGTCATAGGGATGATGTTGATGCTGAGATAATTTCGGGGGTAGTGCCATCAGATGGAATATTGGAAGACAATGTAGAGGCAGAAGCTGATGAAGAGCAAGAAATATTTGAGGATGATATGGATGTTGATATGGATTATGATATTTAACTTATCTGCCATGTTTTATATGTGGATGAACGTTTGTCTTCTTGTTGATGATTAGTAATCGTTTTGAACTCATGAAGTTATTGATGTCAATATGTGAATGAATGTCCTTGTCTTATTGTTGGTAATTAGTAATCGTGTGGAACTCATGAAGCTGTCTATGCAAATGTTTATGTTATGTACTTTTTTGTTATCTAAATAAGATATTAATCTGTGTCTTGTTGGGATCATTGTCTTTCTCTGCATTATGATCTGTCATTTTATTGTTTATAGTGCATAACATGTCCAAAAGCGATAAACAATGGGTGAAACCAGGCGACCTCGCAAAACAGAAGCAAAATGGTTACAAGAGGAAAAGAAACAACAAAGTCCAAGAGAATGAAAATGAATACGAGAGGATGAGAAACAACAAAATCAAAGAGAATGAAAAGAGAGTGCAAGCTATGGGGTTCAAGCATATACCAGCTTCTTTAAGCGGTTTTATTCATTATGTACTGGTGAAAAGGAATGGCAAACTAATCAGGGCTGAGGCGGATGGTGACAGCTCGCCTGGTAATGAGGATGATAGTGATTACGACTCTGATCAGTCTGATGACTCTTTTCAGCAAGAGGTACTCTGTGGCTGCACATAATATATCAATAATAAAATCGACTTCATTTATTACTTGACAGAATGTGTTATCATGCTTATGTTTTCATACATTATCAAGTCAATGGACATATGTTATCATCCTTTATCAGTTTCTACTTATACTTTTTTATCATCAAAGTTTCTTCTACTTATGTTTTGCATTGTCTCTTGGTATTTTAGGTTGTAAGGATGCAAGTGGTACCTCAAATGCAACCTGGAACATCACATCTTCAACAAGCACCTACCAGAAACCAACATGACGTGAGCCCCATCGGTGAGAGGGTGACCCGATCGACCCCACATCTAGATGTGGGTACCCAACCTCCACAACCTCTTGATGCTGAGCAAGAGATTCAGGCAGCCCCCTTTGTAGCACCTGTCGGTAAGCTTTAAACGTTATTTACATTTTTCTTTTGATAGTATATTTAAGCACTACTTTTGGCACTTTATTTTTTTTGCTCAAGCTTGGCTCTTACTGTATAGCTTCATTATAACAACAGTTGCTGATAGACCTATCCGTGGCCCGACATGAGACTTAATGGTTCAGCAAATATTCGACAAAGAAGGAAAGCTTGTTGTTCCCATCCCACAGTGTTTTCGTGCACCTGTCGGGAAGTATGCTTGTAAACTTGCCACACAAATTGGTGTAGAGGTTCGGACAAATTTGGAAGATCTTACCATCCGTAGATGGAAAGCTGCAGATGAAAGTGTGAAGGCACCTATGCTTCAACGCATTAAGGTAATTACAAGATTTTCTTATTTACTTAACACTACAAGAAAAAACAGTATTGCCAACATAAGTAATGTTGTCGCTAAATATATAGAGTCTGTGGTGAATAATGAAGGCATAGGTTGATTAAGCTATTTCTTGACATTGTGCATCCTCTTCTCCTGAATTGGCCCCGTACACACTCCTTGCACAATACCGAAATTAGTGCTAGCATGGTTGCAACGTTAAATAAGTATTGATTAGACACCATCGTTTATTCTAAGAAGCCATACATGATCGTAACTTTACAAGAACAGAAGCATACATTCTGTTTTCATATAGAATCTTCTCGTTTTTTCTTCTCTATTGTTAACTCCTCTAAATCATAGAGACTGTATTGATAATTTGATATCTTCATTGCTTACTTCTAGCTCATCAATTGCTCCATGCATCCGTGGCTTTGATTAGTGTTTAATATGAAGATTATGATTACTTCTCACCCACTCTGCAATAGAATTTGGAGAGGTTGTCTGCTGGTACACGAGATGAAATCCATAACCACCAGTCTTCTTTCCGCCTAAAAGACATACAATAATCTGAAAAATATTAGTACATGAAGCAATTAACTAATGAACTAAAAAAAAAATCTAACGATATAACTAAATGGATGTAACTAGTGACAAAACGTTTAGAATAATAATTTGTGAAAACTATTAAAATAGCCCTTTGTAGAATAATAACTCCAAAGTAATGTATAGTTGTATACACATAAGCATTACTCTGTTCTCGTGAAATCTAGGAGATGCTTCAACCTCGCTTGAACTCCCTTTCAAACGGTTGATTCTCCTCATTGTCGCAACTCTTCTTGCCCATTTTCCCTAAGGTTGTTCTTGTCCGTCCGTGATTCGAATCAAAACAACGCATTTGACCTCCTTTGTAACTCCAAAGCAGATAATATTGATGCCGACGATATCTTACTGTTGTAACTCCTAGGTGGATGGCGCCATTTATGGATTATTACTTTTGCCAACGATATCTTACTGTGTTGCCAAAAAGATAGTCAAATTGGATGTTTTGCCCGCGACTCTATTTTCTCGTCGCCAAAAGGGTACATTTGCCTATGAAAAATGCATTGCGTTGGCAGATCTAGTCACCAAAAGTGCATTTTCTTGTAGTGTAAATCGCAATTCATATTAATCAATAACTTTCCTATTGGCTTTGGCAGGATCGATTTAACTTGGAGGGAGATCCCATTGATATTGAGAAGGCAGTGGCAAGACAATTTGGGCGTAGACTGAGTGATTACACCCATATGCTTTACAAAAAGTACAAGAAGCTTGAGAGTACTAAGGGGGTAGAGTATGCCAGAAGCCACCCACCATCTGGCGTCGATCACGAACAGTGGATCGGTCTAATTGATAAGAAATGGAGTGATACCAAATTTCAGGTCAATGAAGTGCATGCATGAACTAATTTATTTTCAGATCAGTGAAGTGCATATGTTTAGTTTCCTTTTTACCTCAACATATTTAATGAAAATGCACAAGTTGCAGTTTCATTTATGTGGAAACGCATGCACAAACTTTCAGTCACTGATTCATGATATTGCTTTTTACCTGAGCTTATTTTGGTTTCATTTTGTATAGGACATGTGGAAAAATTGTTTTAACGAGTTTGATTGGGTTGGTTATGTTTTTTGCATGGTACTTTTCTTTCGGCTCGTAATGCTAGGCAATTAATCAATTGCAGTTCATGTTTCTCCTCTTTTTTTTTTGGCTGTTTTTTTTAGAACAAATCAACTAAAAACATAAAGAACCGGAGCGAAATGAAGTCCAAACATAGATGTGGTTCGAAGTCCATCCCAGTGAGGGTAGCTGCAATGGTGAGTTTTTTTATATTGTAGTTGTTAGAATGCAAATATGCTTAATCTACTTATTGGTTCAAAAATTAATCGATCAGATGCAAACCAATGGGAATCGTGTGCCGGACTTGAAAGAAGTTTACAAATCTACCCACTTCAATGAAGATACAAAAATGTGGATCTCTGAAGAATCCGAGAAGAACTATGTACGTATATTTGGTTATTTGCTTTAGTTGCTAAAGTATCTGAAGCTTAAATCTTATTACTCTATGTTGTTTTACATTTTAAAAGAGGAAGATCATAGAGGTAGAGGCTGAACATTGTACTGAGGCTGGTGTGACACCGATCACACAAGAGGAGCTTTCAATCAAGTCGCTCAAGGCAAAATCAGGATACATTAAAGGATTGGGTATGAGGCCTTCCTCATCTCTTAGGACCATTTTTGCATCTGCAGCCAACAGTCAATACGTATTGCATCTCGAGTCGCTGGTACAAGAATATCAAAAGGAAAGGGAAGCACAACAACAAAAGATAGATGTGCTTTCAGAGTCAAACAAGCAGATGGAGTTGACGACAGCTACGATCATGGAGTATTTGAAGCACCAAGGGAATGGATTCAGCGAATATATTGAGAATTCAAGGAGCACATGAACAGCGTGCTAGATGGTTAGTAATTTACCTCGTAATTTTGCTTTCCATTATTGATAGGATCGAACTCCACATTCCTCGTCACTGCATTAGCAAGTATCCTTAACTCCCCTCCCTCTCTGTATTATTACCCTGTTAGTACATGTGGATTCCGGACATGCAATTAAGCTGTTGGCAGCTAAAGTTGGACATGGCAGTCTAGTGGTAAACGCAATATATCTAGATTCCACACCATTCACTACAATATAATTGGAAATTGTTTTGCATGTTATAAAGTGCAGAACAGAACTAGCACCTCTTATTATGTTGGTCAAATAACGCCAACTTCCATCCCAGGGTTCTCTTCAATTTTTTCATATCAGTAAAAAAGTTGGGTGAAAATCTCATAGTAAGAGTTTAGTTTTGAATGTTATATAGAATGTGCAAGTGAAGGTTCCCAAGGCTATTCTCTTCAATTTTTTCATATCAGTAAGAAGTCGGGTGAAAATCTCATAGTAAGAGTTAAGTTTTGAATGTTAGAATGTGCAAGTGAAAGTGATTGTAACCATGAAAAACAGAAATGTGTTTGGACATGAAATCCTGACTTTCATAGTTTGATTAGATACTCAGAGGAGAGAGCCAATGGGAGAACAAAATTTTCCTTCGGCCATTGTCAACCCCTTAGCCTAGCACGTAGAATATGGCCTATTAAAGCAGATTGACCATAAACTCAAATGACAAATTGCCATTAGACACTTCAGAATCTTGTTGCCTAGCTCGGCAACATTAGTTCAACTCATGCCATTAATGAAGAGGCTACCCTTGATGAAAAGGATGGATTCATAGACACAAGTTTTTGTTCCTTCTTCAGCTTTATATTGGCCTTGAAGTTTTGTGTGTGTATATATTAAGTCAAAGTTTAGCAAAAGAACAGAAAAACATTACCAATGTATGCTTGTTTTACAAACCTCAGAATTTCTTTGAAGTGATCTGCGCAATCCTTGCAGGGGTACATCAGAGATAATATGTCCATCTAGATGCCCAGTTTGTGGTTGTCAATGAACATTAAAGTACCAAATCTAAACAAATAGACAAACTTTCCCAAATTATCATTTCAACTGATGCTAGTCGATCATGACTGGAAAACTCTTTGTTATGTTGGTACAAAGAAAACAAAAAAAATGTTGCTTTCTAGCAAAGCCCTGTGGGGTCAACAAAAAGCACAAAGAAAGGTGCTTTGAGTACCATACCAGTTGTTTTACATCCTTCTTTTGCTGTCTAGTTGGATTATCTGGATACTGAAAACATGCACAAATGGGCAGTTAAGTCTGACGGAACGCCGATAAATATGTCAATATGAAATGCTAATGGAGTCGCTACTGTTTTGGATTTAATGTGATTTCCTAGGGGTGATTGAAGTTCTGGCCGGCTTTTCCTAAAAAATATGACATTGTTCTCATGTTTCGTAGCGTTCAGAGCTTTTATTTATTGTTTGGCTATATTTGTCTAAAGTATAATAGTAAATGCTTTAAAATTTAGGACTTTCATGTTCGGTGCTCTCACAAATGAGAAAGTCTATCTAATGGATGTTTTTTTTTTCTTGGTAGTTGTATGTGCACCTTATGTTTTGGATATGATGAAATTATTTTTTACTAGTATAATGTCAAAGGGGGTTCTGGTTGAATTATTAATGACCATGCATTGAATCTTTAATTGGCTTTAGGCTTAAGTAATTATATGTACAGTAGTTGATATCTGAACATAGTAATGATTTTCTTTTATTTCGCATTGCAGATTGGACATGTTGAAGGTTGGTGGTATATATGACAAGTCCAAGATTTTTGTGTGTTGATACTTCTTTTTGTTATGATGGGCCGTCCAGAAAGCTGGTGGTATATAGGACAGGGCCAAGATCTTTTTGTGTTGATACTTCTTTTTGTTATGATGGGCCGTCCAGAAGGTTGGTGGTATATACGACAAGGCCAAGATCTTTTTGTGTTGATACTTCTTTTTGGTATGATGGGCCGTCCAACAACTTTTCCTTTTTGTTCGTGTCTTTGACCACTACTCGCTAATTAGTGCATCACTTATGTTACTATCCATGTTCAGTTAACTTGGGTCTTTTTGGACAGTGAATGGACACCTTGAAACCTTTATTACTTTGTTTAGCTGTTTATGGTAATATAAAGGTTATTAGTGACTTCTGTAAGATGTATTCTTATGTTCAGCCATTTTTTTTCTTGTGTAAAATTTTGTTGATTGGATTTGGGAGTGGTTTAAAATGGACAGGGTGAATGAAACAACACCAATTGTAAATTAGCGACAAAATAAATTCTCTCCAAAATCTTTTGGACAAGGATTACTTTTCTCGCTGTCGACGAAATAAATTCTCTCCAAAGTCTTTCGGACGAGGAATACTTTTCTCGCTGCTGCTTTTTTGAAAAAAGCATAAAATTACTTTGCGACGAAAACGGAATTGATGGCGAGGAATTAATTTGTCGGCCTTGGGAATAAATTCTCTCCAAAATCTTTTGGACGAGGAATACGTTTCTCGCTGCTGCTTTTTTGAAAAAAACATTAAATTACTTTGCGACGAAAACGGAATTGATGGCGAGGAAATAATTCGTCGGCCTTGGAAATAACTTAACGAGGAAATAATCTGTCGGCCATCGGAAACATTAGCGAGTAATTAATTCGTCGGCCATGGGGAGTCATTAACGAGGAAAATGTATTTTTTGTCGTGAGGGGTCTTCCGCGTGAAACAAAGATCGACGAATGGAGTGACAAATTTTTTTCGTCGGCAACAACTTTGGCGATGAAAAGCATACCATTGGCGAAGAATTTATTTCGTCGTCTTAGACCTTTTTTGTTGTAGTGCATGAATTCTATTCAGTATGGGAGAGGCAAGCCATATGGTGGTCAGCCTCGAAATATGGGTACGAGGCACCACAAGCAGGCCAGTATAGGTTTTCCTCCACATAGGTTCTCACGTAATAATCACTTGCCAATGTTAGAGGCCTCATTTTTGGAGTGCTTATGTGTTGGATGTAGAGCCAATTATTTGGTTTTAAAAGATTTGGACAGAAAGGGAGCAAGTTTTTTCCCTAAAGAAGTAGAGATGTAGAGAATAACCTCGTCACAAGTCAAGCCAAAGGATGATAACAAGCTCTAGTTGGCTTTGAAGAGGGCCGTTCTGTCACAACCCGCCTTTTATTACAAATAAACTTCAAAATACCCTATATATTACGCACTTCCAGGCCCCATTCTCTCAATATCCAAATTTACATTACCAAAATAAGTAAAAGTTTACATGCCTCGATGACCTTTCAAACAAAAATGTACAAGTATCTGATTAAGATCCCAAATAAAAAAAATGAACAAGAACATATCCAAAATTCTTAAGCCTTCAGATCCATCTCTAAACCTGAAAAATTTGGGTTGCAACAACATGAGTCACGGCTCGTGCAGGAAATACGCTAAATGAATAGATATGAACATGCAAAGCTTGATATACAAAATTTACTCTTTCTACATACAAGTATTGAAAAGATTTCCAAGCTTCCCTTCGTCAGATATTCTAAATGAAGTTATTAAATCTCCCAATACAATGTCAAGTACAAAGAACCGAAAATAATCCATCCATAATGTTAACTGTTTCCATTTTTTTCCCGTAATAATCTGAAGAATGCTATTAGGCCACCAAATCAAATCCAATCCCGAATGGAGCAAATAACCCATAAAATTCAATACAGAAAATAACAAAGTCCAAAATATAATAGCCAACCAACTCTAATATCAATTCACTCAACACCGAATCATAAAATTATACGAGTTGCTCACCGATACAACCAACCGACAACAGTGCTAGACGTCTCTAGCACATGCACTTTACGGGCTACTAACCCAAAGGACGAAGCAACCTACACCGCGCGGGTTTACGGACTCTCACCGACGGCGTCACAATTGACCCAAGTAGGTTTATGGAATTTCACTGACGGCGTCACAATTGATCCAAGTGAGTTTACGGATTTTCACCGACGGCGTCACAAGTGACCCGAGGTCCCCGGTGACCCAACTCAAAATCACAAAAATAACAATCTCAATATCTCAATACTTGGCTCTAAGCCCAAATCAATCAAAATTCCTCAAACACTTATCCAAACTCATCAAAATAGCCAATATAGGGTAAATTCAATGTAGTCTCCACAAAAATCTACTAACAAGTTTCCGAACCATTTATCAAGTGTCACGCCCTGAATTTTTAACATATATATAAATGATTTTCATAATAAAAATACTCACAAATATCCGTACGGCACCCAAAAGATCATTGTATTCTCATTCCCATAACAATTCCTTCAAGCTCACATGGTTTCCAAAATATTACAACATCGGCTCGACGGCCCCAAATGATCGTAAGTACCAAATTTTCAAAAGAGGATTAAGGGTAATAATGTTCTGAGTCAAAAGAATTACAATTTTAGTTACAAACACATCTTTCAAAAGAAATTTACAAAGATGGATAAGTAACTCTTTGATTAGCTTTCAAAAGAAATGTCCACACTCCAAGCACTCCAGGCATGCAAGCTATGGTTCCGAGTTAGCACCTGAAAATGATATAAAGCTTGGGCTAAACTAGCCCAGTAGAAAAGTCTACGCAAACTCTATATGCTAATGAGCGAGACGAACGAACGAATGATGAAAGATCACAAGTCAACGGAGGAAGCACAACTTTCATGAACAAGTGTCCCAAAATCTCCCATTTTTCTTTTACTCAACCCATAAATCATACCCGTTCAGTTTATGTCTCAACATGTTGTGTCGTTTATGTGTCTGAGCCGAAACTCCTGCCGGGCTAATTTTGGGACCCCGATATCCCCTGCCAAGCACCCACCTTGAAGGTTAGGCCTTAAGTGATCATTTTGAGCATTAGCTTCTGCCAGGCTAATTATGGGACCTTGATATCCCCTGCCAGGCACACACCCGTCGATGGGCCCCGATTGTTCGCGCATTGTTCACGTACTCAAGTGTACCGTTCATAAAACATTGTGCAATTCAAAGCTCATACTTATCATTTCAAAAAATTCACATTTTCGGACAAATCCAAGTTGGATATTTTAGTGATCATGATGTCATGCCTGAGTTCCCTAGCTTTTGTTGTGTGTGTGTGTATATATATATATATATATATATATAATAAAATAATCATTAAAGCCCATGGATAAGGGTCAAACGCTTGGAAAAGTACGCAGGAAGATTCGGCCTTTTTACTGGTGGTCTATCGGTACGTAACAAGGGGCTACCGGTACAAACGGGAAGCAGTGTGAACAAAAATTTGTCTGGCAAGATTTCTACCGGTAGAAAAAGAGACAGTACTGGTAGGTGTTCGAAAAGTAAAAATAAACAATTAATCCTATCGGTAGGGGAAAAATCCTACCGGTACAAACACAAAACAGTGGATACACATCATTGCGACAACAAAATTCTACCGGTAGAGAAAAAAGTCCTACCGGTAGTAAATCCGGAATTCTGACGATTTTTCACAACTTGACAGATTTTGATCCAATCCCAAGAACAACAAATACAAGCTCAAATTAGGCATAGGAGCACTCAAATAACATATAAAGAGAGGTAGAATTCCTTACCTCAAATATCCAAACTGAAAACAAAAAGATTGTGCAAGCCCTAGCTTCCGGAGTCCAAATCAAACAAAATACACCGAACCAAGCTTTATCCAACGAGATACGAGTCCCAAAATGCAAGTAGAAAATGGTTTGAGAGTTGATTGGTATGGGTCTTGGAGTTATTGGATTAGTTTTTGGGTGAGTGAGTGAGAAATGGAGAGAGAGAGCCGAGAGATGAGATGAAAAGAAAATGGGAAAAAGTAAAAAAAAATCTTTCCTAGGTATATACACATACACGACACACGCACAAAAATTACGTTAGCACCCATTACTTTCGACCTCTCGCACTTTGACCCCCAACTACAATATTCTCATTAATCCATCACTTTACCATTTATAAAACAATAAAACTATAAAATGAATTTACGGGTGTCTACATTCTAACCTCCTTAAAAAAAATTTCGTCCTCGAAATTCACATAACCATGCTCAACTAAGTCATGCATCACGTACATATGCAAAAGCCACACTCACCAATATTATGCAACATGTTAAACGTTAAAGCACTTCAATCTTGAGTACTCACATTGGGTTACTCTGAATATAAATGCGGATACTTCTCTCTGACCTCATCTTTTCTTTCCCACGTCGACTCCTCACTACCCAGGCTTCTCCACAAGACTCGCACCAATGGTATCGTCTTATCCCTCAACACTGATCGAGCGAATCTCGGATACGTATTGGTTCTTCCCCATAAGACACATCGGCGTCTAACTCAAGTTCGGACCACTCTAACACATGCAACGGATCCGATTCGTACTTCCTCAGCATAGACACATGAAACACGTCATGTATACCCGATAATCTCGGTGGCAAGGCTAAATGATACGCAACCTCCCCAATCTTCTCAATAATGTCGAACGGCCCGATATAACTTGGCGATAGCTTTCCCTTCTTCCCAAAACGAGACAAACCTCTACGTGGCGATACTTTAAGGAATACATGATCTCCCTCTTCAAATGACAATGGGCGGCGACGATGATCGGCATAATTCTTTTGCCCGCTTTGCGCAGTCACCAATCTTTAGCGAATCACCTTAACTTGTTCGGTTGTTCTCTCTTGAGCTTTCTTAAGGCGTTGGCGAATCGTTCTCATGCTCTCGGAGGTTTCCTTAATCATGTCTAGTCCTACAAGTGTAGCCTCTCCCAATTCAGTCCAACACACCGGCGATCGACACGGTCTCCCATACAAAGCCTCGTACGGTGCCATTTTGATACTAGATTAATAGCTATTGTTGTACACGAACTCGACTAATGGCAAATGATCCTCCCAACTACCTCGGAAGTCCATAACACAAGCCCGAAGCATATCTTCCAATATCTGGATCGTTCTCTCGGATTGCCCATCGGTTTGAGGATGATACGCGGTACTAAATAACAAATTTGTACCTAATGCGGCTTGCAAACTCTGCCAAAAATGGGCGGTAAATCTCGGATCTCGATCGGACACGATGGATACGGGAATCCCATGAAGCCGAATGAACTCTCGAATATACAAGCGACTGAGCGTATCCATGGAATTGGTAACCTGAATAGGTAAGAAATGCGCAATTTTAGTCAAACGGTCCACAATTACCCAAATAGCGTCATGCCACCTCGGTAAACCCGTGACGAAATCCATGGTCACATTCTCCCACTTCCATTCGGCTACTGGCAATGGTTGTAACTCCCCCGCGGGTCATTGATGTTCGGCTTTCACTTGCTGGCACGTGAGACACTTGGACACAAAAATCACAACGTCCCTCTTCATTCCGGACCACCAAAATTGTCTACGCAAGTCGTGATACATTTTCGTTCCTCCTGGATGCACGGCTAACGGAGAATGATGAAACTCTCGCAAAATTTCTTCTCGACACGAAACGGGTACGAACAACTTTCCTTGATGGCGCAAACTTTGATCAGCATGGATCATCCACCCTTCTGGAGCCTTTCCACTAAGGAACTTAGTACGAAGTTCCTTCGCTTCCTCATCACATTGTTGAGCCTCAATCACTCAGGTCGATAAGGTTGATTGCACCGTCAAGTTGCATATTGTGACTCCTTCCCGAACTTCCTCAAAGTGCATGGCATAAGAGCCCAAATCGTTCATCACTTTCCACTCGTGAATCGCTAGATTCGCTAGATGTGTCGGTTTTCTACTCAACGCGTCTGCCACGACGTTCGCTTTCCCTGGGTGGTATTGCAATTCGAAGTCATAATCCTCCAAGTGCTCTATGCAACGGCGTTGACGAAGGTTAAGTCCTTTATGAGAGAATAGGTATTTCAAACTTTTATGATCGGAGAAGACTTCAAATTTCTCACCGTACAAATAATGGCGCCAACTTTTCAAAGCAAATATGACGGCCGCAAGTTCTAAGTCATGTGTCGGGTAATTCCGCTCGTGAGTTTTCAACTGTCGTGACCCATACGCTACTACTCGCCCCGCTTGCATCAATACGCACCCCAACCCTTCCTTAGATGCATCACAATACACGGAGTAGCCAACTCCACGTTCGGGCACAATTAAAACCGGCGCGGTAGTCAGTCGCTTCTTTAACTCCTGAAAAGTTGCTTGACACTGGTCATTCCAAACAAAACGGGTTCCCTTACGCGTCAATCTAGTCATCGGTGCCGTTAAACGAGAGAAATCAAGAACGAAATGGCGGTAGTACCCAGCCAGCCCCAAAAAGCTTTGAATCTCAAACACGTTCTTCGGTTGTTGCCAATTCATAATGGACTCTATCTTTGCTGGATCAACAGACACTCCACCCTCCGAAACCACGTGACCCCAAAACTTAACTTCGGATAACCAAAACTCGCACTTACTAAGTTTACCGTATAATTGGTGCTCTCTCAAGAGTTCAAGGACGATGGCAAGATGGGTTCCGTGTTCCTCCTCCGTAGGCGAATAGATCAAAATATCATCTACGAAGACGACTACAAAACGATCAAGATAAGCACGGAAAATACGATTCATCAAGTCCATGAAAGTAGCTAGAGCGTTCGTCAATCCGAAAGGCATAGCAACGAACTTATAATGGCCATATCGGGTGCGGAAAGCGGTTTTAGGAATATCCTCTCTACGAACCCTCAATTGGTGATAACCGGATCTTAAATCAATTTTGGAAAAGCAAGTGGCACCTCGGAGTTGATCAAACAAATCGTCGATTCTTGGCATAGGATACTTGTTCTTAATGGTTTCGCGGTTGAGCTTACGATAATCAATGCATAAATGGAGTGAACCATCCTTCTTTCACACGAATAAAGCCGGTGCTCCCCAGAGAGACGTACTTGGATGAATGAATCCTAGGTTCTCCAATTCCTGCAATTGGGTCTTTAGCTCTCTCAATTCGGTAGGTGCAAAACGATATGGAGGTACGGAGATAGGAGCAGTACCGGGATGTAAGTCTATCGTGAACTCGACTTCTCTCTCGGGAGGTAAACCAAGTAACTCTTCCGGAAACACATCCGGGAAATCACGAACCACTAAGGGTAACTCCCCACGCATAGAGGCATCCTCATCTAACGTCAAGCTTGCCAACAATGAATAAACCGATTCTAGCTCATGAGACCCACATAAATACGGTTCCAACAGTTCCCGACGCTTCCCAAAGAATTCGAAACAAGAACCCTTGGGAGGACAAATACGAACTCGACGCTTGAAACAATTGATGGTAGCATGAAACGTGGATAGCCAATCCATTCCCAAGATGAGATCAAACCCCGACATTTCCAAAACAATGAAGTCGAACACAAAGCGACTATCACGAATCACCAACTCACAATCTCGACAGATTGATCAAGAGGCATTCTACCCCCTAGAGGTGTTTCGACAAACAAAGGAGGACTAATAGTTTCCGTTTCCAATTCCAAGGCACATATAAACGATGTAGCAATGAATGAATGTGATGCTCCAGAATCAAAGAGTACTTTAGCAAAAGAGTTGAACAAAAGAAAAGTACCCCTCACAACAGAAGTTTCTGGAGCCTGAGAAGTGGTAGGTGGAATAGCAGAGGTGATGTTGAAAACTCGTCCCTGGGTACCTTGACCCTGCACAAAACCTTCCCTCTGACCAGAACCCTGGGTAGGCACGAAAGAACTCGCTCCCTTATCAACCCCGGAACTCTAAGCTGACGTAGTCTGGCGGAAGTGAGGCTGCTGCTGCCTCAAAGTGCCCCTGAACTGTCGGCCTGCATTATGCCCTGTTCCCTGCTGCTGCACGGAACCCAACTCGCTACACACTCCTGACCCCTGAGGACAGTTCATTGCGAAATGATCCGCTTTATCACAAACGAAACACGCCTTCTCGAGGTGTGGACACTGAGCACGAACATGTCCAGGTTGATTACACTTGTAGCACACAGGCAGAGGTCTAGACAAAGCACCCCGAGTCCCCAAATAAGAAGGCGGCGGCCTAAAGTGCGACGAACTACCTTGCTGTGTCTGAGATGGCTCCCTCTGTCTCTTCCTTCCTTGACTCCCAAAATTCCCCGACGAAGAACTCGCGTTCACGGTCGGTTGTCGCGGTTCCCAAACTCCCCTATTCCTTTGGAATTTCAATGCTCCTCGCACACTCCACAACTTCTGAGAACTTCATTCTATGCTGGACCGCCACCATTCTCCTCACAGTGCTGTGCAGCCCCTTTTCAAACCGTTGACACTTCCTCTCTTCCGTCACCACCAACTCTGGCGCAAAATGAGATAAATATTGAAACTTCTGTGCGTACTCTGAGATGGTCATATTGCCCTGCTCCAGTTTCTCAAATTGTTCCCTAAGATTCTCACGGGAAGTTTCCGGAAAATACTGCTCCTCGAATAGCGCCTCAAATTCAGCCCACGTAAAATTTTCAACATCCGATTCGTCTACCTGAGCTGCGGTTCTTACCGCTCTCCTCACATCTTTCCTGCTATCTAGAACGGATTCCCACCATTCACCGGCCTCCCCAACTAGCTAAACGGCCACGATACCCACCCTGATATTATCTTCGATGATGTTGAGAGCTCTAAAGAGTTTACGAATTTGGGTTAGCCAGTGGTCAGCTACCAAAGGGTCGCTACTAGTCCCATCAAACACTGGAGGCTTTCTACGGCTAAACTCTCGCATCGCCACCATAGCTCGATCTTTGACATTCTCTCTAGGATTTTGATTTAAGAGATTGGCAGTTGTAAGTGCTGCGACAAGATCCCAAGCAAATTGATTTTGAGCGTGAGGTACCCCTCCACCTCGACCGACCCCAGCCCTTGGATTCCCACCTGGGTTCTCCCCGAGCGGACTAACCTCGTCCTCAGGAGGTACCCCACGGCCACGACCACGGCCACGACCGCCTCGATTTCCTGCCCCACTTCGTCTGACACGCGACTTTGGAGGCATCTTACTACATGATATAAAAGGAAAAACTATTAATCGCAACATTATTACTATGAGGTCAAAGCCACAGACTTCCCAACACGGGTCAATAACAACTCTACGCCACTCTACAATATCGAAAAATGCAATGTCAAGTAGTCACATGAATGGTAGTCACACAAGCATGCACAAATTATGTTAGAAGGCGCGACATTTTGAGCCCATGAGACGAAACGTCTCCCCACGGTCTATAGGTGTTCTAAACCTATACTCTGATACCAAGTTGTCACGCCCTGAATTTTTAACATAAATATAAATGATTTTCATAATAAAAATACTCACAAATATCCGTACGGCACCCAAAAGATCATTGTATTCTCATTCCCATAACAATTCCTTCAAGCTCACATGGTTTCCAAAATATTACAACATTGGCTCGACGGCCCCATATTATGATAAGCACCAAATTTTCAAAAGAGGATTAAGGGTAATAATGTTCCGAGTCAAAAGAATTACAATTTTAGTTACAAACACATCTTTCAAAAGAAAATTTATCAAGATGGATAAGTAACTCTTTGATTAGCTTTCAAAAGAAATGTCCACACTCCAAGCACTCCAGGCATGCAAGCTATGATTCCGAGTTAGCACCTGAAAATTAGAAAATTATATAAAGCTTAAGCTAAACTAGCCCAGTAGAAAAGTCTATGTAAACTCTATATGCTATAGAGTGAGACGAACGAATGAATGATGAAAGATCACAAGTCAACGGAGGAAGCACAACTTTCATGAACAAGTGTCCCAAAATCTCCAATTTTTCTTTTACTCAACCCATAAATTATACCTATTCAGTTTATGTCTCAACATGTCATGTGGTTTATGTGTTTGAGCCGAAGCTCCTGCCGGGCTAATTTTGGGACCCTGATATCCCCTGCCAAGCACCCACCTTGAAGGTTAGGACTTGAGTGATCATTTTGAGCATTAGCTCCTGCCAGGCTAATTATGGGACCCTGATATCCCCTGCCAAGCACCCACCCGTCGATGGGCCCCGATTGTTCGCGCGTTGTTCACGTACTCAAGTGTACCATTCATAAAACATTGTGCAATTCAAAGCTCATACTTATCATTTCAAAAAATTCACATTTTCAGACAAATCCAAGTTGGATATTTTAGTGATCATGATGTCATGCCTGAGTTCCCTAGCTTTTGTTGTGTGTGTGTGTGTGTATATATATCATTAAAGCCCATGGAAAAGGGTCAAAGGCTTGGAAAAGTACGCAGGAAGATTCGGCCTTTTTACTGGTGGTCTACCGGTAGGTAACAAGGGGCTACCAGTACAAACGGGAAGCAGTGTGAACAAAAATTTGTCTGGCAAGATTTCTACCGGTAGAAAAAGAGACAGTACTGGTAGGTGTTCAAAAAGTAAAAATAAACAATTAATCCTATCGGTAGGGGAAAAATCCTACCGGTACAAACACAAAACAGTGGATACACATCATTGCGACAACAAAATTCTACCGGTAGAGAAAAAAGTCCTACCGGTAGTAAATCCAAAATTCTGACGATTTTTCACAACTTGACAGATTTTGATCCAATCCCAAGAACAACAAATACAAGCTCAAATAAGGCATAGGAGCACTCAAATAACATATAAAGAGAGGTAGAATTCCCTACCTCGAATATCCAAACCGAAAACAAAGAGATTGTGCAAGCCCTAGCTTCCGGAGTCCAAATCGAACAAAATACACCGAACCAAGCTTTATCCAACGAGATACGAGTCCCAAAATGCATGTAGAAAATGGTTTGGGAGTTGATTGGTATGGCTCTTTGAGTGATTGGATGAGTTTTTGGGTGAGTGAGTGAGAAATGGGGAGAGATAGCCGAGAGATGAGATGAAAAGAAAATGGGAAAAAGTAAAAAAATATCTTTACCATGTATATACACATACACGACACACACACACAAAAATTACGCTAGCACCCATTACTTTTGACCTCTCGCACTTTGACCCCCAACTACAATATTCTCATTAATCCATTACTTTTCCATTTATAAAACAATAAAATTATAAAATGAATTTACGGGTCTCTACATCAAGAAAACCTTTCCACATATTTAATGAATGCCAAGAGAAAAATATACCTGGTTTAGAAAATATTTGTCTAAGTTACAAGCATTTCGTCAGCACGTGGACTATACAAACTATCTCATGTTCCAGTTTCACTTAAATTTCATAATTTTCACTTTGAATGGAAATCCATACATGTAAAGATCAAGAATGGCTAAAAAGGTATACTCCTTATCATAATCATGAATAGCCATACAAACTTCTAACCAAAATCATGTACAACAAATACTATCAATCACATCAAACTAGGGCAAGGTTTAGTGTCACGCCCTCGATTTTCAACATAAATAATAATAACTTTTAGATAATTAAAATCCTCGCAATAATACAAATAATACCCCAAAGGACAGTACAGTTCCCAGAGTCAGTAAACCTGTTCAACAGTTACAATGTTTCTAAATAAACAAATACAATGCAGTACAGTTTTTTTTTTTTTTTTACAAAGATACGGGGATAACTTCTGAAAATAGCTTTAAACAACGATATCAGCATGCACTCCAAGCACTCCATGACTGTGACCTGCAATGTACCTGAAAATGATCGGTTGAGCTACACTAGCCCAGTAGAAAAATCTATACGCAAGCTATATGAAAATGCGATGAATCATGCACCTAGAGTGAGTGAATACAACTAGATACCACAAAGAAACGTGAGTCTTCCACCACAAACGAGCATACTACAACAGGGGGATCATGACTTCATAAAGGTATTCCTAACAACTCATACGCCAGACTAGAAACATAAACCAACTCGAATTATCCTAATTAGACCACAACTTATCCTCAACCGTCACTTGTCCATCACTATGCAAATACTTCATTCTGCCTCGATCTATACGTATTTGTGACGATCGCGCATCAATAGTAATAAGTGAGCAACAATTTAAATGTACAACGAACCCCAAGATGCCAATGACAACGAGTATATCTCTCAGCAGAACAAAACGAACATATCACTGAATTTCCTTTTAGAACATAATCAATTTGTCTTGTATTTCTCAAGTATTTCATTCAATTCCGATCATTTGGGACCCCATGCGTCCCATAAAATTCTTTCATTCAATTCCGGGCATTTGGGACCTCGTTCGTCCAATAAATTCTTTCATTCAATTCCGGGCATTTGGGACCCCGTTCCTCCAATAAATTCTTTCATTCAATTCCGGGCATTTGGGACCCCGTTCGTCCAATAAAATCTTTCATTCAATTCCGGGCATTTGGGACCCCGTTCGTCCAATAAAATTCTTTCATTCAATTCCGGGCATTCGGGACCCCGTTCGTCCAATAAAATTCTTTCATTCAATTCTGGGCATTTGGGACCCCGTTCCTCCAATAAAATTCTTTCATTCAATTCCGGGCATTTGGGACCCCGTGCGTCCCATTTCCGGCATCACACGGTACGGTGGATCCGTGGCTTTCTTCGTGTTCGTTCTATCGTCTCAATTTTATTTTATTTCTTTTTTTGTTTTGCCTCACATTACTTAATAACCTCATACTCAACATATAATAAATTTATAACATTCATCACAACATGCCACAAATGCCCACATAATCACCCGAATACCTAGACAACGAACGGGTACCGTAATCATCTAAAATCAACACATGAGCATATCCTGATTTCCAACAAAGCAGTCTGTATTCGAATATTCATTAAAAATCGCATCCTTAATATCTTTCAATGATTCTAGCGCCAAAAGTTCACCAACTTACCAATCTTTAAAACCCATAAGGACCCATAATCAATAATGTCATTTAACCATAGCAAACGATGAAATACACAGCTCTGTACGCTGCCCAGACTTTCAGATTACAGGGCAATCTTCTAAAAATCATAATAAATCGAGTTCTTAATATTTTCGAACGATTCCAGTCCCAAATGTTGCGCGAGTGAATGAACCTTAAAAGGTATGAAGGAACCATAGTCAAATCTGCACTCCAAAAATGGTGAAACAGGCATTTACCAAAGCAATATTAATCTGCGTAACAGATTGACACACCTCCACTCAAATGAACATAACTTTTGGTGTACAAAGAATTTTAAGGTGATTCTAGTGGCAAATAAAAGCTAACTTCAAGACCTTTGAACCGATATAAGATTTGCATAAAACGGACATCGGACTAGAAAGTTATGGCCGTTCGAAGTGGGCTGAAACCCAGAAAACGAGACAGATTACAGACCAGTTTTCTAAAAATCACCATAAATCCAATTCTCAACGGTTTCGAGTGATTCCAGAGGCATTAGAACGGGCTCTAAGTCTACTCTATTTCATATGAAGGAACCAAAATTCAATCATGAGTTTAAGAAGGCATAAAACCCCAAAAACAGAGGCCCTGTTCTGCAGATTTTCGGAAATGGAATAGACAACCTCAAACAACGAAACAAAGCACGATCTAGGGACATAAACACCGTATAAACGCATAACAAGAGTAAGAAATCCCTACCTCATGGGTTTTGAACAAAACCCGGCCCTTTGACCAAGTCAACCTAAGCTCCACGAGGTCCGATCACGATTTTTCTTGGATATTCAGAAAGCCCGTGCGCCGAATAAGAACTTTAATACTCGGGCCTTGTCCGGAATCTTGCTCTAAGAAGATGAAATTTAGGAGAGAAGTTGATGGAGAGGTGAGAGGCGAGAGAGCCGGATGAGAGTAGAGAGAGAGAAGATTTTTTTTTTGTGTGTGGGTGTGTGTGTCGACTGACATAGAAAAAGGAAAGGGGAAAAATTATTCCATGCTACCCACCCACACTTATATACATGCACACACGCTAATAACACTTGTTCCCTCTGACAAATAATAATATCACATTAACCCCAATCAAGTAACAATGCCATTATTCAAATTTCCACAATTTACGCCATTACTCGATAATTTTAATATTTCTAAAAAAAAATACAGCCCTAAAATACGGGTCTCTACACCCTACCCTACTTTAAAAAAAAATTTCGTCCTCGAAATTTAAATCAAACCTACGAAAACACATCATCAAAGAAACTCTAATCCACAAGACCGTGTCCACTCCCGACATTTCATACCCATCTACTCTCGTGTCCAAGACGCAATGAACTCTACAATGCCACAATCAATTTGTATCACCTCTTACCAAAACAATCGTCAAATCCTAAGTTTTACACACATCAGATGAAGGAGCTGCCGTATTCGTTTGAATCTTACTTGTGTCAGCAATCAGCTTTGGTCTCCCAAACCGTATCCATGTTCACTCTTTCCGATTAATCAGTTCCATTTTTAAAGGATAGTATCCAAACACAAAGGAGAACTTCACGACATCGTAACTCAACAACTCGCCAAGCCATATACAATTAACAAGTTTAAGATTTTTCCTTCTCTCCCTCGAGGTTTACAAGACTTTTTCATGTACGTTGACAAAGTGGTCAACTCCCAAACGTTTCTATTTCACTTCCTTTCTTATTATTCAACTTACTCTCGCTCTTAAAACTTACATAAGCAAAGCTCTAATGACCCTTAACGCTAACTCAAGACAAGTTCCCTTTAAAGACATACGTTAGCTCAAAGTCTACATGTCCGACACAATGAGATCAGAATTAAGCAACAATAATGAGTTTTCCACTCATCATTCTCATAGTGAAAGTGTAACATCACACACCTCCAAGCAGTTTTGATGAAAAAAATTAGTCCATTGAAAATTTAAGTTCCCGTAGTTGAAAAATCATCGAAACACGTCCACCTTGTGGCAAAATTTTATAGAATTTAACAGGAAAAGTTCATTTACAATTTTTTTTTTGAAATATATCATCACCAATCAATCTTATGCACCTCACTTAGTCTTTAAGGGTAACGACAATTTAGACAACATGGTAATGAATTTAAAATAAAGTTCACATCATCCTGTCATAGCCAACTCCAAACTTGTATCGTTATCATTTTCCAAAATGAACTAAACTAAGAATCAACTTTCATACAATATCTCTCTCATTCGAAAAAGGAAAAGAAATTTTTGAGTTCAACTCGATCTTCAGACATATCAATAGGACACTTCCATTAACCGAACACCAATAATTTCATACATAGATACTGAATACTGAATACTCATAAATCAAAACCGCTAATCACAATCTCTAACTCACACCTCTTTGTATCCACATAACTCTTTTTACCAATTCTGGACTGCACTTTAAGGGCAAATTCCACACACTCAGATTCACAACAAATCAAGCACTTAAATGAAATATCAACACATTTCCTACATGAAATATCTCCTGAAAATCAACCGTACAATTTAATGGCTTACACAACACCAGCCACATATTCACGCATTCACACTCACTCAATATCCAACGAATTCAAAAGGTATCCAACGAACTCCCCGAGTGTCCAACGGACTCACCAAGTATCCACTACTTTACAATTCATGGCTTCAAGAAGCCCAACTGTCATCTTGTTCCTTTTACTCTCACAAAACCTCATATAGTGTCTATTTACTCTACCAATCTCGAGCTTTCTCATTCATTTGGTCGAATCAAATCACGTACTTTTCACATTCACAATCTTAAACATCACATCATAAATACACGTATCATTAATACTAATCATTCCTCTATTTTAACAATATTGCAACCTATTAACATCTCATCACTAGAGCACCTACACAAAGTGTGCAATAGCTGCACAAACGCATATTTAATACTCTCGAATATCGTCAAGATAAACTCAAACACCGATGCAGACCGATTGACAAACTTATCCCTGAATACTCACAAGACTTCGGGGTGCAAACAATCCTTCTATACTTCTCATTACATTCTAAGACTCCTATCACCACCATTACAATCACTACCACTATTTAAACCTTAGTCTCTGTCAAATCTATCACCTCAACGACATACCTCAATGCATTCTATACTGTCATCAGTCTAGTCTACGTCACCAATTACACATCAAACACAATCTCTACACTCTAATCTTTCAACTCACAACAATCCTCATTCATATTACCCTCACTTCAAACAAGTCTCTCACCACACACTGACATCAATCACTTGCCTCCAGTCACATCGATATAGTACATTTCAAGTCTTGACTCCCCCCCTTTTTTTTTTACCAAACAATACTATCACTATTTTCTACCACCCTTTCAATAATGACACCTCCACGGCATTCACCTCAACAATGAAGACTATGACACCATAACACTTCCCTTTTCTACGAAATTCCTCCGTACAACCATCTATCTCGAGCCTTAAGATCTAACCCCTATGCACAATCCTAGTATCCAATTGACTCTCCGAGACTTCCATCTAGAAGGAGCGGTGATCAAGCGCATCTTCTAACTGGATCTCATCGGTAGTCGCCTGGGTGTCCAGAAGACACATACTATTTCTAGACACCCTACCTATAACTCTCAAATTCCTAAGTCAACCACAGATACTTACAAGGGTTCCACCTGTCTTACCTATTCTCAAAATCACTACCTCTATAACTACTATAACAATAACAAACACAATCATTACCATAGCAAGACATTATCCCTTCGAACACATTCAAAATGCTCACTAGTTCAATCCTCTAACTATGATACACCTCTCTCACAAAAAAAAAATTAATAAATTTACTTAAAGTATTTAAAACTTAACACGCTTAAAACTGATTACATAATCCATACAGTTCACATAGAAATCACATCTAACATTTAACTCGCAAGTCATATTAATATTCTAACACTCGTATCATATGCTAACAAATTTCCTCTTTCACACATCAATGTCTTCACAACCCACGACCATTTCAATCGCCACGTTTTCTTTCCAAATCTCATCTCATCAAAAGGTACTTTACCGTAGTTGGTTCAAGACCAAGATTGCAACCGATGACAATAACTATCGTTACAAATGCAATTGCAATCACTACACATCAGTTTTGCAAGCACTCACATATCTTTCTTTTTTTTGAAAAGTTATGCAGTGTTTTGAACCCATGAGACTAAAAGTCTCCCCACGGTCTCTAGGTATTCAAACCTAACGCTCTGATACCAAGTTGTCACGCCCTCGATTTTCAACATAAATAATAATAACTTTTAGATAATTAAAATCCTCGCAATAATACAAATAATACCCCAAAGGACAGTACAGTTCCCAGAGTCAGTAAACCTGTTCAACAGTTACAATGTTTCTAAATAAACAAATACAATGCAGTACAGTTTTTTTTTTTTTTACAAAGATACGGGGATAACTTTTGAAAATAGCTTTAAACAACGATATCAGCATGCACTCCAAGCACTCCATGACTGTGACCTGCAATGTACCTGAAAATGATAGGTTGAGCTACACTAGCCCAGTAGGAAAATCTATACGCAAGCTATATGAAAATGCGATGAATCATGCACCTAGAGTGAGTGAATACGACTAGATACCACAAAGAAACGTGAGTCTTCCACCACAAACGAGCATACTACAACAGGGGGATCATGACTTCATAAAGGTATTCCTAACAACTCATACGCCAGACTAGAAACATAAACCAACTCGAATTATCCTAATTAGACCACAACTTATCCTCAACCGTCACTTGTCCATCACTATGCAAATACTCCATTCTGCCTCGATCTTTACGTATTTGTGACGATCACGCATCAATAGTAATAAGTGAGCAACAATTTAAATGTACAACGAACCCCAAGATGCCAATGACAACGAATATATCTCTCAGCAGAACAAAACGAACATATCACTGAATTTCCTTTTAGAACATAATCAATTTGTCTTGTATTTCTCAAGTATTTCATTCAATTCCGAGCATTTGGGACCCCATGCGTCCCATAAAATTCTTTCATTCAATTCCGGGCATTTGGGACCCTGTTCGTCCAATAAATTCTTTCATTCAATTCCGGGCATTTGGGACCCCGTTCCTCCAATAAATTCTTTCATTCAATTCCGGGCATTTGGGATCCCGTTCGTCCAATAAATTCTTTCATTCAATTCCGGGCATTTGGGACCCCGTTCGTCCAATAAATTTTTTCATTCAATTCCGGGCATCCAATAAATTCTTTCATTCAATTCCGGGCATTTGGGACCCCATTCATCCAATAAAATTCTTTCATTCAATTCCGGGCATTTGGGACCCCGTTCGTCCAATAAAATTCTTTCATTCAATTCCGGGCATTTGGGACCCCGTGCGTCCAATAAATTCTTTCATTCTATTCCGGGCACTTGGGACCCCGTGCGTCCCATTTCCGGCATCACACGTTACGGTGGATCCGTGGCTTTCTTCGTGTTCGTTCTATCGTCTCAATTTTATTTTATTTCTTTTTTCGTTTTGCCTCACATTACTTAATAACCTCATACTCAACATTTAATAAATTTATAACATTCATCACAACATGCCACAATGCCCACTTAATCACCCGAATACCTAGACAACGAACGGGTACCGTAATCATCTAAAATCGACACATGAGCATATCCTGATTTCCAACAAAGCAGTCTGTATTCGAATATTCATTAAAAATCGCATCCTTAATATATTTCAATGATTCTAGCGCCAAAAGTTCACCAACTTACCAATCTTTAAAACCCATAAGGACCCATAATCAATAATGTCATTTAACCATAGCAAACGATGAAATACACAGCTCTGTACGCTGCCCAGACTTTCAGATTACAGGGCAATCTTCTAAAAATCATAATAAAACGAGTTCTTAATATTTTTGAACGATTCCAGTCCCAAACGTTGCGCGAGTGAATGAAGCTTAAAAGGTCTGAAGGAACCATAGTCAAATCTGCACTCCAAAAATGGTTAAACAGGCATTTACCGAAGCGATATGAATCTGCGTATCAGATTGACACACCTCCACTCAAATGAACATAACTTTCGGTGTACAAAGAATTTTAAGGTGATTCTAGTGGAAAATGAAACCTAACTTCAAGACCTTCGAACCGATATAAGATTTGCATAAAACGGACATCGGACTAGAAAGTTATGGCCGTTCGAAGTGGGCTGAAACCCAGAAAACGAGACAGATTACAGACCAGTTTTCTAAAAATCACCATAAATCCAATTCTCAACGGTTTCGAGTGATTCCAGCGGCATTAGAACGGGCTTTAAGTCTACTCTATTTCATATGAAGGAACCAAAATTCAATCATGAGTTTAAGAAGGCATAAAACCCCAAAAACAGAGGCCCTGTTCTGCAGATTTTCGGAAATGGAATAGACAACCTCAAACAACGAAACAAAGCACGATCTAGGGACATAAACACCGTATAAATGCATAACAAGAGTAAGAAATCCCTACCTCATGGGTTTTGAACAAAACCCGGCCCTTTGACCAAGTCAACCGAAGCTCCACGAGGTCCGATCACGATTTTTCTTGGATATTCAGAAAGCCCGTGCGCCGAATAAGAACTTTAATACTCGGGCGTTGTCCGGAATCTTGCTCTAAGAAGATGAAATTTAGGAGAGAAGTTGATGGAGAGGTGAGAGGCGAGAGAGCCGGATGAGAGTAGAGAGAGAGATGATTTTTTTTTTTGTGTGTGGGTGTGTGTGTCGGCTGACATAGAAAAAGGAAAGGGGAAAAATTATTCCATGCTATCCACCCACACTTATATACATGCACACACGCTAATAACACTTGTTCCCTCTGACAAATAATAATATCACATTAACCCCAATCAAGTAACCATGCCATTGTTCAAATTTCCACAATTTACGCCATTACTCGATAATTTTAATATTTCTAAAAAAAAAACAGCCCTAAAATACGGGTCTCTACATTTAGACTATGAGTACTCTACCAAAATCTCAAAATAAGGGTACATCAACACATATACACATCCATATGTAAATATTTTGCATATATCCTACCTCAAAGATAGAAATCCCTAAGTTGCCATCAACCCTAGGTGCTCCAAGCTTGAATTTGTTGTAGCCCTCCAAAAATTATTCCCTCCTAGCCTGCCACAAAATTCCTGAGTCTAGATTCTCAAAATGACACGAAACGAAGTGGGTGTGAGGATGAGAGGGAGCCGACAGAGAGTGAGGCAAGAGGAAGAGAGAACACGGCAAAAGAAAAGAAGAAAAAAATGTTTCGGGGTCTCCTGATCCCAATTTGGGTTTAAAAGTGTTAAATTACACTGCACCCCCTTCCACTTACTAACACACTCTCTCAAGTGCTCTTATTTAATAAAAATCTAAATCATAACTCTATGTGCTAATAAAATAAATAATACCTACTCATAAATGTTACCCACCGTGGGTCGTGAGTCCCCCAACACTTTCGTCCTGTGGCCTACAAACTCGAGCCCGCACGATCAAACATACGTATACATATATAAAATAAAATTCATTGCGCACAAAATTATCAAATTATAATTCCACGTAACCACATCATAAATAAATAAATTAAAATTAGGGACGGGTCTCTACAATCTCCCCACCTTAAGGAATTTCGTCCCCGAAATTCACCAAGCACATCAAGAAGAAAACAAGCTAAGATAGGTCAAACATAATTTGATTTCTGACTCTCACATGGCTTCTTTTTTGAGTGATAAAAGGGTTGTTCTCACGTGAGACTCGCATTCAATTGTCTTCGTAGTTGTCATCATCAATCTCGAGTTCTCAACATCAAGTGTTGTCTCCCTTAATCTGTGTAGTTCTTTTGGTGACATGGGCAGTAATTAGTTGTTGTTGAATCCTAGCAACCTTCTTGATGGTCTTCCACACTAAGTCTGGCCATTAACCATCGTCTTCCCAATCGGTCCAACAAATCAGCAATCTTCGTAGTAGCTTTTAAATGCTGCCACTAAATGCTCGATTGATAATTGTTAGTGTAGGCAAACTCTGCTTAACACAAGCGACCCTTCCAAAAAACTCAAAAATCTAACACAAAAGTTTCTAGCACATAAGTCACGTAACAAACACCACAATACTAACCAAGTTTCAAAATGATTGCGGCCTTGAAATGATATGCATGTTTCAATGGTAGGAGGTTTGCATGGGTATGTTTGGGCCATCAAAATGGAAGGATCCAACCACAAAAAATAATGGCACTGGGAACTAAGCTAGATATCAAATTTGATGTCGCGCCAGCTGAACGCACCTCAAATCAAACATCCGAGCTTCATTGCCCGAAAAAGCTCAAGAGTACAAAGAGATTATAAGATATAGGCCATTGGAATGAATAGGTCAAAACTCACAGAAGTCTAAGCAATGATCTCCATATACCAGCTCTTGAACATCCAAAGGGTTTGAATAGGAATGATTAACCATGATCTTTCTACAGTTTCACAAGTCAAAGAAAAAGATTTTTTTTTTCCAGTAAATGAAATGCTCTAGTATAGGAGACGAGTACAAAGTAAACTAAATGTTTGAGCCAAAGAGAGATAACACAGTAAGGTAGAACTAAGGCAACTAAAAAGATACAAGGCCAGACTAACAATGGGTAACACTCTAAACAAGTTGTATCTGAATAGAGATATGGCATTAGATTTTGACACCAGGGAAAGCAACAATAGCAACAAAATATGAACATGATAGCACATTAGCACCTTTTTTTTTTTTTGGCATTATTGAATATGGCACGATCAAATTGGACTTCAATAAGTAGTAGCAACCGTACTAGAATTTGAGTAAGATTGCAAATAGCAAACACCAACCATATCAATAGAGATATTGATACCAGCATTAACATCAACATGAGAGCCAAAGCAAAGGGGCAAGAAGCACATGCCAGCACTTGAGCCATCAACAATAATAGATGCACCATAGGATACTGAGATAGCAAAATCCAAATAGCACAAGATAATCAAAAGAATGGCAGTTTGATAGCCAATCTAGATAATGAAAAACCAAGATAGGTCAAAGATATGAAAGACTTCAGACCAAGGGAAACAAACTAACAAACAAGTCACGCAACTAAGAAGAGAATCAACTGAGCTAAGGAAGAAGAAACATTGCAAGGGTTAGGACTTAGGATGTCAAAATTATCAAACAAGTCACCTAGCATCTAAACACATAGCATCCTAACATGTATTTTCATTCAGCACATAGTTAAAATACACAAGTCATTCACTTAATACATAACTTTACCAATGTTATTAACTTACACATAAACACCCAATCACAAAAACACATTCATCTAGTAAGCAACGCTACAATTAAAGTAAAGTACCCATGGCCCTATGGTATTCTAACCTAGAGCTCCAAGCACATATCACATCCAGCATAATAAGAGAGAGGCGCCCAAATGAGACTAAGTCTCCTCCCACGGTTCCTCGGTATTCAAACCTATAGCTCTGATACCATTCGATCACGACCCACCTTTTATTACAAATAAACTTCAAAATACCCTATATATTACGCACTTCCAGGCCTCATCCTCTCAATATCCAAATTTACATTACCAAAATAATGTAAAAGTTTACATGCTTCGATGACCTTACAAACAAAAATGTACAAGGATCCTGATTAAGTTCTCAAATATAACAAAAATGAATGAGAACATATCCATTATTCTTAAGCCTTCAGATCCATCTCTAAACCTGAAAAATTTGGGTTGCAACAACATGAGCCACGGCTCATGCAGAAAATACACTAAACGAATAGATATGAATATGCAAAGCTTGATATACAAAATATACTCTTTCTATATACAAGTATTGAACAGTTTTTCATGCTTCCTTTCGTCCGATGTTCTAAATGAAGTTATTAAATCTCCCAATACAATGTAAAGTACAAAGAAGCGAAAATAATCCATGCATAATGTTAACTGTTTCTATTTTTTTTCCTTAATAATCTAAAGAATGCTATTAGGCTACCAAATCAAATCCAATCCCGAATAGAGCAAATAACCCATAAAATTCAATACGGAAAATAACAAAGTCCAAAATATAATAGCCAACCAACTCAAATATCAATTCACTCAACACCGAATCATAAAATTATATGAGCTGCTCACCGATACAACCAACCGACAACTGTGCTAGATGTCTCTAGCACATGCACTTTACGGGCTATTAACCTGAAGGACGAAGCAACCAACCCCGTGCGGGTTTACGTACTTTCACCGACGGCGTCACAATTGAACCAAGAAAGTTTATGGACTTTCACCAACGGCGCCACAATTGACCCAAGTGAGTTTACGAATTTTCACCGACAGCGTCGCAATTGACCTAAGTGAGTTTATGAATTTTCACCGACCGCGTCACAATTGACCAGAGTTCCCCAGTGACCCAACTCAAAATCACAAAAATAACAATCTCAATATCTCAATACTTGGCTCTAAGCCCAAATTAATCAAAATTCCTCAAATACTCACCCAAACTCATCAAAATAGCCAATATAGCGTAAATTCAATGTAGTCTCCACAAAAATCTACTAACAAGTTTCCGAACCATTTATCAAGAAAAGCTTTCCACATATTTACTGAATGCCAAAAGAAAAATATACCTGGTTTAGAAAAATATTTGTCTAAGTTACAAGCATTTCATCAGCACATGGACTATACAAACTATCTCATGTTCAAGTTTCACTTAAACTTCCACTGTGTTCGGTTCCCATTTTAGTTTAGTTTTCAATCATTACCCTATTTCTTTCTCCAATCATTACCCTATTTCTCCTATTATTATTTTCTCATCTCTCTCTATCTTTCTCCAATCATTACCCCTCTCTTCAATTATTACCCCATTTCACTTTGAATGGAAACCCATACATGTAAAGATCAAGAATGCCTAAAAAGGTATTTTTCCTTATCATAATCATGAATAACCATGCAAACTTCTAACCAAAATCATGTATAGCAAATACTATAAACCACATCAAACTAGGGCAAGGTTTAGACTAAGAGTAATCTACCAAAATCTCAAAATAAGGTTACATCAACACATATCCACATCCATATGTAAACATTTAGCATATATCCTACCTCAAAGAGAGAAATCCCCAAGTTGCCATGAAACCCTAGGTGCTCCAAGCTTGAATTTGTTGTAGCCCACCGAAAATTACTCCCTCACAACCTGCCACAAAATTCCCGTGTCTGGATTCTCAAAATGACGTGAAACGGAGTGGGTGTGAGGATGAGAGAGAGCCGAGAGAGAGTTAGGCGAGAGGAAGAGATAACACGGCAAAAGAAAAGAAGAAAAAAAAAGTTTCGGGGTCTTTTGATCCCAATTTGGGTTTATAAGTGTGTAAATTACACCACACCCCGTTCTACTTACTAACACACTCTCTCAATTCCTCTTATTTAATAAAAAGCTAAATCATAACTCTATGTGCTAATAAAATAAATAATAACTACTCTTAAAAGTTACCCACCGTGGGTCCCCCAACACTCTCATCCTGTGGCCCAGGAACTCGAGCCCACAGGATCAAACAAACGTAACCACATCATAAATAAATAAATTAAAATTAGGGACAGGTCTCTACACGTTCCTACTAGTCCAATTCCACCTGCACCAAAGAGGGAGATACCTCCCTCTAAGAAGGCCAATATTGGCCAAACATCAGTGCCACAAGAAGACACTGTTCAGGAAGGATTTACTTTGGTGAAAGGAGTCCCTAACTGATTTTTGAAGCAAGTTAAGCTTGATTTATTTCAAGGATACAAAGACTCAACTAAGAGTGGGAATAAGACATTCAAACCACCGAGTTCAAATTCTGGGAATTGGGTATTGATAAGGGATCCTAAATCTTATATACCACAGATGGTTCCTTTACTATCAAGAACTCAGAAAAGGAAACTTCAAAGGAAGTATACACTTTTTCAGTCAGGAGAGTCATCAACTAGAAAGGAATCAGGAAGGGGAGTGAGACCTAATCTTAGGTTCAACAGAGCCCAAAAAGATCCAGAAGATGAATTTCGAATCCAATTTAGAAGGGAGAAAACTCTGAAAGGAGTGGCCTTTGCCATGCTAAAAGAAGATTTAGATCCTCCATCCCCCAACTCGTCGGCCAGCTGTCACGTCCTCGATTTTCAACATTAATAATAATCATTTACTATAAATAAAATGATTACAGGAGTACCGATAATACCCAAATGATATTTCTTTCCCCAATCACAAGTTTAAATTCAAAAATTACAATCCTGGCTTGAAGTCCCAAGTTATAAAAAATACCAAAATAATATTACATTTTACTTTAATAAATTCTTTTGAATATTAATTTCAAACAAATGCCAATTTGTCGCCTCTTTTATACCTTCGAAACCCACGATCAATAAGCACGCGATGCACACCATGCCAACTTCCTTGTTTAGTACATGAAAATGATAGGTTGAGCTACACTAGCCCAGTAGAGAAATCTATATTTATGTTATATGAAAATGCAATGAAATGTGCACCAAATGTGAATGAGACTGAACAAGCAAACATGAGACGTAAGAGGGGCTACCAAAATAAACTGATGAAGTTTAGAATTTGTGGGATTCCGAACGTCTTAGAGATAACACTAACTATTCACACGTCAACTAGATGTAGTATTTAATACTCATATCAATTTTGACAATTTACAACAGCTATGCAACCATCTAATAGCTCTTCGAATGAATGTCATAATCAACTTCCTCATTTCATACCTTTCACCATAGAGTCCCATTTCATAGAATTTTCCTTTTTGATTTTCAAAGAAACAATTTAGAGAAAACTCAAGACCATTACAGGCCAGGCTCCGTTGATTCGAGCTTGGATGCCGGAGTCCGTTGATTTGTGCCCAAATACCGGATCTGTTGATTCGCTCAAGAATACCGAAGGATTTTCGATAAAAATCCTCTTTTCAAAATTTGAATTTCTTTCTTTAAATAAAACCTTGATAGGATTAACCATTAATTCCCTTTCTCAACAGCCACAATCTCGAGCAACCAACAATACAAATACTAACTCAAACTTCTATAGTCAACCATACTTCTTTTTATCATGTGAGACATTCAACTGTATTACCACCCTTTGCGTTACATTGAATTCTCTCCACCTAGGTTTCCGCATTACCACACCTTGCGTTGTAGGACCCTCAATTTAAAATTATCAACTCAGACACACTCACACTCACACATAATCAATCCGAATACAAGAAGACAACATTTTCCAAGTTCACCTTCTTTCATTTATCATCATGCATTGCATTACAAATTCATAAACACGTCCTATCGTACATTGATAAATACCTTAAGTTCAAGTTATTCCTGAAAGTCTATCCATTGCACTAACCACATTACCCCTTGTAGCCCATTGTACTCCTATCAACCTTACGGTACATTATCTACCCAACGATGCTCATATTGTACTCTAATGAATGCTAAGAGACAAGATTGAACAACAAATCATTAGGACACAATCAATCATGCTCGAAAGTGACTTAAACATGTTCTAATCATATAGGGAGTCATAACACGGAACGAAAACAACCTAGGAATAGCCAGCAGACATTGGTAGACCAACACACCTCCACTTAAATAATCATAACTCTCTGTGTACTAAGATTTTTAAGGGGATTCTGATGGCAATAGAAAGCTGACTTCAAGACCTTCGATTCGATATAAAGTTTGTATAAAACGGACATTGGACAAGAAAGTTATGGCCGTTCGAAGTTGGGCGCAAACCCAGAAAACGAGACAGATTCATGACCAGATTTCTAAAATCCACCATTAATTCAATTCTCAACGGTTTCAGGTGATTCTAGCGGCATTAGAACGGGCTCTAAGTCTACTCTATTTCATATGAAGGAACCAAAATTTATTTTCGAGTTTAAGATGATGAAAAAACCCCATAAACAGTGACTGATTCTGCAGAATTTCGGAAATGAAAGGAACAACCTCAAACAATGAAGCAAGGCACGAACTAGCTACACAAACACCGCATAAACGCATAACAATAGTAAGAAATCCCTACCACAATGGGTTTTGAGCAAAACCCAACCTTTTGACCAAGTCAACCGTAGCTCCACGAGGTCCGATCATGATTTTTCTTGGATGGATAGGAAGCCCGCACTCTATAGAACAACTTTAATTCTTGGACTTTGTCCGAAATCGCACCCTAAGTAGATGGAATCGAGGAGAGAAGTTTAGGGAGAGTTTCGGAGGGAGAGAGCCGAGAGAATAGAGAGAAAGAAAGCAAAAAAAATAAAAGTGAAAAAAGGAAAATGGGGTTTTTCCCCTGTACGTCCATATATATATACATGTACTTATCACACTTGCACCCATGTACTTACAATAATGTCACATCGATCCCCTAATCATATAAGCACGACACTATTCATATTTCCACGTGTCACGCCTTTACTAATAATCACAATACTTCTTAAAAAAAATACGGGCCAAAATTACGGGTCTCTACACCAGCTACCAATCTGGTTTACTAGAAGCCGTGTTAGTGGAACAAGGAGGGTTGGAAGGAAGCTCTTCTCCCATGAAAGTTTCAGCACAAGAGGTTGAATCCAAAGAAGAAGTAAAGGAAGTAATTGTCAAATCAACCAAAGAGACTTCGAGCATTCAATTTGGGAGACAACCTAAAGTTCAAATCAATATGGTCTATCCTTGTTCTATGGATTTCCTCAGAAATGGGGAGACATCTTCAAAACAAGATGATACGTGGTTGAATTTGGGCAAATCTAACATCCCTGAAGACACAGGCAGTGATGATGAACTTACCATCATTTGCAATGATTGGGATTTAGAAGAAGTAATTCAAGCGGAGATGGATGAGAATTTGATATGTGAAATCGAACAAAATCAAGAAAGCTTAGAGGTAAGTTCAAATGAAAGCGCTAACCTTGTGCCAGATTCTACGTATCGAATATCCATTGGTAATTGATCAAAATTATATTGATATTTCATATCCATTTAAGCTGCCTACTAATGCCATGAGACAACATTTAAGGCCTTTATATATAATAGCATGCTTCGATGGAATTCCCCTTAATAGAATTCTAGTGGATAATGGGGCTACAGTGAACACTTTACCGTTTCGAACCCTAAGAAAGTAAGGGAAAGGAAGGGAAAATTTTATCCCAAACAACACTTTCGTTGCAGGATTCACAGGAGAAAGCCAACATGCAAAGGGAATAATCTCAATTAGATTGGTAGTAGGTGGTGTAGAAACTGATATTGCTTTCTTTGTAGTTGATACATATGCTAAATATAATGCTTTGTTATGGAGAGATTGGATCCATGTTAATGGATGTATTCCTTCTTCTATGCATCAGGAATTAATGATTGTCAAATATGAGAAAGGCAAAGAAGTGGGTGTTGAAGGAATCAAAGCTGATCCACATCCCTTTAGTGCTACTGCAAACTTTGCTGAGGCAGAGATGTACAAGTTAGATGTAGTCCCTTTGAGTGAACTACTACAAGCCGCCACTAACCCAACCAACGAACTAGAATTGGGAGAATTGGCGAGCCGAAATCGAAGCTTAAATGTTAACTATGAATCAGACACCCTAAAAGATGATGCTGCTTGGATGTAAATCCAAGGAAAAGGCTGAAGAAGAAGCCAATTTATTGGCTTTAATAAGGTATGTTGCTCTAGGAATTGAACAAAAGATTCACGAAGATAACTTATGGGAAGATGTTTTGTTGGAAAAGCCTTGTATGGAAGACAAACAACTAACATCTCAAGAGTAGGTCGAAGCACAAGATCTTTTGGAAAATGTAAAATTGGGAAACAAAGACAACCCTAATCTAGTGTTTATTAACAACAGCTTGAACCAGATATGAAAGCTAAGTTAACAGAACTATTAAAAGCAAATAAAGAATGCTTTGCTTGGAGTATAAGGAACTACCTGGATTGGACAGAAGATTTGTGGAGCATAGGTTACCTATCAAGCCACAATTCAAACTTGTCAAACAACCAACCAGGAAGATGAGTCCAGAAACTATTGCAGGTGTTAAAAAGGAGATGCAAAGACTTTTGGATGTAGGTTTCATTAGGACAGCCAGGTATGTAGAATGGCTATCTAATGTAGTTCCAGTGCCTAAAAGGAATGGAAGTATAAAAATCTATATTGACTTTTGAAATCTTAACATTGCAACTCCAAAAGAAGAATATCCTATGCCTAATGTAGATGTGCTTGTAGACAATTCATCTGGACACAAGATATTGTACATTTTGGATGGGCACTCAGGATATAATCAAATTTGTATAGCAGAAGAAGATGTGCACAAAACAGCTTTTGCATGCCCTGGTAACATTGGCATTTTTGAATGGATCAAAATGTCATTTGGGTTAAGAAATGCTGGAGCCACTTATTAGAGAGCTAGCCATGAATACTATTTTTCATGACTTAATTGGATGTTTTCTAGAATGTTATATAGATGATATCATTGTGAAGTCAAGTTCCAATGATGACCTCCTTGAACATTTAGAAAAGGCATTTCGACAAATGAAGCACTATAAACTGAAATTAAATCCAAAAAAATGTGCTTTTGGAGTAACAGCTGGAAAATTTCTGGGATATTTAGTCCACAACAAAGGAATCAAGGTTGACAAGAACAAAGCAAAGGCTATTATTGAAGCCAAGCCACCTTCCAACAAGAAGGAATTACAAAGGTTTCTTGGTCAATTGAATTTCCTTCGAAGATTTATATCTAATACTGCAGGAAAGACTAAAATTTTTTCTTCTTTTTTAAAGCTGAAGGAGGGAGAAGAGTTCAAGTGGTCTAAGGAGCATGATGATGCTTTTCAAGCCATCAAGAAGTATTTAACCAGTCCACCTGTGTTAATGCCTCCTATCAAAGGGAACCAGTAAAGTTATACCTAGCAACAACTCAAGACTCAATAGGGGTGCTATTAGCTCAAGACAATGAGGATGCAAGGAGAGAGCTATTTATTATCTTAGTAGGTTTCTAAACACCTTTGAGTGCAAGTATTGCAGTAGAGAAACTATGTTTAGCTTTATTTTATGCTTCTAAGAAACTCAGGCACTATATGTTGCCTAGAGTAAGCTATGTTATTTCTCAAACTGATGTAATTAACTAAGCATACGCTTTTGAAGCCTATGCTTAATGGGAAGATTGGGAAATGGATTGTGTCTTTAATAGATTTTTGTCTTGAGTACATTCCTCAAAAGTCAGTAAAAGGACAAGCATTGGCCAATTTTTTGGCTGATCATCCTAATGAGATCAAAGTAATAAAACCATTCGAAGCTGCTGTAGTTGAAATCAAACCATGGAAATTATGGTTTGATGAATCTAAAACAGCTCAAATGGCTAGAGTATGGATAATACTAGAATCCCCTCAAAGTTTAAAAACCAAGTACGGATTTTGACTTAATGAAGGACAGTGTTCTAATAACCAAGCAGAATATGAAGCCTTAATCATAGGTCTCGAAATTTTGCTAAAACTGAAAGTTAATGCTGCTTAAATCTTTAGAGATTCTCAATTATTAATTAACCAGTTGAATGGACAATTTCGATGCACTAGTCCATCTTTATTAATATACTACCAACATGCTAAGAAATTGATAGCACAATTCTTTATGATTACCTTGACATACATCCCTAGATTCTTCAATAAAAAAGCTGATGAGATAGCTTAGAGAGCATCTGGTTATAAGGTTTTATCAGAAAATGAGAAGGAATTTTGTCAATTAACCTTGAGAAAGTCCTTACCTATGTTGAGCAGCAGATTGAGTGATTTCGAAGTATTAGAAATTGATGTTCCTCCAGTTCAAAATATAGATTGGAGACAAGCATTAATTGAATACTTACCAAGCCTGATGCCACCACTGATAAAGAAACCAGATTAAAATCTATAAACTACATTATGTACAATAATGAGTTATTTAAAAGAGGAATGGATGGTCTTCTTTTAAAATGTCTAAACAAGGTGAATGCATTCAAAGTAATGGTTGAAGTCCACGAAGGAATTTGTGGAGCACATCAAGCTGGCATAAAAATGAGATGGTTAATAAGGAGATATGGGTATTATTGGCCTACTATCCTTAAAGATTGCATAGACTATGCAAAAGGATGTCAAGCTTGTCAAAAGACTGGGCCAGTATTTATCAGTCACAGATTTGCAATATATAATAAAACTATGGCCTTTTAGAGGATGGACTATGGACATGATTGGGATGAATTACCCTCCTTCTTCAGAGAAGCATAAATTTATTTTAGTAGCCACTGATTACTTTACTAAATGGGCGGAAGCTCAAGCTTATGAGGAGGTTAAACAAACTCATGTTATCGAATTCTTAAAAGGTAGCATGTATATGTTTGGAAACCCCCAAACCATAACAGTAGATAATGTGTCTATATTCGAAGGAAAATTGGTTAAAGCTTTTGCTAATAACCATGGAATTTCTCTAGTATATACCAGCACATATTATGCTCAATCCAATGGCTAGGCAGAATCTACTAACAAGATTATCAAGAAAGGAATCCAAAGAATGGTAGATAAGAATCCAAAAATATGGCATAACTTGTTACTAGATACTTTATGGGCATATAGAAACACAAAAAGAACTAGTACAAGTACTACTCCCTTTGCCCTAACATACAGGCATGATGTTGTATTGCCTATGGAAATCATAAAGAGTAGCATCTCAAAATGATTTAGAAACAGATGCATATCATCAAGCCATGCGTATGGAGTTAAAAGACATTGATAAAGCCAAAGTAAAAGCTTTAAATCAGATTATGTTACAAAAGGCAATAGTAGCCAAAAGTTACAACAAAAGAGTAGCCCTTCGGAGCTTCGATGCGAGAGATCTTGTATGGAAGGTTATCTTGCCTATTAAAGATAGAAGAGTTAGAATAGATGGATTGGGAAAATGGGCTCGGACGGACCATTCCAAATTCATAGAGTTCTAAAAGGACGAGCATATCATTTAAGAAATTTAAATGGATATGTTCATCAAAGAAAGATAAATGGAAGACATTTGAAGTCTTATTTTTCATCAATTTGGGAATCATTTCACAAAAGGTAACCCTTTCAAAAGGTTTCTTCATTTTTCTATCTTATCAGAACAAAAATATATTGAAAGATTAAGACATAAAAGATGAACTATAAGATATGAAAGAACAAAAGGTCTTAATATATATATATATATATATATATATATATATATATATATATACGCACACATATATATAGAGTCCAGATCCCATAAGGGATCCCGCACGGGCTACAAAAGACTATTCAGATTTACGCTTTCGGAAGGTGATCTACCGAAGGCCGAGGGTTGAACCTATGCTCTGATACCATGTTGTAACGCCCCAATTTTCAGACACGTTATTTAAATCATTTCTAATTGATTTAATAATCCATAAAATTGATTTAATAAATAAGATTGTAATAAATAGAGTTTAGCAGTGAAAATCTCAAATACTAAATTCAAAATTACTTAATTGTTTTACGAACCAACAAAATGAACTAGAGTCTGACAAATGTGATAGCACTTATGAAAATTTAAATAAAAGTACGTCAAATTAACAGAGCTTCTAAGGGTATGGCCTCCAAGGCTCAACAAACTCCCCTTCCTCAGCTGGGAGGTCCTCACTCTGGTACAGATCATCTTGCAGCAGATTCTGCTCTTCGGTCTCTTGATTACTTGGCATGAAACGCCAGCCCAATGGCACTATAATGAGTTTTGAAACTCAGAAGATAATCTCAACCTTACAAACCCCTTACCTTACAATTAGCATATCAACAATATAACAATTCACAGGAGGTACAGAATAACAACACATTGTCATTTTCTTTACTATCCATTGTCTTACATGAAATCCAAGGATCCTCTCCACAAGGTCCTTTCCTCCCACATCCACCAACTTTGACCGTCCCATGGAATAACTCTCCCTTTATTTGTCCTGCACCAGAGTTCTAAGCGAATACTACAAAATTATGTACTCAGTCTGGATTCGCCTATAACCATAATAAAGGAACAGCTCACCATGACAACTCAGCATTAGGGATCGCACTATCTCATTGCCAGTATCCTTTACCGTCTCCCAACTCTACACACTGGGTACTTTACCATACCCCTAATCTACACATTGGGTACTGTACTATATTCAGAGATCCTTCACCGTTTCCCAAAATACTGTACCCAAAGTCCTATACTGTCCTTCACACACACTGGGTACTGTACCGCATTTAGGATCCTTTACTGTATCCCAAATCCTGTACCTAGAGTCCTTTACATCCTCAATCAACTTTACCATTTTATCATTTACTTAACCACATCTACGTGAGTCACTACTCGTAACCACCCATGAACCTAAGTCCATTCTAGCACGTACACCATGATATAGTCAATAACAGCTCAACTCATAACATGATACATTTCAAGGAGATAAAAAGTGCATATGAAATAAAATTGTGTAAGTAAACACATAGTATTTTATGATGGCCAATGCCTTTAAGTTATTTAAAGTTTTTTTCGAACCAGTGAGTCCATTAGAAATTTTATATTTTTAGGGTCACATCTAAAAAGTTACGACATGCAATGACCAAATTTGTAAACTAAAATAAACGCAGGGGTAAACTGTAATTTATGTACAATCTTTTAAAAGCCAAACGTATAGTAGTATTTCGATTTTTCAGTTCTAAAACAGGGGATAATCGGATTCCATGATTTCGACGCATAGGCAGGATTCCTCCAATTGTCACTTGCTTAAATCGACATATAGGAATTATTTTATACTTAGGAGAAAGTAGGGAAGCGATTATACTACTTTTAATCCAGACAAAGCGATTCGGTGGAGTCCGGTGGGTTTTTGTTTGGCGGCGAAAGATCGATATTCTAGTAGCAATTTTGGACTGGAATAACTTGACCAAACCTTTGCCGTTTTAGAAGATTCTTGTTTCTAACGCAAAGACCTTGAAACGCTCTACAACATTTGTGAAGAAGTCTAAGCCCGAAAACCATTGGAACCAGGAGAAAAGTGGGGGTTTTCATAAGTCCTATGTGCTGTCTGGAAACAGAAATCCGAAAATTTCACTCAACTTTGGATGGCGATAACTCTATCAATCCTCGACTATTTTGGGTGATTCTTGGGTTGAAATTGAAGCTCTTGATACCCTCTACAACATTCATGAAGAAACTCAGGCCTAAAAACGTCATCAACAAGGAAGAACAGGCCATGAATAGAGGTACATGATATGGACGAGAATGGAGTTTATGGAATTAAAGATTTGATGACGTTGTAGGGGATAATTTAGGAGGTGGTGATAATGGGCTGCCTCAACTCTCTGCAGCTGTAACTCTTTCTCTCTGATCTGTCGAGAATGGGGAAAAGAAATGGGGTGAGTTTAATTTTGTGGAGAAATGGGAGGGAGGCGGAGAACTGATGAAATAGTGGAGGAGGGTGGGAGAGTGAAATGTTATAGAGATAAGAGGGAGAGATAGTTTAGAAGAGTTTGAAGGGGAGTGGATGAGTGAAAAGATAGAGATAAAGGGAGAGATAGGTGAGGGATGGGTAGCCAAATCCCATAAATTGTGGGATGGTTACTAGTATGTATAATATAAATAAATATGTACACAAATTATAGTTACAAGCTAATTATTAATAGCAATGTATATGCTAAACTAATTTTAAACACCAAAAAAATTAATCAAGGTTCTAGTTTAATCTAATTACACTTTTAAATAATTAATTGATTATTGTAGACTATTTGATTAAAAATAATTTCTTTATTCAAAAAAAATAGGGCAAAAATTTGGGTCGTTACAAGGATTATGACTCGTATCCTCGTGCTTCGTCTTATTGATCTGCCTAGGTTCCTTTGGCACTCGTTCTATAGGATTCTTGTTTAGAACCTAGTGGATGGTGTGTCATGGAGTCATTGTGGGTTTGGTATGTAACGTAGGGTGTCGTGATAGACTTAAAGGAATAACGTGGATTTAAAATATTTATCAATGTACAATGGGACATGTTTATGAATTTGTAATACATTGTGTGATGAAGAATGAAAGAATGTGACCTTGGAAAATGTTGTCTTCTTGTGTATGGATTGGTAATGCATGCGTACAAGTATAAGTTGGTAATTTGAATTGAGGGTCTTGCAACGCAAGGTGTGGTAATGCGAAGACTCTAGAGGGGCCGCAATGCAAAGTGTTGTAATGCGGAAACCAAGGTGGAGGAAATTCATTGTAACGCAAGGTGTGGTAATACAGTTGAATGTCTCGCATGATGATGGAATTTATGATTGATTATAGAAGTTCATGTTGTTGTTTGAGTTGTCTATTGATTAAGATGATAGCTGTCGAACAAAGGGAATAAACGATTGATTTTATCAAAGTTTTGCAAAGCAAGGAATTTGGTTTTGCAAAAAAAAAGGGGATTTTCATTAAAAATTCTCTGGTATTCCTAAGCGAATCAACGGTTCTGGTATTTGGGCACAAATCAACGAATTTCGGTATTCAAGCGAATCAACGGAGCCTGACCCGTAAAGGTCGAGAGTTTTCTCAAAGTTATCTTGGCAACCAAAAGGAAATTAATGTTTTCTTTTTATAAAAGAGGCTTGATGGTAAATGGTAAGAAATGAGGGAAAATAATGGTGGCATTTATTTGAGGAGTCTTAAAATGATTTGAGAAACAGTATTGGGTTGATTAGATTGATTTTTACTTAAAGCTACTCCTAGTTGCTGTACGAATGGCTAGGGATATCTATAAGACGAATTGAATTCCATAGTCGTTGTTCGTCAGTTCATTGTGCCTTCTGTATCTTCGATCGTTAATTGGAATTCATTCATTCTTATAGCATGTGTCACGCCCTCGATTTTCAACTGAAATAATTATATATTTTCCCCAAACAAAAGTCTTTCTCTAAAACTATATTTACCCTTAAATGTCATGCCAATCCAAACAACGATTCAAAGTCTTTTCTTCTCCTTCCCCCCCTTTTTTTTTTTGAACACAAAGTCTCCCAAATGTTTACAATTTAAAAGGGTTTCATACTAATCAAGGAGAGGAGTTTATACATGGCTTTACATATATTCTAATCAAAAGGTACAACCTACAACTGTTGGCAAAATACACAACGTGAATTAGACTAGACAATAAACAACTCCTTAATGATTCCAATGAAGCCCTTAGAAACGTCTCAATGTGCACTCCATGCAACCTAAGCTAAGTGTCATGACGAGTACCTAAAAGGATAGGGTGAGCTACGCTAGCTCGTAGAGATATCCATACCTAAATTATATGCAAAAGTGAAGACAGATATCAAGGAAAAAACATTTTCTGAAAGCATATTTATTTTATCAAAAGGTGGAACATAAATACCATTCTCATGCTGGGAAATATTTAACTCAATTTATCAAATACTAATGTTCTCGCCCACACGCACACGAATGTACTAGAAACCTTAGCTTACCATTACTACCAAATCGATCCTTACTCTTTCAATTTCGATTTCAATGATCTACAGATTTATCTGAGTTCTTTAATAAAATGTTTTCTTTCTCTTTTCTTAAACAACTAGCTAACCTCTCACCAAAAACATACACTACGCTTGTAGAGTTAGAATATGAAGTAACAATGACACATCAAACAATACTGCACCTCGACAATAAGGAAACTCACCATGAACATGCAAAGCTTGATACACAAAATATACTCGTTTTATATAAGTATTGAAAAGTCTTTCATGCTTTCTTCTCTTTCAATATTTACAATGAAGTTATAAAATCCCAATTCAAGGTCATGCCAACACAGCAAACATAATCTATGCATTATATTAAGTATTTCCAATTTTTTCTTCCCTTCAAATGCTCAACAAAAATGCTATAAGCCACGAACTCAAATCAAATCCCAAATAAAGGAAATTACTCATAAAAGTCGATACGGAAAATAACAAAGCTCATGATTGAATAACCAACCAAATCGAATATCACATTTACTCAACATCGAGACATAAAATTATATGAGTTGCTCACTAATGCAATCAACCGACAACCGTACTAGACGTCTCTAGCACATGCACCTTACAGGCTACTAACCTGAAGGACGAAGCAACCTACCCCGCGCGGGTTTACGGACTTTCACTGATGGCGTCACAATTGACCCGAGTAGGTTTACGGACTTTCACCGACGGCATCACAATTGACCCGAGTTGGTTTACAGACTTTCACCGACGACGTCACAATTGACCCAGTAGGTTTACGGACTTTCACCGACGGCGTCACAATTGACCAGAGTTGGTTTACGGACTTTCACCCGTTACTGAATGCAAAGAGACAAGTATACTTGGTATAGGCCTGTGCCCATATAAATTACTTCTATTTCCTAACTAGCTAATATCCTCGTATCACTTAAATTCAAAATTTTTATCACTTAAAAGGTGAACCCACTACTAATGAAGACCAAATATGCCAAAAGCAGTACAATATCAACCCTAATCATGAATATCTACAAAATCCCTCGCAAAAATCATGTATAACACACAACTCCAAACATATAAATTCGGGCTTGGTTCATAATTTGATTACTCTACCAAAAACTCGGATTAAGTGCACACCTAGGCATCACAAATTTCTTTGAGCAAATTTGCCATACTCTCTTAGAAAAATCATAACCTTTTCATCTTAAACCCAAAAATATTGAAACCAACACCAAACGTTGCACCACTACAAGCACTACACTCAGTGAAAATCCAAGGTTCATAAACGAGAGGAGATTAACCCAAAAATCAAAAGAAAAGCAGATTCGCAACCATTTTCGCACCAGTCAACCAACCCTGCTTTAGAAAGTCACCAAAAATTGTATACTTAACCAAATTACTTGATTCCAATGCCAATATCTTCTTAACTTAAATATGCAACTCTTGTATAAGACCCAAAGCCACCAAATTGTTCATCATGCCCAGAAAATTAAAAGAAGACAGCCACGCACAGATTCGCGCACCCAGGAAACAGCCGGTATTCAAAAATTCATAACTAATTGTGTGATTATCCGTTTTTCATGATCTTGGTACCGAAATCTTTGTATTGAAACGTAATTTAACTGTTATGAAGACACCAAAAATTGATTCCTAGCAGAAGGGCCGCAAAAAGACGGATTAGCAGAACCCACAAAATTTTCAGCATACAAGATTTATTCTCGAAATAGATGATCAAACTTGGTTCTTGTACATCCAACTAATACTTGAACATGTAAAGAAGGTAGGAGATCCCTACCTCGAAGGTTAAAAGCATGCCCAAACATGGAGGAAACTTCGAAGTGTTCCGATCATGAATTTTCTTTGATGGATAGGAAGCTCTCGTGGCGTAGAACAACTTTTGTACTTGGGATTTTTCAAAGATCTCACTCGTAGTAGATGAAATCAAGAGAGAAGGTGAGAGAGGTGAGAGCCGAGAGGGAGAGAGACGCTGGACAAGAAAAAGAAAAGGGAAAGTGATTTCTTGCCCCATTTTTTTGACTTATATAGCACAAATAACACTTACACCCTTTCACTCCTATTGTGTTACGTCAACTCCCACAACTTACGAGTCATCTCATATTGACCCAACTCATATCTACATCATTATCCATACTTTGATAATCCAAATACATATTAAACATTTAAAATTTGAGAAAATAATTATGGGTCTCTACAGCATGTTTCATGGCATTTACATATAGCTTGAGTATAGAATTCTCCACTGGGCTAGTGTACCTCAACCTATCATTTTTAAGTACATCTCAAGGATTTGACATGGAGTGCATTGTGTGCGTGCTTGATTTCACGTCTTTTGAAAGCTGTCATCGGGAAGTGGTTCTCAATCATCTTTTGCTCGATCACTTGAAGGGATGAAATTGTAAATTTGTTTGAACTTTTTTTTAACTTCAGATATTATGTAACCTCTAAATTTACTCTCTTTAACTAACAATGGAGTTTGGGCCATAGTGCCAATGTTGTAAATCTTTAAATTTGGGAACTCTCTTTTGGGTATTATCTATACTACGCGAGGATCATTTTAATGAAATGGATTATTCATTTATGTTGAAAATCGATGTAACGACCCTGATTTTCGGTCAGTGAAAATTTCGTTAAATATTTGAATTTTATTTTAATACTCTTGTGGTTTGTCAAAATTACGTTTTTGCCCTTAAAATTTCATTTCTTGACATTAAGCCCCACTTGACAAGCCTAGTTAGTTTCTAACCAACTCATTGGAGGAACCGAGCTAGCAAGTCACCTAGTCACTTTCTCCTAACCTCAAATGGACTGTTTTGCCCCTCGTGAACCTTTTGAACCTTTTGAACCCTAGACTAAAGTATTGAATATTCTTTTTCTTTTAATTATTTTGGTTTTATTCTTTGTCCATTGGACAAAGATTGCTAGGGCAACTATTATCCATTGGATAATAGAAACCCCAATTGTTTATATGAAAAGTATACTTGGATAAAGTACTTGTTTTATAAAAAATGGACTTTTATAAATACTTTAAGGTACTTCTTGAATATTCTATTTTTTACCCTAGCAACTATTATCCATTGGATAATAGAAGTTAGGGAAAATTTTACCCAATGGGTAAAAGGGTTAGTCTTTCAAAGTACATGGGGTTTATTAGACTAATCTTTTTCTTTTAAACCCATGTGTCAAAGTACCCATTATTTTAATAGGAGAGTACTTAGTACTAGATTCTTGTTGTACCCTTTATTTATTTTCTATTAGGGATTTGATTCTTCCTAGCCAAAACTTAAACCTCCATTGTCCTCCTTTGTACCATTATCTATGGTTTCACACTAGAATCTTGTACAATTATTCTTGTTCACACCTCCTTTTCTACCACAAATCTTCCAAGGTACAAATCTAGCCATGCAAGCCTAGGGATTTGCCTTTGATCTTCCAAGATTCATGACAAGTGTCAAATTGAGGAAAGGAGAGAGAGAGGGGGGCCGGCCATTGAGAAGAGGAGAGAGAGCCAAGGCTTTGCCTATAAATAGAGGCCATTCCATGCCATTCAACTCACACCTTGAAGCATTTGCTCTTCCTTCTCTCTAGAAACCATTTCTGGGCAGCCTACTGTCCCTTTGAAAATCCTCAGTTTTCTCTTGCTTAGATTAGTTTTTAGAGCCAACTTCCTTCGGGAAAGTTGTAGAGAACTTCGAGAGCTTCAAGTTAGGCTCAAGAACCACCCCAATCGGTGAAGAAACAACAAAGATATTGTCATCCGAAGTTCAGTGAAATTCTTGGATTTCCATTTCCAGACAGCTTACTGTCACTTCCTTTGTCCCTATTTTTCTCCTACCTAAATTCATTTCTAGGATCAACTTCCTTCACGAAAGTTGTAGATCATTTCGCTTCTGTTTAGACCCAAGAACGATTGTATTTGGCCAAAGATTGACTGAGTTACTGCCATCCGAAGTTCGGTCCAGATTTGGAGTTTCACTGCCCGTAGAATTTTCCAACTTGCTTATTCGGCCCCGACTAGTTTCGGATTGAGGTAGATTAATCTCTACTCATTCTCTCAAGTATAACGTATGTGGTTTTAATCTCTAAAGAAAGAACGGCTTTTCGAAAGTTAAACCTTTACTATTTGGATCGAAGTATTCATATTTTGATATTTCAAAGAGTTTGAGTTGCATATGTGAAATGATTGTATTACTTGTGATATATTCTAGAGTTGGATGATCTTGTTAGAATGATTCATGCTTACTTTTGTCCTGCCTCGGAGTCTATGCATGATAATGAGACACGAGAACCGAGAAAGTAGAAACATGGCACCTAGGGTGTGGTTGACAAAGAACGATGAGTTTTCCGAGGAAAAATATATTTTAGAAACTACATAGTGACCATTTCGAGGGCATTATGTGTGTGTTCCAATGGGAATCCGGAATAGCGGAACCATTGTGAGGTTGTGTGTGTGCGTTCCCATGGGATCCCGGCGCGGCGGAACCATGGTGAGGTATAGCTTGGTTATCCGTGGAGAGGAGCCAATGCAAATGTGTGCCAATGGGAACCCGGCGCGGCGGAACCACTGTGAGGATACTCGGGAACCCGGCGCGGCGGAACCGAGGTTGGGTGTGTGGCTTGGTTATCCGCGGTACGGAGCCAATGTCAAATGATTTTGAAAGGATGGGTGTGTAGCTTGGTTATCTGCGGTACGGAGCCAATGCAAATGATTTTGAAAGGCTTGGTTATCCGCGGTACGGAGCCAATGCAAATGATTTTGAAAGGCTTGGTTATCCGCGGTACGGAGCCAATGCAAATGATTTGAATGATTGTTTTGTAAGTGGAAAATGTTGACACGGTCTACGATGAGTCGCGTAGGAGAAACTCTGAAATCTTGGACACCAACGGTAGTTAAATATCGATTGTGGATGTGTTATGGTTACTGTTTGTTATTTACAATCTATTGTTCGTAAGTTATGGGTTAGTGGGTAGGGTTTACTCTATTGAGCTTTCGTAGCTCACGGTGTTACCTTCTGGTGACCCTGGCATATTATATTGGTGGCGACGCCGGTATAATGTGTCAGACCTTGTAGATGATCAAGATGAACAGTTCCCTTGGAGGCCTTCGGAGCTGAGGAGCGTGCCAGAATGGAGGAGCAAACAGAGCAGTAGTTAGGAGACTTAGTTCCTCCTTTGTCGAATGAATGTACCCTTTCTTTTGATGAATTTATGATGTAATAATGAGCCAAACTCTCTTTATTATGTAATAAATGCCTCATTAACGTACCCAAAATTCGGGGCGTTACAATCGAGGGCATGGCAATCTATCCCAAGGCCTTTTTAGGAGTGTCTTTAGATGGATCAGGGGTCTTATTTTCTTCCATTTTACTCCCTGAATCCTCAAATTCATCAAAGAACTCAGCAATATCAGCAAGAGTCAACGTAAAAAGGTCAGATATATCCCTATAAGGCAAGTTCGAGGATGAACCTCGTACCTTGTTTCGTTCTCTACTTTGTACAAAGTCTACCTTATGAGACTCATGGCGTACATGACGACTTCTAGGGTGAGTTTCTCTTCAAATTTTCCTTCTATTTCTGACACTGGTTGTTTTTTAGCCATGGAGATATTAAAAGTAAGGAAAAGAGAGAGAAGGGATAAACAACTAAGTTGCTCAAAACCTTAAAAGACCACTATTTACTAAGCAAACTAGGATAAGCATAAAAGTGATAATTCTTATCATTTAAAGCAAGACTTAGAGTCCCAACGTAATAAATGATGGTGGGTAAGTAGGAAATAACTCGGTCATTTATTATTACTCTGAATGAAACTCAAGTCACCTGAGAAACTTAAAGAGTTGGTCATTTTATTCCCTTTGTTATTGGTCATTTTATTCCTTTTGTTTCTATTCAGATGATTTGATTCATATTTTAGGATTCGGGTAGAATCAATACGACTTTGGTTATCCACATAAGACCAATTTTGAAATCATACCATTAAGGTTTGAAGCCACGAAATTACAATAGTAGAACAAAAGATGGGATTTCATTTATATTATTTATATTTACATCAAAAGCACACTAATGGGTGCAACAAAGAAAAACAAACCCAAGTGGATTGGAATGAAAACAGGCCTAAGCAGGTTTGAACAGCAAAAGAAAAATGAAGATCTACTATGATCCTCACACACAAAAAAAGGAGAGGCCACACCTCAACCCAGAAACCAAAATGAAGATCATGTACTAATCCTCACAGTCCCAAAGGTAAGTCTATGTTGAGATCCACCCTCCGGAGGACTTTTGGCTTCATGAGCCAATATAGTGTCTATGAGCTCATCCTAGGTTTTAGCCAAGTTGAGACAGGAGGCAGTCTCCACATCCACCAGTTGCGTACGAAGCTCTTGGATCTTGCCTCGAAGGGCCTGAAGCTCGGACTAGTTATTTTGTCACGCCCTCGATTTTCAAGTAAATAAATAAACCATTTCGATAAAGACCCTCGCATAAGATATACAATACCCAAAGGGGAGTTCCAACCTATTTAATTTACAAACGAAGTCCCCAAGTTTAATGAAAAACATCTTTGGCACCACGGCCCAAATTAACTTACATACAGCTATGAACAAGCTATTAAATTACAAACGGTTTAGCCAAAGGAAAATCAAGATGAATTAGAGACAAAATCATCTTTAATAAAAGTACGCGATATACAAAGAGGATCAAATAACTAGTCTTCATTAGCTTCCAAGTTGTCTTCCAAACTGAGTATACGATGCAATGCAAGCTACTGCCAAGCATTAGGACCTGAAAAGAAGGATTTTGTTGAGCTACACTAGCCCAGTAGGAAACTCTATACTCAATCTATATGTAAATGCGATGAAACATGCAATAATAGAGAATGAGTTTCAATAAAAGACATGAGATACAAGAGGAATCACCAAGATGAACAGACGATATAACTTCGGGATTTCGGATATCTTAAGGATAACCATAACCATCAACACATCGACTAGAAGCAATGATAAAACTCACATCAACCAAACAAATAACAACAATAGTTCAACCATCTCATAACTTTTCGAATGAATGTCACAAATCACTTCCTCATTTCATACCATTCACCGTAGAACTTTATTTCATAAAACTTTCCTTCCTTTAATAAAACCTTGGTAGAATTAACCATTTATTCTCTTTATCAATAGCCACGATCTCAAACAACAAACAATCCAAACTTCAACATAAACTTCTAAAATCAATCAAACTCCTTTTCATCCGGGGGAGACATTCAACTGTGTTACCACCCCTTGCGTGACAGTGAATTCTCTTCACCCGGGAGAGACATTCAACTGTGTTACCACCCCATGCGTGACAGTGAATTCTCTTCACCTGGGTTTCCGCATTACCACACCTTGCGTTGCGGGCCCTCTAGAGTCCTCCCATTACCACACCTCACGTTGCGGGCCCTTTATTCAAATTCTCAATTCAAACATACACACACATAAGCCATCGTTCAATGTACAAGCAAACAACATTTCCCAAATTCACATTGTAATACAAACTCGTAAACTTATGACATCGTACATTGATAATTAACTTATGCTCACGTTATTTGTCTAAGTCTATCATAACGCCCTTTTCTACGTATCAAAACCACAATTGACTTCTTGACACACCACCCGCTAAGTTCTAAACGAAAATCTTATAGAACGAGTGCCAAAGGAACCTAGGGAACTTAACAAGACGAAGCGCGAGGATACAAGTCACAATGCTACCCATTGAATCCCTAGACAAGCTCATGTCTACTCACAACACACACCACTTTATCCCTTATTGCCCACGGCACTCCTATCGACTTTACGGTACAATTACTTAGCCAACGTCGTAGATATTATGCTCTAATGAGTGCAAAAAGACAAGATCAAACAAGGAATCATTAGGACATAAGCAATCATACTCAAGAGTGACTTAAACATATCCTAATCATAGAAGGAATCATAACACGAGTCAAAAACAACCTTAGGAATAGTCACAGACATCGGCAGATTAATACATTTCTACTTAAATGATCATAACTTTTTTTGTAAAAAACGGTTTAAGGTGATTCTAGTGGCAAATGAAAGCTGATTTCAAGACCTTCGAATCGATATAAAGTTTACATGAATCGGACCTCGGACGAGGAAGTTACGGCCGTTTGAAGTTGGGCTGAAACTCAGAAAGCAGGCTGAATGTTCTAGAGAGGGGAGGGATCGATCCCTCCTCTCTTGGGGATAGATCCCCAAGGCAAAAACTCGGGTTTTGTTCAGATTTGAATCTTGGGGATCGATCCCTAGGCAATTTTGGGCGATTTTTCTGTAGATTTTGACAGCTTTTCGAAAGAACGAAGGGGGCACGATCAAGGCTCGATCCAAGCACGAAATCAACTCATAAACATATAAAGTGAGTAAGAAATCCCTACCTTGATGTAAGAAGCTTCAAACACGAGATCAACGAACGAGCCCTAGTTCCAAAGCTCCGAAATCCTCCAAGATCTTCCCCCCGAGCCTCACCCAACGCAATACGAGCCCAAGGTTGCATTCTAGAGATGAAATAGAGACGGATCATTGAGATTTTTGTGAGATGGAGTGAAGTTTTGAGTGATGGAGCAAGAGAGAGAAAGGGAGCCGAGAGAGAGAGAGTCGGCTGGAGAGAGAGAGAGAGAAAGATGAGGGAGATTTTTGATCTCCTACAACACACACACCCCTTCTATACTACCACCCAACTTAATTACACTCACACTCCCTCTAACAACTATCCTATCATTTAAGCCCCAAATCAAATAAACTCACAAATTTCTCTTTTATTAGATATTCTAACATTTATAAAGCCTTTAAACCATTTTTTGAAAAATACGGGTCTCTACATATTTTGCTTGAGCTCGCGAATAAGTTTTGTCATTTTGTCGACAAACTCATTCATCAAACTGGCAAAAAGGTCTTAAAGATTAGCAGCCATATCTGGAAGAAAGTCTAGAGAGAGATGAAGAAAAGAGAGTTAAAGAGACGAAGTGATCTCTGATAGCTTTTCACTAGGCATTTATAGGCCAAGACTTGAAGGGTCAGGTGTTGATCAGTGTGTCTTGCCTATTAATGGACAAATATACAAGTCTTGAAGATGAAAAGACAAAAGGTGGTGGAAGCCCATTACGTCAGTAAGTAATAAAAGTTTACTGCTAATCGTAAGTGGTTGAATCGTCTCAATAATTAATTTATTGGTTAAAAGCATTTAAGACCATAGATATTAGTTGAGAGACTCTAAACACTTCGATCGAAGCAAGATTAGGAAATAATAAATAATGGGTACTAATGAGTATACTTTTTCTTATTAATTTGTCCATCATCAAGAATTATTAAATAGGTTTCGAAGTGCATAAGTAAGCTTCAAACTACTCATAAAGAGTTTTCATCTACAACATATTTTGATATGATAGACGAATATGGTAAAGTGTACATAACCATGAGTGTAATGGAAGGAAGAATACCGTTAAGGGAAAACCCATTCATTTATACTCATATACCCAAAAATACAAAAACACCTGAATAGGTATAACAACAAAGAAAGCAAATTCGAATTTAGCTCTCTTTGTGGGGAGATTCATCTATTAGATGGTAATTGATTTTTTAAGAGTAATAATGGCTCCGGAACCATATCAATGCACAATAATGAAATTGGAAAGGAAAATTGTTCCATTCATTATATTTATAGACAAAGAAACATCCAAGATACACATTTAATGTCACGTCCTCGATTTTTGACATAATTATAAATGATTTTCAGAATAAAAATACTCACAATATCTGTACGGTACCCAAAATAATCACCGTATTCTCATTTCCATAACAGTACTCCCATGTCCATAAGGTTCCAAAATATCACAGCATCGGCTCGACGGCCCTAAAATTAACATAAGTATCAAATTTCGAAAGAGAATTAATGGAAACAATATTCCAAGTCAAAAGAATTATAATTTTAGTTACAAATACATCTTTCAAAAGAAATTTACAAAGATGGATAAGTAACTCTTTTGGTTAGCCTTCAAAATAATGTCCACACGTCAAGCACTCCAAGCAATGCAAGCTACAGTTCTGGATTAGCACCTGAAAATAATGTAAGGCTTGAGCTACACTAGCTCAGTAGAAAAGTCTACACAAACTCTATATGCAAATGAGCGAGACGAACAAACGAATGTTGGAAAATCAAGACAACGGAGGAAGCACAATTATCATGAACGAGTGGCCCAAAATCTCCAATCTTTCTGTTATTCAACCCATAAATCATACCCGTTCAATTTATGTCTCAACATGTCGTGTCGTCTGTGTGTCTGAGCCGAAGCTCTGCCAGGCTAATTTTGGGACCCTGATATCCCCTGTAAAGCACCCACCTTGAAGGTTAGGCCTTGAGTGATTATTTTGAGCATTAGCTCCTGCCAGGCTAATTGTGGGACCCTGATATCCCCTGCCAGGCACCCACCCGCCGATGGGCCCCGATTGTTCGTGCATTGTTCGCGTACTCAAGTGTATCGCTCGTACCAATGTCATGCAAGAACTCGTATTTTCAGTCGTAGTTCCATTAACTTGAACAATCCCAATATACATTGAATAAATAAATAGATAAAGAAATCATTTTAGCCATGAAGTGAAACCAAGCCACCTGACTTCTTTTTGTGTGTGTATATATATATATATATAATATAATATAATAATGTATCAACTGAATGAATAGTGAAGGCTTTAGAAAAGAAATGGGTTTCAATGGCAGAAGGTCTTGAAAGTTGACAACTGCTCTACCGGTAGGGAATGATGGCCTACCGGTACAAACTGGGCACAGTGAGAACAAAACTTTGGCTTGCAAGTTTTCTACTGTAGGTGAAGAAATGGTACCGGTAGAGTCCGAAGAAAAATAATAATCCTACCGGTAGGGAACAAGTTCTACCGATACAAACTCAAAACAGAGGGTACACATAATTACCACGACGTGGTTCTACCAGTAGAGAAAAATGTCCTACCGGTAGGAATCCAGAATTTTGACAATTTTTCACCAGATGACAGATTTTGATCCAAACCAAATAACAACCAATATAAGCTCCAACAAGGCATAGAAACACTCAAATAACATGTAAAGAGAGGTAGAATTACCTACCTCGAGTATCCAAACCGAAAACGAAGAGATTGTGCAAGCCCTAGCTTCCGGAGTCCAAATCGAACAAAATACACCGAGCCAAGCTTTATCTAACGAGATACAAGTCCCAAAATGCAAGTAGAAAATGGTTTGGGAGTTGATTATTGAGGGTTTTGGGTTTGGAGATGATTTTTTTTTTGTTGAGAGAGAGAGAGAGATCGAGAGAGCCGAGAGAGGGAACTGAGATGGCAAAGAAAAAAAGAAAAGAGTTTCCCTGATATACTTACACGCCACACCCATGCACAAATTACACAAACACCCAAAACTTTCCAAACATTGCACAAATAACCCCCACATTCGTAATTAAGCCATTTTTGCCCTTTTCTTTTCTTTTCTTTTCTTTTACTACAAATATTAAAATTAAATAGGAATTTTACGAGTCTCTACATTCTACCCTCCTTAAAGGAATTTGGTCCTTGAAATTTTCCATGCCACGACTAACTAAAATATACATCACCTATGCATGCAACCACGTATGACCACCAATATTATGCAACATGTATTATGCAACATGTTAAACATCAAAATACTTCAATCTTAAGTACTCACTTTGGTATTTTATGCCAAAAATAAGTGCGGATACTTTTCTCTAACCTCATCATCTCGTTCCCAAGTCTGATCCTTGCTATCCTGACTTCTCCATAAGACTCGTACTAATGGTATCGTCTTACCCCTCAACACTTGATTGCGCGAATCTAAAATACGTATCGATTCCTTCGCATAAGACGCATCGGCCTCTAACTCAAGTTTGGACCACTCCAATACATGCGATGGATCCGGTTCGTACTTCCTTAACATAGACACGTGAAACACATCATGTATACCCGATAATCTCAGTGGCAAGGCTAAACGATACGCAACCTCCCCAATCTTCTCAATGATGTCGAACGGCCCGATATAAGCGGCGATAGCTTTCCCTTTTTTTCGAAACGAGATAAATCTCTACGCGGTGATACTTTGAGGAATACATGATCCCCCTCTTCAAATGACAACGGACGACAACGAAGATCGGCATAATTCTTTTGTCTACTTTGCGCGGTCAACAATCTTTGGGGAATCAGCTTAACTTGTTCGGTTGTTCTTTCTTGAGCTTTCTTAAGGCGTTGACGAATCGTTCTCATGCTTTCAGAAGTCTCCTTGATCATATTCGGCCCCACTAACGTAGCCTCTCCCAATTCAGTCCAACAAACAAGTGATCGACACGGTCTCCCATATAAAGCCTCGTACGGCGCCATTCGATACTAGATTGATAGCTATTGTTGTACACGAACTCGACTAATGGCAAATGATCCTCCCAACTACCCCGAAGAATCCATGACACAAGCCATAATCATATCTTCTAAAATTTGAATCTTCCTTGAAATTTGCTAACTCAACTTCAACCGAGTCACCAACCATAATATCAAATCTCATACTACAACCTCATAATCATCACAACATCCACTCTTTTCTACGTAAAAAAAAAAAAATTTATCCTAATTACTCCACAAAATTTTTACTATCGGTATGGTTCTACCACTCAACACTCAATCTTGAACCTCTATTATTTTATCACATCCTCAAATCCCAACATCTGTACAAGAATCCTACTCCCCACACACCAATCATGACTGTCAAACCACAACCCGACAAATAATAACCTCACATTTTCTAAATTCCGAATTCTACATTTTCGTTGCATGCGCCTTATCCTACCAAGTACTCATCGAACTTTCTAGAAGGACAAATTGAACTACTCATAGAAACTCAAATTTTAAACTCCAAGTTCTATCTTCCCTAACCAACATCAAACAGGGAATCACTTTGCCCACCAATCCAAAGAACCTCAAATAATCTCCACTGGAACAAAACTAATGAGCTTCGAATCCTTAAACCACATAATGCCTCGTCACCCTTGGATCAATTATAAACATCCACTCACCATAGTCAAACCTTTCACGCTTCAAGTTATTGATCTTTCTCTCAACGTCAAGAATAAACATACCTTATCATTGATTCACAATATTGATACTGCTATTAACCGACTGTAACACCATTTCCCTTAACGTTTCTCAAATGACCCATTGCTTCGTGACACTCACCTCCCTCTCATAAGGACACAATTAACCTCTATCAGTATATCAATACCCTTATAACACAAAACTGCTAGCCATTACCTCCATTTCACATATCTATTACCCACACAACTCTCATATAAATTCTACATAAACCTCAAATGCCATTTTTTTTTTTTACATTCGAATACTATCAAAAATCTAACACTAATCCACTTTCCTTAGTCCACTCAAAATCATTACTAGTTTCTACTCTTCAAAAATCCAAACTCGCTTCTATGGAATTACATCTTTGCTATATAACTCAACTCAACTTTAGATCTATTCTGAGAAATTCCCAAGTTCACTATTTCCCTTTATCACAAACCGTTAACTACTCTCAACCTTAGGTTGACACCTTACTAATACCTGCCATATCTAACCTTCTAATCATTTCATACAAAAAGATAACAGAGGCACATGCCAGATTCTAACTAAGAATCCTCTCTTCGTACCCACATACCCATCAGTGTTTACTATGTACTGTACATTAGGGCAAATCGCATTCGTTGGGATTACACATCAAATTAAGCATGCATGCTGAATAACGACAAATTTCATACATGAAGTATAACAACAAACTATTCATACAAATTACTGACTTACACAATGCCAAATTTATCCACGTATCAACAAACTCACTCAGTATCCAGTACATCAAAATTCACTGGCTCTAGCAAGCCCAATAGTAATCCTTTCATCTCATCCTCGCAATACCTCTCATGTTTTCCATTCGCCCATCAATCTCGAATACTCACATTCAGTTACTCTAGTCAAGCTAGGTATTCAATACACTCACAACTTTAAACATCACTGAATATGTAATATACACACCAGACATACGTACTCTTTAATACTTAAATCAAATCTATGACTCGACAACAATACAACCTGACAATATCGCATTACTCAAAGAGTTACACAAAATAGGTGTCATGACTGCACCAACAAACATCCAATAATCTCGAATATCTCTATGCTAATTCCAATCACCAATACAAACCAATTGAATAAAATAAAATAAAAATTCTTTAAATACCCACAAACTCCGAGATTTCAAGCAATAAATCTATACTTCTCATTATGTTCTAAGACTTCAAGTACCTCATCACTTAGGAATCAATTTTCTCGCACCAATAACTTCTAATAGTTCTGCTCACCACAAGTTTCACAGCTCACAAATTTCTTCTCTCAATTAAGTAGTCATAACGACAACAATTTTCCTCAAAGATATTTACCACAGTTGCATTCAACCTCAATAATATCGGCCACACCATTCCCATCACCGTCACTGCTATCACTATCACTATTTAAGCCCTAGTCCCTTACTAAAATATCACCTCAATGGCATATCTCAATGCGTCATGTTGTGGGCTACGTGCCCGGAAAAATCCCCCGTCCGTCTTTTTGTATATTTTTGGTGTTACATAAAGGGGGAAAATAGTTGGTTCGTTTAAGAGTCGCCACCCGGGTTTTGAAAAAGGATTAACCCCGAGAAACCGTTTATTTGACAAGTTTGACTCTTTTTCCCGTTGAAAAGGTTTTGGTCTATTGAAAACAGAGAGTTTTGGGTTCGGGAGCCAGGTTACGAGGGGGGAAGGTTTTGTTTGGAAAAGCACCCCCATCGCCCGATAAAATCGGTCTCTACTAATATTTGTGGGATTTAAAAATCATTTTATTGCTTAACTTGTATGTCACATAAACATTTTATATTGCACGTAAACAAAGGATATTAATAGGCATGCCAAAAATCAATTTAAACAACTTGCATCTAAAAAATAACAGTCATGCTTGCATATTAATAATGAAAAATAACTAAAACAGTGTTCTGTTCTACGAAAACTCCACCGTACGGCAGAGGTATGTGCCGTACGGTATTGGTCCTCGAGGTCAACTTTGCACAACAGACGGTAATGACGTGTAAAAAAGTTTGCATAAACAACTGGTATTTATGAGCATGTTTCAAAATAAATAACTAAATACAGGGAGCAATTAAAGATGTTGTTTCAAAACAAATACTGCCGTACGGCAAAGGGAAATACCGTACGGTACACATACTTTGCAAGCAGTAGTTCCAAAACAACCTTAGTTAGCACATGAAAATCTGAAATAGCCATACGCACTTGTCTACCAAACGGAAAATTCCTACTTTAAAAGATGATGCATGACTGACATGAATTCTAGAAAGGATGAGCAGGGTATACATTATTCTGGACAGAGCATAAACAGCATGACACTTAAAACATAAGAGGAAAATGAGCTTGAGACAAAACTGTTCCCTTGAAACACTCTACCGTGCGGCAGTCATGTGTACCGCACGGTGGAGATATGTGGGATATTGCTTTATTTTGTTTGCGATTGCTTAAACCATTTAAGCCCAGAACTGGTACGAGGAACCAATTCTGAACCTAGTGGCTTCCCCTCAGAAAAAGACAAGTAATGGATAAAAGATTTGTACCTCTCGAAGTGAAACCTTCCTTTGGAAAATTGTGAATTGCAAAGTCTTTTGGCACGAGCAAAGCTTCGGTATACTGTGATGACAAAATATGAGACCTAAACCGTAGGTTGCCTTCAAAAAATGAATTTTGGACTTGGTTTCGAGGAGTTTCAGTGTTTTTGAAAGTGAAAAGAAGTGAAAATGGCTTGTTTTTGAAATGGAGAGTCAAAAAAAAATGGCGTATGTCTGCAAGGGGAATGGGAAAAATGGTCTGTGTCTGAAAGAGGAATGGACAGGGGTATTTATAGAGTGAAAATGGCTTGGAAATGAAGCAAACTTGGTCTGCACGCATTTTTGACCGACAAAATGTCCACCGTACGGCACATAAAGTCCACCGTACGGCATATGGCTTCCACCGTACGGCACATGCCAACCGACTCGAGTTTAGGCGGTTAAAAACTCTACCGTACGGTAGAAATATGTCCACCGTACGGCAGAGGTGACCACCGTACGGCACAGTTGACCGCCGTACGGTACAGTGACTGCTCAACAGGCTGAACTTCGAATGGCCGCCCCGAACACTCCCAAACTCGGTTTTGGGTGTTCTTCAAACCGTTGGAAAGCTCGTTAAGTCTACTTTCTAACCCAAGTGGTTTGAATAAAAATAATTTTGTACATCAAAAGATATGACGATTTTACCCTCAGGTAGTCAAAAAAAGTGGTCGTTTTGGCAAAATTCTCATATCTCCCTCATTTCAAATTGGATTAAGGCTTATTATATATCGATAAAAAGGGTTTTGAATGTACTAAAAGATAGTGGACTCCAACCATAAAAATAAGGAAGTTTGATTTATGAAAATTGGGCTGAAAGCATACTAAACTGAAGATCATTGGTGCCACGACGGCCAAAACACATACTCACTCATTCTAAATTCACTTTGGCACTCTCAAACCTAGTTCTAAAGTGTTTCCTCATTATTTTGAGTACAAAGAGCTTTCTTTGAAGCTTTCAAGGCACATTTTACTATTGGAAAACTTATCGGTCACTTGTGTACAATTTTCCAAAGGTAACGCTCCGAAAGGTTTAGATCAATCCAAAGGTTTAAATCATGCTTTGTTTATCATCATTGGGGACTTAAAAGGTGTCCGGGATTTCCAAATTGGGGTGTCTACACATGTACTATCATCAGTCTAAGTCTACGTCGCTAATTTCACATCACACACAATCTCCACACTCCAACCTTTTAACTCACAACAGTCCTCATTCATATTGCCATCACTTCAAACAAGTCTTTCACCACACACTGACATCAATCACTCGCCTCAAATCACATCGATATACTACACCCCAAGTTTTGTCTCTTCTTTCATTTTGAATATGAAATTTTTTTTCCCACACGATGCTATCACTATTTTGTATCAATCTACCATAACGACACCATCACGATATTCACTACAGTGATGACGAGTACAACACTATAGCTTTTCTCAAACCTAAAGATCTAGCCCCTATACACAATCCTAGTGTCCAATTGACTTTCCGAGACTTCCATCTAGAAGGGGCGGTGATCAAACACCTCTTCCAACTGGATCTCATCGGTAGTCGCTAGGGTGTCCAGAAGACACATACTGTATCTAGACACCCTACCTATAACTCTCATCTTCCTAAGTCAACCTCATATACTTACAACTCTCTACGAAGGCTCAACTTATCTTATCTATACTCAAAATCACTACCTCAATAATTACCATAATAATGACAACACACAATTATTACCACAACAAGATATCATCCCTTCATACATTCAAGACACTCACTAGCTCAACCCTCTAGCTATGATACATTTCACTCACTTCATGGACAAACTATGGCTCCTATCACACCTCAACATGCACTCTCTTTTCTCCTTTCCTCCTCAATCATAACAAACATACTACGCTACGCTCGTTTACACTTAACGCATCTCAAATCACATAAAATCTACTTAAAGCATTTAAAATTTAATACATAATCATCGCAATTTGAATAAAACATATCAAACACTAAGCTCGCAAGTCTTTCTAATAGCCTAACACTTCTATTACATATTAATGGCTATCTCATACGTTGGCCTCGCCACCACACACAAGCACTACAATGATCTAGACCTTTCAGATTCTTTCCCGTCGAATATCTCATCTAAAAAGATACCTTACTACAAATGGTTCAAGACCAAGACTACCAACAATAACGATAACCATAACAATAGTCGCAACCATAGCCACTACAATCCTTTACGGCTTTTCAGTTCACCTAAAAGGCATTTTTACCACATAGAATCTAAGAACAAGAGTGCTAACGAAAATAACAACAATAGCAACAGACGCTGTCATACACGTTACGCACAGGCCAAACTTCCATTTTTCCCAAACATGGGTCACCAACATTCCACCTATCCGAGTAAACCTAAATTCAATGCCATATCGATGAACATACGTCAGTCTGCAAGCACACACATGTTTTTGTTAAAAAGATATGCAATGAATTTTTTTTTGAACCCTTGAGACTAAGTCTCCCCACGGTCTCTAGGTATTCAAATCTAACGCTCTGATACCAAGTTGTCATGTCCTCGATTTTTAACATAATTATAAATGATTTTCATAATAAAAATACTCACAATATCCATACGGTACCCAAAATAATCACCGTATTCTCATTTCCATAACAGTACTCCCATGTCCATATGGTTCCAAAATATCACAGCATCGGCTCGACGGCCCCAAAATTAACATAAGTATCAAATTTCGAAAGAGAATTATTGAATACAATATTCCAAGTCAAAAGAATTACAATTTTAGTTACAAATACATCTTTCAAAAGAAATTTACAAAGATGGATAAGTAACTCTTTTGGTTAGCCTTCAAAATAATGTCCGCACGTCAAGCACTCCAAGCAATGCAAGCTAAAGTTACGGATTAGCACCTGAAAATAATGTAAGGCTTAAGTTACACTAGTCAGTAGAAAAGTCTACACAAATTCTATATGCAAATGAGCGAGACAAACGAACGAATGTTGGAAAATCAAGACAACGGAGGAAGCACAATTATCATGAACGAGTGTCCCAAATCTCCAATGTCACGCCCTCGATTTTCAACATAAATAAATAACCAATTTAAGAAAGATTCTCGCATAATATGAATAATACCCAAAATGAGATTTCCCACCTGCTTAATTACAACAAGGTCCACAAGTTTAAGAAATTACAACTATGGCACCATGGCCCAAATTAAATTAAGTACATGTACAAAGTCTTAAGTATATTACAATGTTTTGTCAAAAGATCAAGCGACGAAAATTAGTTACAGTACCATCTCTATCCAAAAGTAAACCAATACAAAGATGGATGAGTAACTAATACCACCCACTGCCCTGCGTTTGAACCTGAAAAGAAGGATTTTATTGAGCTATACAAGCCCAGTAGGAAATTCTCTACAAAATCTATATGTAGTGAGATGAAGAACATGAATGCAGCAAACCGAATTTAACAGCAAATCCAAAGAATGTAAATTAACACCATTTACGAGATATCATAACATGCTCCTACACATATGCTCACACACACACACACACACCTCCCAACAGTCCTCCACCCTTTACGAAATTCTGTTTCCACACCTAGTGACACAATGTACTCCACTCCTCACGATATTGCGTTTCCCACACCTTGCGACATAATGTACTCCATCCCTCGCGTTGTTGTGTTTCCCACACCTTGCGACACAATATTCTCCACCCCTCGCGAAATTGTGTTTCCCACACCTTGCGACACAATATTCTCCACACCTGCTTCACATCGACAAACAAATACGTCACATATAACTCATGAATCATGACACCCAAGTCCATAATACTACTTTCAAAGAATATGCAATCCTCGAGTCATAAAACATTCCATTCAACCATTTACGGCAAATAAACACTTAAAATCACGCATAATCATCGCACAACATGTAGAAGAAGAGAGAAATCCCTACCAAAGTGGGTTTTGAGCAAAACCCTAAGTCCACTAAGAGGAAAAAGCTCAAATCTTCCAAGAATAAGCTACTCCCAAGCTTAGGTGCAAGATCTAAAGAGAATGTTACCCAAAAACATGATAATAAGCAAAGATCAACAAGTGATTGAGAGGGGAGAGAGAAAAACGTGGGTGAGAGCCAAAAAGTTGGAAAAAGAACACCAAACTTACCTCTAGTTCACCAAATGTGAGATTCAAGTGATTTTGAGGTTGGAAACCCTTGGATCTTGAAGATTTGAGGTTGAAATCAAGAGTTTTGGGTAAGATTGGAGTTGGGTAGGTGAGAGGGGGTGTTTCTAGAGTTATTTCGTGGGTTTGGGTGTGAAAAATGGTAAAAGAAGGTATTTATAGGCGTCTGAAATGCGTGCTGAAAATCGCAGAAAAACACATTATGTACCGGTACAGGAAAATGCCGTACCGATTCAAGAGCCCTCAAAATGCCAAAAAATACAAGCTCTAGGTATTATGTACCGGTACAGGAAAAACCCATACCGGTTCAGGCTGGACAGAAAATGAATTTTTTTGTAACTTTTACCTAAATCAACCCTACTTGTTACCAACGCCTCCAAACATCAAAACTCACCTTTTATCATTCCCCAAGTGTCCGATACACCACAATTAACATATATCCATACATCCCACAAACAAACACACAACTTTATTAATAATTTCGATTCCTTTCAAGTATTAAACGATTTTCGAAATTTTAATTATTTACGAGCCTCTACAATCTATCCTCCTTAAAGAAATTTCGTCCCGAAATTTACAATCCAAGTCAAACATACTCATGCATCAGATAATCATGCTCATACCGCCACACAAGTCATGAAACAATTAAGCTAACAATTATGAAATTGAAATTCGGAACTCACATCAATTCAATTTGAAATTAATTGCGGATACTTCTCCCTAACTTCGTCTTCCCTTTCCCACGTCGATTCTTCTTTCCCGAGATTACTCTAGAGAACTCGCACTAACGGAATGGTCTTACCCCTCAAAATTTGGTTACGCGAATTTAGGATACGTATCAACTCTTTTCCATAAGATGCATCGGCTTCCAACTCTAGTTTTACCACTCTAAAATGTGTGACGGAGTCAACTCATACTTCCGCAACATCGACACATGGAACACATCATGAACGCCCGATAACCTCGGTGGCAATGCTACTTGATACGCGACTTCACCAATCTTCTCGATAATGTCAAATAGTCCAATATAACGCGGTGAAAGCTTACCATTTTGCCCAAGACGAGAAAGTCCCCGACGAGGTGATACCTTAAGGAAAACGTGATCCCCACTTCAAACGATAAAGGTCGGCGACGACGATCGGCACAACTCTTTGCCTACTTTGTGCGGTTATCAATCGTTGACAAATCACTTTGACTTGCTCGGTGGTTCTCTTTTGCGCTTCAAGAAGCCATCGACGAATCGCTTTCATACTTTCGGAGGTCGCTTTGATCAAATCCGGCACAGTTAACGTAGCCTCGCCCAACTCGGTCCAACAAATAGGTGATCGACACGGCCTCCCATACAAAGCTTCATACGGCACCATCTCGATACTAGATTGGTAGTTATTATTGTACGCGAATTCGACTAACGGTAGATGATCTTCCCAACTACCCCGAAAATCAATAACACAAGCCCGAAGCATATCTTCTAAAATTTGAATTGTCCTCGAATTTTGCTAACCCAACTCCAACCGAACAACCAACCATAATATCAAATCTCATATTGCAACCTCATAATCATCACATCATCCACTCTTCTCCGCGTAATTATTCTTTTTTTTAATTACTCCACAAAATTCTCACTATCGGTATGGTTCTACCACTCAACACTCAATCTTAAACCTCTATTATTTTATCAAATCGTCAAATCCCAACATATGTACAAGAATCCTAGTCCCCACATACCAATCATGACAGTCAGACCATAACCCGACAAATAATAACCTCACATTTTCAAAATTCCGAATTCTACATTTTTGTTCCATGCGCCTCATTCTACCAAGTACTCCTCGAACTTCCTAGAAGAAAAATAAAAAAAAATTGAACTGCTCATAGAGACTTAAATTCTAAACTCTAAGTTCTATCTTTCCTAGCCAACATCAAACAATGTATCACTTCACCCACCAATCCAAGAACCTCAAATAATCTCCACTGAAACAAAACTAACAAGCCTAGAATCCTTAAAGCACATAATCCCTCATCACCCTTGAATCAACTATAAACATTCGCTCACCATAGTCAAACCTTTCACTCTTCAAGCTAATGATATTTCTCTCGACTTCAAGTATAACACAAATGTAAACACCTCTCACAACTAATTCATTAAAATGATACTGTTGTCAATAAATATCAACACCACTATTTTAACAATTCCCAAGTGATCCATTGCCTTGTAGCACTCACTCGTCTCTCATAAGAACACAGTCTCCGTTGGCATATCGAAACATTCATACCACAAAACTGCTAGCCACTACCTCCAATTCACATCCCTACTACCTACATAACTCCTATATCCACCTTACGTAAACCTCAAATGTCTTTCATCCATTTAACATTCACACAATCAAAGGTCCAAACTACTCCACTTTTCCTAGCCCACTTGAATCATTGCTAGTTTCTATTTCTGAAAACTCAAACTCGCTTCTATGGAAATACATCCCTTCTATATAACTAAATACATCGCAATACGAAAACTGTTCAGATAAACTCCCAAACTCACCATTCTCCTTATCATAAGCCATTAACCCCTCACAACAAAGGGTTGACATACTGCTGATACCCTTCGTATCTAACCTTCTAATCATATCTTATAAAAAGATAGCAAAAACACAAGCCAGATTCTAACTAGGAATCATCTCCTCGTACTCACGTAACCATCAGTGTCCACTCTACACCGTACATTAAGGCAAATCGCACTCATTGGGATCATACATCAAGTCAATCACGCATGTTAAAGCTAAACAATGACAAGTTTCATACACGAAATACAACGGTTAAATCAATTACAATTAGACTCATCCACGTATCAACAAACTCACTCGGTATCCAGTTTATCATGTCTCTTGGCTCTAACAAGCCCAACAATAATCCCATTCATCTCATTTCAATCTCGCGATACATGTAATGCTTTTTGTTCTTCCATCAATCTCAAATACTCTCATTCGGTAACCCTAGTCAAGCTAGGTACTCCACATACTCACAACTTTAAACATTACGGTAATATAATATACACACCAAATATACGTACTCTGAATGCTTAATCATCTTTATGACTTGACAACGTTACAGCCTGACAAGATTTCATCACCCAAGTACCTACACATACTAGGTGCCATGGCTGCGCCAACAAACATCCAATACTCCCGAATATCTCGATCGTAAACCTTGGACACCGATACAAACTAGTTGACAAACTTTTCCCCCTTAAATACCCACAAGACTTCAGGGTTTTCAAACAACATATCTATACTTCTCATTATATTCCAAGGCCCCTACAACCTTATCACTTAAGAATCAATTTTCACAAGCACCGACAACTTCTAACGGTTCTGCTCACCACAAGTTCCACAGCTCACCATTTTGTTTCTCTCAACTAAGTAATCATGACATCAATATTCCTCAAAGACATTCACCAATTTTTTTTTTGCCTTGAAAATAATTACCATTCCCATCACCATCACTGCTATCACTATCCCTATCATACCTTAGGCAAACTTGTCACCGCAATGGCATACCTCAACATATCCTCTCTATGTCACCAGTCTAGTCTACATCCCCGAATACACATCATACACGATTTCTACACTCCAATCTTTCAACTCACAACGCACTGTTTCTTCACGTGCCTATCGTTTTCAAAGTTCCTACCATTTCAATTCAGGATACCTACTACACTCCACTGCATTATTAACCACAATAGTTCTCATTCATATTGCCCTCACTTCATACAAGTCTTTCACCACACATTGACATCAATCACTCGCCTCAAGTAGCATCGATATAGTACTCCTCAAGTCTTGTCTCTCTCTTTATTTATTTATTCATTTATTTTTTTTTACCACACAATGTTATCACTATTTTTTACCATCCTGTCATACTGACACCACCATGATATTCACCTCAACAATAACAACCACAACACTATAACCCTTTTTTTTTTACACAAAATTTCTATCTACAACCATCTATCTAAAGTCTAGAGATCTAGCCCCTATACACAATCCTAGTGTCCAATTGACTTTCCGAGACTTCCATCTAAAATGAGCGGTGATCAAGCGCCTCTTCCAACTGGATCTCATCGGTAGTCGCTTGGGTGTCCAGAAGACACATACCGTATCTTGACACCCTACCTATAACTCTCATTTTCCTAAGTCAACCTCTGATACTTACAACTCTCTACGAAGACTCAACTTGTCTTACCTATACTTAAAATCACTACCTTAATGACTACCACAACAATAATAAACCACAATCATTAACACAACGAAATATCATCCTTTCAAACACATTCAAGTTACTCACTAGTTCAACCCGCCAACTATGATACGTCTTACTCAATTCCTAGACAAACTATGGTTCCTGTCACACTTCAACATACATTCTCCTTTATTCTTCCTTCTGCGATCTTAACAAACATACTACCCTTTGTACGTTTACACTCAATACACCTCACATCTCATAAGATTTACTAAAAGCATTTAAAACTCAACATGTAACTTGCACAATTCAGATATAACATATCAAACACTTAGCTCACAAATCTTACTAGCAGTCTAACACTTCTATTATGTACTAACAAATAACAGCTTTCACATATCGGCCTTGGCACTACACACAACCATCATAATCCTTCACGACCTCTCAGCTCATATAAAAGGCATCTTACCACATGGAATACAAGAACAAGACTGTTAACGACAACAACCACAATGGCAACAAATGTTGCCACAACCACCACACGCAGGCCAAACTCTCTTCTTCTTCTTCTTTTTTTGACACTGGTCAACCACATTCCACCAATCCACATAAACACAGATACAATGCCACATTGATGAACACACGTCACTCATGCAAGCATACACATGTTTTGTTAAAAAGTATGATGATTTTTTAACCCCTGAGACAATGTCTCCCCACGGTCTCTAGGTATTCAAACCTAGATGCTCTGATACCAATTTGTCACGCCCTCGATTTTCAACATAAATAAATAACCAACTTAAGGAAGATTCTCGCATAATATGAATAATACCCAAAATGAGGTTTCCCACCTGCTTAATTACAACAAGGTCCACAAGTTTAAGAAATTACAACTATGGCACCATGGCCCAAATTAAATTAAGTACATGTACAAAGTCTTAAGTATATTACAATGTTTTGTCAAAAGATCAACCGACGAAAATTAGTTACAGTACCATCTCTATCCAAAAGCAAACCAATACAAAGATGGATGAGTAACTAAATCATGTTAGCTTCCAAAAATCCTCGTTTCCGAAAATACCAAGTCATACCACCCAGTCACCCACTGCCCTGCGTTCGAACCTGAAAAGAAGGATTTTGTTGAGCTATCAAGCCCAATAGGAAATTCTCTACAAAATCTATATGTAGTGAGATGAAGAAAATGAATGCAGCAAACCGAATTTAACAGCAAATCCAAAGAATGTAAATTAACACCATTTACAAGATATCATAACATGCTCCTACACATATGCTCACACACACACACACACACACACACACACACACACACACACACACACACACACCCCTCCCAACAGTCCTCCACCCTTTACGAAATTGTGTTTCCACACCTAGCGACACAATAAACTCCACTCCTCGCCACATTGTGTTTCCCACACCTTGCGACACAATGTACTCCATCCCCCGCGATATTGTGTTTCCCACACCTTGCGACACAATGTACTCCACCCCTCGCGAAATTGTGTTTCCCACACCTTGCGACACAATATTCTCCACCCCTCGCGAAATTGTGTTTCCCACACCTTGCGACACAATATTCTCCACACCCGCTTCACATCGACAAACAAATACATCACATATAACTCATGAATCATGACACCCAAGTCCATAATACTACTTTCAAAGAATACGCAATCCTCGAGTCATAAAACATTCCATTCAACCATTTACGGCAAATAAACACTTAAAATCACGCATAATCATCGCACAACATGTAGAAGAAGAGAGAAATCCCTACCAAAGTGGGTTTTGAGCAAAACCCTAAGTCCACTAAGAGGAAAAAGCTCAAATCTTCCAAGAATAAGCTACTCCCAAGCTTAGGTGCAAGATCTAGAGAGAATGTTACCCAAAAACATGATAATAAGCAAAGATCAACAAGTGATTGAGAGGGGAGAGAGAAAAACGTGGGTGAGAGCCAAAAAGTTGGAAAAAGAACACCAAACTTACCTCTAGTTCACCAAATGTGAGATTCAAGTGATTTTGAGGTTGGAAACCCTTGGATCTTGAAGATTTGAGGTTGAAATCAAGAGTTTTAATTAAGATTGGAGTTGGGTAGGTGAGAGGGGGTGTTTCTAGAGTTATTTCGTGGGTTTGGGTGTGAAAAATGGTAAAAGAAGGTATTTATAGGCGTCTGAAATGCGTGCTGAAAATCGCAGAAAAACACATTATGTACCGGTACAGGAAAATCCCGTACCGGTTCAAGAGCCTTCAAAATGCCAAAAAATACAAGCTCTGGGCATTATGTACCGGTACAGGAAAAACCCGTACCGGTTCATGCTGGACAGAAAATGAATTTTTTTGTAACTTTTACCTGAATCAACCCTACTTGTTACCAACACCTCCAAACATCAAAACTCACCTTTTATCATTCCCCAAGTGTCCGATACACCACAATTAACATATATCCATACATCCCACAAACAAACACACAACTTTATTAATAATTTTGATTCCTTTCAAGTATTAAACGATTTTCGAAATTTTAATTATTTACGAGCCTCTACAATCTATCCTCCTTAAAGAAATTTCGTCCCGAAATTTACAATCCAAGTCAAACATACTCATGCATCAGATAATCATGCTCATACCGCCACACAAGTCATGAAACAATTAAGCTAACAATTATGAAATTGAAATTCGGAACTCACATCAATTCAATTTGAAATTAATTGCGGATACTTCTCCCTAACTTCGTCTTCCCTTTCCCACGTCGATTCTTCTTTCCCGAGATTACTCTAGAGAACTCGCACTAACGGAATGGTCTTACCCCTCAAAATTTGGTTACGCGAATTTAGGATACGTATCAACTCTTTTCCATAAGATGCATCGGCTTCCAACTCTAGTTTTACCACTCTAAAATGTGTGACGGAGTCAACTCATACTTCCGCAACATCGACACATGGAACACATCATGAACGCCCGATAACCTCGGTGGCAATGCTACTTGATACGCGACTTCACCAATCTTCTCGATAATGTCAAATAGTCCAATATAACGCGGTGAAAGCTTACCATTTTGCCCAAGACGAGAAAGTCCCCGACGAGGTGATACCTTAAGGAAAACGTGATCCCCACTTCAAACGATAAAGGTCGGCGACGACGATCGGCACAACTCTTTGCCTACTTTGTGCGGTTATCAATCGTTGACAAATCACTTTGACTTGCTCGGTGGTTCTCTTTTGCGCTTCAAGAAGCCGTCGACGAATCGCTTTCATACTTTCGGAGGTCGCTTTGATCAAATCCGGCCCAGTTAACGTAGCCTCGCCCAACTCGGTCCAACAAATAGGTGATCGACACGGCCTCCCATACAAAGCTTCATACGGCGCTATCTCGATACTAGATTGGTAGCTATTAGTGTACGCGAATTCGACTAACGGTAGATGATCTTCCCAACTACCCCCGAAAATCCATAACACAAGCCCGAAGCATATCTTCTAAAATTTGAATTGTCCTCGAATTTTGCTAACCCAACTCCAATCGAACCACCAACCATAATATCAAATCTCATATTGCAACCTCATAATCATCACATCATCCACTCTTTTCCGCGTAATTAAATTTTTTTTTAATTACTCCACAAAATTCTCACTATCGGTATGGTTCTACCACTCAACACTCAATCTTAAACCTCTATTATTTTATCAAATCGTCAAATCCCAACATATGTACAAGAATCCTAGTCCCCACATACCAATCATGACAGTCAGACCATAACCCGACAAATAATAACCTCACATTTTCAAAATTCCGAATTCTACATTTTTGTTCCATGCGCCTCATTCTACCAAGTACTCCTCGAACTTCCTAGAAGAAAAATAAAATAAAAATTGAACTGCTCATAGAAACTCAAATTCTAAACTCTAAGTTCTATCTTTCCTAGCCAACATCAAACAATGTATCACTTCACCCACCAATCCAAGAACCTCAAATAATCTCCACTAAAACAAAACTAACAAGCCTAGAATCCTTAAAGCACATAATGCCTCATCACCCTTGGATCAACTATAAACATTCACTCACCATAGTCAAACCTTTCACGCTTCAAGCTAATGATATTTCTCTCGACTTCAAGTATAACACAAATGTAAACACCTCTCACAACTAATTCATTCAAGTGATACTGTTGTCAATAAATATCAACACCACTCTTTTAACAATTCCCAAGTGATCCATTGCCTCGTAGCACTCACTCGTCTCTCATAAGAACACAGTCTCCGTTGGCATATCGAAACATTCATACCACAAAACTGCTAGCCACTACCTCCAATTCACATCCCTACTACCTACATAACTCCTATATCCACCTTACGTAAACCTCAAATGTCTTTCATCCATTTAACATTCACACAATCAAAGGTCCAAACTACTCCACTTTTCCTAGCCCACTTAGAATCATTGCTAGTTTCTATTTCTGAAAACTCAAACTCGCTTCTATGGAAATACATCCCTTCTATATAACTAAATACATCGCAATACGAAAACTGTTCAGATAAACTCCCAAACTCACCATTCTCCTTATCATAAGCCATTAACCACTCACAACAAAGGGTTGACATACTGCTGATACCCTTCATCTCTAACCTTCTAATCATATCTTATAAAAAGATAGCAAAAACACAAGCCAGATTCTAACTAGGAATCATCTCCTCGTACTCACGTAACCATCAGTGTCTACTCTACACCGTACATTAAGGCAAATCGCACTCATTGGGATCATACATCAAGTCAATCACGCATGTTAAAGCTAAACAATGACAAGTTTCATACACGAAATACAACAGTTAAATCATTTACAATTAGACTCATCCACGTATCAACAAACTCACTTGGTATCCAGTTTATCATGTCTCTTGGCTCTAACAAGCCCAACAATAATCCCATTCATCCCGTCGATGGGCCCCGATTGTTCGCGCGTTGTTCGCGTACTCAAGTGTATCACTCGTACCAATGTCGTGCAAGAACTCGTATTTTCAGCCGTAGTTCCATCAACTTGAACAATCCCAATATACATTGAATAAATAAATAGATGAAGAAATCATTTTCGCCATGAAGTCAAACCAAGCCACCTGACTTCTTTTTGTATATATACTAGGTGCATCACGACGTGCAAAGCACGTGTGTCATGCCCATTGTAGAAATCGATTTTGATTGTTTCTAAAATTATAAATGTGGATGAGCATAGCAAAAATTGTATACATAAGTTTGATCAAGGGTTTGATCATAAGTATATGTCTGCAAAAGTTTTGCTACACATAAGTAGTTGCGATTTATGACTATGACTAACTGCACAACTTTGGCTACAGGTTTATCTATACAATTGCAAAAGGGTTAGCATCAAAGTAGAGTTAGTGCAAGTTAGACAAAGCAACAAGTCTTTGGATTGCAAGTTCTACATGCCAAAAGGTTGGGACGGTTTGAAGCTGATGGAAGAAGCTTTCTACACACAAAGCAAAAGCTCGTTTCATGTAACAACATGCTGACTGAAATGGATCCTTGCAATACAAACCATGAATTCCTTCATTTCCTTAGCTTCCTATTTCGAAACTTTATTTTATAGTTTAAAGCAAAAATCAATCAAAAAGATATATACCTTATTTCCAAGATAACCCATCAATCCTCTGCCAACACAAAATACTTTCATGTTTCTGACATGTTCAGATCACTCTTAACCCACATCGTGAGGAAAACCCCAACCATATAGCAGGAAGAAATGGATTTTTTAATTAAGAGACAAACCTATAGTGAGGATACACATTTATCACTTGTGGATGATTGAGATTAACACTCCTGCAACGGAGGTGATCCGTGTTCCTGGTTAAATTTTGTGACGATACAAGTGAGGGAAAGGGATCAGGAATAGTTAGTTCTTAGGGTGGAAATCCCATTTTCCCTCAAACTACATAATTGTCAAAATTTGGAAGTTTTGCAAAGAGGCAAGCACACAGATTTTTATGATTTTTGAGGGTACCGAACCTATTCTGCTTTTTTTGATTGTCCATGGCCCCATCTCTGAGAAGCTATTTCTCCATTCCACATCACCACCTAGATGACATATCCACCATTTCATGCATCAGTTCACATCTCAAAACAAATTAGTAACAAAAAATTCAACAAGCCCATTAAATTCTAAGAAGCAAGAAAATAGTAGGGCCTGAGGAACTATGATCCAAGAATTGTTACAGGAACTATGATCCAAGAATCAAAACATTCAAAACTAAATGAAAAATATAGAAGCACAAAGATCAAAGAGCATGTAATATTATTTTTTTCCTCTTTCATTTTGCATTTTTCTCAGGAACCAAACAGGGAAAAGAATCATACTTAGCAATACCATACTGGAGGACCAACCCAAGAAATTTAGACTTAAGAATCCCAACTGGGTTTAAGGAGCAGTCCTTCAACAGGAAATAGGTCCCACCCTGGTTTGAAGGACCAACCCAAGAAATAGGTCTCATTTTGTCAACACATATGAACGTAAGCGATGCACGCGCACACATATACACACATAAATGGCTGTGGAAATTTTTTTTTTTATGAAGAGAGGCCAACCAACCTTGGAAAAATCATTTCTCTCTCTGCTTGTAAGCCTCATTCTTTTGAGTTCAATTTATAATAAGTGCTTAAAACAGCACATGCAACAGAAAATCAAACCCACATAAGTGCTTAAAATAGCACATGCAACCCAAAATCAAACACCACACACGGCTGTAAAAAGTGAAAACAAAAGGAAAACATGCAAGAAGAAGCAGGAACAGAACTGATACCCAAAAGCATCTATGGAAGCACAAACTAAGAACACAAATCCACCCTAAAGACAGCATATCCCTCTCCTCCTCTTTTTATTTTTTTTTGTCCAAATCAACACAAAGCCAGTAGAAGAAGCTGAAACCCAGAAAGTAAATCTCAACAAAATAAGAAATGGAAAAAAACAACACCCAAAAAGATATAAAGAGCAAACCCCCTTTTTCTTTTGATCTAACTCAACACAAAGGCCGTGCAATAAATTTCTTCGCATGAACAACGGTAAAAAATGGACACACACAAATGCGTGAAATAACACACCGGTGAAACGATTACCACACATAGAGAGATACCTGGGTGCTCCGAAACCCCGACCGAATCGAGCTCGCACAAGAAATCGAAGAAATCACTCCAGATGGAAGATAGAGATAAAGAAGTTGAAAGAGAAAAACCCCGTCCCATCTGGGCCTTGGTTCCAACACATCGGATTTCACTTTCGGTGACGGAAAACCTTTGATTTGGCGGTTTGCCTTTGGAAAGAGCTCAAGAGAGGGGAGGGGAGGGGAGGGGAGGGGAGGGGGGGAGAGAGTGAGCAGCTCAGGCGGTTCTGTCAATGTTGACGTGCGTACAGTTTTGGTAGAGAAGAAACGCCTGGTTACGTGGTTATTTGCTTTTGAAGTTCACCCCATCGCGCCATGTGCCCCACAATACCAAACACGTAAAATGACAATTGAGGACCACTAACCAAGAACAACGGCCAAACAATTTAGGGGCAAAATTGTCCAAATTGGGCCAAAATTTGCAAGCGATAAATTGGCAAAACTGGTTCTTCTTTAGTAGGAGGAGGATATATATATATATATATATATATATATATATATATATATAATGTATCAACCCAATGAATAGTGAAGGCTTTAGAAAAGAAATGGGTTTCAACGGCAGAAGGTCTTGAAAGTTGAGAACTAGTCTACCGGTAGGGAATGATGGCCTACCAGTACAAACTGGGCACAGTGAGAACAAAACTTTGGCTTGCAAGTTTTCTACCGATAGGTGAAGAAATGGTACCAGTAGAGTCCGAAGAAAAATAATAATCCTACCGGTAGGGAACAAGTTCTACCGGTACAAACTCAAAACAGAGGTACACATAATTACCACGACGTGGTTCTACCGGTAGAGAAAGATGTCCTACCGGTAGGAATCCAGAATTTTGCCGATATTTCACCAGATGACAAATTTTGATCCAAACCAAATAACAACTAATATAAGCTCCAACAAGGCATAGAAACACTCAAATAACATGTAAAGAGAGGTAGAATGACCTACCTCGAGTATCCAAACCGAAAACAAAGAGATTGTGCAAGCCTTAGCTTCCGGAGTCCAAATCGAACAAAATACACCGAACCAAGCTTTATCCAACGAGATACGAGTCCCAAAATGCAGTAAAAAATGGTTTGGGAGTTGATTATTGTGGATTTTGGGTTTGGAGGTGAATTTTTTTTGTTGAGAAAGAGAGAGATCGAGAGAGCCGAGAGAGGGAACTGAGATGACAAAGAAAAAAAGAAAAGAGTTTCCCTGGTATACATACACGCCACATACATGCACAAATTACACAAACACCGAAGACTTTCCAAACCTTGCACAAATAACCCCCACATTCGTAATTAAGCCATTTTCGCCCTTTTCTTTTCTTTTCTTTTCTTTTCTTTTCTTTTACTACAAATATTAAAATTAAATAGGAAATTTATGAGTCTCTACATTTAAGGGATATTGCAAGGGAAAGACATATATAAGTAGGCTTAAATCCCTAACAGAGGTTCAATCTTTGTATTCTCCAACTGAGATATAAAGACTTGAGCAAAGCTCCATTGGTAGATAGAAAAATCAAAGGCCATTTTATTAGATTCTTTGGTCTTCGAAGTTTCAGCTCAACGTGAAAACATCACGATAGTTGATATAGCTATAGCTAGGAGCCATAGCCCAATAGGGAAGCATCACGATAGTTGATATAGCTATATTTCAAAGTCATGACCAAACATGAGACTTCTATGAAATGAGAAAACATCACACTTTCATGGGCATCATCTGTCTTCAAAAACTCTTGTTGAATCATCATGTTGTTCAAACTCTTTTGTTTTGTTTCCCAAACACAACTTGGTGATTTGGAAATTTTTCATCTACAGATGAGAAAGGCAAAAAGGAAGCAAAGAAGAAGATGAGAGGAACAAGAAGAATTTGGTTGGTATTTATAGACCAAAAATTGAAAGAGGTTAACTTTACCTCATTTAATTTAGTAATAAAGAGGAATACATACATCTGGAAAGCGAAAAGACTAGTAGTAGTTGAGCTTTTAAGATGCCTATGTAAGCAATAGTAATTGTAATTAAATTGGTTGAATCAACTACCAAATGAAAAAGAACTATTCGTTCATATTTGAACTACACCAAATATACACCAGACCATACAAATTGGTAACAAGTAGCAAACAAGTTGAATTTGTTACACATTAGGAGAGTTCAAAAGTTGAGCCATAACAGTTTTACATTCAATTAGAATGTTATCATACTTACTACATGCAACTGTAAACACTTGCTTTTGACCAGAGGATCAAGCAAACAGAGGAGATGCCAACTTAACGGCTTCACAAAAAATTTTGGCCTGTTGCTCAAAAGTTGTTACTTCAGCAGTTGATTCCAAAATTTGTTGTCGAACAACAACTAGAGATTTTAGTAGGGCTTCCTCATGAGCTCGAAGTGTTTGTAATTTCGAGGTGCTCTCTTGATAAAAGGTTTGAATAGAAAGAGCTGCAGAATGAAATTTATCCATGTCTCTTAACACTATTTGCAAAGCTCCTTGTTCTTGAAATAAATCTTGAATGTAAGGGAAATCACTTCGAATTTTTGAAATTATATGTTGAAGTTGTTGAGAAAGCTCTGAATTATTTGGCTTCAAATAAGCCAAAGCCTGACAGCATAGTTCAAATTGATCCCATAATTGATGTTCGATTGTAGATGAGAAGTTCAGTCTAAGAAATCCTTGATAAATCTCGGCCAGCTCTTGAATTTCTTCTTGAGAAAAGGAAGGCTTAAGATTCGACGAAGGAGGGTTTAATAGAACTGCCAACTCATCCATAGGAGTCAATACTACTGGTGACTGAACTAGCAAACAAATTTTACTACAAAAGGCTGCGACCTTCGAATTGAAGACTTTTATGTCTGAAAGAGGGGCAGTAGAAGGAGATGCCATGAGCGAGGAGCTAGAACCATTAAGGTTTAAATCCAAGGTGGCATCCTGTTTCATACAAGCCCAATAAATCAAATATTTTCTAAAGAGGATTGCTAGAAATAAAAGTAGGAAAGAAAATACCTCCACTGGAGTAATTTCTTCTTGAACAATATGTGTAGTAGCCTCAGAAGAATGAGTCTCTAATCGATTTGATTCCTCCAAAGGAAGTTGTACATTAGCTTCAAGAGTTGAAGTGCTAACTACTAGAGGATAAATCTTGGCAGAGGCATGCACACTTTTATTAAGATCCTAGTAAACAAGAGACAATATTTAGCAAATTGAAGCATAAAACTCTGAGAGATAGTTTTGTAATATTTTCACCTGAGAATGAGAAGTTTCTAAAGGTTCTGGAAGAAAAATCTCAGGCACGACAGGACGAGAATCAACAAGATGCTCTATATTTGAATCATCAAGATTCAAAGGCTTAGTGGAATCCCCAGGATTCCTAACTTGACTCAAATCGACCATCGTGTCAAAATTTTCTTCAAAAATAGGTTCAATAATAGGGGCTTCATGGGATGGATTCTGAAACAAGGAGAGACATGTAGTAAGAGACATGAGGAGATACAACCTAAATTAAGGTTGAAAGAGAAATTTCATACCTGATGAGAACAAGAAGTATTAGAAGGCTGAGTTGATGAAGACCCGTGACTAGGTCTCTTCCTGACAAAGTTATTAATTGTAGCATCACATCAAGCTCTACTTCTTTTTCTCTTTTTCTTCCTCTTCTACTTTCTCCTGCTCCCTGGCTGCTTGTCTACTTCTAGTCATTCTACCCACCCCGGAATTACCAGGAGTCTCATCATCCGAATCAGGGATAAAAGCTTTCTTTCTTTTTAGGGATGAAAGAGTTTTCCTTTGTTCTGTAGACGCTATAAGAAACCTCAAATGAGAACTTATTTCACTTAAATCAGCAATGCAAAGCAAGAAAGAAAGGAAAAAAGCCTAGCTTCAAGGAGATATGATTCAAAAATCAAAAGCTAGAAATTATACCTTCTGAAATTGACACCAAAGCTCTGGTGTGTCTTTTTCTTTTTAAGGTGGTGATAGGAAGAACTGTCTAAAGTGGAAAAGCAGCCACTGGTGCTGGTTGTTCAACTTCCTTCTGCCCATCACTTTGATCAAATTCTCCAAAACCATCATCAGAAATGGTTTGAGAACCTTCAGGAGCTATGCTTTTGGAGGCAGAGAGAGGAGCACTTATATACTTCAAAAATTTCTTGGCAAAAGAAGTACCACCATAAACAACCATTGAATTGTGCCACCAATGAGTGAACTTAACAGTGGTTGAAGGATTAACAGTAAAATCTTGGGGCACAAATTTTCACTTGGCATTCCCAACTATGAGATTGAAGTTCTTGGTATTCTCCTGACCAAGTTTAAGATGCTTGTGGATAGGGATGTTTGAGGTACCAACATAAGGAAGAGGAATTGCTTGAACGAAGCCAAATTGTCTGGCAAATTGAGCAGGGTAATATACTTCTAGATGGTATTTGTTCAAAGTTTTGTAGTGAACTCCAATGTGGATTTCCCTACTTACCTGTAAAGACCCGTAATTTTTTTTAGGTTAAATTTTTTTTTTTTCTCTTTTGTTAATGTACGGCCCGTTGAGATAGACGGTACGGATATTTGGTGTGACGTTTTCGTGGGAGGATATAAGGGTAATTGTGTGAGGGGTGCACGTGTGAGTGTGTCGTGCGAGAAGCGGGGGATTGCTCCCCACTTCTATATTTTCTCCAGGAGACAACTTTCTCCCATTTTTCTCTTTTTCTCTCTCTCGGCCAAATTCTCTCCTCTCCTCCGACGAAAACACTCCCTCAACTTCTCTCCTCGATTTCATCTTCTTAGAACAAGATTCCGGACAAAACCCAAGAATTAAAGTCGTCATACGGGGCGCGGGCTTCCTATCCATCCAAGAAAAATCATGATCGGACAACGTGGGAGCTCGGTTGACTTGGTCAAAGGGTCGGGTTTTGTTCAAAACCCGTGAGGTAGGGATTTCTTACGCTTGTTATGCGTTTATACGGTGTTTATGTTCCTAGATCGTGCTTCGTTTAGTTGTTTGAGGTTGTTATTTCCATTTCTGAAATTCTGCAGAAAACGGGTCACTGTTTATGGGAGTTTTCATTGTCTTAAACTCGGAATTGAATTTTGGTTCCTTCATAGGAAATAGAGTAGACTTAGAGCCCGTTCTAATGCCGCTTGAATCACCCGAAACCGTTGAGAATTGAATTAATGGTTGATTTTAGAAATCTGGTCTGAAATCTGTCTCGTTTTCTGGGTTCCAGCCCACTTCGAATGGCCATAACTTCCTCGTCCGATGTCCGTTTTATGCAAACTTTAAATCGGTTCGAAGGTCTTGAAGTTAGCTTGCATTTGCCACTAGAATCGTCTTTAAACTCTTAGTACACCGAAAGTTATGATCATTTGAGTGGAGGTTGTTCAATCTGTCACGCAGATTCGTATTGCTTTGATAAATGCCTGTTTAACCATACTTGGAGTGCGGATTTGACTAGGGTTCCTTCATACCTTTTAAGCTTCGTTCACTCGCGCAACTTTTGGGGCTGGAATCATTCAAAAGTATTATGAATTCGATTTTTAGTGATTTTTAGAAGATTACCCTATAATCTGGAAATCTGGGCAGCGTACAGAGCTGCGTTTTTCATCGTTTGCTATGGTTAAACGATGCTATTGGTTATCGGCCCTTATAGGTTTTAAGGATGGGTAAGTTGGTGATGTTTTGATGATAGAATCATTGAAAAATCTTGAGTATGCTATTTTTAATAAACTTTTGAACACGGACTGCTATGCTGAAAATCAGAATATTTGACAATCATTCCTAAGTTTGAAAGATCGCATCGTACGACTCGTCGAACGTATCTGTGCCATTGATTTTTCGTTAGTATAGTTGGAGTGTTGTCGTAAAGGTTATGGTAGCATAAAAGAGTTTGTGAATATCGTAGACCATAAGAAATATGGTGATGTGCGTAATTGATAGAGAAGTACTTATTTGATTAAATGACTTTTGGATTTGATTGAATGATTTGATGTTTGTGGAACATGGAATGAACATGGATGACAAATGGTCACAAAGAGATGGTTTGGTGCTTGTAAATTGGAAACGCGAATTGAAATGTGAATAACAATCGGACGCAACGAGAATATTACAGGGCTCTTCAATGAGTAAATGCCTGGGAGCTATATGCTCAAATCATATGATCACAGGGCTCTTGAATGAGTAAATGCCTGGGAGCTATATGCTCAAATTGTATATTACAGGGCTCTTGAATGAGTAAATGCCTGGGAGCTATATGCTCAAATTGTATAATTACAGGGCTCTTGAATGAGTAAATGCCTGGGAGCTATATGCTCAAATCGTATAATCTTGAGTGAGTAAATGCTTGGCAGGAGCTAAATGCTCATATCATTTGTTTTCAGGGCTCCTTATCGAGTAAGTGCCTGGCAAGAGATTAGGCTCAGACACGTGACACGAAATTGGTTTATGATAATGAGAAGTGGGATTTGGTGATGAAACGAGAAATGGAAAGATTGCGATAAATTGAATGAAATGTGATAGTATGGTATCAAAGCCGTTTCTGACTTATTAGGTATAGTGATGTGGAGGCGTTACTAGTTCTCGTGTGGGTTATATTCAGTCGGGTAGTGCATATCGAATTGCTTAAGATCCTTTGGCCATAGTGAGATGCCTGTCGATAGTCATAAATTCTGGGAGCATACCTATCTATACTCATTCACTCTAGTAGCATACTCATTGTATTTTTCTCATAACCGGTGTATAGATTTCTCTACTGGGCACGTGTTGGCTCAACCTACCATTTCAGGTTCATTGCAGGTCATGGTCATGGAGTACTAGGAGTGCATGCTGACGTTATCAAGTAAAGCTATTTTGGGAAGTACTTTATATTTCTTGTAGAACTAATCGTTTGTCATGAAACTCCTATTTTGTAAAGTTGTAATTGTAGGCCAGTTTGTGTATATTTGGGAACTGTATTGTATTTTGGGGGTAATGTACGTATGATTGTGAGGACTCTGTATTTTAAACGGTATTGTTGATTTATGTTAAAAATTCGAGGGCGTGACAACTTGGTATCAGAGCGTTAGGATTGAATACCTAAAGACCGTGGGGAGACTTGCAGTCTCATGGGTTCAAAACACTACATAACTTTTCAAAAAAAAATAAATAAATAAACATGTGAGTGCTTGCATGACTGATGTGTAGTGATTGCAGTTGCATTTGTAACTATAGTTGTTATCGGTTGCAATCTTGGTCTTTAACCAACTACGGTAAAGTACCTTTTGATGAGATGAGATTTGGAAAGAAACCGTGGCGATTGAAATGGTCGTGGGTTGTGACGATATTGATGTGTGAAAAAGGAAATTTGTTAGCATATGATATGAGTGTTAGAATATTAATATGACCTACGAGTTAAGTGTTAGATGTGGTTTCTATGTGAACTGTATGGAATATGTTTTTAGTTTTAAGCGTGTTAAGTTCTAAATACTTTCTAAGTATTTTTTTTTGTGAGAGAGGTGTATCATAGCTAGAGGATTGAGCTAGTGAGCATTTTGAATGTGTTCGAAGGGATAATGTCTTGCTACGGTAATGATTGTGTTTGTTATTGTTATGGTAGTTATAGGGGTAGTGATTTTGAGAATAGGCAAGACAGGTGGAACCCTTGTAAGTATCTGAGGTTGACTTAGGAAGATGAGAGCTATAGGTGGTGCGTCTAGAAACAATATATGTCTTCTAGACACCCAGGCGACTACCGATGAGATCCAGTTGGAAGATGCGCTTGATCACCGCTCCTTCTAGATGGAAGTCTCGGAGAGTCAATTGGACACTAGGATTGTGTATAAGGGTTAGATCTCTAGGCTTGAGATAGATGGCTCTACGTAGGAGTTTCGTAGAAAAGGGAAGGGTTATGGTGTCGTAGTCTTCATTGTTGAGGTGAATGCCGTGGAGGTGTCATTATGAAAGGATGGTAGAAATAGTGATAGAATTGTTTGGTAAAAAAAAAAAAAAGGGAGACAAGACTTGAAGTGTACTATATCGATGTGACTGGAGGCAAGTGATTGATGTCAGTGTGTGGTGAGAGACTTGTTTGAAGTGAGTGCAATATGAATGAGAATTGTTGTGAGTTGAAAGATTAGAGTGTAGAGCTTGTGTGTGATGTGTAATTGGTGACGTAAACTAGACTGATGACAGTATAGAATGCATTGAGGTATGCCGTTGAGGTGATAGATCTGAGAGAGACTAAGGTTTAAATAGTGATAGTGATAGCAGTGATGGTGATAGGAGTCTTAGAATATAATGAGAAGTATAGAAGGATTGTTTACAACCCCGAAGTCTTGTGAGTATTCAGGGATAAGTTTGTCAATCGGTCTGTGTCGATATTTGAGTTCTAGCATGAAGATATTCGAGAGTATCAGATGTTCGTTGGTGCAACTATTGCACACTTTGTGTAGGTGCTCTAGCGATAAGATGTTAATAGATTGCAATATTGTTAAAATAGAGGAATGATTAGTATTAATGATACCTGTATTTATGATGTGATGTTTAAGATTGTGAATGTGAAAAGTACATGATTTGATTCGATCGAATGAATGAGAAAGCTCGAGATTGTTTGAGTAAATAGGCACTGTATGAAGTTTTGTGAGAGTAAAAGGAACAAGATGACAGTTGGGCTTCCTGAAGCCATGAATTGTAAAGTAGTGGATACTTGGTGAGTCCGGACACTCGGGGAGTTCGTTGGATACCTTTTGAATTCGTTGGATATTGAGTGAGTGAATGCGTGAATATGTGGCTGGTGTTATGTAAGCTATTAAATTGTACCGTGGGTTTGATAAAATATTTCAAATGTGCTGTTATTTAACTTTAACCTACATGTTCGATTTATTATGTAATCTCAATGCGTGAAATTTGCTTTTAGTATACGATGTAGGATAAACAGTGATGCTTATGTGGGTAGTTGCTACGAGCGTATGCCTTTCTTGAGTAGCAGCAACGATGTTTGGAGAATTGGGTTTAAGGAAAATAGTGGATTGATAGTTTACCAGAACGGTTTTAATGTGTGCTGTGGGGAGTTATGTAGAAGGGACACGTTACAATAGAAGTGAATTTGGATTCCCGAAAATAGAAACCGGTAGTGATTCAAGGTGGGCTAAGGAATGTGAAGTAGTGTTGGATTCTTAGTTGTGTTTGAATGTTAAATGGACGAAAAAGCGTTTGAGATTTGTACAGAGTTGATAAAAGAGTTATGTGGATACAAAGAGGTGTGAGTTAGAGATTGTGATTAGCGGTTTTGATTTATGAGTATTGAGTATCTATGTATGAAATTATTGGTGTTCGGTTAATAGAAGTGTCCTATTGATATGTCTGAAGATCGAGTTGAACTAAAAAAAATTTCTTTTCCTTTTTCGAATGGGAGTGATATTGTATGAAAGTTGATTCTTAGTTTAGTTCATTTTGGAAAATGATAACGATACAAGTGTGGAGTCGGCTATGACAGGATGATGTGAACCTTATTTTAAATTCATTACCATGTTGTCTAAATTGTCGTTACCCTTAAAGACTAGGTGAGGTGCATAAGATTGATTGGTGATGATATCTTTCAAAAAAAAAATTGTAAATGAACTTTTCCTGTTAAATTCTATAAAATTTCGCCATAAGGTGGACGTGTTTCGATGATTTTTCTACTACGGGAACTTAAATTTTCAATGGACTAAGTTTTTTTCATCAAAACTGCTTGGAGGTGTGTGATATTACACTTTCAATATGAGAATGGTGAGTGGGAAACTCATTATTGTTGTTTAATTCTGATCTCATTGTGTCGGACACGTAGACTTTGAGCTAACGTATGCCTTTAAAGGGAACTTGTCTTGAGTTAGCGTTAAGGGTCATTAGAGCTTTGCTTATGTAAGTTTTAAGAGCGAGAGTAAGTTGAATAATAAGAAAGGAAGTGAAATAGAAACGTTTGGGAGTTGACCACTTTGTCAACGTACGTGAAAAAGTCTTACAAACCTCGAGGGAGAGAAGGAAAAATCTTAAACATGTTAATTGTATATGGCTTGGCAAGTTGTTGAGTTACGATGTCGTGAAGTTCTCCTTGTGTTTGGATGCTATCCTTAGAAACGAAGCTGACTAATCGAAAAGAGTGAAAATGGATACGGTTTGGGAGACCAAAATTGATTGCTAACACGAGTAAGATTCATACGAATACGGCAACTCTTTCAACGATGTGTGTGAACCTTAGGATCTGACGATCGTTTTGGTAAGAGGTGATACAAATTGATTGTGGCATTGTAGAGTTCATTGTGTCTTGGACGCGGGAGTAGGTGGGTACGAAACATCGTGAGTGGACACGGTCATGTGGATTAGAGTTTCTTTGATGATGTGTTTTCGTAGGTTTGATTTAAATTTCGAGGACGAAATTTCTTTAAGGAGGATATATAGGTTGTAAAGACCCGTAATTTTTTTTAGGTTAAATTTTTTTTTTTCTCTTTTGTTAATGTACGGCCCGTTGAGATAGACGGTACGGATATTTGGTGTGACGTTTTCGTGGGAGGATATAAGGGTAATTGTGTGAGGGGTGCACGTGTGAGTGTGTGGTGCGAGAAGCGGGGGATTGCTCCCCACTTCTATATTTTCTCCAGGAGACAACTTTCTCCCATTTTTCTCTTTTTCTCTCTCTCGGCCAAATTCTCTCCTCTCCTCCGACGAAAACACTCCCTCAACTTCTCTCCTCGATTTCATCTTCTTAGAACAAGATTCCGGACAAAACCCAAGAATTAAAGTCGTCATACGGGGCGCGGGCTTCCTATCCATCCAAGAAAAATCATGATCGGACAACGTGGGAGCTCGGTTGACTTGGTCAAAGGGTCGGGTTTTGTTCAAAACCCGTGAGGTAGGGATTTCTTACGCTTGTTATGCGTTTATACGGTGTTTATGTTCCTAGATCGTGCTTCGTTTAGTTGTTTGAGGTTGTTATTTCCATTTCTGAAATTCTGCAGAAAACGGGTCACTGTTTATGGGAGTTTTCATTGTCTTAAACTCGGAATTGAATTTTGGTTCCTTCATAGGAAATAGAGTAGACTTAGAGCCCGTTCTAATGCCGCTTGAATCACCCGAAACCGTTGAGAATTGAATTAATGGTTGATTTTAGAAATCTGGTCTGAAATCTGTCTCGTTTTCTGGGTTCCAGCCCACTTCGAATGGCCATAACTTCCTCGTCCGATGTCCGTTTTATGCAAACTTTAAATCGGTTCGAAGGTCTTGAAGTTAGCTTGCATTTGCCACTAGAATCGTCTTTAAACTCTTAGTACACCGAAAGTTATGATCATTTGAGTGGAGGTTGTTCAATCTGTCACGCAGATTCGTATTGCTTTGATAAATGCCTGTTTAACCATACTTGGAGTGCGGATTTGACTAGGGTTCCTTCATACCTTTTAAGCTTCGTTCACTCGCGCAACTTTTGGGGCTGGAATCATTCAAAAGTATTATGAATTCGATTTTTAGTGATTTTTAGAAGATTACCCTATAATCTGGAAATCTGGGCAGCGTACAGAGCTGCGTTTTTCATCGTTTGCTATGGTTAAACGATGCTATTGGTTATCGGCCCTTATAGGTTTTAAGGATGGGTAAGTTGGTGATGTTTTGATGATAGAATCATTGAAAAATCTTGAGTATGCTATTTTTAATAAACTTTTGAACACGGACTGCTATGCTGAAAATCAGAATATTTGACAATCATTCCTAAGTTTGAAAGATCGCATCGTACGACTCGTCGAACGTATCTGTGCCATTGATTTTTCGTTAGTATAGTTGGAGTGTTGTCGTAAAGGTTATGGTAGCATAAAAGAGTTTGTGAATATCGTAGACCATAAGAAATATGGTGATGTGCGTAATTGATAGAGAAGTACTTATTTGATTAAATGACTTTTGGATTTGATTGAATGATTTGATGTTTGTGGAACGTGGAATGAACATGGATGACAAATGGTCACAAAGAGATGGTTTGGTGCTTGTAAATTGGAAACGCGAATTGAAATGTGAATAACAATCGGACGCAACGAGAATATTACAGGGCTCTTCAATGAGTAAATGCCTGGGAGCTATATGCTCAAATCATATGATCACAGGGCTCTTGAATGAGTAAATGCCTGGGAGCTATATGCTCAAATTGTATATTACAGGGCTCTTGAATGAGTAAATGCCTGGGAGCTATATGCTCAAATTGTATAATTACAGGGCTCTTGAATGAGTAAATGCCTGGGAGCTATATGCTCAAATCGTATAATCTTGAGTGAGTAAATGCTTGGCAGGAGCTAAATGCTCATATCATTTGTTTTCAGGGCTCCTTATCGAGTAAGTGCCTGGCAAGAGATTAGGCTCAGACACGTGACACGAAATTGGTTTATGATAATGAGAAGTGGGATTTGGTGATGAAACGAGAAATGGAAAGATTGCGATAAATTGAATGAAATGTGATAGTATGGTATCAAAGCCGTTTCTGACTTATTAGGTATAGTGATGTGGAGGCGTTACTAGTTCTCGTGTGGGTTATATTCAGTCGGGTAGTGCATATCGAATTGCTTAAGATCCTTTGGCCATAGTGAGATGCCTGTCGATAGTCATAAATTCTGGGAGCATACCTATCTATACTCATTCACTCTAGTAGCATACTCATTGTATTTTTCTCATAACCGGTGTATAGATTTCTCTACTGGGCACGTGTTGGCTCAACCTACCATTTCAGGTTCATTGCAGGTCATGGTCATGGAGTACTAGGAGTGCATGCTGACGTTATCAAGTAAAGCTATTTTGGGAAGCACTTTATATTTCTTGTAGAACTAATCGTTTGTCATGAAACTCCTATTTTGTAAAGTTGTAATTGTAGGCCAGTTTGTGTATATTTGGGAACTGTATTGTATTTTGGGGGTAATGTACGTATGATTGTGAGGACTCTGTATTTTAAACGGTATTGTTGATTTATGTTAAAAATTCGAGGGCGTGACATTACCAAAAAGCTTCCCCACGCATCTGAAACTGAAAGATCACCTTTGTTAGTCATAATCTTCCTCAACCATTCAGAACCAATGCCGATATCATAAAAGGGATAAAATTTGCTGGCATCCCTTTCTTCTGACAAGGTAGAGAAAAAACAAAGGTACTCTACCAAAGAAAGTGGTTCGGAAGGAGTGGCAAATCTGTCGTCATGAATGTGGACCTTTTGAAGGAGAGAGGTGCTAAACTCTTGAAAATAGGTCATAAGCCACAGTTGAAAAAACCAAATTGGTCCTCCAAAGGATTGATGCATTAAACTTTTTTCTTGACATTCTTGACATCACCTTTTTACCCCCTGACAAAGAATATATTTACATAGGGTATAATGGAGATATGAAAAGAATTCCCTTTCAAAAACATCACCAGTTGTTCTCATTTTGGTAGTGAGAAACTTGGTTTAAGTAGTAGTAATATCAAACAAAAGGCCATAAGGAAGAAACCCTAAAAGATGAGAAACATCGAAGACATTGGGGGCCATCATCCCACAATTGAAACAAAAGCAATTAAACGAGGGATCCCAAAAAGCCAATGTTGCATGAATAAGGCTAGGGTTTTGAGGAATACCATCTCGAAGTAGGCAAAGAAGGGACTTTGAGACCAACCTTCACCAAATGATCATTCTTTTTTGTGAACATGCGCTTCGTCCATGGGCACCAGTTGGGGTCAAATACAGGCCAGCAAACAAAATTCTTTCTTGACCAGTGAACCCAGTCCAAATCATCATTATCACAAAGAATCTAACATTCTTCAAAGATCAGATAATGAACTGTAAACGCCAAAGGAAGTTCATCGAATGCAAGCCCCAAAATTGGGGTTTCCTATGAATGAGGATTTGGAACGAAGATGGCATCAGAAAGATTGCTTTAGGGAACCTGAGCCTTTAAGAATTCATCAGCAATCAAACACCGAAAAGCATAAGAAGGTTGACCTTGACTCTAGATAACATGAATTTCAGACGCCATTGAAGTTGTAGGAAGAACGAAGAAGATGAATTTGTGCGAGAGCTTCAATAGAAATCAGAAGGAATGAGAGAAGAATTTGAAGTTCCCCAAGTTAAATACGTTCAGGTTTTTAGTTTGAATTTCTCAACTGACATGCTTAAAAGGATATTGAATCCTAATTTTAAAATTTGGGTTGGGCCCAGGTGGGTTACAAAAGTAAATTGGACCCAAATTGAAAAACAACTACAATTTATCGATGTGGGTTTTAAGTTGATAAAAGGAGATTGAATAAAAACCTTTTCTTGGTATTTATTCTTTCTAAATGAAAATTAGATGTTCCGAAACCCTCAGTATCAGATGAGATAATAGAGTAATTATGCAAAAGGAAACTTCCATTAACTGACTCACAATATTTACAAGGAATGGAAATTGCATATTTACAAAAGAGAAAAGTAAAATAACAATTCCTAATAACAAAAAGTAAACAAAAGATTGTTTAGGCCTTCGAAGGGCCTAGGTGCTGGGAAGCAGCTTTTTTATTCTCAAAGTGGTGAGGAAAGGACCAAGTAACAAGGCTATGATACTTAGTCCATGCAAATTGGAGAAATTACATCTCCATTTTTCTTGTGCTCTCCTCATCATCCCACTTTAACTTCTTTTCCAAAAGAGGCCTAAAGCTAAGCACCAGAGCTTTAGCCTTCCTTTGGAGCTGAGCCTCCTTCTTTGGAAACTTCCTCTGCATCCTCTTGAAGCACCTTCGAAGTCTCTTATCAGCATGACAAGGCACAACTTTGAAGGACTCAAACTTGAAGCTCACAATCTGGCTCTTCAGCTTCTCAATCCTCTCCTTGGTAGGATCAAAATCTTGGAGATCCTGATTGAAAGTATAAGCAGCATTATTGGCTTCGAGCCACATCCTGATCACCGGGAGAAAGTCTAAAAAATAATGGATTTGGTAGGAAACCACAGGAGGAATGCTACAGAGAACAAGCATTTCACAAGCCCATTTAAAGTTGGTCAATGGAACTTGTTCTTCCAAGATGGAAATATCTAGGAAGGAGAAAGCAGCAAGTAGCTGCAGAGCTTTACTCTTATCAGAAGGGAAGATGGAGTAACCATAGTGCAATTGGAAGTGAGGAGGATTGTTGGCGAGACTAGCCACTTCCCCAAAGCAATTGGGCTCCTCTGGGAGAGGATTGAGGTTATACGACTCTTTGAAGTCACCGGATAGGGTGGAGTCTTCACCTCAGCAAGCCACAAAGTTCTATGATTTTAGGCCTGACGCTTGAAGTCATAATAAGGAGTTGGCCCAAGATAGTTCTCCTCTTGTTTGAGATAAGGAGAGAACTTGAGAAAGGAATAGATGGACTCCAACATACCCATATGAGTAGTGCCTCCACTAGACAAAGGCAACAATTGACTTGCAAATAGGGTTCGAAAGTGATGAAACCTATTTAGAGTATAGTCAGGTTGGTCAAACTTGACCAAAATAACACCAGCATTGGTGTCAACAGGGTTTTCTTCCCAGATTCCCCAACTAGACTCATTGACAGAGTTCGAGAGGGTAAAAGAAGCTTCCCAACCCAAAGGTGACAGGTTATGGACATGGAAAATTCGATCAGAGAGAATTTTTCCGGCTAATATATGAAGGGAATCTGAGGGAGATGTTTGAGGGGTATTAGACGTATGATCGAGGTTTTCTAAGACAAGGTTGATTTCTGGAAGGGAGTCCATGGCTAAAAGACTTGTTGTTTGGAAAGAATTCAACTTCAAAGAGATAAAGAAGACAATGTGACTTGTTAAACCCCAATAATGATTAGTATTTATAGACAAATTTAATGAAGGAATGCAATCAGCTTTGGGAAGCTCAAGAGACGTGCATGGAAATCGACCTTTTCCATGCCCCATGAATCCTTATTTGTAGGGAGACGTGGGCAGGAGATGTGAGCCATTACCATTAACACTTATTTAATTACTTTAAATAAAGATGTTAATGCGGGGGGTGTGTTTACATCCTAAAATATGCCACCCAATAAGAAAATTACATGTGGCACCAAACAGTGTAAGGTCCAATCAAAACACGTAGTAATTAAGCCTGAGACAAAAAAGATCAAGGGTTTAATGATAACATTATTTTAGTACCATACGGTATCATTTCCTAACGCCCCCTCATGGTATCAGAGCCAAGTAGGAAATTGTTGAAGAATTAAACTCAAGTAAACTGTAAGTTGTCCTTATTTTTACAAGATCTTTCCTTTAGTTACTTATTCCTGTTGTGTTTTCAATTAGTAAATTAATTCTGTATTGTCATAGTTTGGGCACCTTGTATTTGGCCACCCGTAGGAAATCCGTAAAAGGTCCCCGAGAGTAAGTCCCAGGGTAGGGCGGTGAAGGGGTGGGGAAAAAACCTAGGGTATGTGTCACGTAGGGTATGTCCCATATCATGATAATTTAGGATTAAAATACTAGGAGAGAAAACTTTAGGAATAAATTACTAAACGAGGAATCTTTAGGAATAATCACAATGAACAGATTATTTAAGTGTAGTTCTTCAGCCAGTTCTTCAATGGCTTCTTTATCTGAGTTGCCGGATATAGTCAAACAAGAAGAACATGGCTTCTTTATCCCAGTAAAAGAAATTAACAAGTCAAGTAATTTTGAAAAAATATCTAGTCACACTGTTAATAAATCTTTAAGTGTTTTACACAAAGAATTTACAATTAATTTTGATAAATTATACAAAGAATTTAAGTCAAAAGCTAATAAACAAAAAAGAAAAGACTATGCTAACAAATATTCACAATCCAGACAAGCAAAAATAATTACTCAATGGGAACAATTCATGCAAGATACAAAGATTGAAATTTATTTTTTCAGTTACTTAGATAATTTTTGTAAGGACCCGTAATTTCGAAAATTATTAAAAGGTTCATTTGATATTAAAATTGAGGAAAATATGAAATTTCTTGAATTTATTTGATTCGGGGTTAATGTGTTAGGATTGATACTCGAGGGAGTGCAAGTGTGATTTGTGTGAGTGTTAGTATATAAGTGTGGGTGTGTGTGTAGGAGAATAAAATTCTCCCATCTCTCTCTCTCTTCTCCCGATCTATCTCTCTCGGCTCTCCCTCTCTCTCGGTGATCTCTCTCTCCCACTCCCTCACTCAAAACTCCAACCATCACTCAAAACCCATGACAAATAACCTCCAATCCTTCATCCAATCGCGTAGTTGAGCTTGAAATTTCGTGGGTTTGCTCGGAGGAGGAGATTCGAGTGATTTTGAAGTTTTCGGAGTCTAGGGCTTGATCAAATCGCGTGGGTTTCGATCCTTGACTTGAGGTAGGGATTTCTTACTCTTGTTATGAGTTTATGTGATGATTATGTGCCTAAATCGTGCCTTAGATTGTTGGAATTTGAGTTTGTGCTCGTTCTTAGTTTTCTGCAAAATCGTGCTCTGTAACGCAGTGGTACCGATACCACATTTTTGAGGTACCGGTACCTTTGGTACCGATACCTTGTTTTCGAGGTACCAATACCCTGAGTCGGATTGCTCACTGGAGTGTCATGGTACCGATACCTAGTTTTTGAGGTATTGGTACCAATGACTTAGAAAACTATTTTTGACTTCATTGCTTATCCGTCGGTTGTGTTGATCCCCGATCACTTCGAATACTCTCCAATCACATTCTAATCATCTTTAAACTCGATTACTCCGGTTCCAATGATTCGTTGATTGTTCTAATCCTTTCGACACTAGTTAAAGGTAATCTTAGTACCGTCGTAATTGGAAAATGAACCGTAAGGTTGTTTAGGTGTACCGTAGGTTATACGAGGTGTTGTGGTGAGTGTGATGGGTAGTCGTGAGTTTGGCTTGTGATCCGTAAGGTATCTTAGTAACTCGTATCCTTGTGATTTCATCTCGTTGATTACTCTAAACTTCTTGAGCTCTCGTCTTATGAGATTCTAGTAAAAAGGCTAGTGGTTAGCGAGTCGTAAAGTTACTTATGAGTTCAATGTGCGATGTAGGTTATGGTGACACACTTCATGGAAATGTGTGTGCTTATCTATTTGGTGGTGTACGTGACGGTTGATGATTTGTAGCATAATGAGATATGAACGACTGTTTGATGTTACGGACACAACAAAAACTTGACACTACGGGTATCACCACGAAGTGGTGAGACGACCGGAATTGACACTACGGGTATCACCATGGACATTCGGTGAGACGACCGGAATCACGCAAATGAACGGGTATCACCATGGACATTCGGTGAGATGACCGGAAACGAGCGATACATGCGAAAACCTTGGATGTTATGAGATGAGATTATCGGAAAACAAAAGAAAGAATGGTTTTGCTAAATTGGATTGTTTAAAAAGGGAAAAAGAGTTTTTGATGGCAAATGGGAATGAGAAAGGGAATTTGTTGATGAATCGAGGAATGTGAACAATTGTGAAATGGGAATGAATGTGGAAACACACGTGATGTGATGAATCGGTTGAGAAACCAAAAGTTAATCATTTGAGATTGATGTGGGAACATTTGTGGTACTAGTATGGCGTGTGAGATGATAGGTGTTGCATATAGGATTGTCTAGAATCCTTTAGCCTTATTGAGTTGCTTGTTGATAGCCATATAAACCTTGGGCATATCTGTCTATATTCATTCACTTTAGATGCATAGCTCATTATATTTCCTCATAACTTGCGTATAGATTTCTCTACTGGGCTAGTGTAGCTCAACAAAATCCTTCTTTTCAGGTCTAAATGCTGGGCAGTCGATTGCATGCTATGGTGTGATTCGAAATGAAGATTTTTGGAAGCTAATTTGTCTAGTTACTTTTTCATCTATGTAATAGACTTACTTTCGGTTAAAGATGACTTTGTAACTAATTCACTTTTGAATTATCTTTTGACTTAAGTTTGTAATTTTTCTAAACACTCGTGTTTGAGTTTAAGTTAATTTGGGCCGTGGTGCCAAGGTTGTAATTCTTTGAACTTGGAAATTTGGTTTGTAAATTGAATAGGTGGGAAATCATTTTGGGTATTATTTACCTTATGCGAGAATCTTTTATCGAAATGTGATATTAAATTATGTTGAAAATCGAGGGCGTGACAATTTTTATAAAAAAGTCAACACCATTACAAAAGTAAAGTGGAAAAAACCGGACAACACTGTTACAACTTCTAGTCACCCTCCTTTAGATTCAATAATCATTGATTACAAGGGATCTGTTATAATAGCATCTCCATTCAAACTACCTAATGACAGAACTGAATGTAAACAAATTGTTGAACAAATTAATTACACTAATCAATGTCTCAAAACAATAAGTAAACAATTGGATAAAATAGAAACTAAAATTGATGAAGGATCATCTTGTAGCATCCCTTCATCCAGTAAAACCATTGAAAAACCTCTTATACACGTTCCTAGCAGGAGAGAGAAAATTAGCATAAACCAAAATCAAAATATTCAAAAAATTAAAGACATACTAACAAACTTAGCTATTAAGTCAGAACAAGAATCACCCCAAGTTACTGCAATCACAAAAAATTGTGACACTAGCACTTCTAGTCAAAGAGTATACACTTCTTCTGATGAAGAAATTACACAACTACAAGAACAGTTTTCTGGTCAAGGGATTAACCGTCTTGTCAATTCCCCAGCAAATCCTACCACCCTTACTAAGAATTGGTATTCTAGACCAACCCCCCCCTGACCTACAATATGAAGAAAATAATTTAGCCAACCAATTTTCTGTTTCTGCTAATAAGTTATATGAATGGAATATTGATGGATTAAATGAACACCAAATATTAGAGAAATTGAATCACATGTCAATGGCTGCTAATAGCTATTTAAGTAATACAGACCTTAACCAATCACAAATAGTTGATTTATTAACTTCTGGTTTCACTGGAATGCTAAAGGCATGGTGGGATAAATATCTCACTCATGAGTCCAGAGAAGACATTAAAAATGTTGTTCAATTAGATGAGAATGGTCTCCCAATTTTTGATAATGAAATTGGAATGGGAGTACCCGATGGAGTCAATACTTTAATTTATACCATAATTAAACATTTTATTGGACATCCCAGTAACATTACTTCTAGGATACATGATCAACTGAGTAATTTACATTGCCCAACATTAAGCGATTTTAGATGGTACAAAGATGTTTTTACATCTAGAGTCATGCTCCGGGATGATTGTACAAAATCATTTTGGAAACAGAAATTTATTAATGGACTTCCTAATTTATTTGCTCATAAAATTAGAGATGTTCTTAGTCAACCAACAGAAGTCATTGAATATGATAAGTTAACATACGGTGACATTATTAGTACCATTCAAAAAGAAGGTCTAAGAATGTGCATTGATATGAAAATTAGTAAACAAGCCCAAAAAGACAAGAATAAATCCAAATATGAATTGGGTAACTTTTGTGAACAATATGGTCTACCCCCTGTAGCACCATCACGAAGGAAATCCAAACATCCTACTAAACCAATTACCAATAGTAAAAGTCACAAATATTTTAAGCATAATAAATCCACACCATCTAAAGAAAAGTATTATGAAAAACCCAAAAGTCAAAAGAATGAAAAGAAAAATGATGACAAAAGTAACATTACATGTTATAACTGTGGTAAAAAAGGACATTATAAAACTGATTGCAAAGTTCAAGCAAAAATTAGTCAACTTAATATATCTGATACTGATAAACAGCAGATTTTGGAAATCTTTAGGATTGCAAATTTAAGTAGTTCTGATAAAGAACGATATTGTTACATCATCTTCAGATTACCATTCCCCTAATAATAGTCCAAGTGACGATCAAATTAAAATAGGTTGTACTGACAATTGTTGTAAAAAAGTAAATGTACTTACCAAAGAATTACTAGAAGAAGAATTGTTAATTGATCTAATCAGTAAAATAGATGATTCAGAATTAAAGCAGCAATATATTAAAAAACTCAAACAACTCTTGGTACAACAAGGGAAACAACCCCAGTATAATAAACCAATAGTAAGCCTTAATGCTACTATGGAACGTTTTAACAAAATTAATAAGGAAGTTACTTTACATGATCTACAAAATGAAATAAATTTTATTAAACAGGATATTATGAGAATCCAAAACCAATTTCCAAAATTAACTAATAAATTTTACAGAAAGAAAAAAGACAGTTCATCTTCTGAAGAATCCTTAGAAGATGATAATCAAAACCAAAATCTTGGTCAGAGAAAAGATATTGATCACCCGAATAGTGATCAAGACAGTAACAGATTAAATATAATTAACCAAATAAATATACAAAAATGGCATGCTTGTGTTGAATTAAAAATAAGAGATTATAAAATACAAGTCACTGCTCTCATTGATACAGGAGCAGATCTAAATTGTATTCAAGAAAGTTTAGTGCCTACTAAATATTATCAAGAAACAACTGAACGATTGAGTTCTGCAAATGGTAGTAAAATGATAATTAAGTATAAATTACCTGAAATAAATATTTGCCAAAATAAGATTGGTTTCAAAACGTCATTTGTTTTAGTAAAAAATTTAACTGATAAAGTAATTTTAGGAATGCCCTTTATTTACTTACTCTATCCATTCACAGTCACTAGTAACCACATCATTACTACGTCTTTTGAACATCAAGTCAATTTTGAATTTTTATCAACACCAGACGAAGATGAATTAAATCAGCTACAACATTGCTCTATTTACCCTACTAATGATTTATTTGATTCTCTTACAGATGTCTCAAAGTCAACAGAAAGTCATTCCCTTTGGGAAAATCCTTCTGCCAGTATTCCCTGAAGGAGCAAGCACAAAATTTAGGAAGCTAAATTACTTAGCCAGCATGGATGAAACCCAGCAATGTCTCCTAGATAATCTATGGAACACGCGTGGGGATAATCGTAAATTCTTAGACAGCTTAAATAGTTTGAGCATTTATTTTAATCAGCAAACTAGTGGAGTTGTTTTCCCTAGTTATTCAGGTGGAGTTTCGTTAAACCCATCTCTAGTCAGCAATAATTGTACTAACCCTTCACATTGTGAACGATGTGAAGCAGTAAATTCCAAATTCCTGGATTTAAACTGCAGGTACCACCAGCAGATTATTGAAAATAATCAACTCAAGGCGAAAGTTACTATGCTACAAAATCAGTCAACACAGAAGACCCCTTTTACCCCACTGGTAAAAGTGGAGAAAAAACTATCATCCCTACTGGATGCTAGTAAAGGTGTAAATGTGCAGTTATCCCCACTGGATGATGGTGAAAGCGTATGTGTAATGGAACCATTCCAAAAAATGACATCCAAAGCCCTAACTTTACCACAATCATTATCCCTTATACCCACATCCCTACCAATTGAAATAGTAAACCATATTCAACATTTAGCCAGAAAAGATGGTCACCATTTTCAAGAATTCCTATTCGAATCTCTTGCTAAATTAGCCAGTCAACCACCCCCAGGATTATCAATCACTTGGGAAACCCACTATAATCAAGACCAAGACCAAGTCACCTGCCCAAAAACTAACCCATTATGCCTAGAAATTCCATTAGAAAGATATGCTTGCCAATGCCAATTAATCTTTAGTGTCTCCAAAGCCTGTATCCATATGCAGCACTTTCAAGACCTTATTCTTTTATACAAGGGAAAAACTATCCAAGTCAGCCCCATGACCCTACTAGACCATGGATTTCTTAGACAATTAATCTTTACTTCCCCAGAACAAACTGACCGAGTCACCAGAAAATTAGCCACATGTATTAACAATACTTTTGCTAAACATAGGATGATGAAATGTCAAGTTTTAATTACAAGCAAGATGCCCGAATGGACAAACACAGGGAATGTGATACTAGCACAACACGTCATGTATCTCTCTACAAATTGGCCATTCAGTAGGCTACATGCACCTATTGATCTTATTGAAGATGAATGCCCCTGGCCGTGTTCCAAGCCTACTAGAGCACAGATCAGGCACCACAGAGCCAAGTCAATCGCAAGTAATCTTGGAAATGATGATTATTTCCAGGAAGGAAAGTATTATTTAATTTGTGAAGATTCTATTCAAAAAATCAAGTCCACTGATCCTATTCAAGAAGTTCCGTTTATCTTCTACACGAAGTTTCAAGATCTAGTCAAAGAATACAAGAATTATTGGGATAATAATTTTAGTTATCAATCTGAAGACCAAAAGTCCAGCCCAGAAATCAACAGTGATGACAATGGGCAAGATTATTGGGACAATTTGACGAATGAAGAATTGCAGAATATGGACAACATGATGGAATTTTAGTCAAAGACAGAAGCATCCGATGTAGTAAACAGTCAGCCAGTCACAACAGTCAAAAGTAATAATCATTTCTGCTTTTGGCCCATTTTCACCAAAAGCAGAAACAGTCAACAATTATTTCTATCTTTTCCAGCGCCGAAAGCAGAACAGTCACCTACTTTAGTCACATGTCACCTACTTTAGTCACATGGCTGAGTCATTCAGCACTTGTAAAACTCAGGTCCTTATTCTATAAAAGGATCCGAGAAATCAGCTGTAAACAAGCTTGGGGGAAGAAGTTTAGAAGTTTTAAGTTTTCCTTTCAAGTTTTAGAGAGAGTAACTAGTAAACAAGTTTGGGATTTCAACAATTGTGCCCATACTTAGTCAAGATTGAAGTTCTACTTCTGTATTCACTGTAAGTCTGAGTTTGTTCAGCTTACCTATTCATTACCAGTAAAGTGTACTATTCATTTATCAGTAAAACTGCATTTACTATTCATTACTATTCATAGTACTGTTCACTCTACGATTCACTCACGAATTTACTATTCATACTACTGTTCATTCACTATTCATAATTGAAATCAGTTAGCTTTTACTTTTACTTTTACTACTCATTACTGTTTATTATAATCGCTGTTACTGTGCTTTTACCGTTCCCCCTCCTTTAAGTAAATCAGTCACCTCTCCTTCACCGACACATTCAACTACTCTGATAACTCCATGTTCTTCCACTGTATCCTTCCTTCCGCCCCCTCATGGTATCAGAGCCAAGTAGGAAATTGTTGAAGAATTAAACTCAAGTGAACTATAAGTTGTCCTTATTTTTACAAGATCTTTCCTTTAGTTACTTATTCCTGTTGTGTTTTCAATTAGTAAATTAATTCTGTATTATCATAGTTTGGGCACCTTGTCTCTGGCCACCCGTAGAAAATCCGTAAAAGGTCCCCGTGAGTAAGTCCCAGGGTAGGGCAGTGAAGGGGTTAGAAAAAAATCTAGGGTATGTGTTACATAGGGTATGTCCCATATCATGATAATTTAGGATTAAAATACTAGACGAGAAAACTTTAGGAATAAATTACTAAACGAGGAATCTTTAGGAATAATCACAATGAACAGATTATTTAAGTGTAGTTCTTCAGCCAGTTCTTCAATGGCTTCTTTATCTGAGTTGCCGGATATAGTCAATCAAGAAGAACATGAGTACCAAGATTTAGATACAGGATTAAACAATTGGAATATCTCCAAAATCCCCGTAAAAGAAATTTACAAGTCAAGTTTTATAAATGATACTTTTCGTACTGATCAAGTAGCAAAAACTGCAGAGCATGTTTACGCTATTACTGAACAAGAAGAAAGATGTTCTCTCCTTAGTCAACAATCAGTCAAACGCCACCTCGAAAGAGGATATAATTACATTCATGTAGGATTAATACAAGTTGCTATTAAACCATTAACAAGAAGAGGATTAAATTCCTCCGTCTTACTGTCTTTGAGAGATAGTAGATTCACAGTCTATAGTGATAGTTTACTAGGACTAATGGAATCAAGCCTACATAATGGTCCAGTTTATTTTAACTGTTACCCAGATTTACCCCTTAGTTTAAAAGATAAAAATATTTTAAAGGCATTAACTTTAAATATTCAAACTGCTGGAGTAATCACTCAAATGCTTGAAGGAAGTCAGTCAATTGCATTAATTTACCGTCTCTATTACAAATGTATGAAAACTAATTTGAATATTCATGCATTAATTAAAAGTCCAAAAGATAAAACTATCCTTATTCAAAGCAGCACAAATGCTAACATTCAAGTACCTAAAACCATCTCCTGGAATGACATCCAGTTACCAGCCAGTTGGCTTAGTGAAAATGAGAGTTTCCCACAGAAACTCCAAAATGACACGATTGATCTAGATTATATTCAACAATACCTAGATGGTACAGTTAGAATAAGTTTTGATCAACAAAGAACAAACCCTCCTCTGAGAATCAGAGAAATAAGTAGGTCAAATAGCTCAGTCGCTATTGATAGGTCACCCACTATGTCTAGGAAAGACAAAAATTTCCTTGATCCTAGGATTAAGATTAAAGGTGTTGAGACAAGTTCACAGGTTAGTAAACCCTGTTATTCTACACAGTCAAAATTTGAGGATGAAGATACCTCCCAAGGATCTCCAACTCAAACAGATTTTGAAGAAGTAAATTCAAATCAAATTGACCCAACTTTACTCGTTCTACATAAAGATTTTAAAATTGATTTTGATAAATTATACAAAGAATTTAAGTCAAAAGCTAATAAACAAAAAAGAAAAGACTATGCTAATAAATATTCACAATCCAGACAAACAAAAATAATTACTCAATGGGAACAATTTATGGAAGATACCAAAACTGAAATATATTTTTTTATTTACCTAGAAAAGTATTATAAAAAAGTTAACACAGTTACAACAGTTTCAAAAATAAAACGTAAAAAGATTACTTGCTCCAATAGCACTATCCCAAATCAAGAACAAATTAAAGAAATTATAGTACAGGACCTCAAACATGAAGTTAATCTTATTAAAAAGAATATTACTGAATTAAAAAAATCTGATGACCAATTATCTACTCAGCATAATACATATACCAATGATTACCAAGATTGCTACCACAAATGGTATGCTAAAATTAAATTGATAGTACGTGACTTCAAAATAGAAGTTGATGCTCTTATTGATACAGGAGCAGATTTAAACTGTATACAAGTGTTAGAAAAATGGGTCGGTTTGGACCGGACCCAACCCAACCCACATGGGTCGTCCACATGGGTTATGTGATTGAGTTGGTTAGAAGGATGAGATAGGACTCTTTATCTCTATCTGTTAGGAGAGTTCAAAGATAATAGATCACCTACATCTATTAGGAGACTTTGAACTCTCTTGGACTTTAATCTATAAAGATAGTCCTGCAGATATTTGGAGTGAGATACAATAAAAAAGAGTTAGAGTTTCATCTCTCCTTCTCCTCTAGAAATACTCTCCTGCGAAATATCTTCTCTCTCTAGGGTTTCCATCTAAGAACCCTAGGATTTGCGGTGTGGAGATTAAGAGCAGACTCTGGTAGTCTCCTCTACCCGACGTGAAGAAAAGACGGTGTTCGTGAACGTAATCGGTGCTTGTAGAGCGGGCCTCAGATCGTGAAAAGCTTGAAGCAATTCAATTCCGCTGCGCTTCAATCGTACGTGTAAGTCTTATGTGATTTACGAGCTTTCGATCCTGTAAAGTTAACATTGGTATCAGAGCCTTTACGGCTCGCTCTCGCATGAACGTCGTTTTTTTGTTTTCCGTTTTATTTTTTCGGATGCAATAGTGAGAAAGTAGAATCAGATCTGGTCCTTGCTTGATGTTCTGTGATGATTTATTAAGCCTTTGATAATTATGTTTAAATCGGTTACGTGTGCGCCGATTGATGAGCAGCAGAGCACTGCTGGGTGCTTATTCATGCACCGTTTTTTGGGGTCAAAAGTCTACTGCCAAGTGGTTTTTAATCCATATTAAAGAGTTTCCATTAAAGCAATCAGTTTCGAAAGAAAAAAACTTGCAATCAGTTTTCTTTTAATGGAACAAACTTGTTGGGCTTTGAAGGGTAATACCACTGTTGGTCTTTGTTTCGATAAAGTTATGGAAAAAAAAACTTGGCCAGTGTGACTAATATGTTTGACAAAGCAATTCCAAATCTTTGTGATTTGGTAAAACCGATTAGATGGCAACGACTATGAGACTGATTTGCTTTTCTCGTTTTTTTTGGGACTGATATATGCGATGTATATCCTATTGCATTATTTAAAAAAAAAACTTGATGTAATTAAGTTTATCATGCATTCTCGTGTACTGATTGTTTATTGCTGCGTTACGGCGCAAACAATTATACCCTTAGTAATTGGGCTTTACCCATCTTCTTAGAAGGAGACTGTGGTGGAACCATCCATGCCTATACCTATTATGTGTTGTTGCATGTTGGCATGGATGGTCAATTGAAGGAATTAATATTTGTATGCGTTTGGAGATGGGCTCTCATTGATGATAGAGACCGGAGACAAACTTATTATATGGAATAAGTGCAACACCCTCATTTGTTTTTTATTTGTTAGGGGGTGAATTTTTGCACTTGTGTTTGTATAATATTTTTGTCTCCCATTCTTGCATAAAATATTAATTAGGGACTTAAAATAACTAGTCCCATCCTCCTACTGTTATATTGATTCATTGGAAATTTTGTCTAAAAATCGATTAAGAAATAATGATTTACACCATGTGTTGGAGTGATGATTACGAGCATTGCAGATTTTCGATCTCTATCCATGGTTAAAATCATTATTTGCTTAATAGGGTTTTAGGATAAAATTATTGTAATGTGCTAAATATTTCCAATGCGCAAATAAATGTAGTGAAATGGCCTCGAAGACTATTGTTGCTGATCTTGTTAAGGGAGAGAAACTGGATGGAAAAAACTATGACCTGTGGCACAAGAAAATTCAGTATCTCCTTAATGAGCAAGAAGTACTTGAAACCTTGACCAATACGATGACTGTCCCCGAAGAGGGGACCTCTGCCCAAGACCGCCGAAACATGGAAACTTATCAAAATTGGGTCAAGAAAGACCGTTGTGCGCGCTTTACTATGTTAGCCAGCATGCATAATGATCTGATTGGCGAGTTTGAAAATTGCGCTACTGCCCAAGAAATGTGGAACCAGCTGAAAATTGCTTTTGGTGGCACAACGGCAACTAGGTTGCGCGCGTTAACATTGAAGTTCGACAGTTATAAAATGAACCCCCAACATTCCATGGCTGAACATTTGAGGGTTATGTCGGCTATGATACACGACCTTAAGGCTGCCGGTAATGTTCTGACTGATGAGCAGCAGATTCTCACTATGCTTAGGTCTTTGCCTGATAAAACATGGGACCATTTCAAGCTCACAATGACACACAATGAAATGGTTAAAACCTTTAATGATTTGAAGTGTCATCTTGAGCTTGAAGCTGAGCGCCAAGATGCTATGCGAGGCAATGAGGTTCTTGTGGTTGAACCTGGCCAGCGCAAAACAATTGGGTCTAAGCGCAAAAGGCAAGATCGCAAGGCTAAGCAAGGAGCAGCTAGAGATAATGCGCCTAAGGAAGGTGTTAAGCGCCGCAGAGGCAAGAGAGGAGGCAAGAAGGATAAATCTAAAGTGACTTGCTACAATTGTCAGAAGATGGGACACTTCGCTCGTGATTGCACTGAGCTGAAGAAGGTACCATCTTACCCTATTTCTCGCACAGATTGCTTAGTTTGCTCTCATGTATTGGTTGCTCATACTGATCCTAATTGGATTGTTGACACAGGAGCGACAAAACATGTAGCACGAGATCGAGGAGGATTTATCGAGTATCGCCGGATTCCTGTTGGCAGCCAGAGTGTCTTTATGGGGAATAGTTCAGCCGAAGATGTGCTAGGAGTTGGCACTTATCAGCTGAAGTTGCAAAGTGGTCGCACACTTATTCTCTATGATGTACTTTATGCGCCTGGAGTTCGACATAACTTGATATCAGTTATAGCTTTAGTTGAGTTAGGATTTTCCTTTAATTTCAGCAAAGATGGTTTTTCCATCTACTTAGGTAATAAGCCGTTTGGGCATGGATCTATTTCTGGTGGTTTCTATGTTTTGGATTTGGATGGTTTAAATAATAATGCATTTATGGCTTTTCATGATGATGATGTTGTTTCTAGTTCTATGAAATGGCATGCCAGGTTAGGCCATATTGGCCAAGATAGGATGACTAGGTTAGCTAGAGAGAGCCTTTTAGGTCCACTCGCTAAAGTCAGCCTACCAATATGTGAGTCTTGCATGGCAGGAAAAGCAATAAGAAAACCATTCGGTAAGGCAGTGAGAGCTACAAGTCCACTAGAGTTAGTTCATTCAGACATTTGTGGACCCATGAATGTTAGGGCACGACATGGTGGTACCTACTTTATCACATTTATAGATGATTATTCGCGATATGGATATGTCTATTTGATCTCTCATAAATCGGAAGCATTGGACTGCTTCATTCGATTTGTTAAAGAAGTTGAGAATCAAAAAGAAAGAACCCTAAAAGTTCTGAGGACAGATCGCGGGCGCGAATACTTATCTGAGCAATTCAAAGGGCTCTGTGAAGATAAAGGTATCTAAAGACAGTTAACAATTTCAGGTACTCCGCAACAAAATGGTGTTGCAGAGAGACGGAATCGTACACTGTTAGATATGGTTAGGTCGATGATGGCACATGCTAATCTTCCAATTTGTTTTTGGGGAGATGCTCTATTGAGTGCGGCCTACATCCTTAACCGTGTGCCAAGTAAATCAGTCTCTTCTACACCATATGAGTTATGGACGGGGCAGGAAGCCAGTTCTTGACCATTTGAGACCCTGGGGGTCAGCAGGTTATGTGCGCATTCCTTCACAGCAGCTTGGAAAATTAGATCCGAGAGGCAAAAAGGGTATCTTTATAAGGTATCCTGAACACTCGAAAGGGTATGTTATGATATGCGAACAACCTGATAGTAGATTGACTGAAATTGAGTCCAGAGATGTGAATTTCATTGAACATGATTTTCCAAGCAGAGGTGATGTGAGGGGAGATCTTAATCTTTATGAGTTGTGTGAATCTGAGGAAGTTACACCTGTTCTCAGTGAGGGTGGGAGTTTAAATCCTCATCCTATGGTCGCCGAGAACAGTGGGAGTAGCTTGCCTCCTAGTGGGAGTACTCCACTAGAGACTACTGATTCTCAAGATCCGCCCCTACGTAGGAGTTATCGTGAAAGTATTCCTCGTCATCGTTTTGAGATTGAAGGGGAATCTTTCATGTGTGCTCCTGAAGAGGAAGATGAGCCTAGTTCATACAATGAGGCTTTGTCTTCTCCTGCATGTAATGAATGGCTAGCTGCTATGGAGGATGAGATGAGTTCTATGAGCAAAAATCAGGTGTGGGAGTTGGTAGATCTTCCGCCTGGGCGTAAGACCATTGGTAATAAATGGGTCTTAAAGATTAAGCGCAAGGCAGATGGATCAATCGACAAGTATAAAGCCCGTCTTGTGGCGAAGGGTTTTACCCAAAAAGCGGGTATAGACTATGATGAGACTTTCTCCCCGGTGGTGAGAATAGTCTCTGTTCGCCTCATTCTAGCTATTGTCGCATTCTTGGATTTGGAACTTTTTCAAATGGACGTTAAAACTGCATTTCTCAATGGAGAACTAGATGAGGAGATCTATATGGATCAACCGGTTGGCTTTAAAGTTGCAAGACGTGAGCGCAAAGTTTGCAAGCTAAAACGTTCGATTTATGGCCTAAAGCAGTCATCTAGACAATGGTATTTGAGATTCCATCGAGCCATTATTTCTAATGGGTTTACGATGATTGAAGAAGACCATTGTGTTTATGTTAAGGAGTCCAAGAAAAGTTTTCTTATCCTCTCTTTGTATGTTGACGACATTCTTTTAGCTGAGAATGATTTGGAGATGATTGTCGCCACTAAAGAGTGGCTGTCTTCAAACTTTGAGATGAAGGACATGGGTGAGGCTGATTTTGTACTTGGAATTAAGATCACTAGAGATCGCTCAAGAAGGTTTCTTGGTTTGAGTCAGGAAACCTATATCAAAAAAGTTCTTGAGCGTTTCCGAATGCAAAATTCTAAACCCATTGACACTCCAATCGAGAAGGGACACACCTTGAGTCTTGCTTTATGCCCTCAATCTAATCAAGAAAAGGAGGCAATGGCTCGAGTCCCCTATGCAAGGGCAGTTGGGAGTTTGATGTACGCTATGTTGTGTACTCGACCAGATATCTCTTTTGCAGTAGGGTTGGTCAGTCGGTTTCAGAGTAACCCTGGACTTGCTCACTGGAAGGCTGTGAAGAGAATACTTAGATACTTGCGAGGCACTGCAGATTACATGCTATGCTATCAAGGTGGAGACGGATGCTTACGAGGATACAGTGATGCAGACTGGGGTAGTGACATAGATGAGCGCAAATCTACCTCAGGATATGCATTCTTACTTGCAGGTGGAGCAATTTCCTGGTGCAGTAAGAAACAGACTTGTATCGCATTGTCCACAATGGAATCTGAGTACATAGCCTGTTCTTCAGCGGTCCAAGAGGCTGTTTGGTTGCGGAGATTCTTACAGCGCCTTGACATAAGGCCTAAGTCTAGTGGGCCTGTGACTCTATATTGTGATAGCACGGCGGCTCTTGCTTATACAAAGGATCCCAAATATCATGGTAAATCCAAACACATTGATATTCGGTTTCACTACATTCGAGATATGGTTGCGCAAGGAGAGGTGGTCCTAAAGCATATATCCACGACCAGTATGGTTGCTGATCCCTTGACTAAGCCTATAGCGAGGGATGTCTTTCAGAACCATGTTAGTAGTCTGGGACTTCGTAGGATTTGAGTTGTTTATGCTTTATTGAGACACCTTCGGATATTTATTATTTACGCACTGATTTTTATATTCGAGTTGATTGTGATAATAAAAATCATGTTGCATTTAAATTGCTATGCACTTACAATTGTGTGTCAAAAGGCATAGGGTTGACCATCTCACACGGTAACCTACCTTGGCGCTGATGGGCGAGCGAGATGAGACATAATTATACTCTTTATATTGTGTTTAGAGTATTGTCACCTTGGTTGGACCAAGATGAGGTCACTCTTGACCGAACACAGAGTCTGTGTAGCCTTTGATTGAGCCAGATGGAGACCTAGATAGGGCGCAATGCATGCGACAAATTTAAGAGTCTCGAGTAAGACGCTTTTAATAGCGATTGTACTTAAGTCTGTATGGTGTTTTTTGGGAGTGACACAATCTTTATGGATTGCTCCACCATAGCATGTGAATCATACCACATGTGCTGTTGTGACCATACTTAGAGGAGAGATAGCGTGGATCCCTTTCCTATCACTGTGTGGGTTCTAAGAGTCATTTATATGACTACTCGTTACCCTTATTTGACTTGAGACTATGTCATGAAGTAGAGACTTTGTGTTGCTACTCTAGCTTGACTACCTAAGGCCACGAAATGTCAGGGTCCCATGGAGCATGACTGGGAAAGCAGCAAGGTTGACATGGAATGACATGAGGGCTCAAGGAAGACTTTCTGGTATCACATTCGTTTATGCGGTTGGTTGTGCTTTGTGCCGGCACAAGTTATTATCCTTTTATATACAATACATCAAAATGAAAAATAATTTTGAAATTGGAAGCACACCAACGCAAGGGGGTTGAGCATAGCTCTGAGCTGGGACTCAAGAGGGATTGGAGATGCTCGATCCAATGTGGCTAGATTTGTCTAGGGAAATGACGAGATCTTATGGAGTGATGTGCCATGTTAGTTTGATGGAAGCTTAATATGGTACTCCTATTTTGCTTGTTTCTTTCTCGTCGGTCGCACGCCTCATTTCCTGTATGAAGAGAGAATTGATAAGATTGACATGGATGAGATATTTTCATATTGCCCAATGTGTACGAGTGGGAGATGTTAGAAAAATGGGTCGGTTTGGACCGGACCCAACCCAACCCACATGGGTCGTCCACATGGGTTATGTGATTGAGTTGGTTAGAAGGATGAGATAGGACTCTTTATCTCTATCTGTTAGGAGAGTTCAAAGATAATAGATCACCTACATCTATTAGGAGACTTTGAACTCTCTTGGACTTTAATCTATAAAGATAGTCCTGCAGATATTTGGAGTGAGATACAATAAAAAAGAGTTAGAGTTTCATCTCTCCTTCTCCTCTAGAAATACTCTCCTGCGAAATATCTTCTCTCTCTAGGGTTTCCATCTAAGAACCCTAGGATTTGCGGTGTGGAGATTAAGAGCAGACTCTGGTAGTCTCCTCTACCCGACGTGAAGAAAAGACGGTGTTCGTGAACGTAATCGGTGCTTGTAGAGCGGGCCTCAGATTGTGAAAAGCTTGAAGCAATTCAATTCCGCTGCGCTTCAATCGTACGTGTAAGTCTTATGTGATTTACGAGCTTTCGATCCTGTAAAGTTAACAACAAGAAAGATTGGTTCCTACTATGTATTTTCACAAAACAACTGCACAATTAAGTTCTGCTAATGGCAGTAAAATGCAAATTAATTATAAACTATCCAAAATTCATATTTGCCAAAATGAAGTTTGTTTTCGAACTTCTTTTGTATTAGTCTAAGATCTAACTGACAGAGTAATTCTAGGAACACTATTTATTTGCTTACTTTACCCCTTCATAACTACTGAAGAAGGAATTACCACTAAACTATTTGGACAACAAGTAACATTTAAATTCTTGAACCAACCAGAATATAGAGAACTAAAACAATTAGAAAATTACCCTGTATCTCAATTTAAGATCAGTCAAAAAACAAACCAATTAAAATTTCTACAAGAGGAAATTAAATGCAAAAAAATTGAAGAACAACTAACCAATGAATTATTTAGTCAACAGATTAAACAATTTGAAGACAAACTTATAAAAGAAGTTTGTTCTAGTCTTCCCAGTGCCTTTTGGCACAGGAAAAAGCACATAGTAACCTTACCATACATAAAAGATTTTAATGAAACCCAAATCCCTACAAAATCTAGACCCATTCAAATGAACCCTGAAGTAATGGAAACCTGCAAAAAAGAAATTAATGAACTACTCAATAATAATATTATTAGAAAAAGTAAATCACCATGGTCATGTCCAGCTTTTTATGTCAATAAAAATGCAGAGAAAGAACGTGGTGTGCCACGATTAGTCATAAATTACAAACCGTTAAACACAGTATTAGAATGGATTAGATACCCAATTCCTAATAAAAAAGATTTAATTAACAGATTAACGAATGCAGTCATTTTCTCTGTAGCGACCCGTAATTTTGGCCCGTATTTTTTTTAAAGAAGTGTTGTGATTATTAGCAAATGGAAATATGAAGAGTGTCGTGGTTATATGATTAGGGGTCGATGTGATATTATTGCAAGTGCAAGGGTGCAAGTGTGATAGTATATGTATATCATATATATAGACGTCCAGGGAACAAAAAAATCATTTTTTTCCCTTTCCACTTTTTTTCTTTCATTCTCCCTATTCTCTCGGCCCTCTCCCTCCGAAATTCTCCCTCCACTTCTCTCCTCGATTTCATCCACTTAGGGCGTGATTCCGAACAAAGTCCAAGAATTAAAGTCGTTATACGGAACGCAGGCTTCCTATCCATCCAAGAAAAATCTTGATCGGACATCATGGGAGTTCGGTTGACTTGGTCAAAGGGTCGGGTTTTGCTCAAAACCCATGAGGTAGGGATTTCTTACTCTCGTTATGTGTTTATACGGTGTTTATGTACTTAGATCGTGACTTGTTTCGTTGTTTGTTCCATTTCTGAAAATCTGCAGAACAGTGTCTTTGTTTTTGGGGTTTTTCGCCTGCTTAAACTTATGATTGAATTTTGGTTCCTTCATATGAAATAGAGTAGACTTAGAGTCCGTTCTAATGCCGCTTGAATCACCTGAAACCGTTGAGAATTGAATTAATGGTGGATTTTAGAAATCAGGTCACGAATCTGTCTCGTTTTCTGGGTGTCAGCCCACTTCGAATGGCCATAACTTTCTTGTCCGATGTTCGTTTTGTGCAAACTTTATATCGGTTCGAAGGTATTGAAATTAGATTTCATTTGCCACCGGAATCGTCTTAAAACTCTTAGTACACAAAAAATTATGATCGTTTGAGTGGAGGTGTGTCAATCTGTCACACTGATGCGTGACAGATTCGTATTGCTTCGATAAATGCCTGTTTAGCCATCCTTGAAGTGCGGATTTGACTAGGGTTTCTTCATACCTTTTAAGCTTCGTTCGATCACGCAACTATTGGGACTGGAATCACTCAAAAATATTAAGAACTCGATTTATAGTGATTTTTAGAAGATTAGACTAAAATCTGAAAATCTGGCCAGCTCACTGAGCTGCGTTTTTTTTTTTCATCGTTTGCTATGGCTAAACGATGCTATTGGTTATGGGTCCTTATGGGTTTAAAAGATTTAAGTTAGTGAACTTTTGGCGTTAGAATCATTGAAAAATATTGAGTACGGAATTTTTAATAAATTGTCAAACACTAACTGCTCTCTAGGAAAGTTTTGGTCCGTTGATTCTCATTCGTCTGTTTTGACTCCCAATCACTTCTAATACCTTTTGAACATCATTAAACCATCCTTAAGCTCGATTACTCAAGTTCCAATGAGTTAATGATCGTTTAAATTCCTTTGATATCCTTTAAGCATTACCTTAGTGTTGTTGTAAATGAAATACGTGATGTAAGATTGTTTAGGAGCACCAAAGGCTAAGTGAAACATTGTGGGAAGTATAGTTGGTAGACGTGAGCTTTTCTAGTGATCCAAGTGGTAGCACAGTAATGCGTATCCGTGTAATTTACTTATCCTTCGAACTCTTTTGGCGTTCATTCCATGAGATCTAAGTATCAATATTAGTGAGTAGTATGTTGTAGAGTTGCTATGGAGTTGGTATGATATTGTGATGTACTAAGAGAAAAAGGCGTTACTGATTTGTCAGTTGATATTATGTTATGATTGATCGTTTGGAATACATTGAAATGTGATTGTCGATGCATGTTTGATCTATAAGTCGGCTTGATTGACGTGCTCTATTGTGTCATGAGATTAGAGAAGTGTTTGCTGAATGAGTTGTATGATTAATGGGATTCGAGTGGCTATAATTGAGAATTGGAATAAGAAGTGATTGCAACGCAAAGGGTGGAAATGCAGAGTGGTTGAGATTATGAGAAGTGTTGAAATAGTTGCGAACCTATTGTGAGTACGTTTGACTGATGTGAGTTTAATAATGTTTCTACTTGACATGTGAATGGTTAGGAATACTTACAAGCTGTTTGGAACTCGTTGGCTGTAGTCTGTCTTCCGTTAATAAACTCATGTTTCTCATGTTCACTTATCAAATTCTTTCACTCTTTGTGCATACTTCATCGCATTTTCATATAGCTTGGGCATAGATTTCTCTACTGGGCTAGTGTAGCTCAACCTATCATTTTTCAGGTACACTACAAGGACACAGTTTGGGAGGGTGTGAAGTGCATGCTGACATCAAGCTAAAGATATTTTTTCGAAGTATTTGTCTTTCTTCAAAAATCAACTGCACTGTATTATTTTCTCCATTTTGGAATACTGTATCAACTGACAGATTTGTGAGATTCAAAAAAACTGTATTGTAATTTGGGGTACCGTATCTACTATTGTGAGGATTTGTATTTAAAATGGTATTGTTGTTTATGTTAAAAATCGAGAGCGTGACAACTTGGTATCAGAGCGTTAGGTTTGAATACCTAGAGACCATGGGGAGACTTAGTCTCAGGGGTTCAAAAAAAAAGAAGATGAGGTCATTGCATATTTTTAACAAAACATGTGTATGGTTGCATGACCGATGTGTGTTCATCGATGTGGCATTGCATCTGTGTTTATGCGAATTGGTGGAATGTTGTTGACCCGTGTTAAAAAAAAAAGAGAAGAGAAGTTTGACCTCCTTGTAGTGTAGTACGATTGCGAAGTTATTGTTAGTAGTTTTGATCTTGAGCCGTTTGTGGTAAGGTATCCTTTTAGATGAGATGTTAGACAAAAAAAAAAAATTTCTGAAAGGTCGAGATTGTTGTAGTGGTTATGCGTAGTGGCAAGGTTGTAATGTGAAAGACGATATCTGTTAGTATGTAAAAGAAGTGTTATACTGTTAATAAGATTTGTGAGCTAAATATTTGATGCGTTCTATTTGAATTGCGTAGATTTGTGTTAAGTTTTAAATACCTTAAGTAATTTTCATGTGATGTGAGGTGTATCATAGCTAAAGGATTGAACTAGTGAGTGCCTTGAATGTATGAAGGGATGATGTCTTGTAGTAGTAATGGTGTAATCTATGGTTGTAGTTGTTGTTGTTGTTGGCGGTCTTGCTTTTGAGATTTTGGTGGTTAGATGCTTTTTTTTAATGAGATGCTAAGCAAAAAGAAAATAGAGATGTTGGTGATATTGAGTAGTGGTGATGTTGACGTGTGAAGGAGGATAATTGTTGGTAGATGATAAAGGAAAGAAAATATTAAGATGACTTATGAGATAAGTGTTAGAGGTGTATTTTATTTAAATCGTATAGATTATGTGCTATGTTTTAAATGCGTGAAGTGAGTCTCATGTGATGTAAGCTGCATTGAGTATAAGTATACGAAGGGTAATATTTGCGTGATAGGAATCATAGTTTGTCCGAAAAGTGTGCAGGATGTATTATAGCTAGATGATTGAGTTAGTGTCTGCTTCGAATATGTTGAGAAGGTAATGACCTATTATGGTAATAATTGAGGTTGGTGGTTGTTATTGGGGCTGTGATTTTGAGTATAGGTAAGGCAGTTGAGCCCGCCTAGGGAGTTGTATGTATTTGAGGTTGACTCAGGAAGATGAGGATTATAGGTAGGGTTTCTAGATATGGTATGTGTCTTCTGGACACCCAGGCGACTACCGAAGAGATCCAGTTGGAAGAGGCGCTTGATCACCGCTCCTTCTAGATGAAAGTCTCGGGAAGTCAATCGGATATTAGGTTTATATTAGGGGTAAGATCTCTAGGCCTGAGGCAGATAACTATATATAGAAATTTCCTAGAAAAACGATGTGATGTGGTGTTGTCGTAGTCATTGTGGTGATCGCCGTAGCGGTAGTGTTATGAACGGGATTGTTAGAAGTTATTGGTACGAGTGAACTGATTCTTAAGTAATGAGGTTGTATAATCATTTAACTCGATAATGGGTGTGAGATTGATTATTGACGGGTTGTGCATAACGAAGGATGTTTATGGACCTATGATTCGAATGTCAGGGCTACGTGTGATATCGCACTTTTTATGTATCGTGGTGTGGCATGTCATAGTATATGGACAACGGATGGAGTCGTATCCAATTTAGGATGTTGACGAAGGTTACGGGGCCTAACACTGCCCGGAAATGTGGAGTCACATTCACTTCTTCGGATGTCGATGAGGGTTACAGGACCCAACACCGCCCGGAATTCACGTCAGTATGGACGGAGCCCGGTTCACCTTCTTGGTGGGACCTTGGCAAGGGTTACGGGACCCAACACTGCCCGGAATTCACGTCAATATGGACGGAGCCTGGTTCACCTTCTTGGTGGGACCTTGGCAAGGGTTACGGGACCCAACACCGCTCGGAATTCACGTCAATATGGACGGAGCCCGGTTCACCTTCTTGGTGGGACCTTGGCGAGGGTTACGGGGCCCAACATTGCCCGGTGCATTGCCTTGCATCACATATCACGCATTGTTGATTGGTTGAGCTAGACTTATGACCTGTGTTGCATGGAGTGTGTGATTGCAAAGAAAAAGGCATTTTTTTTTTTTTTTGTGAGCTCATTGGACGGTTATTTATACATCTACACTTATAGTCTTTTGGGAATTGGGTAGATGGCTCTGTAATTGTATTTTGACGTTTACTTTTGACATTGGAAGAATGTAACTAACTTTGTTATTTCCGCCCGTTAACTTTGATACTTGAACTTTCTCCGATTTATGCTAAACTCAAAGGACCTTTTTGGTAATATTATTATTTTGAAAATAGTGAGTCGATTGGATACTTTGTGAGTCCGTGGATACTGAATGAGTCTGTTGGATACTCTATGAATCTGCTAGATACTGGGTGAGTCTGTCAATCCGTGAATGTGTCTGGTGTTGTGTAAACTATTAAATTGTACCATGGGTTTGATGAAATATTTCATGTATGAAATGTGTTGATATTTCATTTAAGTGCTTGACCTGTTGTGAATCTGAGTGTGTGAAATTTGCCCTTAAGATGCAGTCCAGAATTGGTAAAAACAGTTATGTGGATACATAGAGGTGTGAGATAGAGATTATGGCTAGCAGTTTTGATTTATGTGTATTGAGTATCTATGTATGGAATTATCAGTGTTCGGTTAATGGAAGCGTTCTATTGATACGTCTGAAGATCGGGTTAAACTAAAAATTCCTTTTTCCTTTTTCCGAATGAGAATGATGTTGTATGAAAGTTGATTCTTAGATTAGTTCGTTTTGAAAAAAAAAATGAAATGATTACGATACAAGTTTGGAGTCGGCTATATCATGATGATGTGTCACCTTATTTTAAATTCGTTACCATGTTGTCTAAATTGTCGTATCCTAGAAGACTAGGTGAGGTGCATAAGATTGATTGGTGATGATATCTTTCAAAAAAAAAAAATTGTAAATGAACTTTTCCTGGTAAATTCTATAAAATTTCGCCACAAGGTGGGCGTGTTTTGATGATTTTTCAACTACGGAAACTAAAATTTTCAATGGACTAAGTTTCTCGTCAAAACTGCTTGGAGGTGTGTGATATTACACTTTTACTATGAGAATGGTGAGTGGAAAACTCATTATTGTTGTTTAATTCTGATCTCATTATGTCGGATACGTAGACTTTGAGCTTACGTATACCTTTAAAGGGAACTTGTCTTGAGTTAGCGTTAAGGGTCATTAGAGCTTTGCTTATGCAAGTCTTGAGAGCGAGAGTAAGTTGAATAATAAGAAAGGAAGTGAAATAGAAACGTACGAGAGTTGACCACTTTATCAATGTACATGAAAAAGTCTTATAAACCTCGAGGAAGAGAAGGAAAAATCTTAAACTTGTTAATTGTATATGGTGGCTTGGCAAGTTGTTGAGTCACGATGTCGTGAAGTTCTCCTTTGTGTTTGGATACTATCCTTGGAAACGAAACTGATTAATCGGAAAGAGTGAAAATAGATATGGTTTGGGAGACCAAAATTGACTGCTAACATGAGTAAGATTCATACAAATACGGCAGCTCCTTCATTTGATGTGTGTGAACCTTAGGATCCGACGATCGTTTTGGTAAGAGGTGATACAAATTGATTGTGACATTGTAGAGTTAATTGCGTCTTGGACACAAGAGTAGGTGGGTACGAAACGTTGTGAGTGGACACGGTCTTGTGGATTAGAGTTTATTTGATGATGTGTTTTCGTAGGTTTGATTTAAATTTTGAGGACGAAATTTCTCTAAGTAGGGTAGGATGTAGCGACCCGTAATTTTGGCCCGTATTTTTTTTAAAGAAGTGTTGTGATTATTAGCAAATGGAAATATGAAGAGTGTCGTGGTTATATGATTAGGGGTCGATGTGATATTATTGCAAGTGCAAGGGTGCAAGTGTGATAGTATATGTATATCATCTATATAGACGTCCAGGGAACAAAAAAATCATTTTTTTCCCTTTCCACTTTTTTTCTTTCATTCTCCCTATTCTCTCGGCCCTCTCCCTCCGAAATTCTCCCTCCACTTCTCTCCTCGATTTCATCCACTTAGGGCGTGATTCCGAACAAAGTCCAAGAATTAAAGTCGTTATACGGAACGCGGGCTTCCTATCCATCCAAGAAAAATCTTGATCGGACATCGTGGGAGTTCGGTTGACTTGGTCAAAGGGTCGGGTTTTGCTCAAAACCCATGAGGTAGGGATTTCTTACTCTCGTTATGTGTTTATACGGTGTTTATGTACTTAGATCGTGACTTGTTTCGTTGTTTGTTCCATTTCTGAAAATCTGCAGAACAGTGTCTTTGTTTTTGGGGTTTTTCGCCTGCTTAAACTTATGATTGAATTTTGGTTCCTTCATATGAAATAGAGTAGACTTAGAGTCCGTTCTAATGCCGCTTGAATCACCTGAAACCGTTGAGAATTGAATTAATGGTGGATTTTAGAAATCAGGTCACGAATCTGTCTCGTTTTCTGGGTGTCAGCCCACTTCGAATGGCCATAACTTTCTTGTCCGATGTTCATTTTGTGCAAACTTTATATTGGTTCGAAGGTATTGAAGTTAAATTTCATTTGCCACCGGAATCGTCTTAAAACTCTTAGTACACAAAAAATTATGATCGTTTGAGTGGAGGTGTGTCAATCTGTCACACTGATGCGTGACAGATTCGTATTGCTTCTATAAATGCCTGTTTAGCCATCCTTGAAGTGCGGATTTGACTAGGGTTTCTTCATACCTTTTAAGCTTCGTTCGATCGCGCAACTATTGGGACTGGAATCACTCAAAAATATTAAGAACTCGATTTATAGTGATTTTTAGAAGATTAGACTAAAATCTGAAAATCTGGCCAGCTCACTGAGCTGCGTTTTTTTTTTTTTTCATCGTTTGCTATGGCTAAACGATGCTATTGGTTATGGGTCCTTATGGGTTTAAAAGATTTAAGTTAGTGAACTTTTGGCATTAGAATCATTGAAAAATATTGAGTACGGAATTTTTAATAAATTGTCAAACACTAACTGCTCTCTAGGAAAGTTTTGGTCCGTTGATTCTCATTCGTCTGTTTTGACTCCCAATCACTTCTAATACCTTTTGAACATCATTAAACCATCCTTAAGCTCGATTACTCAAGTTCCAATGAGTTAATGATCGTTTAAATTCCTTTGATATCCATTAAGCATTACCTTAGTGTTGTTGTAAATGAAATACGCGATGTAAGATTGTTTAGGAGCACCAAAGGCTAAGTGAAACATTGTGGGAAGTATAGTTGGTAGATGTGAGCTTTTCTAGTGATCCAAGTGGTAGCACAGTAATGCGTATCCGTGTAATTTACTTATCCTTCGAACTCTTTTGGCGTTCATTCTATGAGATCTAAGTATCAATATTAGTGAGTAGTATGTTGTAGAGTTGCTATGGAGTTGGTATGATATTGTGATGTACTAAGAGAAAAAGGCGTTACTGATTTGTCAGTTGATATTATGTTATGATTGATCATTTGGAATACATTGAAATGTGATTGTCGATGCATGTTTGACCTATAAGTCGGCTTGATTGACGTGCTCTATTGTGTCATGAGATTAGAGAAGTGTTTGCTGAATGAGTTGTATGATTAATGGGATTCGAGTGGCTATAATTGAGAATTGGAATAAGAAGTGATTGCAACGCAAAGGGTGGAAACGCAGAGTGGTTGAGATTATGAGAAGTGTTGAAATAGTTGCGAACCTATTGTGAGTACGTTTGACTGATGTGAGTTTAATAATGTTTCTACTTGACATGTGAATGGTTAGGAATACTTACAAGCTGTTTGGAACTCGTTGGCTGTAGTCTGTCTTCCGTTAATAAACTCATGTTTCTCATGTTCACTTATCAAATTCTTTCACTCTTTGTGCATACTTCATTGCATTTTCATATAGCTTGGGCACAGATTTCTCTACTGGGCTAGTGTAGCTCAACCTATCATTTTTCAGGTACACTACAAGGACACAGTTTGGGAGGGTGTGAAGTGCATGCTGACATCAAGCTAAAGATATTTTTTTGAAGTATTTGTCTTTCTTCAAAAATCAACTGCACTGTATTATTTTCTCCATTTTGGAATACTATATCAACTGACAGATTTGTGAGATTCAAAAAAACTGTATTGTAATTTGGGGTACCGTATCTACTATTGTGAGGATTTGTATTTAAAATGGTATTGTTGTTTATGTTAAAAATCGAGGGCGTGACATTCTCCAAATTTGATTTAAAGAGTGGATTTTGGCAAATCCAATTACACCCTAATGACAGATATAAAACAGCTTTCACTACACCATTTGGACATTACGAATATAATGTAATGCCTTTTGGATTAAAAAATGCTCCTAGTGAATTTCAAAATATAATGAATGAAATATTTAACCCGTTTAGTCATTTTATTATAGTCTACATAGATGATGTACTCATCTTTTCCAATTCAATTGATGAACACTGGAAACATTTAAATTCTTTTATTCAAACCATAAAACATAATGGATTAGTCATCTCAGCTCCCAAAATTAAATTATTTCAGACTAAAATAAGATTTTTAGGATATGATATTCACCAATCAACCATAACGCCAATTAGTAGAGCAATTCAATTTGTTGATAAATTTCCTGATGAAATTACTGACAAAAATCAATTACAAAGATTTTTAGAATCATTAAATTATATAGCAGAATTTTATAAAGATCTTAGAAAAACTTGTCAGCCTCTATTTGAGCGATTAAGGGACAATCCCCCTCCTTGGTCACCAGTACACACCTCCATAGTCAAACAAGTCAAAACATATGTAAAGACATTACCATGTCTAGGTATTCCTACAGTTAATTCTTTTAAGATTATTCAAACTGATGCCTCGGATATAGGATATGGTGGTATTCTCCTACAGAAAGTCAACCCTACGTCCCCTGAGCAAATTGTTCGATTTCATTCTGGTCTATGGAATAAAGCACAGAGCAATTACAACACTATTAAAAAAGAAGTTTTATCATTAGTTTTATGTATTTCAAAATTTCAGGATGATATATTAAACCAAAAGTTTTTAGTCAGAATTGATTGTAAAAGTGCAAAATGTGTTTTAGAAAACGATGTTAAAAATATAGCTAGTAAATAGATCTTTGCTAGATGGTAGTCAATTTTAAGTATTTTTTATTTTGATATTGAATACATTAAAGGAGATCAGAATTCTATTCCTGATTTTCTTACCAGAGAATTTTTATTTAGTAAGTCCTAAAAATTCCTTATTCATCCAAAACTACTTTCCAGCTATTAAAATCATCTTTTCAGCAGCATCCATTCTAGCGAATTTTCCCTATTTAAACCTAGCAACATTTATAGCAGCAGAACTCCAACCAACAATCATGGCAGACAAAAACACAAAGAAAAGCAAAAAACCAACCTCAACTCCAAAAAATCAGCTTGCACTTCCTCCAATCAATTGCGGAAACAGGTACCAAGTTCTTGGGCAAGTCCCCAAAACCAGTTACAGTTCTGCACTAGTACATGCTCCCTCATCTAGTCAACCAGTTGATCCTTTTTGTTCAACTCAAACTATTCAACCTAGTCAAAACAAATTCCCTTATCCAGCCAGAACTACAGAATATGTTCTAAAACAAGTCACCACCAATCTCTTCTCCATTGAACCAGTCCACAAAAATATTCATAACCCCATTGAATTAGTCAAATCCTTTTTCCCTACAGGATGGCATTTCATCCCTGCTCACCCAGATAAGAACCTTTCTTTTTATAAAGACATCCTTCTTTACCATAAATCAATTGTGAATCTGTGATAAAACCCATCAATGACCGAGTCAATCCTAATAAAGTCATTTACCATTCCCTCTATATTCACAACATAGTCAGCTTAGATGAATGGGGTCACCCATCACTATTCCGGAACCTCCCTGATCATCCAATTCAATATAATTATTGTGATTATATTGATGCATGGTTCAAAGTTATCCTCCATGAGAATGAGTCCTTTTCTCACTCCTGGTTCTTTTCTTTCGATCATAAATTTAAATCAGTCATTCCATCTTGGTTCTCCCGATGGTGGCACCAAAATGGAGCCATTCCTGACCTCTTCCCAACTGAACTCATGGACCAAGTCAACTACTTCTCCACTTTGTACCCAGTGAATAATCACACTAGTCAATTTCCAGTCCTATTGTTGTTCATGGCAAAATATAAAGTCCCATGGATCTTCAAATGGCGATATGGCATCAATAACAAGACAGTCATTCGACAATATTTAGTAAAATGGTGGGATCAATATAAGCATCAGCGCGTTATTGATCAAGTTAAAGAAGAATTTCCAGTCAAAGTTCCAACACCAGTCACAATTCCAGTTGCACAGCTTCAACCAGTCAAAGTTCCAACTGCACAGCTTCAACCAAGTTCACCTACATTCTCCACTATAAGACTTGGAAGCCCAACACCAAGCTCTTCCAAGCCTTCTAAATCCAAGTCAAAAACCAAGTGCTCTCAATTATTGATATTAGCACAACAACTAATTGCTCAAGCTAGTCAAGAAGAAGATGATACATCATCCGAAGAGTTAGCTACAGAAACATCTCACAGGGACCCATATGGGTCAGTTTTTCAAGATGCTTAGGACCCCTTTGCTTGAAAAATCACCCAGCAATGGCTTCCGAGGCAATAGTCAAAAGTAGTCATCATCTCAATAGTAAAAAGTAGAAATCATTTCTACCTCTGGTCTCACCTGCACCGAAAGCAGAAACAGTCAACAATTATTCTGTCTTTACCAGCACCGAAAGCAGAACAGTCACCTACTTTAGTCACATGGCTGAGTCATTTAGCACTTGTAAATCTCAGGTCCTTATTCTATAAAAGGATCCGAGAAGTTAGTTGTAAAATAGGTTTTTAAGGTTTTAGAAGTTTTAAGTTTTCCCTTCAAGTTTTAGAGAGAGTAACTAGTAAACAAGTTTGAGTTTTCAACAATTGTGCCCATACTTAGTCAAGATTGAAGTTCTACTTCTGTATTCACTGTAAGTCTGAGTTTGTTCAGCTTACCTATTCATTACCAGTAAACTGTACTATTCATTTATCAATAAAACTGCATTTACTATTCATTACTATTCATAGTACAGTTTACTGGTAAATGAATCGTACAACTGATTTCTCGGATCCTTTTATAGAATAAGGACCTGAGTTTTACAAGTGCTGAATGACTCAGCCATGTGACTAAAGTAGGTGACATGTGACTAAAGTAGGTGACTGTTCTGCTTTCGGTGCTAGAAAAGACAGAAATAATTGTTGACTGTTTCTGCTTTCGGTGAAAATGGGCCAAGAGCAGAAATGATTATTACTTTTGACTGTTGTGACTGGCTGACTGTTTACTACATCGGATGCTTCTGTCTTTGACTAAAATTCCATCATGTTGTCCATATTCTGCAATTCTTCATTCGTCAAATTGTCCCAATAATCTTGCCCATTGTCATCACTGTTGATTTCTGGGCTGGACTCTTGGTCTTCAGATTGATGACTAAAATTATTATCCCAATAATTCTTGTATTCTTTGACTAGATCTTGAAACTTCGTGTAGAAAATAAACGGAACTTCTTGAATAGGATCAGTGGACTTGATTTTTTGAATAGAATCTTCACAAATTAAATAATACCTTCCTTCTTGGAAATAATCATCATTTCCAAGATTACTTGCAATTGACTTGGCTCTGTGGTGCCTGATCTGTGCTCTAGTAGGCTTGGAACATGGCCATGGGCATTCATCTTCAATAAGATCAATAGGTGCATGTAGCCTACTGAATGACCAATTTGTAGAGAGATACATGACGTGTTGTGCTAGTATCACATTCCCTGTGTTTGTCCATTCGGGCATCTTGCTTGTAATTAAAACTTGACATTTCATCATCCTATGTTTAGCAAAAATATTGTTAATACATGTGGCTAATTTTCTGGTGACTCGGTCAGTTTGTTCTGGGGAAGTAAAGATTAATTGTCTAAGAAATCCATGGTCTAGTAGGGTCATGGGGCTGACTTGGATAGTTTTTCCCTTGTATAAAAGAATAAGGTCTTGAAAGTGCTGCATATGGATACAGGCTTTGGGGACACTAAAGATTAATTGGCATTGGCAAGCATATCTTTCTAATGGGGTTTCTAGGCATAATGGGTTAGTTTTTGGGCAGGTGACTTGGTCTTGGTCTTGATTATAGTGGGTTTCCCAAGTGATTGATAATCCTGGGGGTGGTTGACTGGCTAATTTAGCAAGAGATTCGAATAGGAATTCTTGAAAATGGTGACCATCTTTTCTGGCTAAATGTTGAATATGGTTTACTATTTCAATTGGTAGGGATGTGGGTATAAGGGATAATGACTGTGGTAAAGCTAGGGCTTTGGATGCCATTTTTTGGAATGGTTCCATTACACATACGCTTTCACCATCATCCAGTGGGGATAACTGCACATTTACACCTTTACTAGCATCCAATAGGGATGATAGTTTTTTCTCCACTTTTACCAGTGGGGTAAAAGGGGTCTTCTGTGTTGAATGATTTTGTAGCATAGTAACTTTCGCCTTGAGTTGATTATTTTCAATAATCTGCTGGTGGTACCTGCAGTTTAAATCCAGGAATTTGGAATTTACTGCTTCACATCGTTCACAATGTGAAGGGTTAGTACAATTATTGCTGACTAGAGATGGGTTTAACGAAACTCCACCTGAATAACTAGGGAAAACAACTCCACTAGTTTGCTGATTAAAATAAATGCTCAAACTATTTAAGCTGTCTAAGAATTTACGATTATCCCCACGCGTGTTCCATAGATTATCTAGGAGACATTGCTGGGTTTCATCCATGCTGGCTAAGTAATTTAGCTTCCTAAATTTTGTGCTTGCTCCTTCAGGGAATACTGGTAGAAGGATTTTCCCAAAGGGAATGACTTTCTGTTGACTTTGAGACATCTGTAAGAGAATCAAATAAATCATTAGTAGGGTAAATAGAGCAATGTTGTAGCTGATTTAATTCATCTTCGTCTGGTGTTGATAAAAATTCAAAATTGACTTGATGTTCAAAAGACGTAGTAATGATGTGGTTACTAGTGACTGTGAATGGATAGAGTAAGTAAATAAAGGGCATTCCTAAAATTACTTTATCAGTTAAATTTTTGACTAAAACAAATGAGGTTTTGAAACCAATCTTATTTTGGCAAATATTTACTTCAGGTAATTTATACTTAATTATCATTTTACTACCATTTGCAGAACTCAATCGTTCAGTTGTTTCTTGATAATACTTAGTAGGCACTAAACTTTCTTGAATACAATTTAGATCTGCTCCTGTATCAATGAGAGCAGTGACTTGTTGTAGACACCCCATTCTGGACTGTCCGGATTAGTCCTTTTACTTTCTTTGTTGACCCGATGATGATAAACGGTCGAGAACAGTTCAAGGTCGATGGAAGGATTTGAGCTTTGAGCGTTGAACTCTCTCCCTTCAAACCCACCTTCAAGCCCATTTCAAAACCCTTCAAAACCAGAGCCAAATAAGCCCTAGCAAAACCGTACCTTGCTTACGCCAGGTTCTTCTTGGCGTGCGCCAGCAAATTGCCACGTGTCGGACATCGACCGTTGACTCAGTTTGACCTGGCGCACGCCGGGTTATAGCTGGCGTACGCATGGTCAAGACCGGTCAAATCACTGCTTTTCTGTCACGTGCTCGAAGCTTTGCAACCGTCTCAGTACGGCGCAGAGTCCCCTGATCATTGCATTTTGCAGGGGACGTCCCCCTCTCTCTCCTACACAACCCATCACCTAGTCCCATGCATTTAATGCATGGGAGCTCCCTTCTAACCTAACCCAACCACCCTAACCCCAGCTGATCAGCCCCTAGTCTCAGCCTCTCTCTATAAATGCAAGCCCTTGCATTTATTTGAAAAGGTTAACCTCATTAAGAACCCAAGCCCATCCCTCTCTTCTCTCTTGTTCTTTGCTCTCCCATTGAAGGAAAGAGAGAAAGAGAAGTTCAGTACGCACTCCTCTCCACTGTCCAGTCACTACACACCCTCCATCTTCAACATCCAAAGCTCAATCCATCCTTCTATCTCTTGCAACCAAAGGTATACCACCTTTGTGTTGCTTTCTGTTTTCAGTTCCTGAGGGGAACCAGAAGGGTTCTGGCTAGTAACTGATACTAGTCCAGACCCCTCTCTGGTAAAATAAATCAGTCGTAGAGGACACTCCATGGCGCACGCCAGCCTTAGCAAGCCGTACGCCACCTTTGGCAGTACGAGCACTGCTGGCGTGGGGATCATGAAACGTCCTTTTATTGCTTATTTACTTCATGTCATCACCTTCTAGCATGCAAATAACCAGTTTAATGCTTTCTGTATTTTAGAACTGTTCAAATGTAGCTTTCAATACCTTCGTCTTTCTTGCTTTTCAAGGCCTCTGGGGTATTTCTGGTCATGTTCCAGAACCCAGACGATATAAAGCCAAACACTGGTTAGCATACAAACCTGGCGTACGGTCCCCAATGGGTGGCGTACGGTACGTTTGTTAAAGGCCAGTGCCTGGCCCTTATGTCAAAGCTCAATCTAGGCCTCTTATTCATCCCCACTCTGTTTATGGGGTTTTCTGTGCTATTTTCATGGCTCTTAGCCATTTCCTACGCCTGTCTGCTTGTAATATGTACCTAAGTTATGTTGCTAACTGCGTGGTTTGTCCTGGGTGTGCACTGGTCCATTCCAGAGCCCAGAGGGTTGAGAGTAGGAGCTGTAAGAAATTAATAGGGTAGTGTACGCCAGCCTGAAGGTGGCGTGCGCAGGGTCTGTTGGCGTGCAATGGTTCTGCCATGGCGTGCCAGTACGACTCCTGCTCACGTGCCCGACGAGCAGCGTACATCATCTTGTTGAAACTGTTTGCAGTGCCTGTTCTCAATCTATGTTCTTACATTTAATTCAATTCAAGCAAGCAAACCAGCATCCATAAACATTTTGTCATATAAAATTGCAACGTGTTACAGTATTAATCCCTATTAACTGTTCCCCCGCCCTAACTGGCCAAAAATGATCAAATGAGAGAAAAATGCAAACGTTTTAATAAAATGCCCGAGTAGAGACCGATCTTCGGATTGGGCGAGAGGGGTGCCATAAAACCCTTCCCCTCTCGTAACCTGGCTCCCGAACCTCAGATATCGAAGGTGACGACGGACCAGTCTACGCCTTTTTAAATCAAATCAAACACTTTTCAAATCAAAGTAAAACGTAGCAAACGTTCTCGAGTTCGGTTCCTTGGGTGTTCTTCCGCTAAAACCCGAGTGGCGACTCTGAATCGAAGCGTTTCGCCGCGCTATTTTCCAAATGGGCCGCCCCCCCGAACAATATCCATTCCAAACCAAAATCGGGCGATTTTCGGGGCGTGTGTCCACACTTGTATTTTATAATCTCTTATTTTTAATTCAACACGAGCATGCCATTATTGTATATTTATTTGGTTAATTATATTTAATCTGTTACTGTCTTGATCACTATTCGGGTGATCAATATCTTTTCCCTGACCAAGATTTTGGTTTTGATTATCATCTTCTAAGGATTCTTTAGAAGATGAACTGTCTTTTTTCTTTCTGTAAAATTTATTAGTTAATTTTGGAAATTGGTTTTGGATTCTCATAATATCCTGTTTAATAAAATTTATTTCATTCTGTAGATCATGTAAAGTAACTTCCTTATTAATTTTGTTAAAACGTTCCATAGTAGCATTAAGGCTTACTATTGGTTTATTATACTGGGGTTGTTTCCCTTGTTGTACCAAGAGTTGTTTGAGTTTTTTAATATATTGCTGCTTTAATTCTGAATCATCTATTTTACTGATTAGATCAATTAACAATTCTTCTTTTGGTAATTCTTTGGTAAGTACATTGTGGGCAATGCGATTTGCCCGAAGATGCTGCCGGTTCGCGGGAGCGCTTTTGAAGCTGGACGTCAAGCGCTCGCGAAAAATACAGAGTCGCCACTCGGGTTTGAAGGTCCGACATCCAAGGAACCGTATTTCGAAGCACCTGCCGCGCTGTTTGATTTGAAAAAGTTAAGGAACCAGTCCGTCATAACCATATCTGGGTTCGGGAGCCAGGTTACGAGAGGGGAAGGGTTTTATGGCACCCCTCTCGCCCAATCCGGAGATCGGTCTCTACTTAGGCATTTGCGAAAGATGTTTGTTTGCGATTCTGTTTGATTAATCAGTTTTTAGCCAATTAGGGCGGGGAAACAGTTTAATGGGGATTAAAACTGTAAAATGTTTGCAGGATGTGATAGATAGCATGGATGAGTAGTTAGTATAGGATGAGAACAGACTGCTGTGGGAGTTTAAACAAACTGGGGAGCCCCTGTTTTGGAGTGACGTGCGCAGGAAGAAACCAACATGCACTGAACAAGTCACTACATGTTGTTTACTCCTGCGCGCATAATTCCAAGACAAGCACGCGCCGGTGAGCTTAAAACCCACAGCTCTTATTCTCAAACCTTTTGGGCTCTGGAAGGACCAGTGCACACCCAGGACAAACCACGCAGTTTATAGGCAGCATAATATATACAGTTTAAAGGCTTAAAAGCCCTACAAATGAATAAAGCACCCCATAAACAGTGTGGGGACAGAATAACAGTCTAAATCCAAGTTACCCATGCAAGGCCATTCACTGGTCAGAGGCAAACCATCGCGCGATGGAGTCACACTGTCGCGCGAGGGTGTGCCCTGGCGCGCGATGGTGCGCCCTGGCGCACAGTCGCGCGATGGACTGAGTCTGTCGCGCGATGGTGCGCCCTGGCGCAGGATGGTTGCGCCCTGGTGCAACCAGACCAGTGCTTGGTTCACATTTTCTGGGTTCTGGGACAGGTCCAGAATTATCCCAGGGGTATTCCAAAACAGAAAACATGCAAATTGAACTACAACTAGCAATTTCTAACAAAAGAAAGCAATAAACTGGTTATTATCATGCTTACAAAGTGATCTATATACACATGAATGCAAAACAGTAGGACACCAATCCCCACGCGGTCCATCTCATGCAGCACCGGAGTGTCGCGCGAGAGAGTGGGACCATCGCGCGTTGGTTCCTACCATGACGGTTTTTGAAACCTTGCCAGCTTTAGGACCAGGACTGGTATTGATTACCAGCCTTGGCCCTGCCAGCCCCCCTCAGGGATCAGAACAGAAACAGAACAAAGGTAAGCTATACCTTTGGTTTGAGTTTGAAACGAAATTTGAGCTTCGAATTGAATTGAAGTTGGTTGGGATGTTTGAGGATTGTTGAGTGTGAGAAAATGGGGAGAGAAAGAACAAGCTATGTTCTTTGATTACATGGAGTGTAATCTTTTGTCAAAACTTGAACCCTTTTTATGAATGAACCATGGGGATATAAATAGGGGGAGATGGAGGTAGGTTCGGGCTGCAAAGAGAGGAGTGCAGCTAGTCCACGAGGCCTGCTGAGAGTTGCATTGGTGGCCAACTGTCCTCCTTCAGAAAGGTCGGTTGTAGGTTGGACCATCGCGCGATGGTGTGAGTCTGTCGCGCGATGGTGCGCCCTGGCGCACTGTCGCGCGATGGAGTGAAACCCTCGCGCGATGGTGCGCCCTGGCGCGGGATGGTCGCGCCCTGGCGCGAGATGATTGCGCCCTGGCGCGGACCAGAAGGGTTTTTGGTTTTTTGAATTGGCTTAGGCTAGGTTAGGTTCAAGGGTTTTACAAACACTCAAAGCTCAAACACGCTATCATTCCCGGGGTGTTCTTGATCCATTTCATCATCGGGGAATCAAAAACCGTAAGTAAACTAATCTGGAAGCCCAGATTGGGGTGTCTACAGTAGCCCCTCTTTGACGGCATTTGAAGCACCATCGACTTGGTACAAGTAACGTCAAAGAATTCTAGACACCCCTCAAGGCAATCCAGAGCAAAGCATACTAGCAAAGTAGACAAGTAAACTTAAGGAACCTGATCGGTGGAATGGACTGGCTGTCCATGGGATGGAAGTAGAAGTGGACGAGCGAATCGCCGCTTGTTGATCGATTTTGGACAGGACGAGCTGTCGCTGCAGATATGGATGGGACAGGCCGTCGTTGCTGGGGATCAAGCTATCCTCGGCACAAAGTATTCCAACAAACACGGGTAGGTCGTGTCAGGCAGGTTGAATTCCATCTGTTGGGAATCAGAGCCAATCTCCTTATCAAAAACCATCCGAGACAGAGCAATAAGCCTGCTGGAAGATGCGCGTGAAGCTAGACTGAAGTAGAGGTAGTTGTTTAGGGCAGGCCGAGGCGGACTCTCCTGGGGAACAACTAGTTGCGGATGGATGGACCATTGAACAAACCGTCAGACGATAATCTGATCGTCGATGTGGATTGTATGGACGATATGGCTAGATACCGTTGATAGATTTGACAGGACCGGCTGTCGTGGGTGCGGACGGAGAGATCAATGAGCTGAGTGATCAAACCGCTGAGGAATTTGACAGGATGGGAGGATCATCAGTATAAATGATCGAGCCGTTGAAGTCTGGACGGGAGGATCATCAGTATACATGACCAAGCCGTTGCAGACAGGATGGGACAATCATCAGTATAAATGATCGAGCCGTTGAAGTCTGGATGGGAGGATCATCAGTATAAATGACCAAGCCGTTGTAGACAGGATGGGACAATCATCAGTATAAATGATCGAGCCGTTGAAGTCTGGAGGGGAGGATCATCAGTATAAATGACCAAGCCGTTGCAGACAGGATGGGACAATCATCAGTATAAATGATCGAGCTGTTGAAGTTTGGATGGGAGGATCATCAGTATAAATGACCGAACGTTGCAGACAAGATGGGACAATCATCAGTATAAATGATCGAGCGTTGGCGTCTAGATGGGAGGATCATCAGTATAAATGATTGAGCCGTTGAGTTTGGACAGGACCGGCTGTCGTTGATTGAGATCGGGCGGATCATGCTTCAGGATGATCGAGCCATTGAAATTTGAAAAGGACCAGTTGTCGTTGATGATATGGCTGATCATCGTTGATGGAGAAGGATGATATGGCTGATTGTCATCGTTGAATGGACAGAGACATGCGATGTGGTTGATTGTCGTCACTGGATGGACAGAGACATGCGATATGGTTGATTGTTGTCACTGGATGGACAGAGACAAGCGACGAGGTTGGACGAGGTTGTTTGTCGTCGCTGAATGGGCAGAGACAGGCGACGTGGTTGTCATTGCTGATATGGCTGACCATCGGGAATGACTGAGTCGGATGACATGGCTGACCGTCGTTGATGATATGGCTGACCATCAGGTTTAGAGAAGGACGATATTGCTGACCGTCATTGATGATATGGCCGACCATCGTTGAATTGAGAAGGACGATATTGCTGACCGTCATTGATTGGATAGGACCGGCTGTCTTTGATTTGGATCGGGCGGATCAGAGTGCGGAATGATCAAGCCGTTGAGATTTGGACAGGACCTGCTGTCGTTGATTTGAGACGGGCAGATTAGTGTGCAGAATGATCGAGCCATTGAGATTGGGTTGAATTTTGATTCCCCAAAGTGCATTGTAAGTGCGAGCAGAGCAGAATGGCAAAGCCATGTGCTTGATGGTTACTATGGCAAGCGAGATAAGGAAAGCGGCGTGCGGCACTCCTCCATATTTGCACTATTCCACAGAAGCGATTCCGGCATAGAATTTTCCTGCTTTAAGCATTTGATACACAATATGCAATGTTGTATACAATATGAATGCACAAATTGAAAATGCAGATGCAAGCTAAGGGCGACTTCTAGAAGGACAATGATGCTTAAGGACTATCACTGAGCCCCATTACTTTACTGTTTTTTGCTTCTGAGATGCGCACCCAGACAGAGAGACGGTGAACGGGCTGGCGTGCCCCAGTTGACCGAATTGGGCTTGCGTGCCCCCTTCTTCGATGCTTGGGCAGATGAGCCCCATATATATGCTTTGCTTAGCCCCGAACTGACGTGCCCTTGCTGTCCACAAGATTCTTCTGCTTGTGGATTACAGAAGATAAGGTAGCAATGTAAGAATTGCATTTTTTAGTGTATTAACATATAAACTATGCGCTAATATCTAATTTGCATTGACAAGCAGCCTGAGTCGACACAGACACACATATATGTACAAACATGCCTAGCTCGAACGAAAAGGGGGAAAGAGCCCCAGGGAATAATGCGAACCCTTAGACACACGGAATACAATGAAATTTTGGACATTAATGTGCCAAAACTCACAATAGTCCTTTAGACAGGTGAAACTGACACTTGCGAGGTCAAATAAGCTGTACAATGACCTGCACGAACAAATAGAACCGAGAATAGCATCTCGACATGACAATGGATTGAAATCTAGAAAAATGCCACAAAGATGGACATAAGACGCAAATGAAGACACATATAGGCCCGGACTGAAACCGACACCCCCGTGCAGTCACATTAAGTCTGCACGGTATGACCAAACTTGGCAAAAGCCCCTTGAACAGGACTCGAAGGCAGTAGCTGACTGCTATTGATTGCTGTACGAATTGAAAAAGTGCGCGCAGGGTTGAGACCAACGCACATAACTACGGATCAAGTGCTCGTGAACCTCAAACTAGCGTGCATGACTGCAAAGCTACTGCAACTGCTCACATCAGACTTCGCTGAACTTAGAATAAATTGTGAGCCATTAGGCCTCGCTAGCATTTCATTCTGTTTTTTATGCTTAAATTCCTTTAAGGCTTTATGCTCAGCTTTGAAATTGAAGTAGTAGTTTGCAATAAAAATGAAAGACAAAAGGTTTTCCCCGTCAGACGCCTCCCATGCAGCTTGATCTTCGATCCTCTTCGACGTTTGATGTGTACCAAATGTCAACCATGGATCCAATTGATAGATTGTGACCGAGTCTCAAGGAGAGACTGCCTACGTATCCTAAGCTAGGGAATCAGGTCAAAACGTAGTTCAGGCGGAGGTTCACTCGAGTATTTTACCTCACCTTTTACGCTCTAACTTTTGCCTAGAACCGCCCATTCGGGATTTTCGGTCTAGCGAGCTTTCAAATATCGCCTTTACTTTTGCCTAAACCGCCTTCATAGGTTTCGGTCTAGCAGGCTGCTCTAACTTTTGCTTGGAACTGCCGACCCTTGGGGTTTTCAGCCCAACAAGCTTTTCTCAGGGAAAAGGCCTTTGAACTAATTCATGTTGACCAAGGTATTGAATTTGTTGCCGTTGAGGTCGATGAAATGGCTGCACCCCAGATGAAATGGATGCAAGGTCCAAAGTGCTTCAGTTGACATGCCTTGCTCCAGGCCACTTTTGAACTTTCCAATTTATGCTTGGCGGAACGCTGTTCCTGCAAATTTGAGGATGGTATGAGGTGCTGGACCTTCTGAGCTTTGCTTTGTACGGTTTGGCGCCTGGTAGCAGGGGGATTTGATGTTCCTTTATCTCAGGGTCAACGTTCGGCATGTCATTTGAGAGACCCTGCCAAAACATTGATGAACTCTTTGAGCCTGTCTGACTGGACACAATGCTCCTCTGGGAACAGCTTTGAACCATTGGGAGGTTATCCTTATCTTTCAAGTTTATTTGAAAACTACTATTTCAATTAATAGGCTGAGCATGCCTTTCGTCTTCCCTTTCGGCGAGGGAACACATTTCCTTGGGGATGATCCCATCGAAATCTATCCCTTCGTCGTCAGGGTCGACACAATTTATTCAAAAGTCAGCAAAGTACTTAGAAGCAAGATAATGTATAAAGAAAGCCCCTCGGGGTTGCCAAGTACAGCAGACTCAAAATTTGAAACAAAAGCTACGACGTGGAGGGCCAAGAGGCACAACCTCCGACTCAGAGCTAGACTTAGACAAACGCAAATGACTCTGTGTCAAACTCAGACAAAACGCCAATGCAAACTAGACGCACTTTGAAAATGCAATTTTTAACAAGCTACCCATAGCTTCCACAAAAAGAGGTAGGATCCAGCGGATGTCAGGCCCAAGCAACAGCACTTCGGCTTCCTCAGCTTTTTTGACCAAACCTACTCGGTGCTCCTTTGAACAATGGACCTCAGCCAGTCAGTTTTCTCCTTTGTAAGCCCCTCATTACTGTCAACCCAGGTGTCGGCAGTTAAGACCTCAATTGCACAAACAGCGGCTAGCAGGCTATCCTCAGGCTCGGACAGGATGGGCACAGTTGGCTTAAAGCTCAGATCGATCTGAGTAGAGGTGGGGTTGATTTGAGTGGAAATAGTGGATGTCTGACCAAGTTGTGAGCCAGAGTTGGGTTGAGGTAAGGTTCTGGAGATAGTATCGGCTTTTGATGGAGATGGGGTTGGGATGATGCCACAATCGATAAGATCTTGAATGGCATGTCGAAGCCGGAAGCAGGCATTGGTTGAATGGCCAGGCATTTGATGGTAGGTGCAAAAGAGGTTATATTTGAAGTTGGCGGAGGGATTCTTAGGCAATGAAGTTGGATTGAGGGGCTTGATGGAACCAGCATCGAGGAGCCTCTCATAGACCGAGGCCAAAGGTGCATCGAAATATGAGAAAACCCTCGGTGAGTTCCGGCGAGTGAATTGAGAGTTCAAAGCAGGACCCTTGTTTGCTGTGCAGTTGTAACACATCGCCTTATTAACAGGATGCATTCTTTTGCCCTCGGGGCTGAATTCGTCACTAAGCATATCCTCCGCTTTGGCAATGGTTTCGACGAAGGAATCAACATCCTCCTTCGAGTGAGTCCTAGCCTCATGGAATTCAACCAGGTCGTTGAACATGTCTCCTGAGCATAGTTTGATTTTGACCGTTGGAGGGTGGTAGGCTTGAGGAGGTTCTTTGACTTGCCCCATATTTGGCTGCGGGGCTGTAGAGGTAACGAGGCCAACGAGTCCATGGACCACAATCATCTGTTTGTCCATCTTGTGACCCAATTCTTCTACAGCTTTCCTGAGCTCAGCCAGCTCCATTTGTACTGCCATTCTGGATTCGAAAGTGATAGTGAAATAGCCCCGGTAGACGTTCTCAAGTAGGTTTGGCTCTTCCCTTCAGTGAGATGGCCTAGAGCTTTGGACAGCAAAGTAAACGAGAACTCAGTGAGGTTCCTGCAGCAATTAGAATGCAATGCGCATGTTGCCATCGTCGGTGTCCTCCTAGACTCTACAACTACAAACGAGTCTGTCTCATGATGTTCGGACACTGCCAAAATCCTCAGAAATCTTTTCGAGAGTGTATCCTTTGTTAGAATCGACTAACACTAAGAGATGTCAAAACAGTCTAAGCCTTTGACTATTCCGTTCTCGAAGTTTCAACTTTGAATTCGGAACAACTCAATATTGATGACATGGCACCTTGACTTTGAACGCCGCGGTGTATAGTGACTTCGCACTTCAACCTGGGTAGTGCCAGTGTCATGGCATCCATACTTTATGGTTCCTTATTTTCGATTGAAATTTCAATAAGGCATGAGCCAAGGACTTAAAAAGGTTTGATTTCCCAAAGTCTCGCTGATCTAAGGACTTTGAAAATTGACAACGTGCACCATCGAGATGCACGACTCTTCATTGGGCCTAGCAGCGTCCTAATAGGCATGAGACAGACTTGAAAGAGAGACAACCTAGAAGCCGCCCTAAACATGCTCCTACGCAAAACGATATGTATGTACAGAAATAGAGACGAGTTTGCCTCACGAATTTCAGACGTTGCCAGAATCCTCAGAATTCTTTTCAGCCATGTGTCCCTGAGTAGATCGTCAGATCCTAGAAGATGTCAAAATAGACTAAATCTTCGACTAGTCCCATTTGAAGGATCAACTTTGAATTTGGAACAACTCGGTGGTGATGAAATGGCACCTTAACCTTGAACACGGCGGTGTATAGTGACTTCGCACTTCAACCTGGGTGGCGCCAGTGTAGAGACCCGAATATTTTATTTTTATTTAAAAAGATTATTAAATGTCTAAATGAGAAAATAGGGATTTTGTGGTGAATATTTGAATTGGGGTTTAAAGTGATGCAATTGTTAGTAGAGGGGTGAATGTGTGATTTATAAATAAGTGAGTATATATAATGGTGGTGGTGTGTGTGTAGGAAATCATTTTCCTTCTCTCTCTCTCTCCCTCTCTCTACCGTCTCTCTCTCTCTCTCCCTACCGATCTCTCTCTCCCTCCTCCTCTCACTCAAAACTTCAAGAATCAACTTCCCTCAAGTCCTTCAATCTCATTATTGAGCTCAAAATTTCGTGGGTCAAGCTCGGAGGAGAGTATTTCGGTTGATTTCAAAGAGTTTGGGGCTAGGGCTCGTACGAATTGCTTGGGTTTCGCTCCTTGACTCGAGGTAGGGATTTCTTGCCACTTTTATGTGTTTATATGCTGATTAAGTGTAGAAATCGTGCCTTGAATCGTTGGATGTTTTGTTGTTTTGGCCTTTGAGTTTTCTGCACAAAATCGCCGCTCGTAACGTCCCCGTATCGATACAATTTTGTGCGTATCGATACGCTGAAAGGATCTGCATTCCAGTAGCTTCAGAAATTTGTCGTAGTGTTTCCGTATCGATACAGTTTTTGGAGTATCGATACTCCAGAGTCTGGAGTATCGATACGGTTTTGGAGTATCGATACTCCATGGCTTTCTGGGCAGTTTTGCCATATCGCTCCGATTCGACCGTTTTGACCCCCGATCATTTCTAAACCTTTTTGGACACTTCCAAACCTATTCCAAGCATGCCTAATTGACTTCCTTTGATTCATTGAGGTTATCCTTGGTCCGTTGGCATTCCGTTAGTACGAAATGAATAAGAACTCATTCGATTCAAACCGTGTTAAAATGTGACTTGTTGACTGATTGGTTGCTTGGTAGTGTTAATGGCATATAGTATGACGATCCTTGCATGAAAGTGGTTATGAGAAGGTCCTAGTTTGCACATCGAGTAAGAAAATAGTTGATATTTTAGGTCGGAAGTTGATTTAGGAAGTCCCGTAACGCAAGTGGTGGTAATACGGAGACTTAAAGGGTTTCGTAACGCAAGTGGTGGTAATACGGTAACCCGAGTCGTTAGGGATCACCGTGACGCAAGTGGTGGTAACACGGTAATCCTTATGGTACTTTCCGGTAACGCAAGTGGTGGAAATACCGATGGTGGAAGTTTGGGTTAGAAAGTCGGGTTGGGATTATTAGAAGGGGTTAGTATTGTATGGCCTATGCATTCAATTTCAATAGGGTTTCATTTGCGAATTGATTGGTTATCGTCGGTCGAACTGTATTTCCTTATCCTCTCTTGTTCGCACTTGTCATCATATTTGCATATATATTTGGTAAAGATTTTCCTACTGGGCTAGTGTAGCTCAACAAAATCCTTCTTTTCAGGTTCGAATGTCGGGCAATAGACTGCATGCTATGACGTGCGTGGACATGAAGACTTTTGGAAACTAACCATGCTTTAGTTACTTAATCATCTTTTGTAATTAAATCCCTTTTTGGTAAAGATGAGTTTGTAACTAACTATTCTTAAATTACCTTTTGACTAAAGTCTGTAATATTCTAAACAGATACGTACTTGTAATTAAGTTAATTTGGGCCATGGTGCCAATGTTGTAGTTCTTCAAACTTGGGGACTTGTTTGTAAATTAAACAGGTTGGGAACTCTTTTGGATAATACTTATGATACGCGAGACTCTTGTAATGAAATGTATTATTTATTGATGTCAAAAATCGTGGTCGTGACAAATTGGTATCAGAGCATCTAGGTTTGAATACTTTGAGACCGTGGGGAGACTTTTTGTCTCATGGGTTCAAAATGTCACGCCTCTTAAAATACCACATGTGTGCTTGTGTGCATTGACATTACTTGGTTTATATGACGTCACGTTTGAATACCGTAGAGTGGCGTAGAGTGGCTTTGACCCGTGTTGGGATAGCTGGAGGTTTTGACCTCATTCGATATTACTGTGATTGATAAACCTTATTTTCTTATAACTTGTAGCTAGATGCCTCCGAGAACGCGTGCTAGGGCGGGCGAGGCCGAAAGTAGGGGTGGTCGTGGTCGTGGCCGTGGTCGCGGTCGTGGTCGTGGCCGTGGTCGTGGTCGTGGCCGAGAAGCACCGATTGAGGATGAGGTTAGCTATCATGGGGAAAATCCGAGTGGGAATCCGGGGGAAAGGACCGAACACGGTCGGGAGGAAGAAGTTCCGGTCGTCCAAAACCCTTTTGCTAGGGACTTCGTTGCGGCTCTTGCGGCTGCAAACCTTTTGAATCCTGCTCCAAGGGAAAACACCGATAGTCGTGCTATGATAGCAATGAGGGAATTCAGCCGAAGAAATCCACCTACGTTCGACGGGTCGAGCAGTGACCCTCTTGTGGCCGATCATTGGCTAGCCCAAATTCGAAAACTCTTCAGGGCCCTTGGGATTACAGAGGATGACTTGCGGGTCAACATAGTGGCGGTTCAACTCATCGGAGAAGCGAATGAGTGGTGGGAATCGGTACTAGAATCACGAAAGGATGCGAGGAGAGCGGCGAGGACCGCGGCTCAAGCAAACGAGCTTGATGTCGAGAACCTAACCTGGGCCGAATTTGAGGTGCTCTTCGAGGAGCAATACTTTCCGGAAACGAGTCGTGACCAATTGAGAGATGAGTTCGAAAGGCTAGAGCAAGGAAATATGACCGTGTCAGAATATGCATTGAAATTTCAATCCTTGTCCCGTTTCGCGCCGGAGTTAGTAGCTACCGAAGAGAGGAAATGTAGGCGATTTGAGAGGGGCTTACATGAATCCGTGAAGAAGTTTGTTATGGCACAACGTAAAGGGAGGTTTTCCGAAGTCGTTGAATGTGCACGGAGCATTGAGACACCTAAGGAGGCACCCAAAAATCCTAAGGTTTGGGAACCAAGACAATCAATGGGAGGTGTGAGCTCTTCTTCGGGGAGTTTCGGAAGTCACGGGAGAAAGAGACAACGAGATCAAATGTCATCTTCGCAGGGTCCGTCAAACTTTAGGCCTCCACCTTCTTCTTCGTTCGGGACTCGGGGAATTTCTAACAGATCTTCGATTGTATGTCACGAGTGTGGTCAGACGGGGCACATTCGCGCCCAATGCCCGCGATTGTTGAACACTTGCTTTACTTGTGGGAAGCCCGGTCATTTTGCTAGAAATTGCCGGCGTGGGGATGGAGCGCGTAGTGAGTCGGGATCGGTGCAGCAGTCGAGGGGTGGACAGGGTTCTGGCCGGCAGTCATTTCGGGGTACTCAGAGACAGCAACAATCCCACTTTCGTCAGAACACTTCGGTTCAGGGATCTCAAATTGAGAGAGGAGCTAGTTCGTCTGCACCTACTCAAGGCTCCGGTCATCGGGGTGGACACGTTCAGGGTCAAACTACTCAAGGGAGGGCGTTTGCAATCACTTCTGCTGTTCCACCTCCTGTCACTTCTCAGGCCCCAGACACTTCGGTTGTGAGGGGTACATTTCTCTTGTTTAACTCCTTTGCTAGAGTGTTATTTGATTCTGGAGCATCGCATTCGTTCATTGCTGCATCTTTTGCTTGTGCTTTGGAATTGGAAATTGAACGTATCAGTCCTCTGTTGTATGTTGACACACCTATAGGGGGTAGATCGCCGTTAGATCGCATTTGCCGAGATTGTGAGCTTATTATTCAAGATCGTCGTTTTACATTCGATTTTATCGTGCTCAATATGTCGGGATTCGACCTTATTTTGGGAATGGATTGGCTGTCGATGTTCCATGCCACTATAGATTGTTTCAAGCGTCGGGTCCGTATTTGTCCGCCTGGGGGTCCTTGTTTCGAGTTCTTCGGGGAGCGTCGGGAACCGATAGAACCGTATCTATGTGAGTCTCGGGAGTGTGAGTCGGTGTATGCTCTATTAGCGAGTTTGGCCTTAAATGAGGACGTATCCGAGCGTGGGGAGTTACCCCTTGTTGTTTGTGATTTTCCGGACGTGTTTCTGAAGGAGTTACCTGGCTTACCACCCGAGAGGGAAATCGAATTCACTATTGATTTGCTTCCTGGTACCGCTCCTATCTCCGTACCTCCTTATCGTTTCGCTCCCGCCGAGTTGAGAGAATTGAAAGTTCAATTGCAAGAATTGGAAGATTTGGGTTTTATCCGTCCAAGTACATCACCGTGGGGAGCACCAGCCTTGTTTGCTCAAAAGAAAGATGGGTCGCTTCGCCTATGTATCGACTATCGTAAATTGAATCGCGTCACCGTTAAGAACAAGTACCCTATGCCTAGAATCGACGACTTGTTTGACCAACTTCGAGGCGCCACTTGTTTTTCTAAGATCGATTTGAGGTCCGGTTATCACCAGTTGAGGGTTCGGAGAGAAGACATTCCAAAGACCGCTTTTCGTACTCGTTATGGCCATTATGAATTCATTGTTATGCCTTTCGGATTGACCAATGCACCGGCAACATTCATGGACTTAATGAATCGCATTTTTCGTGCCTATCTTGATCGATTCGTGGTTGTTTTCGTGGACGATATTCTCATCTACTCATCTTCAGAGGAAGAACATCAATCTCACCTTTTTATCGTTCTTGAACTCTTGAGAGAGCACCGTTTGTACGCCAAGCTTAGCAAATGTGAATTTTGGTTGTCCGAGGTCAAGTTTTTGGGTCACGTTGTATCGAAGGATGGGGTGTCCGTTGATCCGGGAAAGATAGAGTCAGTGATGAGTTGGCAGCAACCGAAAAATGTGTTCGAGATTCGTAGTTTCTTGGGTTTGGCCGGGTACTATCGTCGTTTCGTACTCGACTTCTCTCGCCTAGCGGTTCCGTTGACTAAGTTGACTCGTAAAGGGACTCGTTTTGTTTGGAGTGACGCGTGTGAGATGGCTTTTCAAGAATTGAAGAAAAGATTGACTACTGCGCCTGTTTTGGTTGTGCCTGAGCGAGGAGTCGGTTACTCCGTGTATTGTGACGCTTCGAAAGAAGGATTGGGGTGCGTGTTAATGCAATTAGGGCGAGTGGTAGCATATGGATCGCGGCAACTGAAGACTCACGAGCGAAACTACCCTACCCATGACTTAGAGCTTGCGGCCGTCGTTTTCGCTTTGAAAAGTTGGCGTCATTACCTTTACGGTGAGAGATTCGAAGTCTTTTCTGATCACAAAAGTCTCAAGTATTTATTCTCTCAGAAGGAGCTTAACTTGCGACAACGCCGTTGGATGGAACATTTAGAAGACTACGACTTTGAATTGCAATATCATCCGGGTAAGGCGAATGTGGTAGCGGACGCTTTGAGTAGGAAGTCAACACAACTTGCGAACTTAGCCATTCTCGAGTGGAAAACGATGAACGACTTAGGCTCGTATGCGCTATATTTTGAAGAAGTCCGTGATGGAGTTACTTTGTGCAACTTGACCGTCCGATCAACTTTGTCGACTCGAGTGGTTGAGGCCCAACAGCAAGATGAAGAGGCGGATGAGTTTCGTACTAAGTTTCTTAGTGGTAAAGCTCGAGAGGGGTGGATGATTCACGCCGATCAAGGTTTGCGATACCAAGGAAAATTGTTCGTACCCATTTCGTGTCGGGAGGAAATCTTGAGAGAATTTCACCATTCACTATTAGCCGTGCATCCGGGAGGAACGAAAATGTACCATGACTTGCGTAGACAGTTTTGGTGGCCAGGAATGAAGAGAGATGTCGTCGTCTTCGTGTCCAAATGTCTCACGTGTCAACAAGTCAAAGCCGAGCACCAACGACCCGCGGGGGAGTTGCAACCATTGCCCGTGGCTGAGTGGAAGTGGGAGAATGTGACAATGGATTTCGTTACCGGTTTACCGAGATCGCCGAGGGGGCACGATGCCATTTGGGTGATAGTTGATCGATTGACTAAGTCAGCGCATTTCTTACCAATTCAGGTTACCGATTCGATTGATACGCTTAGTCGTTTGTACATCCGCGAAATTATTCGTCTCCATGGGATACCCGTTTCTATCGTGTCGGATCGAGATCCAAGGTTTACCGCGCGCTTTTGGCAGAGTCTGCAGGCCGCTCTTGGCACTAATCTCTTGTTTAGCACCGCGTATCACCCTCAAACGGATGGGCAATCCGAGAGAACGATCCAAATTCTAGAAGATATGCTTCGGGCTTGTGTTATGGACTTTCGGGGTAGTTGGGAAGATCACCTACCGTTAGTTGAATTCGCGTACAACAATAGTTACCAATCTAGCATCGAGATGGCGCCATATGAAGCTTTGTATGGGAGACCATGTCGGTCACCCGTCTGTTGGACCGAGTTGGGCGAGGCTACATTAGTTGGGCCGGAATTGATCCAAGAAACTTCCGAGAGCATGAAAGCGATTCATAAACGTCTTCTTGAAGCGCAAAAGAGAACCACCGAGCAAGTGAAAGTGATTCGCCAACGGTTGTTAACCGCACAAAGTAGACAAAAGAGTTACGCCGATCGTCGTCGCCGACCGTTATCGTTTGAAGTGGGAGATCACGTGTTTCTTAAGGTATCGCCATGTCGGGGACTATCTCGTTTTGGACAAAAGGGCAAGCTTTCACCACGTTATATCGGACCGTTCGATATTATCGAGAAGATTGGGGAAGTTGCGTATCGATTGGCCTTACCACCAAGATTATCAAATGTTCACGATGTGTTTCATGTATCGATGTTGCGGAAGTATGAACCGGATCCGTCACACGTTCTAGAGTGGTCTGAACTCGAGTTGGAAGCCGATGCATCTTATGGGGAAGAGCCGATACGTATCCTAGATTCACGTGAGCAACGCTTGAGGGGTAAGACTATTCCATTAGTGCGAGTCTTATGGAGTCATCTTGGGAAAGAAGAGTCAACGTGGGAAAGGGAAGACGAAGTGAGGGAGAAGTACCCGCATTTATTTCCGAATTGATCAATGTGAGTTATAAATTTCGACGTTATGATTGTTAATTGATTGTTTGGTAATATGTATTGTTGCATGAGTATGAGTACTTGATGCATGATTTTAGTTGGCTTGCTTTGTAAATTTCGGGACGAAATTTCTTTAAGGAGGGTAGATTGTAGAGACCCGAATATTTTATTTTTATTTAAAAAGATTATTAAATGTCTAAATGAGAAAATAGGGATTTTGTGGTGAATATTTGAATTGGGGTTTAAAGTGATGCAATTGTTAGTAGAGGGGTGAATGTGTGATTTATAAATAAGTGAGTATATATAATGGTGGTGGTGTGTGTGTAGGAAATCATTTTCCTTCTCTCTCTCTCTCCCTCTCTCTACCGTCTCTCTCTCTCTCTCCCTACCGATCTCTCTCTCCCTCCTCCTCTCACTCAAAACTTCAAGAATCAACTTCCCTCAAGTCCTTCAATCTCATTATTGAGCTCAAAATTTCGTGGGTCAAGCTCGGAGGAGAGTATTTCGGTTGATTTCAAAGAGTTTGGGGCTAGGGCTCGTACGAATTGCTTGGGTTTCGCTCCTTGACTCGAGGTAGGGATTTCTTGCCACTTTTATGTGTTTATATGCTGATTAAGTGTAGAAATCGTGCCTTGAATCGTTGGATGTTTTGTTGTTTTGGCCTTTGAGTTTTCTGCACAAAATCGCCGCTCGTAACGTCCCCGTATCGATACAATTTTGTGCGTATCGATACGCTGAAAGGATCTGCATTCCAGTAGCTTCAGAAATTTGTCGTAGTGTTTCCGTATCGATACAGTTTTTGGAGTATCGATACTCCAGAGTCTGGAGTATCGATACGGTTTTGGAGTATCGATACTCCATGGCTTTCTGGGCAGTTTTGCCATATCGCTCCGATTCGACCGTTTTGACCCCCGATCATTTCTAAACCTTTTTGGACACTTCCAAACCTATTCCAAGCATGCCTAATTGACTTCCTTTGATTCATTGAGGTTATCCTTGGTCCGTTGGCATTCCGTTAGTACGAAATGAATAAGAACTCATTCGATTCAAACCGTGTTAAAATGTGACTTGTTGACTGATTGGTTGCTTGGTAGTGTTAATGGCATATAGTATGACGATCCTTGCATGAAAGTGGTTATGAGAAGGTCCTAGTTTGCACATCGAGTAAGAAAATAGTTGATATTTTAGGTCGGAAGTTGATTTAGGAAGTCCCGTAACGCAAGTGGTGGTAATACGGAGACTTAAAGGGTTTCGTAACGCAAGTGGTGGTAATACGGTAACCCGAGTCGTTAGGGATCACCGTGACGCAAGTGGTGGTAACACGGTAATCCTTATGGTACTTTCCGGTAACGCAAGTGGTGGAAATACCGATGGTGGAAGTTTGGGTTAGAAAGTCGGGTTGGGATTATTAGAAGGGGTTAGTATTGTATGGCCTATGCATTCAATTTCAATAGGGTTTCATTTGCGAATTGATTGGTTATCGTCGGTCGAACTGTATTTCCTTATCCTCTCTTGTTCGCACTTGTCATCATATTTGCATATAAATTTGGTAAAGATTTTCCTACTGGGCTAGTGTAGCTCAACAAAATCCTTCTTTTCAGGTTCGAATGTCGGGCAATAGACTGCATGCTATGACGTGCGTGGACATGAAGACTTTTGGAAACTAACCATGCTTTAGTTACTTAATCATCTTTTGTAATTAAATCCCTTTTTGGTAAAGATGAGTTTGTAACTAACTATTCTTAAATTACCTTTTGACTAAAGTCTGTAATATTCTAAACAGATACGTACTTGTAATTAAGTTAATTTGGGCCATGGTGCCAATGTTGTAGTTCTTCAAACTTGGGGACTTGTTTGTAAATTAAACAGGTTGGGAACTCTTTTGGATAATACTTATGATACGCGAGACTCTTGTAATGAAATGTATTATTTATTGATGTCAAAAATCGTGGTCGTGACAGCCAGTGACACGGCATCACTACTTTTGTTGTTCCATATTTTCAGTTGAATTCTTAGTCGGGCGTGAGCCAAAGATGTAGTAAATTTTGATTTCTTAAAGTCTCATTGAACTAAGGACTTTGCAATTGATAACGAACATTCGATAGAATGAACGACTCCTCATCGGGCCCAACAACGTCTTAGACTGCGCAAGACAAACTCGAAAGAAAGAACCACTCTAAGCATGCTCCTATGCAAAATAATGTATGTACAGTACATGCGATAGGAAAAGCAGTAACACGTAGACAGTATATGGGGGTTAGATGCAAGTAATCTTACCCTGTAGGTACCTGTCCTAGTGTGGAGAGTTCTAGTGCTTTGTATATGCAAAGGCTGGTTTTGCCTTGTAACAGGTTCCTCGGACTAGAGCCAAGATATACCTCCCGCTGCCCGCGTAACCGCAGAGCAACAGTCGAACGGTAGAATGACTCATCATCGTCGAAGGTTGTTGGTCATTCGGGGTCCCCGGGCTCCGGTAAACCGTGCCGGATTGCCAAAACGATCCAACGAGGCTATCCAACATCGATGCAAATGAGGATGCTAAAAAAGTTAATTAATAGAACATAATCGCAAATTCGCAAATGCCTTTTCAAATTTGGCTCTCTTTATTGATCAATACTTAGAAGAAACTACGCGGGAGAACAATCGGAAAAGCCCCAGATTGGATGGCCGGACACGAGGTCCTGTTAAATCACCAATCCTTTCTTCGGCAGCGCGAAGCTCACCGTTTGGACAGGCTTTTGTGGGATTGTTCTCAAGCGTATTAAAATCTAAGTATAGACCAATATTGATTCGATCCCCAGCAGAGTCGCCACTGTGGGCAATGCGATTTGCCCGAAGATGCTGCCGGTTCGCGGGAGCGCTTTTGAAGCTGGACGTCTAGCGCTCGCGAAAAATACAGAGTCGCCACTCGGGTTTGAAGGTCCGACACCCAAGGAACCGTATTTCGAAGCACCTGCCGCGCTGTTTGATTTGAAAAAGTTAAGGAACCAGTCCGTCATAACCATATCTGGGTTCGGGAGCCAGGTTACGAGAGGGGAAGGGTTTTATGGCACCCCTCTCGCCCAATCCGGAGATCGGTCTCTACTTAGGCATTTGCGAAAGATGTTTGTTTGCGATTCTGTTTGATTAATCAGTTTTTAGCCAATTAGGGCGGGGAAACAGTTTAATGGGGATTAAAACTGTAACATGTTTGCAGGATGTGATAGATAGCATGGATGAGTAGTTAGTATAGGATGAGAACAGACTGCTGTGGGAGTTTAAACAAACTGGGGAGCCCCTGTTTTGAAGTGACGTGCGCAGGAAGAAACCAACATGCACTGAACAAGTCACTACATGTTGTTTACTCCTGCGCGCATAATTCCAAGACAAGCACGCGCCGGTGAGCTTAAAACCCACAGCTCTTATTCTCAAACCTTCTGGGCTCTGGAAGGACCAGTGCACACCCAGGACAAACCACGCAGTTTATAGGCAGCATAATATACAGTTTAAAGGCTTAAAAGCCCTACAAATGAATAAAGCACCCTATAAACAGTGTGGGGACAGAATAACAGTCTAAATCCAAGTTACCCGTGCAAGGCCATTCACTGGTCAGAGGCAAACCATCGCGCGATGGAGTCACACTGTCGCGCGAGGGTGCGCCCTGGCGCGCGATGGTGCGCCCTGGCACACTGTCGCGCGATGGACTGAGTCTGTCGCGCGATGGTGCGCCCTGGCGCAGGATGGTTGCGCCCTGGCGCAACCAGACCAGTGCTTGGTTCACATTTTCTGGGTTCTGGGACAGGTCCAGAATTATCCCAGGGGTATTCCAAAACAGAAAACATGCAAATTGAACTACAACTAGCAATTTCTAACAAAAGAAAGCAATAAACTGGTTATTATCATGCTTACAAAGTGATCTATATACACATGAATGCAAAACAGTAGGACACCAATCCCCACGCGGTCCATCTCATGCAGCATCGGAGTGTCGCGCGAGAGAGTGGGACCATCGCGCGTTGGTTCCTACCATGACGGTTTTTGAAACCTTGCCAGCTTTAGGACCAGGACTGGTATTGATTACCAGCCTTGGCCCTGCCAGCCCCCCTCAGGGATCAGAACAGAAACAGAACAAAGGTAAGCTATACCTTTGGTTTGAGTTTGAAACAAAATTTGAGCTTCGAATTGAATTGAAGTTGGTTGGGATGTTTGAGGATTGTTGAGTGTGAGAAAATGGGGAGAGAAAGAACAAGCTATGTTCTTTGATTACATGGAGTGTAATCTTTTGTCAAAACTTGAACCCTTTTTATGAATGAACCATGGGGGTATAAATAGGGGGAGATGGAGGTAGGTTCGGGCTACAAAGAGAGGAGTGCAGCTAGTCCACGAGGCCTGCTGAGAGTTGCATTGGTGGCCAACTGTCCTCCTTCAGAAAGGTCGGTTGTAGGTTGGACCATCGCGCGATGGTGTGAGTCTGTCGCGCGATGGTGCGCCCTGGCGCACTGTCGCGCGATGGAGTGAAACCCTCGCGCGATGGTGCGCCCTACCGCGGGATGGTCGCACCCTGGCGCGAGATGATTGCGCCCTGGCGCGGACCAGAAGGGTTTTTGGTTTTTTGAAGTGGCTTAGGCTAGGTTAGGTTCAAGGGTTTTACAAACACTCAAAGCTCAAACACGCTATCATTCCCGGGGTGTTCTTGATCCATTTCATCATCGGGGAATCAAAAACCGTAAGTAAACTAATCTGGAAGCCCAGATTGGGGTGTCTACATACATTTACTTTTTTACAACAATTGTCAGTACAATCTCTCTTAATTTGATCGTCACTTGGACTATTATTAGGGGAATGGTAATCTGAAGATGATGTAACAATATCTTTTTTATCAGAACTACTTAAATTTGCAATCCTAAAGATTTCCAAAATCTGCTGTTTATCAGTATCAGATATATTAAGTTGACTAATTTTTGCTTGAACTTTGCAATCAGTTTTATAATGTCCTTTTTTACCACAGTTATAACATGTAATGTTACTTTTGTCATCATTTTTTTTGTATTCTTTTGACTTTTGGGTTTTTCATAATACTTTTCTTTGGATGGTGTGGATTTATTATGCTTAAAATATTTGTGACTTTTACTATTGGTAATTGGTTTAGTAGGATGTTTGGATTTCCTTCGTGATGGTGCTACAGGGGGTAGACCATATTGTTCACAAAAGTTACCCAATTCATATTTGGCTTTATTCTTGTCTTTTTGGGCTTGTTTACTAATTTTCATATCAATGCACATTCTTAGACCTTCTTTTTGAATGGTACTAATAATGTCACCATATGTTAACTTATCATATTCAATGACTCCTGTTGGTTGACTAAGAACATCTCTAATTTTATGAGCAAATAAATTAGGAAGTCCATTAATAAATTTCTCTTTCCAAAATGATTTTGTACAATCATCCCGGAGCATGACTCTAGATGTAAAAACATCTTTGTACCATCTAAAATCGCTTAATGTTGGGCAATGTAAATTACTCAGTTGATCATGTATCCTAGAAGTAATGTTACTGGGTTGTCCAATAAAATGTTTAATTATGGTATAAATTAAAGTATTGACTCCATCGGGTACTCCCATTCCAATTTCATTATCAAAAATTGGGAGACCATTCTCATCTAATTGAACAACATTTTTAATGTCTTCTCTGGACTCATGAGTGAGATATTTATCCCACCATGCCTTTAGCATTCCAGTGAAACCAGAAGTTAATAAATCAACTATTTGTGATTGGTTAAGGTCTGTATTACTTAAATAGCTATTAGCAGCCATTGACATGTGATTCAATTTCTCTAATATTTGGTGTTCACTTAATCCATCAATATTCCATTCATATAACTTATTAGCAGAAACAGAAAATTGGTTGGCTAAATTATTTTCTTCATATTGTAGGTCAGGGGGGTTGGTCTAGAATACCAATTCTTAGTAAGGGTGGTAGGATTTGCTGGGGAATTGACAAGACGGTTAATCCCTTGACCAGAAAACTGTTCTTGTAGTTGTGTAATTTCTTCATCAGAAGAAGTGTATACTCTTTGACTAGAAGTGCTAGTGTCACAATTTTTTGTGATTGCAGTAACTTGGGGTGATTCTTGTTCTGACTTAATAGTTAAGTTTGTTAGTATGTCTTCAATTTTTTGAATATTTTGATTTTGGTTTATGCCAATTTTCTCTCTCCTGCTAGGAACGTGTATAAGAGGTTTTTCAATGGTTTTACTGGATGAAGGGATGCTACAAGATGATCCTTCATCAATTTTAGTTTCTATTTTATCCAATTGTTTACTTATTGTTTTGAGACATTGATTAGTGTAATTAATTTGTTCAACAATTTGTTTACATTCAGTTCTGTCATTAGGTAGTTTGAATGGAGATGCTATTATAGCAGATCCCTTGTAATCAATGATTATTGAATCTAAAGGAGGGTGACTAGAAGTTGTAACAGTGTTGTCTGGTTTTTTCCACTTTACTTTTGTAATGGTGTTGACTTTTTTATAAAAATTATCTAAGTAACTGAAAAAATAAATTTCAGTCTTTGTATCTTGCATGAATTGTTCCCATTGAGTAATTATTTTTGCTTGTCTGGATTGTGAATATTTGTTAGCATAGTCTTTTCTTTTTTGTTTGTTAGCTTTTGACTTAAATTCTTTGTATAATTTATCAAAATTAATTGTAAATTCTTTGTGTAAAACACTTAAAGATTTATTAACAGTGTGACTAGATATTTTTTCAAAATTACTTGACTTGTTAATTTCTTTTACTGGGATAAAGAAGCCATGTTCTTCTTGTTTGACTATATCCGGCAACTCAGATAAAGAAGCCATTGAAGAACTGGCTGAAGAACTACACTTAAATAATCTGTTCATTGTGATTATTCCTAAAGATTCCTCATTTAGTAATTTATTCCTAAAGTTTTTCTCTCCTAGTATTTTAATCCTAAATTATCATGATATGGGACATACCCTACGTGACACATACCCTAGGTTTTTTCCCAACCCCTTCACCGCCCTACCCTGGGACTTACTCTCGGGGACCTTTTACGGATTTCCTACGGGTGGCCAAATACAAGGTGCCCAAACTATGACAATACAGAATTAATTTACTAATTGAAAACACAACAGGAATAAGTAACTAAAGGAAAGATCTTGTAAAAATAAGGACAACTTACAGTTTACTTGAGTTTAATTCTTGAACAATTTCCTACTTGGCTCTGATAACGTTATTTTAGTACCATACGGTGTCATTTAGATTGGAAACGACCTCGTTTGGTCAGCAAATAATAGATCTTAAGATGATAATTAAGCATAACCGTTGATTAACTCTTAAAACCATCGAACGGTGTCATCAAGGACCGTTTCATAAGAGAAATCAGTTATGTTTGTATCAAATCATCTGAATAATCCATATTGAAGCACCATAAACACCCCAATTTGGCCTAACGATTATTTCAAGTCCCACCTTGGGGACCATCCCGATGATGATATGGATACAGTGATTGCTGATTGACTTCTCGTGAACCTTAGGACTTTCGGTGAGTACTTTTAGCCATTTAGAGGTCCCAATCTAGAGCCAAATAACCCTTTAGACAAAAATCCAGTATCCCAAGACAATCTATCTTTCTGTCGTAACATTGATCTCACGGCCTCAACATCATTCTTTCACCCGTGAAACGTGTAACTTGAGAATTTCCTTGAGAAATCAATCACTCGGCCACCAGGTACATCCCTAGGCCGCAACGTCAATTCCTCGATTGCCAAATCGATGGCTCGGCCGCCAGATCGTCAATTTTTCAGATTCTGGAATGTTCTGTCAATCATTTGATCCAATCCTCAAACCCTAACAGCCTTTTTCTGATGCGTTTGGGCTACAAAGCATATCACGTCTAGAGATCTTATTGCCCTAGAATTCCTCTTTGATTCACGCCATTTGATTGGCCAGAGTGAGTCACCAATTGCCTATATAAAGGGTTCTTATGGTTCCGAAATTAACATGATCAATCACTCTCTCTAGCCACAAAATTCTGCATACATACTCTCTCATACCCTCTCTACAAAAGCCCTAAACTCCTGTAGGCAGCCTTAGTCCAACGATCAAACCCCTGAAGTACAAACCCTAACCCTAGGGTTTCGAGAAGTAAATCAGTCAATTACCCTCAATCCAAAGTAATCAAGCAACTGAGGGATCAAGGTGGTGAAGCCCAGGGGCCTATGGTTTGATTTCTTTTATGCTTTTACATTAGTCATAGTATTTTGATTTTCTGTAACATTTAGTTTGGTGTGAGGAAGAACATCGGCTGGATCTTCTATCCTTCGGCCGGTACATCAATCCAGAAGGATTCCTCGGCCGAGGGATCCATTCTCTAGGACAGTTTGTTTTCTGTTTTGATACATGTTTTCATTACTGCTTTGGCTCACCTTAACAACTGTTAAAGGATAATAATCAGATTACATGTTTAGAGTTAAATAAAGCAAGTATACGTCTTATGTCGAGCGATTATGGGCCAATCTTACGACTGGGTAAAGTGGGGTGCCTAACACCTTCCTCTTATTGTTCTTTTGGCTCCCGTACCCAGAATCTCTACTTGTTTTTCCTAGTTTTATAATTAGGTGGTGACTCTGTTTTGATAATAACCGCTATCGTGTGGTGATGTTTCTAGCTATGGGAATATCCATGATCTTGGTTTATGAAGTGGAAAGCAAACAAACGTGATCAATCTGTATGGCGATGCCCCATTTGGGAGGTGTCTACAGTTTTTGGCGACTCTGCTGGGGACTTGAGAGCCATAACAAAAAGTTCGACATAGGATTAATATTTGCTTTATCTAATTCTTTTATCATAAGTATTGAGCGGGCAACCTCGTTGAGTTCACCTAATATCCCGGCATGTCACGGGCTATGCTAGGGGTTCCAGCAAACCCCACAGTCACTTGTACCTAGTGGTATATCAAAAAGAGAATCCCCCGATCACCGCCTATGATGGGTTGGTGAGAGGACTGGTACCCTTTGACAATGGAGCACCCATGAGACTACCCAAACCTTACATGTGTTAGAAAGCCATAGAACCTATCAAAATAAGACAGGATCTCGCAGGTTAGGAATCTACTAGCATCTTTTGTAGAAGTTCTTCCTCACACCTTGTATATGTTGTTGTAACATCGCTTTCTGTACAAAAGGGTTAGGGCTTGAACTAAGAGTCCTAACTCTAAGTCTTTATAGTTGAGCACTGAGGCATAGTATTGCCTGCAAGGTATGTTTTTTTGGCAAGTTGAAAGCATCACTGCTTACTTCATACTCCTACTTCACTTAAAGCACCATGAAGCATAGATTTCTAAAAGCAACATCAAACAATGGCAGTAGCGTAAGCCGCCCACCGGAAATCAAATTGAGGTTGATCTAGCAATCTCTGCTTTGAAAGGCCGAGAGAAAGGAGGAGTGCGAAGTAGAAAGGTAGGTTATGGATGATCAGTCAAGGATATTATAGATAGAACTGACAATACTTATTTCTCGATGGATAATTCAGCATGACGAGTGTAGGACTTTGATTCCTACTTCCAAATTGGCTTAGCAACCCATCTTTTAAAATTCAAAATTTTGAGCATGCTTACTGCAACGAGCTGGTAAGATTTAGGAGTTTATCAATGTGCTGGCAAGTAATCATGTGGATCCCAGTTACATCAATCATGTTCTGAGAAAGGAAAAAAAGAGGAAAAACTTGCTGAATGAGTTTTCGAAAGATCAACCCCAATGTGCTTTGGTAAAAATGAGTTTTGATAAACACTTGCTGATAGAAAATCACGTTAGCATTGTTTGGAGTGAACAAATCTTCCCTAACCAAGAATTGAAAGCGAAAAAAACTTTCAAAACTTTTCTTAGTGAAAATAGCTAATGATGATCAAATCCTCAAACAACAAGTTTTTCTTAAACCAAAAATTATGTAAGGTGGAACATTCAAATAGCCGCTAGCACAGCAGTGAACTTTGAGTCTACTTTCCATTGCAGTCATCTGCTCAGGTTTTTTGGTCTATTTTAAAGTGTGGATTGGTTTGGAAGTGGAATCTTAAGTGGCACGCAATATTTGTAAGCAACAAGTCTTAAGAATCATCCATATCAAAAATTGCTGGCTGTCTATGGTATCTAATTAACTCATGCATACACACGAATTGCTATGCATGACTCATCCATAATCTGTGAAAGTAGCTAAGGTGCTATGTATATCATTTTGTTTGCCTTTCTTTAATCATGCAGGGGACTAAACCAAAAGAGGAGTCCATCACCCTCATTTCTTCTCATAACACATTGCATGATCACGTGTCAACATCGAGTATCATTTAGTTAATTCACCCCATCATGCTAGATTTGCATTTTAAGGGCAATAAGTGCATTTGATGTGTACATTGCATAGACACTTGATTTTTGACATCTCAACCTAAGCGTAACTAAGTTCTTGCTTTTTCTAAATTTTGGGTTTGGTCTTAGACGTGACAGCTCTGGCTGACAAGAAGATTGAAGCTCTGGCTGCTAAAGTTAATGTATTGGTTGAATCAGTGGCTGCCCTAGCCACCATTGTTCACAGTTTGCAAAGAAGTCCTCCACAAGCTCAACCTCCACTTCCACCTCCCCCTACTAGATGGATGAAAAAGGCAGCCCAGAGAGAAACTTATCCTGCTAAGGACAACCAAATTAAAATGGTGGTGGATGAGCTGCAGCAGCAACATGAGAAGCAACGTCTTCTTGATACCGTCAGTCTAAACTAGGAATCTCTCAAAGAGAAAAATAGTTGTAAGATGAACATGACCAACAGTAATGTTGAACTGGTAGGATCTCATCTCAACCACAAGCAAAAGAGAAAATTTGTTCCTCTTGGAATGAACTTGCAAATGGTGTTTTGTATCTTGGAAGCGAAAGGGGTATTGAAGCCGTTACAGCCAAAATTTCCTAACTTTATACAAAAAAGTGAAGGCTATTGCAAGTACCACCAAGCAAATGGTCACTTTATCAGAGAATGCGGGGCTTTCAAGAACGCGATCCAAGACCTCATCGATCAAGAGAAGATTGATCCAACTGAGTTTGATCACCGGATGGCAGCAGCATCTAGGCTTATCACGTCTTAGGCTATGAGTCAATCTTTTGAAGAGTCTTATCTAGCTAGTTTTGGCTATTGTTTTGGTCCGTATCTGTTTCCTTTTTAAAAGGTCTATGTCTTGAATTTATTTTGGGTTGTCAGTCCTCTTGTTGCACCTAGCATGAAATGTGGACATAAATTGAAAGTTGCCTCGAACTTGAACTACGAATGGCCTGATTCTCTTTTTGAGATACGTAGGCACCTTATGGTCGGCCATTTTTGAAAATGTTTTCTCTTGTGTTAAGCTACTGCTATAGAATGTTCATGATAACGTTAAATGTTGAAAACAATCCTTAAGGATTTCAAAGGGATCTCGTAATATCTTTTCGAAACGCATCATAAATCAATCAAGTTGTCAAATGCAAAAATTGAGTTTTTCAAAACTATGACCCACGTCATTTCTATTGAGCTAAGAAGGAGTTGAAACATTTATGCACCCTCACAGGGATCACTTGTAAGAAGAGTAGGAAAAGGGAGAAGGAAGAAAAGAGAGGAAGAAGATGAGATCGCTAGATTGAAAACCCGCAAGGGGGGTCTAGGCAAAAGTTAGAGCACGAACGAAGAAAGAAATCAGCCATGTCTCCATGCATCCACTATGTGTCTCAAAGGATTGTCCTCAATCTTGGAAAATCCACTTGGTTAAACATCAAAGCTCTTAATCTCTTAGAGAGGATCTCTGTCACTTCGTCGTGTGATTCAAAATGAAGAGAGGCATTCATTTCATCTATCCAAACACTTATCCCTTGCTAGCCACATTGAGCCTCTGGATAATTCCTTTGAAAAGCCTGCTAGGCAGCCATCCCCTAAGCTGTGGCAAACAAAAAATACAAGGAAAGATGAAAGAAAAATCAATGAAAAAAAAAATGAGCACCCCGTCATACAAGGGGGAATTTTGAAGGAAACATTTCTTTCAACCCATACGAAGGACATTTTGAAGAAAACAACTCTTTCACACAAAGTGAGACAAGAGGCGAGAAGAGTTGATAAGAATGTTGAAGATTGCTGCTAGCTTTTAAAACCCAAGCATGAGTAGAAGTTAGGTTTGAGCCTTTATATCTGCTTCTTTTCTTAAGCCGAAACCCCAGGCCTACATTATGGTTCATAACTATAACGACCCTAATTTTTGGTAAATAAAAATTTCATTAAATATTTGAATTTTATTTTAATTACTTGGATTTGCTTTTAAAATTTCTTTTTAATTTCAAAAAATCCATCATAATTAGATTTAAGACTTACAAAATTATATCTCTTTGCACCGAACAATCTAGTCATTTTCTTGTAACGCCCCGAATTTTGGGTACGTTAAATAAGACATTTTGTTATAAAAACAAAGTGAGTCTGGCTCATTATTACATCATAAACCTTACAAAAGGACTTTTATTCAAATAACGGAGGGAACTAGGGTTCCTATCTACTGCTCCGCTTCTTCCTCCATCCTGGCTAGCTCCTCGGCTCCGAAGGCCTCCAAGGTGAAGATCTCGCCCTGTTCGTCTATAAGATCTGACACATTATATCGGCGTTGCCACCCATATAATATGCCAGGGTCGCCAAAGGTAACACCATGAGCTACGAAAGCTCAATAGAGTAAACCCTACCCACTAACCCTTAACTTATAAACAATAGATCATAAATAAACATCGATTTCCACATCATACGTGTATACACAGCTACAAAAGACAATAACAATAACACATCCCCATTCGTTGGTGTCCAAGTTTTTTCTGCGTTTCTCCTACGCAACTCGTCGTAGACTGTGTCACCATTTTCCATTTATAAATCAACCTTTCAAAATCATTTGCATTGGCTCCGTACCGTGGATAACCAAGCCACACACACCCAACCTCGGTTCCGCCGCGCCGGGTTCCCGAGTATCCTCACAATGGTTCCGCCGCGCTAGGTTCCCATTGGCACACAATTGCATTGGCTCCGTACCGCGGATAACCAAGCTATACCTCACCATGGTTCCGCCGTTTCGGTTTCCCATGGGAACGCACATAACCTCACAACGGTTCCGCTATTCCGGATTCCCATTGGAACATACACACACACATAATACCCTCGAAATGGTCATCATGTAGTTTCTAAAATATCTTTTCCTTCGGAAAACACATTTCTTCCTCGTTAAACCACACCCTAGGTGCCATGTTTCTACTTTCTCGGTTCTCGTGTCTCGTTATCATGCATAGACTCCAAGGCAGGACAAAAGTAAGCATAAATCATTCATTGTAATCTAACAAGATCATCCAACTCTATAATGCCAATCATGTTCAAATCAATGCTTAAAGCATAACGCCACATGTTCGTACGCCCTTGGAGTGAATATCACTTATGCTTTATCACGCCACAAGTAATACAAGCAATTCACATATGCATGCTTATAATCATCGCAAAGATCAAAATACGAATACTTGAGATGGAAAGTAAATAACGTTAAGATACACTACGTATAATTCGGAGTAGTAGATAGGGAGAATCTACCGTTCTTCTTGGCGGTAGTGACGACTACGGAAGGTACGTCGGGGATCGGGCAGAGTAACTTCCTACGGTATGCTCCCGGTAGTTTCGAAAGAGAAAGGTTTCTCTCGAAACTTCTTCTTGACTACTACTATTACTACTTTTGGATCGAGAAGGTGGTCGAGTGGCGGCTTAGTGGCAACCTTGGATGAGTTTCTTGAAGAACTCAAGAAGAACTCAAGAACAAGAAGAATTCTTGAACTTTTGCACCAAGAACTCTTAGAATTTCTAGAGAGAAGGAAGAGCAAAGCTTGAAGGTGTGAGTTCAATGCTTGGAATGGCTCTCTATTTATAGGCAAGGCTCTCTCCCTCCCTCACTTGGCCGGCCCTCTCTCTCTCTCTACATCTCAATTTTTTTATTCCAAAAAGTCATGTTCACATGGGAGATCAAAGGCTAAAATGCTAGGCTTCCATGGCTAGATTTGTACCTTGGATTTGATTTGTGGAAGACTTGGTGGGCAAGAAGAATAATTGTACAAGATTTGGTTATAACAAATCATAGAAGTGCAATGGAGGACAATGGGGAGGTAGTTTCTTAGCTAGGAAGGAAGGTTCACCCATGGATTGAAAGATGTAAGAAGATCATGGTGAGTACAATCCAAATCTTTCTTCTCTCTTCCTCTCTCTCTCTCTCTCTCTCTCTCTCTCTCTCTCTCTCTCTCTCTCTCCCTCTCGGCTTCTCTCTCCCCTCTCTCCCTCTCACGGCTTCTCTCTCTCTCTCTCCTCTCTCTCTCTCTCATGTACTAGCTATACACATATATATGTACTAATTTGCAAGAATATAAGTAAAAGAATAATTACTTTTGTACTTAGGATCAAAAGTAGTCAAGATTTTCCCATTAAACTATTAGATAAGCACATGTGAACCAAATTAGTCTAGTCTTCCAAGTACTAAAATAATATAACATTGGTACCATTGTACACTAGATAGAACAACTTCCTAATATAAAGTAAGTAAAGGTACTTAGGAGAATCTTAGTACTAACTACTTCCATAATAAAATAAAGGTACTTCATCACATGGGCAATTAAGAAAGTGATTAGTTTATTCAAACCAAGTACTAGATGAAAGACTAACCTTTTTACCCATTGGGTAATAAATCCCCTAACTTCTATTGTCCAATGGACAATAGTAATTAGGTAACTTTTATTTTAAAATAATATGTACCATGTCACATGGGGATTTAAGGAAAAGACTAAATTAATAACCCCATGTACTAGTTTGGAAGATGAACTTATTATCCAATGGATAATAATTTCCCTAGCTTTTATTGTCCAATGGACAATAGTTACTAGGGAAATTTTATACTAAAATAATCAAAAAGTCCTTTTAAGTAATTAAAAAGTCTATTTTTAAATATATATAAGAGTACTTGATATTCTAGCAAAGAATATCAAGAATATAAAATCTAGGGTTTCTATTATTCAATGGATAATAGTTCCCCTAACTTCTATAGCCCAAAGGATAAAGAATAAAACCAAATCAATAAAAGAAAAAAATAAACAAATCTTAGTCTTAGGGTTGAAAAGGTTCAAAAGCTTCAAGGATGGCAAAACGGTCCATCTATGGTTAGGGAAAAGTAACTAGGTGGCTCCCTAGTTCGGTTACTCCCACTAGTCGATTAGGAATGAATTATTCACACCAAGTAGGGATTAAAGACAAGAAATGAATTTCAAGGGGCTAAAATGTAATTACAACGAACTATAGGAAGAAATTTTAAAAGTAAACCCAAGTAATAAAATTCAAATATTTAACGAAATTTTTACTGACCGAAAATCAAGGCCGTTACATTTCTAAAGACAAGTATACTTATAGAAGCACTTGTATATTTTTCTAGTGACTAAAAATAAAATCTTAAATTGCATTTCTTGGCTTGAAATCCTACTTGGCGAGTAGAATTAGTTTCCAACCAATTAGTTAGTGAAACCTAACTATCATTTCACCTAGTTACATTCCCATAACCCTAGATTAACCTTTTCCACCCTCTTGGAACCTTATGAACCTTTTAGGCCTAAGGAAGTAATCATTATACTTACATGTCTAGTCACTTCAAGGCTTTATTGCTCATCATTACTTCTAAGAATATCTTTTCTCTTTACCCATTGAATAATAGTTTGTAGGATAATTCTTATCATTTGGGTAATAGAAATAAGACTTCCTATTGTCTAGAAAATAGTACTACTATGGACTTGTCTAATCAAGACCAAGACCAAGTTTTTTCTTCCAAACAACCATGATTATGTATTGCTACATCAAGTAGCCCATAATTACTTCAATTCGCCTTCCTGCAAGGAACCTTGACATACATATACATACATTTCCTAGAAAGGCTACTTGGAAGTCTTATTCATTCTTTTGCATTACAAGTCACTTTCAAAAACCAACCCTTTAATCATCTCACTTTCCATTGACTTGCCATTTTTCCCACTCATCATTGTGCTTTCTTAATCAAATCACTTTCCTAGAAAGTGCAGTGCTCTTTCTCTCCATTGAAAGGTCACTTTCAAAAGGATATTTCTTTCAAGAATATTCCTTCCCATCATTTCCTCTTTAACCATTGGGCAATAATTTGTAGAGTAATTTTTATCCCTTGGATAATAGAAATAAGACTTGCCAATGAGTACATAGATTTGACAAGACAAATCATTTAAAAACCCTTGGACCAAAGGAAGCCATCATTTTGCTTCCAAAAGAAGCAAACTTAGCCTTGCCATGCATGCCAACCTAGACTTAGACCTAGAACAAAAAAAAAAAAAAGATAAGAGAGGGGGGAGATTTGGCCAAGAGGGGAGAGGGAGGGATGATCATTACCTTACACATTTGAGTGTAAGACAAGTAAACCATTCTAGGCTTCTTTAAACATTACCCTAGCCAATCATTTTATTCTTTCTTACAAGAAACCTTTCTAGGATAAGACAAGACCAAAAACCCTTCATGAGCCTAGGTTATTGCCTAAAAATGGAAATGACAAGTCATGGCATGCTTGAAAGGTGAGATGTGACAATACAATGGAGCAAATCCATGGGAAAGAGAGAGAGAGAGAGAGAGAGAGATTTTCGGCCAAGAGAGAGGAAGAGAGGAGCTTCATTTTTCCTATAAACAGGACCCTTGTCCAAGCATTCAACTCACACCTTCATGCTTCAACTTCTCTCTCTAGAAATCCTTGAGTTTGTTCTTTGTTCTTCCTTGTTCTTGGTGTTCTTGATTTTCTTCTTGAGTTCTTCAAGAAACTCATCCAAGACTGCTACTAAACCACCACTCGACGACCCTTTCGATCCAAAAAATTTAGTAGTTTAGTCAAAAACTAGTTTCGAGAGAAACCTTTCTCTTTTGAAGCGACCGTACGCTTACCGTAGGAAGTTACTCCGTTCGATAGCCGACGTGCTTACTTTTTCTGTAGCCGCCCTACCGCCAAGAAGAACGGTAGATTCTCCTGTACTTACTGTCTCTATATATAGAAATGTGTATATTGTTTGTATGTGGAAATGCATGAGAACTTGAAAGGTGTTTATTTAAGTTTTGAAAAGGAAGGGGAATATGTTGAATTTATCAACTTTATTTTCCGAAAAAACATATGTTGTTTTGAACTTCCCTAAATGGAAGAAAGAACGGGTTTGCAAAATATAAACTTGATGGCAAAGTATTCATATCTTAAGGATGGTTATGAGAATGTACATGTGATTACTGGGATTACTTGTTTGATGTGTGATAAAGCATAAGTGGTATCCACTCCAAAGGTGTCCGTCCATGTGACCCATAAGTGAATGTGATCTTGCCAATTTTTGGTTAATATAAGCATGATAAAGTAATATAAGTTGGATGATCTTGCTAATTTAGTGTCAAGATTACAATGAATGATTTATGATTGCTTACGTGGAGAGTCCTACCGCGGAGTCTTTGCATGAAAACGAGACATAGAAATTGAGAAAGTAGAAACATGATACTTAGGGTGTTGTTAATGAAAGGTGTGTTTTGAAAAAAGAAATATTTTGAAAACTACAATGTGGCCGGATATGGTAGCCCATTTTGTGCCAATGGGAACCTGGTGCGGCGGAACCATTGTGAGGATACTCGGGAGACCAAAACAGCGGAACCGAGGTTGGGTGTATTAAAAATGCTTTTGGAAATATTGATTTGGTTTATGAAAAATGGTGACACGGCCTACGATGAGTCACGTAGGAGAAATTCATATATCACAGACACCAACGTTAGACTAAGGAATGTGGATGTGTCATTGTTAGCTGTTTTGATAGATATGCATGTACTATGTGGAAATAGTTATGATTTATTATTTGTAAGTTAAGGGTTAGTGGGTGTAAGATTATTCTGCTGAGCTCTTGTAGCTCATGGTGTTACCTTTGGTGACCCTGACATATTATACTGGTGGCGACGCTGGTGTAATGTGTCAGACTTTGTAGATGATCAAGGTGAGTTGTGCACCTTAGAGGCCTTTGGAGCTGAAGAGCTGGCCCGGATGGAGGAGCAGGCAGAGCTGTAGCTAGGAACCCTAGTTTCCCTCCTTTGTGTAATGAAAGTACTCTTATGGGAGTTATGATGTAATAATGAGCTAGACTCTATTTATGTTTTCAATAAAAATGTTTATTTAACGTTCCCAAAATTAGGGGTGTTACAACATGGTATCAGAGCTTTAGGTTCAAAACCTCAGCCATGGGTAGAATGTGTAGACCATAAGATAGTTTGACCGTTGCACAAATGTGAAATGAGTTTAAGTTTACCGTCCCAAATTGGGTGAAATTCTGACAAAACAGTCTTCGGATTGAAGCAAGGTGTGGAAATTGGCAGTACCACCGAGCTAGGAATTCTCGAACAATTGGATGATGATTTAAATCAAGGATCGAATGTGGAACTTAGAAACTCGAAGGTTTTCTCTAAGTTAGTAAATCTATGTCTGAAAATATTACTGATTGAGGTCAAAAATCCTTCCTTGTAGATGAACCACCTGAATCCCTACCAAATCAACCTACTAGCTGAAACTCGCCAACTTGGAAGCACCCTAAGGTCAATGACGAACCAACTAGTGGGAGATCCCTACTTTTCCCACATTTTTCCCAACACTTATGACTTCTACCAAGAACATGGCGCCATCTTACTTCCCGAAAATGAGGAGGAGGAGGATGATGCTGAAGCAGCACCTGTCCTAGTCCAAATAGCACCCCCTGTTGTTGCAGAAAATGTAATTGAGGAAGTTGAGGAGGAACCCAAGGAAGAACCTAAGGAGTTTTCCGAGGATGAACCAATGGAGGAAGAGGACTGCGAGATAGAACAGGAGGAAAGGGAGCCAGAGTGGGTTGAGGCTGACATCCTAGATATACTCTCTGACTCTGGTGATATACCACCACCACCCTTCGAGACCTACATAGGCGCACCTAGAATAAATCTAGTAACCGTTGTAATCCTTCGGGATGTAAGATGTCGAAGATTGTATTACTTGTGGCAAGATAAAGCATAAGTGATTTATCACTCCAAGGGCGTCCGAACATGTGGCGTTATGCTTTAAGTGTTGATTTGAACATGATTAGCAATATAGAGTTGGATGATCTTGTTAGATTACAATGAATGATTCATGCTTACTTAAGTCTTGCCGCGAAGTCTATGCATGATAACGAGACACGAGAACCGAGGAAGTAGAAACATGGCACCTAGGGTGTGGTTAATGTAAAGGCGTGTTTGAAAAGGGTGAAATGTTTTGGAAACCGCAATGTGGCCGGACTTGCCCATTGTGTGAGGTGTGTGTTTGTGTTCCAATGGGAATCTGGAATAGTGGAACCATTGTGAGGTTGTGTGCGTTCCCATGGGAAACCGGACCGGCGGAACCATGGTGAGGTATGGCTTGATTATCCGCGGTACGGAGCCAATGCAATTGTGTGCCAATGGGAACCCGGCGCGGCGGAACCATTGTGAGGATACTCGGGAACCCGGCACAGCGGAACCGAGGTTGGGTGTATAGCTTGGTTATCCACGGTACGGAGCCAATGCAAATGTGCGAGTTAAGCAATGATTTTGAAAGGTTGATTTGTATGTGGAAAACGGTGACACGGTCTACGATGAGTCGCGTAGGAGAAACGCGAGAATCTTGGACACCAACGTAACTTTTAATATCGAATGTGAATGTGATATTGATAACTATCTTAATGCATTGGTATGTCTTATGTGGGAATCGTTGGTCTGTTACTTGTAAGTTAAGGGTTAGTGGGTAGGGTTTACTCTATTGAGCTTCCGTAGCTCATGGTGTTACCTTTGGTGACCCTTGCATATTATATGGGTGGCGACGCCAGTATAATGTGTCAGATCTCATAGACGAACATGGCGAGATCTATACCTTGGAGGCTTTTGGAGTTGAAGGGCTGGCTAGGATGGAGGAGCAGGCAGAACTGTAGTTAGGAACCCAGTTTCCCTTCCTTTTGTAATGAAAGTACTCTTGTGAGAGTTATGTTGTAATAAAGAGCTAGACTCTATTTTGAAGTTTTAATAAAATTGTCCTTTTAACGTACCCAAAATTCGGGCCGTTACAGTCATCTTCTCTTGGTCTTCTGAAACAACCTCAATTTAATTGTAACCGGAGTAGCCATCAAGAAAACAATAGAAGGTGTGGCCAGCTACCCTTTCTAAGATTTGATCAATGAATGGTAAGGGAAAATGCTCCTTCCTCATGCTTGCGTTGAGCTTCCGATAATCAATACAAACTCGCCATTGAACATGTGTTCGTACAAGTTCATTCTCCTCATTGTGCACGATCGTAACTCCGAACTTCTTAGGTACCACTTGAATCGGGCTAACCCATTTGCTATCGGCGATGGGGTAAATGATTCCTACATCCAAAAGTTTCAAGACCTCCGCACGTACCACACCCTTCATAATAGGATTCAATCAGCGTTGGGGTTGGCGAGATGGCTTGACATCGTCCTTGAGAGCAATAAGGTGAGAGCAAAGTGTAGCATCGATCCCCTTGATATCGCCAGAGTCCACCCAATGGCCTTCATGTGTTGCCTTAGTAGATTAAGCAACTCCATCTCTTGGAGATTTCCAAGAGAGGAGGAAAAAACCACCGGATAGGTTTCGTTGTCCCCAAGAAAAACATACTTCAAGGTATCCGGCAAAGCTTTTAAATCAAGTTTTGGGGGCTCAACACCAGAGGGAAGAACCTTCTTCTCTATCAGGGGTAATTTTTCAAATTTCTCAAATTTTGGAGTCCAAGAGGTCATGGCACAAGCTTCGTCCTCATTGAACAATGAGTACAAATAACTCACTTCGGAAGATTCAAGAAATTCGGCCTCCTTAGTCATGAGAGCAACTTCCAAAGGGTCGTTATATAGAAGCTCATCCATGCGTTCTCCTACTAAAGTATCGATGAGACTCACTTCGTTAACGTTCTCGTCATCCCCCATTTGACTGCCCACATTAAACACATTGACCTCCATCTTCATGTTTCCAAAGGTCATGCTGAGAAGGCCATTTCGACAATTAATAACTGCATCCACCGTAGGTAAGAAAGGACGCCCAAGGATTACGGGATTTGATGTTGGAGTAGCATCGGCCGGACTTGTGTCAAGGACCACAAAATCCACCGAACAAATGAATTGATCAACTTGCATGAGAACATCCACTACCACCCCCATTGGCACCTGAACACTTCGGTTGGCTAGTTGGAGCATGACACGGGTTAGTTTCATCTCCCATAACCCAAGCTCTTGGTATACGGAATATGGGAGCAAGTTAACACTAGCACCTAGATCGAGTAAGGCTTGTTCAATACGCTTCTCACCAATAGTGACGGTGATCGTAGGGCTACCCGGATCCTTGTACTGCAGAGTGATACTTGTTTGGATGATTGAGCTCACTTGCTCGGTTAGGAAGATCTTCTTTTGGACATTGAGCTTGTGCTTTCAAGTGCACAAATCCTTTAGGAACTTTGAATACGAGGGAATTTGCTTGACCGCATCCATAAGAGGGATGTTGATCTTGATTGTTTGAACGACTCATACAACTCTGCATCGTAATTTGGTTTAGCCAATGCCTTCAAACGTTGAGGGTAGGGTGCCGGTATTGGAGAAACTTGAGGGTTCGGGACACTTTCCTTTGCCTTGCCCTTTTCCTTATCCTTTTCTTCTAGAGCCTCCTTGTTTGGCTCCTTAGGAGATTCCTCCAAGTGCTGGTGTTGGAATTAAATGTTCAATCGGAGGGGGCAATAAGATAGGTTCTGGAGGAATCACCACTTGATTGCCTTTCCACTTCGAAAAGAAATAATAGCCTTTGCTTGCTCAGGGAAAGTCACCAAAGAGCTAGCAAAGTGAAAACCTTGAGAATTCGGGTTAGGATTAGGTTGGGGTTGAGTTGGAAACTTTCCCTTCTCTTGTTGTAACAATCCCACCGTCATGGTCAATTTGCCCAATTATTCTTGATTTCACCCATCATTTGCATTTGTTGGTCGTTAATGATTGTTTGCCCTTACAATAAAGTGTTCAATTGGTCCTCCAATCAGCGTCTCGGGGGTGGTTGTTGAAATTGGTTTGAGTTTTGAAATGGCCCGGTTTGAACAAAACCCAGTGGACCTAATATTTGAGGAAATCGGGGAGCACTTTGAGTTGGCCTCCATGGTAGTTGTGGAATGGGAAGTGGAACTTGGGAAGAGCCTGCATCATTTGATTGATTCCATTGGAAAGCTGGATCCCGGATTGTATGATTGAGAGAAGGGGTCGAACCGTTGGTTTACCACGTTCACTTCCTCCGGAGCAACTCCACTTATAACATTTTTTAGAGCGGGTATGTTTAGGCACACCTCTGTAGAATGGCCCAACATTTCATATATAACGCACATCTCTTCCACTTGACGTACCACTTTAACCTGTTGAGTTTGAGTGCTCTTCTACTCTAACTTGCCTAGCTTCTGAGAGATTTCTTCCAAACGAGTCTCAAAGGCATTATGCTCGAAAATAAAAAACTTGCCCGAACCGCTAGGGCCTTGGTCGAACATTGCTCTCTCCCCGGGATTTATGAATTGCCACGTTTGAGTTTTTTCCGCCAAAGACTCGAAATAATCCTCAGCGGCTTCGGGTGTCTTTCCCATAATATCACCACCACCCATTGTGCCTAGAAGTTGGCGACTCTCTTGAGAACAACCCATTAGGAGGTGATCCGTTGATACAAAGGGAAATTACGATGCAGGACCGCCTCGAGAAAATCCTGATACTGCTCCCAATACTTATGAAAGGTCTCTCCACCCCGTTGCTTAAAATTCTGAATCTGATCAATGAGCAGCTTTGTTCAGCTAGCCAGAAAGAATTTGGTAGTGAAGGTATCCTGAACCTCTCCCCAATTATGAACGGAACTAGCCTGCGGCGCCCTTTATCAAGTTGACCCAGGACAGGAACAAAGGAGTGGAGGATTGTCTCAAACTCGCGGATATGGGGATACGGATCCTCCAATTCACGTCCCCTAAATTCAGGAATCACCCGGTGGTAGTCAGTTTTGAACACGAAAGTATTTTCAGCTGTAGGAGTCGGAACCACTATAGGTGATACTTGAGGAGCTCGTTTCGGATTGAGATACTCACGCAAAGTACGGACAACAGGTTTCTCGACCATTGGGGCTTTATGTCGATGACGAGATAATTTGTGAGGAGGAGAATGTGTAGGATATGCCCGAGCAATAATCTGGATTTTTGGCAGAGAAGAAGACCGATGAAGTTGATTTGAAATAGGACTACGGTACACAGGCATGCACAAACTACTGGGCTGGAGGGGCTAAGCCGCCACCTCATTCTCAACAAGATTGCAAGGGGTTATGCCACCGCCTCAGCTAAGCAAAGCAACTAACTAAAAGCAACTAAAAGCAAACTCGATATTTAGCTTAGCTTTGTAACAATGACACATCCACATTCACTATTCAACTATCGTTGGTGTCCAAAATTTTGGAGTTTCTCCTACGCGACTCATCGTAGACCGTGTCACCATTTTCCACTTACAAATCATCCTTTCAAAGTCAATTGTTTAAATCACACGTTTGCATTGGCTCCGAACCGCGGATAACCAAGCTACACACCCAACCTCGGTTCCGCCGCGCCGGGTTCCCGAGTATCATCACAATGGTTCCGCCGCGCCGGGTTCCCGTTGGCACACAATTGCATTGGCTCCATACCGCGGATAACCAAGCCATACCTCACCATGGTTCCGCCGGTCCGGTTTCCCATGGGAACGCACACCACCTCACAATGGTTCCGTCATTCCGGATTTCCATTGGAACACACACACACATAATACCCTCGAAATGGTCATTATGTAGTTTCTAAAATATCTTTTTCCTCGGAAAACATATTCTCCTTGTCAACCACGCCCTAGGTGCCATGTTTTTACTTTCTCGGTTCTCGTTATCATGTATAGACTCCGAGGTAGGACTTTTCACATAAACAATCAAACTCAAATCAACACTTAAAGCATAACGCCACATGTTCAGACGCCCTTGGAGTGAAAATCACTTATGCTTTATCACACCACAAGTAATACAAGCAATTCATAGATGCATGCTCACAATCATTTTAAAGATCAAAATACGAATACTTGAGATGGAAAGTGAATAGGTAAAGATACACTTCGTATAATTCGGAGTAGTAGATAAAGATAATCTACCGTTCTTCTTGGCGGTAGTGACGACTACGGAGAATCGGTCGTCGGTTTTGAGTTTCGGCGGCGTAACGTCTCCGGATTGCTTGGAAAGGAAGAGAGATGATCCTTTCTCTTCCTAGAAACAACTTATTAACTAAACTAAGCTACTTTTAAAGATCTAGAGGTGGTTTTGGAAGTGGTTTGGTGGTATTGCTCAAGAACTCAAGAACAAGAAGAACAAAGAACAAACTAAGAATTCTAGAGAGATGGAAGAGCAAAGCTTGAAGGTGTGAGTTCAAAGCTTGGAATGGCCTTCTATTTATAGGAAAAACTCTCCCCCTCCCTTCTCTTGGCCAGCCCTCTCTCTCTCTCTCTACATTCAATTCTTTTAATCCATGAAATCATGTTGACATGGAAGATAAATGGCTAAAAGCTAGGCTTGCATGGCTAGATTTGTACCTTTGGAAGATTTGTGGTAGAAAAGGAGGTGTGAACAAGATTCTAGTGTTTAAACAATTGGGTAATTGTACAAGAAGGACAATGAAAGAATATATTCTTGGCTAGGAAGAAAATTTCCAAGGATTTGAAGTACAAAGAAGATCAAGGTACAACCAAACTTCCTTCTTTCTTCCTTCCTCTCTCTCTCTCTCTCTCTCTCTCTCTCTCTCTTTCTCTCTCTCTCTCCCTCCTCCTCTCCCTCTCAGCATCTCTCTCTCTCTCTCTCGGCATCTCTCTCTCTCCCAAGTACACTATATATATATATATATATATATACTATTATATAATGTACAAGAAAGACATAAAAGAAATGTACTTTTGGTACTTTGAAACAAGAAACTTAAAGACTAAGATTTCCAACTAACAAATAAATAGGCACATGTGAACTAAGGCAATATTCTAGTCTTCCATAAGTACTAATGTACTCTAGGTAGAACAACTCCCCATTGAATTAATCCAATTGGGTACAAAACCCCAATATAAAATAATAAGGAGTACTTAGAGAATCCTAGGGTTATTAAGTCTAGTAAGTACCTTCATAATAAAATATTATGTACTTCCTCACATGGGTTTAAGAAAAAGATTAAATTAATCAACCCATGTACTAGGTGAAAGACTAAACCTTTTATCCATTGGGTAATAAATCCCCTAACTTCTGTTGTCCAATGGACAATAGTAATTAGGTAACTTTTATATTAAAATAATATGTACCTTGTCACATGGGGATTTAAGGAAAAGACTAAATTAATAACCCCATGTACTTGGTTGAAAGATGAACTTATTATCCAATGGATAATAATTCCCCTAGCTTTTATTATCCAATGGACAATAGTTACTAGGGAACTTATATAATAAAATAATCATAAAGTCCTTTTAAGTAATTAAAAAGTCTATTTTTAAATATATATAAGAGTACTTGATATTCTAGCAAAGAATATCAAGAATATAAAATCTAGGATTTCTATTATCCAATTGATAATAGTTCCCCCAACTTTTATCGCCCAATGGATAATAAATAAACAATTCTTAGTCTAGGGTTCAAAGGGTTCACAAGGTTCAAGGATGGGCAAAACCGTCCATCTAGGGTTTGGGAAATGTAACTAGGTGACTACCTAGTTCGGTTTCTCCAACAAGCCGGTTAGAAGCTAACCAGGCTTGCTAAGTAGGGCTTGAAGTCAAGAAACAAATTTTAAGGGGCTAAAATGTAATTACGACGAACTATAGGAATTAAAATTCAAATATTTAACGAAATTTTTACCGACCAAAAATCAGGGTCGTTACAATCTATCCCCCTTAAAACAATTTCGTCCCCGAAATTGGCGCGCGACTACAGATTAGACTAGGTTGCTAGACCGATCTTGGGATCATCGTCTATCCCCCTTAAAAATTGGAGTAGGTCACCATCAATCGAATTAAGCCTTCTCTCTTGCTTAACGAGATGGTGTTGAAGTTGTTTCTACCGTCGAACAGCTTGCCTCGTCGTACGCCTCTGATGAAGTTTCCATTGCAATGTCAACGCCAGATGCAAAACTTCTTGGCATAAAGTTGGCTATCTTAGAGTACTTGTAGTACCATTCGAAAGTGTCATTCGTACTCCTCCTGATTGGCTTGATAAATCTTTTGTCCATCAGTTCCTTCAATTAGGTCTTGAGCTCCTTTAGCTTAGCTGGGCCACTTGGTATGGCGCCATAGAGATTAGTGCGTGTAACGACCCTGATTTTTGGTCGTTAAAAATTTCGTTAAATATTTGAATTTTATTTTAATACTCTTGTGGTTTGTCAAAATTACGTTTTTGCCCTTTAAATTGATTTCTTTGCGCTTTGGCCTATTTAGCAAGCCTAGTTAGCTTCTAACCATCCGGTTGGAGTAACCAAACTAGGAAGCCATCTAGTCTCCGCAAATGGACCATTTTGCCCTCATTGAACCTTTTGAACCTTTTAAACCCTAGAAAAAGAATTGAATATTCTTTTTCTTTTAATTATTTTGGTTTTATTCTTTGTCCATTGGACAAAGATTGTTAGGGAAACTATTATCCATTGGATAATAGAACCCTATTTGTTTATATTAAATGTATACTTGGTTAAAGTACTAAGAATATTAAGAAAAATACTTTTTAATTACTTTGAAGTACTTTTGTGATTATTTTAGTATATAAGTTGCCTAATAACTATTATCCATTGGATAATAACTATGTTAGGGGAATTTTTACCCAATGGATAAAGGCTTAGTCTTTCAAAGTACCATGGGATTTTATTAATTTAGTCTTTTTCCTTTAAACCATGTGACAAGGTACATAATAGTTTATTAGTAGCCTTTAAACCATAGGATTCTCTAAGTACCTTTTTATTTATTTTCTAATGGGGTTTTGAACTACCTAGATACATTAGTACATGTATATATATTGTTTAAGTACTTAGAAGGTTAAAGTATTGCCTTAAAGTACCATGTGCTTAATTAGTTGTTTAAAAAGATAAAACTTAGCCCTTAAGTTTCTTGACTCAAGGTACAAAGTATCCATTAGTTTAATTGTTTGCTTGCATTTTATGTACTTATATATGTATATATGTGTACCATGTGAAAGCAAAAGAGAAGAAAGAGAGAGTGAGAGTGAAAGGAAGGAAAGAAGGAGGAAGATTGGGTTGTACTTTCTTGATCTTCCAAGGTACTTCAAAATCCATGGGATTCTTCCTTCCTAGCTAAGAAATGACTCCATTGAAGGAGGAGAGAGAACCAAGCTTTGCCTATAAATAGAAGGCTATTCCAAGCATTTCAACTCACACCTTCACTCCTTTGCTCTCACTTCTCTCTAGAAATCTCGGACTCCAGTTCCAGGCAGCCTACTGCCCTTCGAAAATCCCCAGTTTTCTCTTACTTAGAGTAGTTTTTAGAACCAACTTCCTTCGGGAAAGTTGTAGAGCACTTCAAGAGCTTCAAGTTAGGCTTAAGAACCACCCCAATCGGTGAAGAAATGACAAAGATATTGTCATCCAAAGTTCAGTGAAATTCTCGGATTTCCATTTCCAGACAGCTTACTGTCTCTTCCTTTATCACCATTTTTCTCCTACTTAGAGTGGTTTCTAGGATCAACTTTCTTCACGAAAGTTGTAGAACACTTCTAAAACTTCGATTTGGACCCAAGAAAAAGCATATTCAGCCAAATATTGATCGAGTTACTGACATCCGAAGTTCGGTCCAGATTCGCGAGTTTCACCGCCCGTAGAATTTTTCAACTAGCTTGTTCGGCCCCGACTAGTTTCGGATCAAGGTAGGATACTCTTACCCTATCCTAAGTTTATGTATGATCTTCTTATTTTCCATCTCAAGTATAACGTATGTTGTTTTGATCTCTAAGAAAGAACTTATTGTTTGGAATGAAGTATTCGTATTTTGATCTTTTAAGATGTTTATGAGAATGCATATATGAATTGCTTGTATTACTTGTGGCGTGATGAAGCATAAGTGATTTATCACTCCAAGGGCGTCCGAACATGTGGCGTTATGCTTTAAGCGTTAATGTGAGCGTGATTAGCAATATAGAGTTGAATGATCTTGTTTGTTTACAAGGAATGATTTATGCTTACCTTTGTCCTGCCTCGGAGTCTTGCATGTAATCGAGACACGAGAACCAAGAAAGCAGAAACATGGCACCTAGGGTGTGTTTGACAAAGAACGATGAGTTTTCCGAGGAAAAAGATATTTTAGAAATTACATAATGACCATTTCGAGGGCATTATGTGTGTGTGTGCGCTCCAATGGGAATCCGGAATAGCGGAACCATTGTGAGGTTGTGTGTGTGCGTTCCCATGGGATCCCGGAGCGGCGAAACCATGGTGAGGTATAGCTTGGTCATCCGCGGAGAGGAGCCAATGCGATCGTGTGCCAATGGGAACCCGGCGCGGCGGAACCATTGTGAGGATACTCGGGAACCCGGCGCGGCGGAACCGAGGTTGGGTGTGTAAGGCTTGGTTATCCGCGGTACGGAGCCAATGCAAAAGATTTTGAAAGGCTTGGTTATCTGCGGTTCGGAGCCAATGCCAAAGATTTTGAAAGGTTGATTTGTAAGTGGGAAATGGTGACACGGTCTACGACGAGTCACGTAGGAGAAACCGGGAAATCTTGGACACCAACGTAGTTAAATATCGACTGTGGATGTGCTTATTGTTTGTTATTTGCGATCTATTGTTTGTAAGTTATGGGTTAGTGGGTAGGGTTACTCTATTGAGCTTTCGTAGCTCACGGTGTTGCCTTTTTGGTGACCCTGACATATTATATTGGTGGCGACGCCGATATAATGTGTCAGACCTCCTAGACGAACAGGGCGAGATCTTCACCTTGGAGGCTTCTGGAGCTGAAGGGCTGGCTAGGATGGAAGGAGCGGAGCAGTAGATAGGAACCCTAGTTTCCTCCGTTATTTGTATAAAAGCATTTTGTAAGGTTTATGATGTAATAATGAGCTAGACTCGCTTCGTTTTTATAATAAAATATTTTATTTAACGCACCCAAAATTCAGGGCGTTACAGTGCGATTCCCGGTTAAAGTTCTATAGAGAAGTCTATTTCTCCTTAAGGCAGTAAGCTAGGAAGTTCTTCAGGGAAAACATCGGCATACTCGCACACGATGTGTGGAAATCCCACTTCCATTCTATTGGCTTCTTCCAATTGGAGACTAGCTAGCCAACCAAATAGTTGATTCTGCCACCTGAATCTTCTCATCGTCGGCTCACCGTTTGTCTATCCCCCTTAAATTGGAAACAAGTCCCTTGGGGGGTATACACGGTCGCCATCTTCGGATGGCAATCTATGACCGATCGATGTACTGATAGCCAGTCCATCACTAAGATTACGTCGAAATCCGCCATATTGATCGCTTGAAGGTCGCAGCTTAGGCGCAGGTTGGCTACTCCTACTTTGCACCCTCTACAGCTATACTTCCCCCAAACGGTGATGTTTCCTTCATACCCGTACTTAGGGGTTCTGTTTCTAGTGCTAGTGTAGTTACGCAGGCAGGAGATATAAAGGAATGCGATGCACCAGAATCTAACAAGGCTTGTATGCAGATACGCAGATACTATAATAGTAGCGTACCTTGGATCACAGAGGGATCCTGTTCTTGTTCCTCAGTCCGCAGCGCGAAGATGCGCCCTCTGGTGTTTTGCTGGAATCCCATGGGCTGCTTTCCCTTGTTTTGCCCATTCTGCTGCTGCAATGGGCCGCCGAGGTTTTGCTTCTCAAAATCAGCCTGCTCAGGTTGTTGAGCTTCCTGATTCCCAAGGGTTCCATCGCTCCTCCTTTGAGGCTGCGGGCAGTTACGCCTGACGTGGCCCATAGCCTGATAGTTGTAGCATCTAACTGTCGCCAGGTTCCAATTACCTCTCTGCGTTTCACTGTGTTCGGTGATAATAGTCTTCCAGGTTTGGTCGCTCTGACCCGAAGCAAAGGTTTTGGTGAAATAGGGTCCACGGTTGCTATTGGATGGTTGGGTTCGGATTGGTCCACCGGCGTTGCCTGTCGCCCTCCTCCATCAGGTTTTCAAGTCGTTCTTTTCACTCTCCAGTTGAAGGGCACACTTCACCACAGCCTTTCGAGCAGTCGTCAGTCCCCACTCGAATCTTCTCGCCTTTTTGTCCTCAGTTGATACGGCATCTTGGGCGTAGCGAGATAGTTCCTCAAACTTGGCTGCGTACTGAGTGACAGTCATTGTTCCTTGTTTCAGGTTTTGGAATTCTTGTTCCTTGGCCAGACAAATTGGCGTGGGAAAGTACTTGTCGAGAAATAGGGTCTCGAACTCAGCAAAGGTCATGGTGGCTACGGCATGGGTTGCCTCCATCAGATCCCACCAGTAGCGGGCTTCTCCTTTCAGCTGGTACGTGGCTAAGGCTACACGATCTCCATTACGGGTGATCTCCAAGGTGTCCATGATCACCTTGACTTCCTTCAGCCAGGTTTCAGCCATGGTAGGGTTGGTATCTCCGTTGAAGGTCAGAGGTCGACGTTTGCAGAACTCGTTCATCGCTCGGGTTCGAGTCATAGGTCCGTCGTCATGGCTCTGTTTTGGCGGTTAGCATTCAGGGCGGTTACGAGTGCTTGCATGATTTGGGTTAGGTCGGGGTTCGAGTTAGAGGGTCCTCCATTATCGTGTCCTAATCCACTGTGGCGATTTGCCATCTACGAGTAGAAATCAAAAGGGGAGTTTTAATCTAACTAAAACAAATTTTCTCTTTGCAAATGGTGTTTCTTTTGAAAGTCGAAAGTTGTTTATCACGTAGTATGCAACAGTACTCTCTTAATAATACGATCCTAAGCATGGAGTTCCACTATAACGGCAAGTAGGGACACAAGGATAAGAACGTACATGAATAGAGATCAAGAAATATATTTGAACAAGTCGTAATTGAAATAAGCTCTTTATTTTTAGCATAGGAAAAAGGAGGTTCTTAAACAGACAGAAGTAATCCTATTTCCGACATCCTACATCCCGAAGGATTACAATCGGCCTAAGATATGCCTAATTGGCATCCTTGGCTTCGGGTCTCGCCCTCCTCGAGATTCTCTACCATCTTTCGTTGAAAGCTTGGCGCAATCGACGTTCGTATTCCTTTATGATTGCGGCGAGTGCGGCGGCCACGACGAGAGCCCAGTACCAGAAGGTGTTGAGGCGGTTATTCACGGCGAACCACTGTGACATGGCTATTGTAAGCACGCACAAAATATGATGAAGGTGAAGAGTTGCAACCATAGGCTTTGGATGGTTATGGTTAGTTCGGCTCGCTCGATGTCTCGGAACAAGGCGTCTTCCGGAAATCCTCGTCGTCTGGTTGCCATGGTTAGGTACGAGAGGGTAGCGGTTTGGGGAAGTTAAGATGGTGAGAGGGATGAAGAAATGGAAGTGGTGGTGGGGTATATATAGGGGCCGAAAAGGTGGGTGGAGGAGGGAAAAAGTTTGAAGTTTAAAATTTGAAATTTGAAATATGAACTTTTGGAGGTTAAAATTTTGAAATTTGAAGTTTTAGGGGGGAGTGTGGTTTGCCGGCCTAATGGGGCTATGCCCGGTACTCACTCGGTGCTAGGCTCCCACTCTCGAACCCCAATTTAAAATATTTATTCAAGAACGGCTCCTCCACGAACTAGTAAATAAATTTTGCTCAATTAACAACATTTTAGGCAAAGGTTTACTAACACCAAAAATGTTTTCGAGTTTCTAAGTTCCACATTCGATTCTTGATTTAAGTCATCATCCAATTGTTCGAGAATCCCCAGCTCGGTGGTACTGCCAATTTCCGCGCCTTGCTTCAATCCAAAAATTGTTTTGACAGAATTCCACCCAATTTGGGACGGTAAACTTAAACTCGAAGTCACGTTTGTGCAACGGTCAACCTTATCTCATGGTTCTACATGGTTCTACCCATTCTATCCATGGCCGAGGTTTTGAACCTAATGCTCTGATACCAAGTTGTAACGCCCCAAATTTTGGGTACGTTAAATAAGACATTTTATTGAAACTTCAAAATAGAGTCTAGCTCTTTATTACAACATAACTCTCACAAGAGTACTTCCATTACAAAAAGGAGGGATTCTAGGGTTCCTATCTACAGCTCCGCCTGCTCCTCCATCCTAGCCAGCTCTTCAGCTCCAAAGGTCTCCAAGCTAAAGATCTCGCCCTGTTCGTCTATGAGATCTAACACACTATACCGGCGTCGCCACCCATATAATATGTCAGGGTCACCAAAGGTAACACCATGAGCTACGAAAGCTCAATAAAATAAACCCTACCCACTAACCCATAACTTATAACCATAGATCATATATATAACATCTAGTAACGATGACACATCCACATTCACTATTCAACTATCGTTGGCATCCAAAATTTCGAAGTTTCTCCTACGCAACTCATCGTAGACCGTGTCACCATTTTCCACTTACAAATCATCCTTTCAAACTCAATTGTTTAAATCACACGTTTGCATTAGCTCCGAACCGCGGATAACCAAGCTACACACCCAACCTCGGTTCCGCCGCGCCAGGTTCCCGAGTATCATCACAATGGTTCCGCCCTGCCAGGTTCCCATTGGAGCACAATTGCATTGGCTCCATACCGCGGATAACCAAGCCATACCTCACCATGGTTCCGCCGGTCCGGTTTCCCATGGGAACGCACACCACCTCACAATGGTTCCGTCATTCCGGATTCCCATTGGAACACACACACACATAATACCCTCGAAATGGTCATTATGTAGTTTCTAAAATATCTTTTTCCTCGGAAAACATATTCTCCTTGTTTCTATTTTCTCGGTTCTCGTGTCTCATTATCATGCATAGACTCTAAGGCAGGACTTTTCACATAAACAATCAAACTCAAATCAACGCTTAAAGCATAACGCCACATGTTCGGACGCCCTTGGAGTGAAAATCACTTATGCTTTATCACGCCACAAGTAATACGAGCAATTCATATACGCTTGCTCACAATCATTTTAAAGATCAAAATACGAATACTTGAGACGGAAAGTAAGTAGGTAAAGATACACTTCGTATAATTCGGAGTAGTAGATAAAGATAATCTACCATTCTTCTTGGCGGTAGTGACGACTACGGAGAATCGGTCGTCGGTTTTGAGTTTCGGCGGCGTAACGTCTCCAGATTGCTTGGAAAGGAAGAGAGATGATCCTTTCTCTTCCTAGAAACAACTTACTAACTAAACTAAGCTCCTTTAAAAGATCTAGAGGTGGTTTTGGAAGTGGTTTGGTGGTATTGCTCAAGAACTCAAGAACAAGAAGAACAAAGAACAAACTAAGAATTCTAGAGAGAACGAAGAGCAAAGTTTGAAGGTGTGAGTTTAAAGCTTGGAATGGCCTTCTATTTATGGGCAAAACTCTCCCCCTCCTTTCTCTTGGCCGGCCCCTCTCTCTCTCTCTACATCTCAATTTTTTTAATCCATGAAATCATGTTCACATGGAAGATAAATGGCTAAAAGCTAGGCTTGCATGGCTAGATTTGTACCTTTGGAAGATTTGTGGTAGAAAAGGAGGTGTGAACAAGATTCTAGTGTTTAAACAATTGGGTAATTGTACAAGAAGGACAATGAAAGAATATATTCCTGGCTAGGAAGAATATTTCCAAGGATTTGAAGTACAAAGAAGATCAAGGTACAACCAAACTTCCTTCTTTCTACCTTCCTCTCTCTCTCTCTCTCCCTCCTCCTCTCCGTCTCGGCATCTCTCTCTCTCTCTCTCTCTCTCTCTCTCTATCTCTCTCCCTCCCAAGTACACTATATATATATACACTATTATATAATGTACAAGAAAGACATAAAATAAATGTACTTTTGGTACTTTGAAACAAGAAACTGAAAGACTAAGATTTCCAACTAACAAATAAATAGGCACATGTGAACTAAGGCAATATTCTAGTCTTCCATAAGTACTAATGTACTCTAGGTAGAACAACTCCCCATTGAATTAATCCAATTGGGTACAAAACCCCAATATAAAATAATAAGGAGTACTTAGACAATCCTAGGGTTATTAAGTCTAGTAAGTACCTTCATAATAAAATATTATGAACTTCCTCACATGGGTTTAAGAAAAAGATAAAATTAATCAACCCATGTACTAGGTGAAAGACTAAACCTTTTATCCATTGGGTAATAAATCCCCTAACTTCTATTGTCCAATGGACAATAGTTATTAGGTAACTTTTGTAACAACCCCAATTTTTAACGAATAAAAATCTCGTTGTTATTTTGAATTTCGTTAGATATTTGAATTTTATTTGAATTTCCTTGTAGCTTGTCATAATTACATTTTTGCCCCTTGAAAAAATATTTCTTGACGCTTTAGTCCGCTTAGTAAGCCTAACTAGTTTTTAACCATCCAATTGGAGAAACTAAGCTAGGAAGCTATCTAGTTACTTTTCCCTAACCGCAAAATGACCGTTTTGCCCCTCTTTGACCTCTTGAACCTTTTTGACCCTAGGATTTTCTAAGTACTCCTTTATTATTTTTAATGGGATTTTGAACTAACTAACTACATGGGTACATATGTGTATATATATATTAGTACTTGGATGGTTAAAATATTACCTAGTGTATCATATGCCTATATATTAGTTTGTTGGGAAAATCCTAGCCTTTAAAGTCTACCTTTGATACTTAGTACAAAAAGTACTACTAATTTATTTGTATACTTGCATATATATACATATATATGTACCTTTTGAAAGCAAGAGAAGTGAGAGGGAGAGAGAGAGCCGAAATGGGAGAGAGAGAGGAGAGAGATTCGGTTGGGAGAGGAGAGAGGGAGAGAGATTTGATTGGTACTTGGCTTGATCTTCTAAAGTACTTCAAAATCCTTGGATGGTTATTCTTCCTAGCTAAGAAACCACCTCCATTAACCTCCAATGTACTTCTTTGATTTGTTTAACACAAAATCTTGTACCAATATCTTTCTTGCCCACCAAGAATCAATCCTAGCCATGCAAGTGTAAGATTCTCCCTTGATCTTTCATAATCTCATGACAAGTGTCAAATTGAGGAAAGGAGAGGGAAAGGGGGGCCGGCCTTGAGGGAGAAGGAGAGGGCATGCCTTGGCCTATAAATAGAAGCTCATTCCATGCATTTCAACTCACCCCTCAAGCATTTGCTCTTCCTTCTCTCTAGAAACCATTTCTGATTTTCTGGGCAGCCTACTGTCCCTTCGAAAATCCCCAGTTTTCTCCTGTTTAGAGTAGTTTTTAGGACCAACTTCCTTCTAGAAAGTTGTAGAGAACTTCGAGAGCTTCAAGTTAGGCTCAAGAACCACCTCAATCAGAGAAGAAATGACAAAGATATTGTCATTCAAAGTTCAGTAAAAATCTGGGATTTTTATTTCCAGACAGCTTACTGTCACTTCTTTCATCCCCATTTTTCTCCAACCTAAGATCGTTTTTAGGATCAACTTTCTTCATGAGAGTTGTAGAGGGTTTCGACATCTTCTATTTCAACCCAAGAACGACTCTATTCGGCCAAAGATTGACCGAGTTACTGCCATCCGAAGTTCGGTCCAGATTTGGAGTATTCACCACCCGTAGGATTTTTCAACTTGCTTATTCGGCCCCGACTAGTTTCGGATCAAGGTAGGATACCCTCATCCCTATCCCTATGTATAAGTATGTTATCTTGAATTACTTTTCATTGTGTTTTGATCTTTAAAAATGAATATGAGCATGCATATATGAATTGCTTGCATTACTTGTGACACGATAAAGCATAAGTGATTTATCACTCCAAGGGCGTCCGAACATGTGGCGTTATGCTTTAAGCGTTGATTTGAGCATGTTAAATATAGAGTTGGATGATCTTGTTGGATTACGATGAATGATATTTCCTTTTGTCCTGCCTCGGAGTCTTGCATGTAAACGAGACACGAAAACTGAGAAAGTAGAAACATAACACCTAGGGTGTGGTTGACAAGGAAAATGTGTTTTCCGAAAAAGAAGATATCTTAGAAACTACATAATGACCATTTCGAGGGCATTATGTGTGTGTGTGTGTTCCAATGGGAATCCGGAATAGCGGAACCATTGTGAGGTTGTGTGTGTGCGTTCCCATGGGATCCCGGACCGGCGGAACCATGGTGAGGTATAGCTTGGTTATCCGCGGAGAGGAGCCAATGCAATTGTGTGCCAATGGGAACCCGGCGCGGCGGAACCATTGTGAGGATACTCGAGAACCCGGCGCGGCGGAACCGAGGTTGGGTGTGTGGCTTGGTTATCCGCGGTACGGAGCCAATGTCAAATGATTTTGAAAGGTTGGGTGTGTGGCTTGGTTATCCGCGGTACGGAGCCAATGTCAAATGATTTTGGAAAGGCTTGGTTATCCGCGGTACGGAGCCAATGCAAAGGATTTTGAAAAAAAACGGTTTTGTAAGTGAAAAACGTTGACACGGTCTACGACGAGTCGCGTAGGAGAAATCAGGAAATCTTGGACACCAACGTTAGATAGTGAATGTGGACGTATTATCGTCATTTATGTGATTTCTATGATTGTTTGTTGGTAAGCTATGGGTTAGCGGGTAAGGATTTCCTATTGAGCTTTCGTAGCTCACGGTGTTGCCTTTTTTGGTGACCCTGGCATATTATATTGGTGGCGACGCCGGTATAATTTGTCAGACTTCGAGCAGGGCGAGATCTTCAGCTTGGAGGCGTACGGAGCCGAGGAGCTGGCTAGGATGGAAGAACAGGCGGAGCTGTAATTAGGAACCCTAGTTTCTTTCTCTTTTGTAATATTGAACTCCTGTGGGAGTTTTGTTGTAATAAGAGCTAGACTCTATTTTGAAATTTCAATAAAAATGTTTTATTTAACGTACCCAAAATTCGGGGCGTTACAACTTGGTATCAGAGCTTTAGGTTCAAACCTCGGCCATGGGTAGAATGGGTAGAACCTTAAGCTAGTTTGGCCGTTGCACAAACGTGACTTCGAGTTTAAGTTAACCGTCCCAAATTGGGTGGAATTCTGGCAAAACAATTTTCGGATTGAAGCAAGGCGCGGAAATTGGCAGTACCGCCGAGCTGGGAATTCCCGAACAATTGGATGATGACTTAAATCAAGGATCAAATGTGGAACTTAGAATCTCGAAAAATATTTTTGGTATTAGTAGGCCTTTGCCCAAAAAAAAAAAATGTTGCTAATTGAGCAAATTTTATTTACTAGTTCGTGGAGGAACCGTTCTTGAGTAAATATTTTAAATGGGGGACAAGAGTGGGACCCGAGCACCGAAAGTGTACCGGGCATAGCCCCATTAGGCCGGCAAGCCCCACTCCCCCCTAAACTTCAAATTTCAAAATTTTACCTCCAAAAGATTCAAACTTCAATTTTCAAATTTCAACCTTTTCCCTCCTCCACCCACCTTTTCGGCACCTATATATACCCCACCCCTACTTTCATTTTCTTCACCTCTCTCATCATCTTAAAACTCCTCCCAAAATCGAGACCCCTTACCGCGCCATGGCAAACCAATGGCAAGAAATTCCGGTAGACGCCTTGATCCGAGACATCGAGCGGACCGAAATTCGCTTGATCGTCCAAAGCCTTTGGTTGCAACTCTTCGCCTTCATCATATTTTGTGGAGTGCTCACACTAGCCATGCCACGGTGGTTCGCCGTGAACAACCGTGCCAACACCTTTTGGTATTGGGCTCTCGTCGTGGCCGCCGCACTCGCCGCAATCATAAAGGAGTACGAACGTCGTTTACGCCAAGCTTTCAACGAACGATGGTAGAGGAGGGCGAGACCCGAAGCCGACGACGCCAATTCGGCATATCTTAGGCCGGTTGTAATCCTTTGGAGCGTAGAATGTCGAAGATTAGGATCGTATTCAACTTGTGTTAGGAAAAATCTTGTGTCTTTACTTGCCTTGTAGTAGAATTCTGTGCTTATGTTGTATGTTTTCCTTATCTATGAAAAATCTTGTTTGTTGCATGCTACTCCATTGATTGTTTCTCATTTTGAACACAAGGGAAAAATCGATTCGGTAGACTAAACCACCCCTTTTCAATTTTTACCCGGAAGATGGTGACCGCATATACCCCCGAGGGGACTTGTTTTCAATTTAAGGGGGATAGCCGATAATTCCAAGATCGGTCTAGCGACCTAATCTAATTTGTAGTTGCGCGCCAATTTCGGGGACGAAATTGTTTTAAGGGGATAGGTTGTAACAACCCCGATTTTTAACGAATAAAAATCTCGTTGTTATTTTGAATTTCGTTAAATATTTGAATTTTATTTGAATTTCCTTGTAGCTTGTCATAATTACATTTTTGCCCCTTGAAAAATTATTTCTTGACGCTTTAGTCCGCTTAGTAAGCCTAACTAGTTTTTAACCATCCAATTGGAGAAACTAAGCTAGGAAGCTATCTGGTTACTTTTCCCTAACCGCAAAATGACCGTTTTGCCCCTCTTTGACCTCTTGAACCTTTTTGACCCTAGGATTTTCTAAGTACTCCTTTATTATTTTTAATGGGATTTTGAACTAACTAACTACATGGGTACATATGTGTATATATATATTAGTACTTGGATGGTTAAAATATTACCTAGTGTATCATATGCCTATATATTAGTTTGTTGGGAAAATCCTAGCCTTTAAAGTCTACCTTTGATACTTAGTACAAAAAGTACTACTAATTTATTTGTATACTTGCATATATATACATATATATGTACCTTTTGAAAGCAAGAGAAGTGAGAGGGAGAGAGAGAGCCGAAATGGGAGAGAGAGAGGAGAGAGATTCGGTTGGGAGAGGAGAGAGGGAGAGAGATTTGATTGGTACTTGGCTTGATCTTCTAAAGTACTTCAAAATCCTTGGATGGTTATTCTTCCTAGCTAAGAAACCACCTCCATTAACCTCCAATGTACTTCTTTGATTTGTTTAACACAAAATCTTGTACCAATATCTTTCTTGCCCACCAAGAATCAATCCTAGCCATGCAAGTGTAAGATTCTCCCTTGATCTTTCATAATCTCATGACAAGTGTCAAATTGAGGAAAGGAGAGGGAAAGGGGGGCCGGCCTTGAGGGAGAAGGAGAGGGCATGCCTTGGCCTATAAATAGAAGCTCATTCCATGCATTTCAACTCACCCCTCAAGCATTTGCTCTTCCTTCTCTCTAGAAACCATTTCTGATTTTCTGGGCAGCCTACTGTCCCTTCGAAAATCCCCAGTTTTCTCCTGTTTAGAGTAGTTTTTAGGACCAACTTCCTTCTAGAAAGTTGTAGAGAACTTCGAGAGCTTCAAGTTAGGCTCAAGAACCACCTCAATCAGAGAAGAAATGACAAAGATATTGTCATTCAAAGTTCAGTAAAAATCTGGGATTTTTATTTCCAGACAGCTTACTGTCACTTCTTTCATCCCCATTTTTCTCCAACCTAAGATCGTTTTTAGGATCAACTTTCTTCATGAGAGTTGTAGAGGGTTTCGACATCTTCTATTTCAACCCAAGAACGACTCTATTCGGCCAAAGATTGACCGAGTTACTGCCATCCGAAGTTCGGTCCAGATTTGGAGTATTCACCACCCGTAGGATTTTTCAACTTGCTTATTCGGCCCCGACTAGTTTCGGATCAAGGTAGGATACCCTCATCCCTATCCCTATGTATAAGTATGTTATCTTGAATTACTTTTCATTGTGTTTTGATCTTTAAAAATGAATATGAGCATGCATATATGAATTGCTTGCATTACTTGTGACACGATAAAGCATAAGTGATTTATCACTCCAAGGGCGTCCGAACATGTGGCGTTATACTTTAAGCGTTGATTTGAGCATGTTAAATATAGAGTTGGATGATCTTGTTGGATTACGATGAATGATATTTCCTTTTGTCCTGCCTCGGAGTCTTGCATGTAAACGAGACACGAAAACCGAGAAAGTAGAAACATAACACCTAGGGTGTGGTTGACAAGGAAAATGTGTTTTCCGAAAAAGAAGATATCTTAGAAACTACATAATGACCATTTCGAGGGCATTATGTGTGTGTGTGTGTTCCAATGGGAATCCGGAATAGCGGAACCATTGTGAGGTTGTGTGTGTGCGTTCCCATGGGATCCCGGACCGGCGGAACCATGGTGAGGTATAGCTTGGTTATCCGCGGAGAGGAGCCAATGCAATTGTGTGCCAATGGGAACCCGGCGCGGCGGAACCATTGTGAGGATACTCGGGAACCCGGCGCGGCGGAACCGAGGTTGGGTGTGTGGCTTGGTTATCCGCGGTACGGAGCCAATGTCAAATGATTTTAAAAGGTTGGGTGTGTGGTTTGGTTATCCGCGGTACGAAGCCAATGTCAAATGATTTTGGAAAGGCTTGGTTATCCGCGGTACGGAGCCAATGCAAACGATTTTGAAAAAAACGGTTTTGTAAGTGAAAAACGTTGACACGGTCTACGACGAGTCGCGTAGGAAAAATCAGGAAATCTTGGACACCAACGTTAGATAGTGAATGTGGACGTATTATCGTCATTTATGTGATTTCTATGATTGTTTGTTGGTAAGCTATGGGTTAGCGGGTAAGGATTTCCTATTGAGCTTTCGTAGGTCACGGTGTTGCCTTTTTGGTGACCCTGGCATATTATATTGGTGGTGACGCCGGTATAATGTGTCAGACTTCGAGCAGGGCGAGATCTTCAGCTTGGAGGCGTACGGAGCCGAGGAGCTGGCTAGGATGGAAGAACAGGCGGAGCTGTAATTAGGAACCCTAGTTTCTTTCTCTTTTGTAATATTGAACTCCTGTGGGAGTTTTGTTGTAATAAGAGCTAGACTCTATTTTGAAATTTCAATAAAAATGTTTTATTTAACGTACCCAAAATTCGGGGCGTTACAACTTTTATATTAAAATAATATGTACCTTGTCACATGGGGATTTAAGGAAAAGACTAAATAAATAACCCCATGTACTTGGTTGAAAGATGAACTTATTATCCAATGGATAATAATTCCCCTAGCTTTTATTATCCAATGGACAATAGTTACTAGGGAACTTATATAACAAAATAATCATAAAGTCCTTTTAAGTAATTAAAAAGTCTATTTTTAAATATATACAAGAGTACTTGATATTCTAGCAAAGAATATCAAGAATATAAAAATCTAGGATTTCTATTATCCAATGGATAATAGTTCCCCTAACTTTTATCGCCCAATGGATAGTAAATAAACAATTCTTAGTCTAGGGTCCAATGGGTTTACAAGGTTCAAGGATGGGCAAAACGCTCCATCTAGGGTTAGGGAAATGTAACTAGGTGACTACCTAGTTTGGTTTCTCCAACAAGCCAGTTAGAAGCTAACCAGGCTTGCTAGGTAGGGCTTGAAGTCAAGAAAGGAATTTCAAGGGGCTGAAATGTAATTACGACGAACTATAGGAATTAAAATTCAAATATTTAACGAAATTTTTACCGACCAAAAATCATGGTCGTTACAAAAGTAGGATACTTACAGCAATTCGTCAAACCTCCAAGAAAGCCATAATAAGAAAATCTTTGACAACGGCGCCAAAAATTGCTTCGTCTGTCGATATATATGATCACCCCAAGCGTAGGGCTAATACATCATTTGAAACATAATAATCCAAAAAATCGGGTATCGTACCCAAGGGAATATCATCACCACCGATTTGATTTGTAGAAGTAAGATTCGTAGTCTTGAGACGGCCAACTTTAGGTGTAGAGACCCATTATTTCTTTAATTATTGAAAATGATTAATTAATGTCGAAATGAGAAAGGTGGTTTATTAAGTGATTATTTGATTTGGGGATTGAAGTGAATGAATTGAAGTTTGAAGGAGTTTTGATGTAATAAAAAGATATATGGGTATATAAGGGGTGTGTGTGTGTGGTAGAGGATGATATTTCATCCCCAAGCGCTCTCTCTCATCTGTTCTCTCTCTCTCTCTCTCCACTAGCTATCTTTCTCTCTCTTTCTCCTCTCCTCTCACTCAAAACTCCAATCCATCTCCCAAAATCTTTAAGAAACAACCTCCCTCCGGCCTTACAATCATGTTCTCGTGCTTGGAATTCCTTGGGTCGAGCTTAAATCGAAGTTTCAGAGTTCGAGAGGTTAGGGCTCGTTCAAAAACGCTTGAATCTAGGCCATTGTTGCAAGGTAGGGATTTCTTTGCCTCTTTTATGTGTTTATATGTTGATTTGGTGTAGACTCGTGCCTTTGATTGTTGTTCATGCCTTGAAAATCTGCTGAAATCGTTACCCGAAGCCCCGTGGTATCGATACAGATTAATAACTGTATCAATACTATAAGCTTATGTTTCTAGTCAAAGAGTATTGTATCGATACAGATTTTGTGTGTATCGATACCAGGAGCTTAACTCCAGTTTTGCACCTATTGCTTCTCCGTCGATTGTTTTGACTTCCAATCACTTCTAAATCCTTTTGGACACCTCCTAATCTGTCTCAAGCATGTCTATTTGACTTCCTATTCTGGCTCGATGGATTCCTTGGTCCGCTGGTCTTCTGTTAGCAAGAACTGGATAAGAATTAACTTAGTTAAACGTTGTTAATGTACTTTTATAGATTGTTGGTATTTGTGATCGTTCATGGTGCATGTGTGATGACGTTGGCATAACATAGGATGTTCTATCTAAGAATGCGTTCATGGGAAAGTCCTAGTTTTCATGTTGTATGAGGAAATAGTTGATTTTGGGACGGAAGTAGGGACAGGAAGTCCCGTAATGCAAGTGTTGGTAATACGGAGACTTAGAGGGCTTCGTAACGCAAGTGGTGGTAATACGGTAACCCAAGTCGTTAGGGATCACCGTGACGCAAGTGGTGGTAACACGGTAATCCTTACGGTGTTATACGGTAACGCAAGTGGTGGAAATACCGATGGTGAAGTTTTTGGGTTAGCGAGTTGAGTTGGGATTATTTGAGGGGTTTATGTCATATAGTTTATGCATTCAATTTCGATAAGGGCTCATTTACAAAATTGATTGACTATTGTCTTCCGAGCTATATTTCCTTATCCTCTCTTGTTTGCACTTGTCATCATATTTACATAAAAGATTGGTAAAGATTTTCCTACTATATAGTAGCTCAACAAAATCCTTCTTTTCAGGTTCTAACGCCGGGCAATAGATTTCATGAAATGGTTGTGCTTGGACATGAAGATTATTATTTTGGAAGCTAACTTCTTAGTTACTTACACATCTTGTGATGATTTATCTTTTGACAAAGATGGGTTTGTAACTAATTACACTTAAGTTCCTTTTGACTAGAAAGTTGTATTATTCTGAGCTGATTGTATTTGTAACTAAGTTAATTTTGGCCGTGGTGCCAAGGTTGTGTTTCCTTAAATATGGGGACTTGTTTGTAAATTTAACAGGTGGAAAACTCTTTGGGGTATTAATTATGTTATGCGAGGTTCTTTTATTAAAATGTATTATTTATTTATGTCGAAAATCGAGGGCGTGACAAATTGGTATTTAGAGCTTCTAGGTTTGAACACTTTGAGACCGTGGGGAGACTTTTAGTCTCATGGGTTCAAAATGTCACGCCATTTTCATAACATATGTGTGTGCTTGTGTGCATTGATATCATTTGGCTTACGTGGCATGTCATTTCAATACAGTAGAGTGGTGTAGAGTCGCTTTAACCCGTATTGGGATAGTTGGAGGTTTTGACCTCATTTGACTATGTTGGGACTGAAGAACCTTCTCTTTCTTATAACTTGTAGCTAGATGCCTCCAAGAACGCATGCTAGGGCAGGTGAGGCCGAAAGTAGGGGTGGTCGTGGCCGTGGTCATGTCCGAGAAGCACCGGTTGAGGATGAGGTTAGCCACCATGGGGAAAATCCGAGTGGAAATCCGGGGGAAGGGACCGGACACGGTCAGGGAGAGGAGGTACCGATTGTTCAAAATCCTTTTGCTAGGGATTTTGTTACGGCTCTTACAACTGCAAACCTTTTAAATCCTATCCTAGGGAAAGGGCAGATAGTCGTGCTATGATAGCAATGAGGGAGTTTAGTCGAAGAAATCCACCTACATTCGATGGGTCGAGTAGTGACCCTCTTGTGGCCGATCATTGGCTAGCCCAAATTTGAAAACTCCTCAGGACTCTTCAGATCACGGAGGATGACTTGCGAGTCAATATCGTAGCAGTTCAACTCACCGAGGAAGTGAATGAGTGGTGGGAGTCCATTTTAGAATCGAGAAAGGATGCGAGGAGAGCGGCGAGGACCGCGGCTCAAGCAAATGAGCCAGATGTTGAGAACCTAACTTGGGCCGAATTTGAGGTGCTCTTCGAGGAACAATACTTTCCAGAAACGAGTCGCGACAAATTGAGAGATGAGTTTGAGAAGCTTGAGCATGGGGATATGACGGTGTCAGAATATGCCTTGAAGTTTCAATCCTTGTCCCGTTTCACGCCGGAGTTAGTGGCTACTGAAGAGAGGAAATGTAGGCGGCTCGAGAAGGGTTTGCATGAAACCGTGAAAAAGTTTGTTATGGCACAACGCAAAGGGATATTTTTTGAAGTTGTTGAGTGTGCAAGGAGCATTGAGACACTGAGGGAGGCACCCAAAAATACTAAGGTTTGGGAACCAAGGCAACTAGTGGGGGGTATGAGTTCTTCATTGGGAAGTTTAGGTAGTCAAGGGAGAAAGAGACAACGAGATCAAATGTCGACTTTGTAGGGTCCGTCAAACTTTAGGCCTCCACCATCATCTTCGTTCAGAACTCAGGGAGTCTCCAATAGACCTTAGATCGTATGCCATGAGTGTGGTCAGACGGGGCACATTCGCGCCCAATCCCCATGACTTTTGAGCACGTGCTTTACTTGTGGGAAGCCCGGTCATTTTACCAGAAATTGCCCATATGGAGAAGGGGCACGTAGTGAGTCAGGTTCAGTGCATCAACCGAGGGGTGGACAGGGTTCTGGCCGGCAGTTGTTTTGGGGCACTTAGAGACAGCAACAATCGCATTTTCGTCAGACCACTTCGGTTCAAGGATCTCAGGCTGAGAGAAGAGCTAGTTCATCCACACCTACTCAGGGCTTCGGTCATCGGGGTGGACACATTCAGGGTCAGACCACTCAGGGGAGGGCATTTGCTATTACTTCTGCTATTCCACCTCCACCACCTCCTGTCACTTCTCAAACCCTAGAAACTTCGATTGTGAGGGGCACATTTCTCTTCTTTAACTCCTTTGATAAAATGTTATTTGATTCTAGAGCATCACATTCATTCAATGCTGCATCTTTTGCTTATGCTTTGGGGTCATGAAATGCTTACTCTAGTTAAGCAACAAGGATAGAAGCCAGCCCTTAGACGCTACTTCTTTGATGCCTCCCAAGGCGACGCTTGGTTACATTTTCAAATTTGTTATTATATGTTTGTTCTAGTTTTTGTTGTTTTTGATGAACTTTTTTTTTCTTAGCATAAGGGTCGCCTCCTACTAATGAATTATAAGTATCTATATTTTGTATTAACGACGAGATTGACTTTCATATGTTTTCGGGTCGGAAATCGAAAGCATCAATCCTCCATTGTTTGTTGACACACCTATAGGAGGTAGGTCACCGTTAGACCGCATTTGCAGGGATTGTGAGCTTACTATTCGAGATCGTCATTTTACATTTGACTTTATCATGTTGAATATGTCGAGGTTCGGCCTTATTTTGGGAATGGATTGGCTGTCGACGTTTCATGCTACTATAGATTGCTTCAAGAGTCGGGTTTGTATTTGTCTGCCTAGGGGTTCTTGTTTTGAGTTCTTTGGGGAGCGTCGGGAACCGATAGAATCATATCTGTGTGAGTCTCGGGAGTGTGAGTCGATGTATGCCTTATTAGCGAGTTTGGTGTTAGATGAGGACGTATCCGCGCATAGCTACCTCCTGTTGTTTATGATTTTCCAGATGTGTTTCCTAAGGAGTTGCCTGGTTTACCACCCGAGAGAGAGATTGAATTCACTATCGATTTGCTTCCTGGTACCGCACCTATCTCCATACCTCCTTATCGCTTCGCGCCCACCGAGTTGAGGGAATTGAAGATCCAATTGCAAGAATTGCAGGATTTGGGGTTTATTCGTCCAAGTACGTCACCGTGGGGAGCACCGGCCTTGTTTGCTCAAAAGAAGGATGGGTCGTTTCGTCTATGTATCGATTACCATAAGTTGAGGCGTGTCACCTTTAAGAACAAGTACCCAGTGCTTAGAATCGAAGACTTGTTTGACCAACTTCGAGGTGCCACTTGTTTTTCTATGATCGATTTGAGGTCCGATTATCACCAGTTGAGAGTTCGGAGGGAAGACATTCTGAAGACCGCTTTTCGTACTTGTTATGGCCACTACGAGTTTGTGGTTATGCCCTTTGGATTGACGAATGCACCGGCAACTTTCATGAATCTAATGAATTGTATCTTTCGTGCCTATCTTGATCGCTTCGTAGTTGTCTTTGTGGATGATATTCTTATCTACTCACCTTCGGAGGAAGAACATCAATCTCACCTTTCTATCATTCTTGAACTCTTGAGAGAGCACCGCTTGTATGCCAAACTTAGTAAGTGTGAATTTTGGTTGTCCGAAGTCAAGTTTTTGGGTCACGTGGTATCGAAGAAGCAGGTATCCGTTGATCTGGGAAAGATAGAGTTTGTGATGAGTTGGCAACGACCGAAGAATGTGTTTGAGATTCATAGTTTCTTGGGCTTGGCTGGGTTTTATCTTTGTTTCGTACTCGATTTCTATCACCTAGCAGTTTCGTTGACTAAGTTGACTCGTAAGGGAACTCGTTTCATTTGGAGTGACGAGTGTGAGATGGCCTTTCAGGAATTGAAAAGAAGATTGACTAGTGCACTGGTTTTGGTTGTGCCCGAATGAGGAGTTGGTTATTCTGTGTATTGTGAAGCTTCGAAAGAGGGATTATGGTGCATGTTGATGCAATTAGGACGAGTGGTAGCATATGGATCGCGGCAACTGAAAACTCATGAGCGAAACTACCCAACTCATGACTTAGAGCTTGCAGCCGTCGTTTTCGCTTTGAAAAGTTGGTGTCATTACCTGTACGGTGAGAGGTTCGAAGTCTTTTCCGATCATAAGAGTCTAAAGTACTTGTTCTCTCAAAAGGAGCTTAATTTGCGACAATGCCGTTGGATGGAACACCTAGAAGACTACGACTTTAAATTGCAATATCATCCGGGTAAGGCGAACGTGGTAGCTAACGCGTTAAGTAAAAAATAGACGCAACTTGCGAGTTTAGCCATCCACGAGTGGAAAACAATGAATGACTTAGGTTCGTATGCGCTACATTTTGAAGAGGTCGGTGATGGAGTCACTCTGTCCAACTTGACCATTCAATCAATCTTGTCGACTCGAGTAATTGAGGTCCAACTACAAGATGAAGAAGCGGGAGAGTTTCGTACTAAATTTCCTAGCGGGAAAGCTTGAGAGGGGTGGATGATTCATGCCGATCAAGGTTTACGATACCAAGGAAAATTGTTCGTACCCATTTTGTGTCGGGAGGAAATTTTGAGGGAATTTCACCACTCACCGTTAGCCGTGCATCCGAGAGGAACGAAAATGTACCATGACTTACGTAGATAGTTTTGGTGGCCGGCAATGAAGAGAAATGTCATCATCTTCGTGTCCAAATGTCTTACGTGCCAACAAGTTAAGGCCGAGGACCAACGACCCGCGCGGCAGTTGCAACCATTACCAGTGGCTGAGTGGAAGTGGGAGAACGTGACAATGGATTTTGTTACCGGTTTACCTAGATCGCCGAGGGGGCACAATGCCATCTGGGTGATAGTTGATCGATTGACGAAGTCAGCGCATTTCTTTCCGATTATGTTACCGATTCGATTGATACGCTTAGTCGTTGGTACATCCGCGAGATTATCCGTCTCTATGGGATACCCGTTTCTATCATATCGGATCGAGATCCAAGGTTTACCGCGCGCTTTTGGCAGAGTCTACAGGCTGCTCTTGGCACTAATCTCTTATTTAGTACCTCGTATCATCCTCAAATAGATGGGCAATCCGAGAGAACGATTTAGATTCTAGAAGCTATGCTTCGGGCATGTGTTATGGATTTTTGGGGTAGTTGGGAGGATCACCTACCATTAGTTGAATTCATGTACAACAATAGCTACCAATCTAGCATCAAGATGGCACCGTATGAAGCTTTGTATGGGAGACCGTGTCGATCAACCGTTTGTTGGACCGAGTTGGGCGAGGCTACGTTGGTCGGGCCAGAATTGATCCAAGAAACTTCTGAGAGCATGAAAGCGATTCGTCAACGTCTTCTTGAAGCAAAAAAAAAGAGAACTACCAAGCAAGTCAAAGTGATTCGCCAACGGTTGTTAACCGCACAAAGTAGACAATAGAGTTACGCCGATCGTCATCGCCGACCGTTATTGTATTAAGTGGGGGATCACGTGTTTCTAAAGGTATCGCCGCGTTGGGGACTATCTCGTTTTGGGCAAATGAGCAAACTTTCACCGCGTTTTATCGGGCCATTTGACATTATCGAGAAGATTGGTGAACTCGCGTATCGACTGGCTTTACCACCGAGATTATCAGGCGTTCATAATGTGTTTCATGTATCGATGTTACAGAAGTATGAGCCGGATCCGTCACACATTTTAGAGTGGTCCGAGTTAGAGTTGGAAGCTGATGCATCTTATGGGGAGGAACCGATACGTATCCTAGATTTGCGCAAGCAAATTTTGAGGGGTAAAACCATTCCGTTAGTGCGATTCTTATGGAGTAATCTTGGGAAAGAGGAGTCAACGTGGGAAAGGGAAGACGAAGTGAGGGAGAAATATCCACATTTGTTTCCGAATTGGTCAATGTGAGTTATAAATTTTGACTTTATGACTATAGTTATTGTTTGGTAACATGTGTTGCTGCATGACCATAATTACTTGATGCATGACTTTAGTTGGCTTGTGTTGTAAATTTCAGGATGAAATTTTTTTAAGGAGGAAAGACTGTAGAGACCCGTAATTTCTTTAATTATTGAAAATGATTGATTAATGTCGAAATGAGAAAGGTGGTTTATTAGGTGATTATTTGATTTGGGGATTGAAGTGAATGAATTGAAGTTTGAAGGAGTTTTGATGTAATAAAAAGATATATGGGTATATAAGGGGTGTGTGTGTGGTAGAGGATGATATTTCATCCCCAAGCTCTCTCTCTCATCCGTGTTCTCTCTCTCTCTCTCCACCGGCTATCTCTCCCTTTCTCCTCTCCTCTCACTCAAAACTCCAATCCATCTCCCAAAATATTCAATAAACAACCTCCCTCCGGCCTTGTAATCACGTTCTCACGCTTGGAATTCCTTGGGTTGAGCTTAAATCGAAGTTTCGGAGTTCGAGAGGTTCGGGCTCGTAAAAAACGCTTGAATCTCAGCCATTGTTGCAAGGTAGGGATTTCTTTGCCTCTTTTATGTGTTTATATGTTGATTTGGTGTAGACTCGTGCCTTTGATTGTTGGATTTTGGTTGTTGTTCATGCCTTGAAAATCTGCTGAAATCGCTACCCGAAGCCCTGTGGTATCGATGCAGATTCAGAACTGTATCGTTACTATAAGCTTATATTTCTAGTCAGAGAGTATTGCATTGATACGGATTTCGTGCGTATCGATACCAGGAGCTTAACTCCAGTTTTGCACATATTGCTTCTCCGTTAATTGTTTTGACTTCCAATCACTTCTAAACCCTTTTGGACACCTCCTAATCTATCTCAAGCATGTCTATTTGACTTCCTATTATGGCTCGATGCATTCCTTGGTTCGTTGGTCTTCCGTTAGCAAGAACCGGATAAGAATTAACTTAGTTAAACGTTGTTAATGTACGTTTATAGATTGTTGGTATTTGTGATCGTTCATGGTGCATGTGTGATGACATTGGCATAACGTAGGATGTTCTATCTAAGAATGTGTTCATGGGAAAGTCCTAGTTTACGTGTTGTATGAGGAAATAGTTGATTTTGGGTCAGAAGTGTGGATAGGAAGTCCCGTAATGCAAGTGGTGGTAATACGGAGACTTAGAGGGTTTCGTAACGCAAGTGGTGGTAATACGGTAACCCAAGTCGTTAGGGATCACCGTGATGCAAGTGGTGGTAACACGGTAATCCTTATGGTGTTATACAGTAATGCAAGTGGTGGAAATACCGATGGTGAAGTTTTTGGGTTAGTGAGTTGAGTTGGGATTAGTTGAGGGGTTTATGTCATATAGTTTATGCATTCAATTTCGAGAAGGGCTCATTTACAAAATTGATTGACTATTGTCTTTCGAGCTGTATTTCCTTATCCTCTCTTGTTTGCACTTGTCACCATATTTATATGTAAGATTGGTAAAGATTTTCCTACTCGGCTAGTGTAGCTCAACAAAATCATTCTTTTCAGGTTCTGACGCCGGGCAATAGATTGCATGAAATGGTCGTGCTTGGACATGAAGATTATTCGTTTGGAAGATAACTTCTTAGTTACTTACACATCTTGTGATGATTTTTCTTCTGACAAAGATGGGTTTGTAACTAATTATTCTCAAGTTCCTTTTGACTAGAAAGATGTATTATTCTGTTCTAGTTGTATTTGTAACTAAGTTAATTTCGGCCGTAGTGCCAAGGTTGTGTTTCCTTAAATATGGGGACTTGTTTGTAAATTTAACAGGTGGGAAACTCTTTGGGGTATTAATTATGTTACACGAGGTACTTTTATTAAAATGTATTATTTATTTATGTTGAAAACCGAGGGCGTGACATTAGGAGCAGTTTGAAACGAAGAAAAAGTATAGTAAAACTGAGTTTTAAGAACTATTTAGACTAAGCAGCTAGGTCTAGGGGGTCTTAACACCCACAACTCGAATCAACCAGCTTTTCTCTTTAATTACTCGGTTTGAGATATGAGTCAACGATCTCCCCAATTGGAAGATTTATCATTAGGACCATTTTACTAGAAAAGAAGTTGAAACACCACGCGAGTTCTAGTATTCATCGAGCAAATGCAAGGGATGACATAGCTCCAAGCATCACGCGTGGCAAGTAGGCTCGCTCTTACCTACGCAAGATTGAAGAGGTTAACACCGCCAAGTTTTGATAGACAAACACGAACTACCTTGATTTTCCAACTAAACATGAAGATTTATTGAGAAAAGCATGATCAATCCAAGTCATGGAGTGCTAATCACCCCATGATCAAGCCTAATTAACTACTCACTCATCATAGGAATTGAATCTGCAAAGCTAATTATGGAAAACATATTGGAATTCAAATTAAACTAGAGATTTATATAGATTAAGAGTGCAGGTACAACTTTAATGAAGAGTAACACAACAAACTACAATTAACTATGGAAGAAAAGTGCAGAATTAAGCTAAAAAATTGAAGAACAAAGCAAGAGTGAGCAACAAGCAAAGTAAATCCTATTCTAGATCTGAAAAGTGTACTCTCCTTGATATTTGTGACATATTGGGGGTATTTATACAAACCGACATTTGCCCACAAAATATCTCAAAAATGCCCTAAAAATCCGCTGTGAAGGCCTTCAGTATCGATACCGAGCAACTTTGAGTAGAATCTACTTGGCCGTCGTAGCAACTCGGTATCTACACAAAGAAACCTTGTGTTGATACGCAATGTCTATTGGCCCACTGGATTCTGCTTTTCAACCAGGTATCGATAGAATGGTTTCATGTATCAATATCGTCTTTGATATTTCAGAATCTTTTGCTTCTGGCCTCCGGCTGAGCTTCCAATGTTCTTGGCCACTCGACGGGTCTTCAACTCTTCATTCTAGGGCCTCGGTGGCTCCATTCTTGAGCATCTTGAGTCTTGGATGCCTCTGGCTTGCTTCAAGCTTTAAAGTCCTTCTTTATTAAGCGGTTTTTCTACAAAATCAAATAAACTACCCTACGCGCAATATCAAATAAAATACTAATTTAACTAAACATAAGGTGATAAAACTAAGAACTTAAGCACCAAGAATATGCATTATTGGGTGCTTATCATTGGCTCCATACTTACGTCCTACTAAGGACTATGCTGCTTGGAGAGCGAGCCACTTGGCCGGTCCTTTAAGCGTTGGGGTGTTCAAGGAGGCACATTTCAGTGCCATCTCAACAAGGACTGGTGGGAGAGGTGGTAGGGGACAAGGTGGTGCCCTAGAGCGGGTTCGGGGTGACAAAGGTGGTGCAGGAGTGCTAGAGGACTCCCTGTGTTGTCTTGGGAGGCCAAGGTGATGACGCCTTTGGGGGCTCAGAGGGTGATTGACTTGCCACAGCTAGAGGAGCTATTTGAGCCAATTACTTGTCAGGTACAATTAAGATTGCAAGTAAATTACTGGATATTGTGGATTCTTGTTCCTTAACTCATAACTTTCAGATGTCGGTGGAGTGGGTAGGCATGGCGCGTTGCTAGATACTTGCCTTGCAGAACATGCTGCGATGGACTGCCGCAGGTCACAACTTGCCATTGCGACGACCAAACGAGCCTCCTCTGACTCAGGTATTGATTTTATTGTCCATTTGCTTTCTAGTGCTTGATTATGACTCAAGCTTATTCTTACATTAGCATATTCATGTAGGGTCCTCCTCCTGAGGCTAGCAGGTTCGTGAGTCGGAGGTGCAAGACAAGAAGGTGGAGGACACTCCGGTGGCAGAGGGCTGCGGGTCCCGTGGTCGAGGAGCCTTAGAAAGAGAAGCAGAAGGAGAGCGAGGAGGGATCTAGTTCCTCAGCGACAGCACCAGATTTGCCACGCTCGGGGTCCGAGTATGGGGAAGGCGAGGAAGATGATGATGACAACAATGATGATGGCAGTGATGAGCCTCCTGCAGGGAAGAAGGCTTACATCTGAGCTTCTTTTGCTTTACTGTCTTTTCTTTTGATTGGGGCTTGCACGCCTTCATAGTTCGTAGGAGAAGAGATAGCGGATGGGCTTGTATGCCCCTCTTTTTGGTTTCAGGGTGCCTGTTTGCCCATTTTGACTTTTGTATTGGGCTTGTGTGCCCCAGTAGTGAGTGTGCACCATTAGACATGTATTTTTGTACCTCAGCTCATTGGTTTTAGGGGATGTATATAAAATTTGCTCTTTCATTTATTCATTTGTTTGTTATTAACTAGAACAACTTGAAAATCGTGAACAACTTTTGATAATTTGCATTGACAACAGTCCTGGGACCTTCGGTGGGCCCATTTGTAACTATGTACTGTGGTCTAGCTAGAAAAAGATGGATAGAAGAGTGAAATGACAATTCTGAAGCAGAAAAAAATGAGAGTTTTGGCAAATTTTGTACCAAAACCTCAAATTTGTGCAAACCGGCAAAACCCTTACCCCCACACAGTCCCAAATTCATAATATGACCCATCCAAACGACCAAACGTATTGCTAAAATGAATTTGGACACGCAACGAGCTCATTTGAATGGAAAAATGACATTTTTCATACCAAACCCTTGAATTTTGATCGGGATAGACAATGGACACTGCTGTGAAGTCACTTGAACCTATTGAAATATGTTGGGATAGTTGATTGTGGGTTTGGAGATCTAGAATTGGTTTTGGACCTTTGGAACCAAAATCTGCAGAAAATTGCAGACTGGTCCCCAACGTTTGGCTCCTAAGCGCTGGGATTTGATCCTCAGTGCTGGGGTCTTTCGGTCTTGATCCCCAACATTGGTTTTTTATTCCCTAGCACTGGTCTCTTTCCCCAGAGACCAGTTTCTTGATTCCCAAGGCCATCTTTTCTGCCATTGTGCCCATTTCCTATCCTTTGACTATGTTTGCTCCAGTGCATGGACGTTGTGAGGAACAATGTATGACCTTTGTATCTTCCCTAAGCCAAAACTCATGGGAAAAATGGAAAACTTCTGAAAATTTGAATTTTGAAAATTTTCCATTTATACAAGTAATTTAATGTTGTCCCCTTCAACTCTACTATAAATACCAGGCCTTTCTTGCCATTCTCCTCACACAAAATTCTCCCAAATCTTATTCCTCATGGCTTCTCGCCTCCCCGCTTTGCTCAAGCCTTGGTTAGACCAACTCAACGAAATGGATTGGTTTCACTTCAAAAGCCAAGGGATCACTTCCATTCGCTACCTTCTTGACTTCCGAATCTTGTCGGACTTGTTGCATGCGGTGGTTCAATTTTGGGATCCGGAAGTGCACATCTTCCGATTTGGCCTTGAGGAGCTGTGCTCTACTGTGGAGGAGTTCCACACATATCTCGGCTACTTTCAGTCAGATATTCCTATCATTCCTCCTCTTCGAGAGAGCATGGCAACGATTTTGAGGGAGAAGCTTGGTGTGAATAGTGCTCTTGCCAAGTTTCTAGTAAAGGGAGATGAACTTAACACTTTCTGCCATATTGAGCTGTTTATGTCAGAAGGTGATCCCTATGACTTCATTTGGCAGGGCTGAGGCATGTAAGCTATAAGCATGTGCCTATTGGCTACTTATTTGCTGGTTTCGTCTGATGGTCAAGCGAGCCCTCTTCTGCCCAACGTTGCCGCTAAAATGGAGGAGCGCAGAGATGTTGTTCCTATGGTACTAGTTGTAGACACCCCAATCTGGGTTTTCAAATTAGTTTACTATCTATTTTTGATTCCCCTATGATGAAACGGATCAAGAACACCTCGGGAATGTCAATGTGGTTAAGCTTTTGAGTGTTTGATACCCTTTTAAGCCTAGCCAATTCAAGCCAGAACCTTACTTGCTCACGTTGGTTCAGAACCAGCGCACGCTGGTCCATGTGCCACATGTTGGTCAATGATTAGCTTTGACCATTGATCAAGGCAGGGGCAGTTTGGACTAGCACACACGGGTTAACAACTGGCGTGTGTTGGTGTAGACACCTCCCAAACAGGGCATCGCCATACAGATTGATCAATGTTTGTTTGGTTCCACTTCATAAACCAAGATCGTGAATATTCCCATCGCTAGGAACATCGCCACACGATAACGATTATCATCATCAAAATAGAGTCGCCACCTAGTTTATGAAAACTAGAAAAAACGGATAAAGATTCTGGGTACAGGAGCCAAAAGTACAACAAGGAGAAGGTGTTAGGCACTGCCCAGTTGTGAGACTGGCCCATAATTATTCGACATACGATTAGTTGATTGCTTTATTTAATTCTAAACACATAAATTGGTTTAAGCCTTTAAGCAATTGATGTAGTGAGCCAATACAGTAAGTAAAGCATGCATAAAAAATAAGCAGAAAAGATAGTCTATCCCAGCAAATTGATTCCACGACCGGTGAATTGATGTCACGGCTGAGGAATCATACTAGATTGATGTACCGGCCGTGTGATCGATGCCCCAATCGATGTTCTTCCTCACACCAGATCAAATAATTAACAAAAAATCAGAATGCTACGACTAGAGTACAGAAACATAAAGATAGACAAACTATAGGCCCCTGGGCCTCACCACCTTGATCCCTTAGTTGCTTGATTGCTTCAGATTGAGGGTGATTTGACTGACTTACTTCTCAAAACCCTAGGGTTAGGGTTTTTACTTTTGGTTTGATCGTTGGATCGTGGCTGCCTTCGGGATGTTAGGGCTTTTGTAAAGGGAATATGCGAGAGTGTTTCTACAGAGTTTCGTGGCTAATGAGGATGGATTGTGTTATGAATTTTGATACCCTAAGGGTCTTTTATATAGGCACTGAATGACATCACTCCAACCAATCACAATGCATGAATTAATAGGAATTATATGTGCACAAGATCTCTTCTCAGAATCTCCTTTCGTAGCCCCAAAGAATCAGAATTTGGCTGCTAGGGTTTTTGAGCATCAGATCAAACGATTGACAGAACATTCCAGAATTTGGAAAAAGGACGATCTGGCGGCCGAGGAATGGATCTAGCGGCCAAGGAATGGATCTGGCGGCCGAAGAATAGATCTGGCTACCGAGGAATCAATCTCTCAAGGAGATTTTCAAACAACATGTTTCACAGATGAAAGAATGAAGTTAAGGTTGTGAGATCAATGTTACGACCGATAGATGTATTTTCCTAGGATGCTGTATTTCTGTCTGAAAGGCTATTTGGCTCTGAATTAGGTCCTTTAAGTGGCTAAAAGTACTCACCAAAAGTCCACGGGTTTACGAGAAGCCAATCAGCAATCACATGTATGCATTCATCATCGGGATGGTCCCCAAGGTGGGACTTCAAGTAATAGTTAGGCCAAATTGGGGTGTCTATAAATGCCCCTCTTTGACTGAACTTTGATGGATCGCGAGATATGTTTAAGTAAGAGTCAAAGCCGTTTAACAACTTCAATTTAATTGAACCACTATTCCATGGGTTTTTGAAAAACAATTTTAGTTATGGTCGGGCCGGGAGGCTGCCTATGTATTCCATAAGGAAAATTCAGACCAATCGTAGTTCAGGGGCAATAAAGAAAAATACAAGTTCAATAGGGTTGAGGACAGAAGACGTACTTCGGTCTTTAAAAAGCCGTAGTGCAATCTACCTGGGCTAGGCCAAAATTTTGGCGGAGAGTAGTTAAAGGAGCTCGGGGATACGGGGGAAATTTTTGCGGAGAGGATCTTCAGTATTTTGGGATAGATCAATACACGATGGGTGAGTCGTTTGCTTTTCATGATCATCCTTACTTTCACTGAGGGGAGCTCGATAGAGTAGCCTATCTATGCAAATGAGCTTGATGGAATTGATGTAATTGGGGTGGAATCCAAACCATCTTTTGGAGACGATCAGACGCCAGTTTTGAGATATGGGGGGCACTAGGCTAGTAACTTGAGCATAGAGCTTGAGATGAGAGAACCGAGGAGCGGAGCTAGTTGCAGTCATGAGGCAAGAGCTTGAGGAGTTAGAGCGTTGAGCTTGAAGTAATCGAACCAAGGAGTGGAGCCCGTTACAAACATAAGGCGAGAGCTTGAGGATTCAGAGTGCATAGCTTGAAGTAATTGAATCGAGGTGCGGAGCTAGTTGCAGTCAGGGAGCTTGAAGTGAGGGTCTGAGCACGGAGCTTTTCCATCTTCTATAAATTTTGGCATAGAGCTAGAGGATCGAGGCACGTGACTGATCAATAGAAACCAAGGCGCAGAGCCGGCTGCATGTAGGATTGACGTATTTCATGAGGGAGAGATGCATAACAAAATATGTGTATGATGATGGTTAGATGTGGTAATGATCAATAGATATGATGATGCAAACTCAATGATGACAATGGTGATGCAATTGACACATATGTGCACAGGCCTATGCGTGTGTGTTTGTTTTAAGCATAGAGCTTCTTTCAACTTTTGGACTTGAGCATTCAGAGGGTAGAATCCGAGCATTCAAAGTATAGGCTTTGAGCATCAAGTACGCAGTGGTTGGTCATTCAAGTGTAGAGCTTAAGCATTCAAGTGTAGAACTGGAGCATCCAGTACATAGTGGTTGGGCATTTGAAGAGCTTCAAGCATTCAAAGTGTTGGACTTTGAGCATTCAAGCATTGAGCTTGAGAACAGATGATATCTTGTTGATCATTGCATGGAGCTCATCGAGATAGTGGGCATAGAGCTGCTGAGTGAGTTCATGGGGGTAGAGCCGCTTGGTGAGTAAGCATTGAGCTGTTGGGATGGCGAGCACGGAGCTGCTAAGTAGCTTGATATTGAACATGGAGGAGTTGTGTAGTAGGTGTAGAGCTGCTAAGATCATGAGTGCAGAGCTGCGGAGTGACTTGAGCACAGGGCTGTTGAATGAGCATGGAGCTGCTGAGTGATTATGATAGTGAGCACAGGGCTGCTGAGATGGTGAGATAGTGAGATAGTGACCCCGGAGCCACTAAGTTGTTGAGTAGCTTGATAGTAGTGAACTTATGGGCATAGAGCCGCTGAGATAGCGAGCATAGAGTTGTTGAGATGGTGGTTTTGAAGTCATGATAAGTGAGTGCAAAGCCATTAAATGATTGAGGTGGTTGGCACAGAGCTGTTGAGTGACTTGGGCACAGGGCTACTGAATGTGAGTATAGAGCTGCTAGGTATAAGATAATGAGCATGGAGGTGCAAAGATAATGGGCACAGAGCTCGAAGTAGTGAGTTTATAGGCGTAGAGCCGCTGATCATTGGACGTGACGACTGTCGTACTTCTAGAGTACAGTAATTTGGGGCATGGGACCGAAGTATGAGGTATTGATGATTTTCGAGTCCTGTGAGCAAGAATTCAGAATTGATAATCCTTGAAAGCAAGGCGCAGGGCCGTTGTAAACTTTTCAGTTTTTAAAGGACCATAAAGGAACCCAAAGTGGGTCCAGCACCAGTATTTGTATCTCTCAGGTTCGGGGATGCCCCCAAGGCTTGCTTTAACCATCCATTTGTTATTGGTTTTGTTGGTCGTAGACCCAAAACTTCATATTTGCTTGAATTAGTGCAATGAGCAAAATCTGATGTTGCTGTAGGAAATAGATTAGGAGGCCAGGATATCAGTCCAGCAGCCGAAGAATCAATGTCTCGGCTGAAGAATCGATGACTCGACCATGAGAAAGGCAAAAGTCAGAAAATCGATTTAAGTTCGGTTCAATCGATCTCACGGCTTATTTTTTCAATTTCCTTCTTCACCTCTCCTCCTCTCCTCTTGTCTGAGACCTCTCCCTATTTTTTCGACCGCCACTGCCGTCACTCTCAGTCGCTCCTCTTCTGCTTTCTTTCTTTTCTTCTTGCCGTTTCTCTTCTTCTTCGACCATGATGGCTATGCCACCTTTGTCCTCCTCTACTGACGTCATACCTTTCATTGCGGGTTCCTCCTCACTTCTTCCGTTTGGATGCGATCATCTTTCTTCGGGCGAGGAAGCGGTTGAGGAGCTTGGTCCATTTGGTGCCATTACCTATGTTCTTCCTTCGCGTATGTTGGGTCTTGGTGCATTCTTGCAGTATCGTCCTCCTGTTGGTGGCCCAAAGGCTGAGGTAGTTCGTAGGGAGCCTGAGTAGCACTTGAGCGTTCTCAATGTTCCAGTAACCTTCTGAATTTCTTGAAAACAAAATGTTTTTTTTTAGGTTATGATTTGATTTCAAGTGATTTAAAATGAATTTTTTATTAGCGAGATGAGATCCCTTTCAACTAGGGGCATGAATGAGAAGGACCCATAGTAGGGTCAAAATTGTTTTAGGAAGATTAGAATATGCCTGCCCCCTGTTTAGGCAATGCATGCTTTTTGGATGTTAGCTTGCCTTAATGCCCCTAGCTTTTATCATATTTATGCAATTGTGAAGTTAACTCCCTTTTCGTTTTTGGTTGAATTTTGCAGCAAAACAGGAGACTGGAAATTCGTGGTGGAGGCAAGGAGGTGCACAAGTGGTTCTTGACACTGCCAGAGCAAGCTCGGGAACTAGTATGTGCTACTTGCTTTGAGATATTCACTTTGGGTCTCAATCTTCCAAAAGTTGATTGGTCGCTGATGACCTCGCTGGTTGAGAGGTGGTGGGATATCACCTACACATTCCACTTCCCCTCTGCTGGTGAGATGATGATCACACCAGGCGACTTCTCTTTGCTCATCGGCCTACGAGAAGGTGGAGCTCCTCTCCAGATTGACCCTCAGCTTTGGCTGGGAGAGGGAGCTTTGGAATGGTTCTTAGGCAAGGTGCCTCCTCTTCACTCAGGGGGTCCCCTTGATATTTCCTGGCTGAGCAAGACATTTATGAAGGCTAACATTCTAACCCAGGTGAGTGTTGATCAGCTGACATGGGCTTTCCTTCTCTTTCTCCTTGAGCAAACATTATTTGCCAACAAGGAGAATTCGGTGCATACATAGGTTTTGGCCTCCTTGCAACATTTGGAGTCCATTAGGGAGTTTGATTGGGGAGCATCCGCTTTGGCAACCTTATATGGTCATCTTGGAGCATGTTCACTGGACAAGAGTTCCATCCTTTGTAGAGACCCGTATTTAATTTAATTAAGTTTAATGTTTATAAATGGAGAAATATGAAATAATTGTGTTTATGTAATTTTGGGCTAAAGTGTTAGAATTGATTGTGGAAGGATGCAATGTGTAATTAACATATTTATGGGTATATATAGGAGGGTGAGAGAGCATTGAATCATTTTTCTCCCCCACCCTCTCACCGACTCTTTCTCTTTCTCTCGGTCTCTCTTGCTCTCTCTCCAAATTTCACCAAATTTCTCTCAAAACCCACCAAAATGACCTTCAAACCTTCATCCTCTACGCGTAAGGTGGTCCGTACCACGTTGGTTTGAGCTCGGAGGAGTCATATTTCGTTCGAATCAAGGTTTTCGAAAAGCTAGGGCTCGTATCTTTGTGGGTTTCGTCCTTCGACCTCGAGGTAGGGATTCTACCTCTCAATATATGTAATAGAAGTGTTCTCCTTGCTTGAAATCGTGTCCTTGGTTGTTGTGGTTGTGGTTGTTGTTGTTGTGGTGGAAATCGTCGAAATCTGCAGAAAATCTGGGCGAACACCCATTTGTATCGATACTGCTCTGCTCAGTATCGATACAGGAATCTCTGGAATGCTCTTAGCTACTGTCGTATCGATACTGATTTAATCAGTATCGATACAACGTGCTCTTGAACGTTTTTAGCCACGTTGTATAGATACTGAAATTCTCAGTATCTATACAACAGTAGCTTATCCCAGCCATGATTCTTTGCTTCAAACTCCATTGTTTTGGCTTCCGATCATTTCTAACTTGTTCTAGACATCACCAAATCACTCCATAGTATTGTTAATCTTATTCCTTGAGTTCGTTGTGTGTCCTTTGCATCCCTTGTCCTTGTTCGATAAATTTTGATATCGATTAACGCATGAACTTCGCTTGAATTGAATTGAATTGAAATGACACGTTATGTGAGTACGAGATTCTTGGACATTTATCGACACAACGATGAACATTCGGGGCCCATCGACGGGTGGGTGCCTGGCAGGGGATATCAGGGTCCCATAATTAGCCTGGCAGGAGTTAATGCTCATATTGAATATTCAAGGCCCAACCTTCTACAGGTGGGTGCTTGGCAGGGGATATCAGGGTCCCATAATTAGCCTGGCAGGAGCTAATGCTCATATTGAATATTCAAGGCCCAACCTTCTACAGGTGGGTGCTTGGTAGGGGATATCGGGGTCCCATAATTAGCCCGGCAGGAGCTTCAGCTCATGACACATAACGCGAGGTGACATTGGACGCATGGGAAATTGATATGATTGGAGGTTGAGGCGTTTACCAAATTTTGTATCGAGTATGTTGGATTGTTAAACCTTGATTATTGCTTATCGTGTGGTCTATATCCCGTTCTTGCCTGGTGATCGTTCTTGCATTTCTGTTGCATATAATGTTAGCGTAGAATTTCCTACTGGGCTAGTGTAGCTCAAACCTATTATTATTTTCAGGTACCAACACAGGACAATAGCATGCATGCTCAGAGTGCTTGGATGTGATCTTTATTTTGAAAGCTAACGATTGAAGAGTTACTTAGGCATCTTTGTAAATCCTTTTTTGAAGATGTATTAGTAACTTGATTTGTAAATCTTTTGACGATGGAATATTGTAAGGCTTAACTCTTGAATATTCAGTACTTATGTTAATTTGGGCCTCGGAGCCAAAAATGTAATATTTTGGGAACGCTACATTGCTCCGGTTATCGTACGGATTCTGGCAAGGATTTATCTACGAAAATCGTTTATATTTATGATGAAAATCGAGGGTGTGACAACTTGGTATCAAAGCGTATGTTTAGAACACCTAGAGACCGTGGGGAGACTTTCAGTCTCATGGGTTCAAAATTCACTGCATACTCTTACAAAAAAAAATGTGTGTGCTTGCATGAATGACGTGTTTTCACTAAATTGGCATTGCACCTATGTTTGCATGAAATGGTGAAAAGTTGATGACTCATGTCAAAAATATATAGAAGTTTGGCATCATTGTAGTGACTGTAGTTACGTCAATTGTTATTATCGTTATTGCTGATGGCAGTCTTGTTCTTGAATTTCATGTGGTAAGATGCCTTTTATACGTGATGCTAGATGGGGTGGATTTAGAAAATCATGATGGTTGTGGTGATTATGCACAGTGGTGATACCGGTGTGTGGAAGATGTTATTCATTAGCAAAAAAAAAAAAGGGGTGGAGTTAGAATATTAATTAGACTTACGAGTTAAGTGTTAGATGTACTTCTGTTTGAATTGCGTGGATTACGTACTTAAGTTTTAAGTGTATTGAGTAGATCTTATGAGATATAAGTTGTGTTGAGTATGAGAACGAGGAGAATAACGCATATGTTATGAGTTGAGTTAGATAGTGTCTTGAGGTGTTTACAGAGGTAATGACTTATTAAGGTAATGTTTGTTGTTGGTCGTTGTAGCGATAGTGATTGAGGTTGTGATTGTGATCATAGGTAGAACAAGCTGAACCTTCATAGTGATTTATAGGTAACTAAGGTTAATATAGGAAAATGAGGGTTATAAGTAGGGTGTCAGGATACGGTATGTGTCTTCTGGACACCCAGGCGACTACCGATGAGATCCAGTTGGAAGAAGCGCCTGATCAGCGCTCCTTCTGGATGGAAGTCTCGGAGAGTCAATTGGACACTAGGATTGTGTATAGGGGTTAGATCCTAGGGTTTGAGACAGATGGTTGTACGTAGAAATCTCGTAGAAAATGGGAGTGTTATGGTGTTGTAGTCTTCCTTGCTGAGGTGAGTGTCGTGATGGTGTCGTTATGATAGATTGGTAGGAAGTAGTGAAAGCATTGTTTGGTGAGAGGGACAACAAGACGTGAGGTGAACTCTGTCAATGTGACTTAAGGAGAGTGATTGATGTTAGGGTGTGGTGAGAGACTTGTTCGAAGTAAGGGCAATATAATATGAGTGAGGACTATTATGGTTGATAATACAGTGGAGTATAGTTGATGTCCTAAGTGGAAATAATAGAAACTTTGAAGTGATAGGCATGTGGAAAAATAGTATGTTGTGAATTGAAGGATTGGAGTGTAAAGATCGTGTATGGTGTGTAATCGGGTATATAGACTACACCAATGACTGCATAGGACATGTTGAGATATGCCATGGATATTATGAGTCTGTTTAAGAGAGATTAAGAGACAGTAGTGATAATGATAGATATAATAGAGATGATAGTGGCAATGAAAGTTGTTATTTTTGAGATCGAATGTAGATGTGGTGAATGACTTTGAGAAATATTAAGGTTGATGTGATCACTTATTTAAGAGAAAATTTTAAACTGTGAAATTTATGGTGAGTGGAACTGTTACAGGTTATTGGTGCGAGTAAGATTGATTCTTAAATGATGGACTAGTTGGAGTCTTAGAATGTAATGAGAAGTATAGATTTAGTGTTTGAAATCCAAGAGTCTTTGGGTATGTAGGGAGATTTTTTATTTTATTTTATTTTATTTTATTATTTTTTTTTTTTGTTGTCTATCGGTTTGTATTGGTGACTAGATATTAGTATAAAGATATTCGAGATTATTGTATGTTTATTGGTGCAACCATGACCATATTGTGTGTGGGTATTTGAATGATGAGATATTGTCAAATTGCAATGCTGTCAAGTCATAACAATGATTGGGTTTTAAGAGTACGTGTGTTCGGTGTGTACACTATATTTACAGTGATATTTAAAGTTGTTAAAAAAAAAATTTTGAAATACCTAACTTGGCTAGAGTTACTGAATGTGAGTATTCAAGATTGATGGGCGAATGAGAAACATGAAAGTTATTGTGAGAATGAGATGAAATGATTACTGTTGGACTTGCTAGAGCCAAGAGATTATAATGTACTGGATACCAAGCGAGTTTGTTAATACGTGGATGAATCTGATGTTGTGTAAGTCATCAATTTGTAAGGATGGTTTGTTGATATATATTTTATGTACAAAATTTGTTGTCGTTCAGCGTCAACATACATGCTTGACTTGATGTGCAACTTCAATATTTGTAATTTGCTCGTAGTACGCGGTGTGGGGAAAACACTGATGTGTGCATGGGTATTTGTTACGGGGAGACGATCTTTGGTTAGAATCTGACGTGTGTCTTTACTACTCTTTTGTATGATGATTAGAAAGTTAGATAGGAAAGGTATCAGCAGTATGTCAACCCTTAGGTAGGAGTAGTTAATGGCTTGTGATAAGGAGAACAGTGAATTTGGGAGTTTACCTGAACGGTCTTAATGTCGCATTGTATTGAGTTATGTACAAGGGATGTATTTCCATAGAAGCAAATTTAGATTTTCAGAAATGGAAACTAGTAATGATTCTGAGTTGGCTAGGGAAAGTGGAGTAGTATTAGACCCTTGATTGTATTTGAATGTTAGATGGATGAAAAGACATTTGAGGTTTATGTAGAGTTGATATAAGAGTTGTGTAGAAAATATGGATGTGAAATGGAGGTAATGGCTAGCAGTTTTGTGTTATAAGTGCACTAATGTACTGTTTGAGGGTAATTATGTCTTTAAGAGAGGAAAGTGAGTAGCGGGGTGCGTGAAATAATTTGAGATTGTTAAAGGGAATGGTGTAGCTATCTATATTTGTGGAATTGATAGAATCGAATCAGTTGTGAGGTGTGTTTATTCATTTGTTTTGGAGACGAAAGAGGTATTAATAACTTTGAGATGTGAGACGTTTAATTCGGGAGAGTTGGTGTTAACATTGAGAAAATGGTAATGATTGTTATGTAGTCAGGTTGTTGGGTTTTGGATTTCTTGGTTCTATTACAGTGGAGAGTAGTTGGGCATCAAAAAAAAATATTGATGGATTGGTCTATCGGTTGGGGTTGGGAAGATGAAACTTAGAGCATTAAAATTTGAGTTTTTATAAGTAGTTCAATTTGTCCTTCTAGGAAGTTCAAGGAGTACTTGGTAGAATAAGACGCATGAAACGAAAATGTAGAAATTTGAATTTGGGAAATGCGAGGTTATTAATTGTCGGATTGCGGTCTAACTGTCATGATTGGTGTGTGGGGACTAAGATTCTTGTACAGATGTTGGAACTTAAGGATGTAATAAGGATGATAAAGGTTCAAGATTGAGTGTTAAGTGGCAGAATCATACTGATAGTAAGAATTTCGTGGAGTATTTAGGATAGAAAAAAAATTTTACGTAGAAAAGAGTGAATGATGTGACGATTGTGAGGTTGTAGTATGAGATTTGATATTATGGTTGGTGACTCGGTTGGAGTTGAGTTAGCAAATTTCAAGGATAATTCAAATTTTAGAAGATATGATTAGGACTTGTGTCATGGAATTTTTGGGGTAATTGGGAAGATCACTTGTCGTTAGTCGAGTTTGCGTACGATAATAGTTACCAAGCTAGCCTCGAGATGGCATCGTATGAAGCCTTATATGGGAGACCGTGTCGACCACTCGTTTGGTGAACCGAGTTGGGCGAGGTTACGTTGGTTGGGCCGAAACTGATCCAAGAATTCTCCGAGAACATGAGAGTGATTCGTCTATGTCTTCTTGAGGCACAAAAGAAAACCACCTAGCAAATCAAAGTGATTCATCAATGATTGTTAACCACGCAAAGTAGGCAAAAGAACTATGCTGATCGTCGTCGTCGCCCGTTGTCATTTGAAGAAGAGGACCACGTATTCCTTAAGGTATCACCTCGTAGGGGTTTGTCGGGTTTTGGGAAGAAAGGGTAGCTTTCGCCACGTTCTATTGGGCCGTTTGATATCATTGAGAAGATTTGGGAGGTTGCGTATCGTTTGGCTTTATCACCGAAGCTATCAGGTGTACATGACGTGTTCCGTTTATATTGAGGAAATACGAACCGGATCCATCGCACGTGTTAGAGTGGTTCGAACTTGAGTTGGAGACCGACATGTCTTATGGAGAGAAATCGATACATATCCTAGATTCGCGTGGTCAAGTTTTGAGAGGTAAGACAATACCATTGGTGTGTGTCTTGTGGAGTAATCAAGGTAGGGAAGAGTTGACATGGGAAATGGGGGACGGAGTTAGATAAAAGTATCCGCATCTATTCCCTGAATGAACCAATGTAAGTGCTAAGGTTTAAGTATCATGATGTTAAACTTGTTGCATAATATTGATGTCTATGATTGTTTTATGCATATATGATGCATATGTTAGCTAGTCTTGGCTTGAAAAATTTCGAGGACGAAATTTCTTTAAGGAGGGTAGAATGTAGAGACCCGTATTTAATTTAATTAAGTTTAATGTTTATAAATGGAGAAATATGAAATAATTGTGTTTATGTAATTTTGGGCTAAAGTGTTAGAATTGATTGTGGAAGGATGCAATGTGTAATTAACATATTTATGGGTATATATAGGAGGGTGAGAGAGCATTGAATCATTTTTCTCCCCCACCCTCTCACCGACTCTTTCTCTTTCTCTCGGTCTCTCTTGCTCTCTCTCCAAATTTCACCAAATTTCTCTCAAAACCCACCAAAATGACCTTCAAACCTTCATCCTCTACGCGTAAGGTGGTCCGTACCACGTTGGTTTGAGCTCGGAGGAGTCGTATTTCGTTCGAATCAAGGTTTTCGAAAAGCTAGGGCTCGTATCTTTGTGGGTTTCGTCCTTCGACCTCGAGGTAGGGATTCTACCTCTCAATATATGTAATAGAAGTGTTCTCCTTGCTTGAAATCGTGTCCTTGGTTGTTGTGGTTGTGGTTGTTGTTGTTGTGGTGGAAATCGTCGAAATCTGCAGAAAATCTGGGCGAACACCCATTTGTATCGATACTGCTCTGCTCAGTATCGATACAGGAATCTCTGGAATGCTCTTAGCTACTGTCGTATCGATACTGATTTAATCAGTATCGATACAACGTGCTCTTGAACGTTTTTAGCCACGTTGTATAGATACTGAAATTCTCAGTATCTATACAACAGTAGCTTATCCCAGCCATGATTCTTTGCTTCAAACTCCATTGTTTTGGCTTCCGATCATTTCTAACTTGTTCTAGACATCACCAAATCACTCCATAGTATTGTTAATCTTATTCCTTGAGTTCGTTGTGTGTCCTTTGCATCCCTTGTCCTTGTTCGATAAATTTTGATATCGATTAACGCATGAACTTCGCTTGAATTGAATTGAATTGAAATGACACGTTATGTGAGTACGAGATTCTTGGACATTTATCGACACAACGATGAACATTCGGGGCCCATCGACGGGTGGGTGCCTGGCAGGGGATATCAGGGTCCCATAATTAGCCTGGCAGGAGTTAATGCTCATATTGAATATTCAAGGCCCAACCTTCTACAGGTGGGTGCTTGGCAGGGGATATCAGGGTCCCATAATTAGCCTGGCAGGAGCTAATGCTCATATTGAATATTCAAGGCCCAACCTTCTACAGGTGGGTGCTTGGTAGGGGATATCGGGGTCCCATAATTAGCCCGGCAGGAGCTTCAGCTCATGACACATAACGCGAGGTGACATTGGACGCATGGGAAATTGATATGATTGGAGGTTGAGGCGTTTACCAAATTTTGTATCGAGTATGTTGGATTGTTAAACCTTGATTATTGCTTATCGTGTGGTCTATATCCCGTTCTTGCCTGGTGATCGTTCTTGCATTTCTGTTGCATATAATGTTAGCGTAGAATTTCCTACTGGGCTAGTGTAGCTCAAACCTATTATTATTTTCAGGTACCAACACAGGACAATAGCATGCATGCTCAGAGTGCTTGGATGTGATCTTTATTTTGAAAGCTAACGATTGAAGAGTTACTTAGGCATCTTTGTAAATCCTTTTTTGAAGATGTATTAGTAACTTGATTTGTAAATCTTTTGACGATGGAATATTGTAAGGCTTAACTCTTGAATATTCAGTACTTATGTTAATTTGGGCCTCGGAGCCAAAAATGTAATATTTTGGGAACGCTACATTGCTCCGGTTATCGTACGGATTCTGGCAAGGATTTATCTACGAAAATCGTTTATATTTATGATGAAAATCGAGGGTGTGACAACTTGGTATCAAAGCGTATGTTTAGAACACCTAGAGACCGTGGGGAGACTTTCAGTCTCATGGGTTCAAAATTCACTGCATACTCTTACAAAAAAAAATGTGTGTGCTTGCATGAATGACGTGTTTTCACTAAATTGGCATTGCACCTATGTTTGCATGAAATGGTGAAAAGTTGATGACTCATGTCAAAAATATATAGAAGTTTGGCATCATTGTAGTGACTGTAGTTACGTCAATTGTTATTATCGTTATTGCTGATGGCAGTCTTGTTCTTGAATTTCATGTGGTAAGATGCCTTTTATACGTGATGCTAGATGGGGTGGATTTAGAAAATCATGATGGTTGTGGTGATTATGCACAGTGGTGATACCGGTGTGTGGAAGATGTTATTCATTAGCAAAAAAAAAAAAGGGGTGGAGTTAGAATATTAATTAGACTTACGAGTTAAGTGTTAGATGTACTTCTGTTTGAATTGCGTGGATTACGTACTTAAGTTTTAAGTGTATTGAGTAGATCTTATGAGATATAAGTTGTGTTGAGTATGAGAACGAGGAGAATAACGCATATGTTATGAGTTGAGTTAGATAGTGTCTTGAGGTGTTTACAGAGGTAATGACTTATTAAGGTAATGTTTGTTGTTGGTCGTTGTAGCGATAGTGATTGAGGTTGTGATTGTGATCATAGGTAGAACAAGCTGAACCTTCATAGTGATTTATAGGTAACTAAGGTTAATATAGGAAAATGAGGGTTATAAGTAGGGTGTCAGGATACGGTATGTGTCTTCTGGACACCCAGGCGACTACCGATGAGATCCAGTTGGAAGAAGCGCCTGATCAGCGCTCCTTCTGGATGGAAGTCTCGGAGAGTCAATTGGACACTAGGATTGTGTATAGGGGTTAGATCCTAGGGTTTGAGACAGATGGTTGTACGTAGAAATCTCGTAGAAAATGGGAGTGTTATGGTGTTGTAGTCTTCCTTGCTGAGGTGAGTGTCGTGATGGTGTCGTTATGATAGATTGGTAGGAAGTAGTGAAAGCATTGTTTGGTGAGAGGGACAACAAGACGTGAGGTGAACTCTGTCAATGTGACTTAAGGAGAGTGATTGATGTTAGGGTGTGGTGAGAGACTTGTTCGAAGTAAGGGCAATATAATATGAGTGAGGACTATTATGGTTGATAATACAGTGGAGTATAGTTGATGTCCTAAGTGGAAATAATAGAAACTTTGAAGTGATAGGCATGTGGAAAAATAGTATGTTGTGAATTGAAGGATTGGAGTGTAAAGATCGTGTATGGTGTGTAATCGGGTATATAGACTACACCAATGACTGCATAGGACATGTTGAGATATGCCATGGATATTATGAGTCTGTTTAAGAGAGATTAAGAGACAGTAGTGATAATGATAGATATAATAGAGATGATAGTGGCAATGAAAGTTGTTATTTTTGAGATCGAATGTAGATGTGGTGAATGACTTTGAGAAATATTAAGGTTGATGTGATCACTTATTTAAGAGAAAATTTTAAACTGTGAAATTTATGGTGAGTGGAACTGTTACAGGTTATTGGTGCGAGTAAGATTGATTCTTAAATGATGGACTAGTTGGAGTCTTAGAATGTAATGAGAAGTATAGATTTAGTGTTTGAAATCCAAGAGTCTTTGGGTATGTAGGGAGATTTTTTATTTTATTTTATTTTATTTTATTATTATTTTTTTTTGTTGTCTATCGGTTTGTATTGGTGACTAGATATTAGTATAAAGATATTCGAGATTATTGTATGTTTATTGGTGCAACCATGACCATATTGTGTGTGGGTATTTGAATGATGAGATATTGTCAAATTGCAATGCTGTCAAGTCATAACAATGATTGGGTTTTAAGAGTACGTGTGTTCGGTGTGTACACTATATTTACAGTGATATTTAAAGTTGTTAAAAAAAAAATTTTGAAATACCTAACTTGGCTAGAGTTACTGAATGTGAGTATTCAAGATTGATGGGCGAATGAGAAACATGAAAGTTATTGTGAGAATGAGATGAAATGATTACTGTTGGACTTGCTAGAGCCAAGAGATTATAATGTACTGGATACCAAGCGAGTTTGTTAATACGTGGATGAATCTGATGTTGTGTAAGTCATCAATTTGTAAGGATGGTTTGTTGATATATATTTTATGTACAAAATTTGTTGTCGTTCAGCGTCAACATACATGCTTGACTTGATGTGCAACTTCAATATTTGTAATTTGCTCGTAGTACGCGGTGTGGGGAAAACACTGATGTGTGCATGGGTATTTGTTACGGGGAGACGATCTTTGGTTAGAATCTGACGTGTGTCTTTACTACTCTTTTGTATGATGATTAGAAAGTTAGATAGGAAAGGTATCAGCAGTATGTCAACCCTTAGGTAGGAGTAGTTAATGGCTTGTGATAAGGAGAACAGTGAATTTGGGAGTTTACCTGAACGGTCTTAATGTCGCATTGTATTGAGTTATGTACAAGGGATGTATTTCCATAGAAGCAAATTTAGATTTTCAGAAATGGAAACTAGTAATGATTCTGAGTTGGCTAGGGAAAGTGGAGTAGTATTAGACCCTTGATTGTATTTGAATGTTAGATGGATGAAAAGACATTTGAGGTTTATGTAGAGTTGATATAAGAGTTGTGTAGAAAATATGGATGTGAAATGGAGGTAATGGCTAGCAGTTTTGTGTTATAAGTGCACTAATGTACTGTTTGAGGGTAATTATGTCTTTAAGAGAGGAAAGTGAGTAGCGGGGTGCGTGAAATAATTTGAGATTGTTAAAGGGAATGGTGTAGCTATCTATATTTGTGGAATTGATAGAATCGAATCAGTTGTGAGGTGTGTTTATTCATTTGTTTTGGAGACGAAAGAGGTATTAATAACTTTGAGATGTGAGACGTTTAATTCGGGAGAGTTGGTGTTAACATTGAGAAAATGGTAATGATTGTTATGTAGTCAGGTTGTTGGGTTTTGGATTTCTTGGTTCTATTACAGTGGAGAGTAGTTGGGCATCAAAAAAAAATATTGATGGATTGGTCTATCGGTTGGGGTTGGGAAGATGAAACTTAGAGCATTAAAATTTGAGTTTTTATAAGTAGTTCAATTTGTCCTTCTAGGAAGTTCAAGGAGTACTTGGTAGAATAAGACGCATGAAACGAAAATGTAGAAATTTGAATTTGGGAAATGCGAGGTTATTAATTGTCGGATTGCGGTCTAACTGTCATGATTGGTGTGTGGGGACTAAGATTCTTGTACAGATGTTGGAACTTAAGGATGTAATAAGGATGATAAAGGTTCAAGATTGAGTGTTAAGTGGCAGAATCATACTGATAGTAAGAATTTCGTGGAGTATTTAGGATAGAAAAAAAATTTTACGTAGAAAAGAGTGAATGATGTGACGATTGTGAGGTTGTAGTATGAGATTTGATATTATGGTTGGTGACTCGGTTGGAGTTGAGTTAGCAAATTTCAAGGATAATTCAAATTTTAGAAGATATGATTAGGACTTGTGTCATGGAATTTTTGGGGTAATTGGGAAGATCACTTGTCGTTAGTCGAGTTTGCGTACGATAATAGTTACCAAGCTAGCCTCGAGATGGCATCGTATGAAGCCTTATATGGGAGACCGTGTCGACCACTCGTTTGGTGAACCGAGTTGGGCGAGGTTACGTTGGTTGGGCCGAAACTGATCCAAGAATTCTCCGAGAACATGAGAGTGATTCGTCTATGTCTTCTTGAGGCACAAAAGAAAACCACCTAGCAAATCAAAGTGATTCATCAATGATTGTTAACCACGCAAAGTAGGCAAAAGAACTATGCTGATCGTCGTCGTCGCCCGTTGTCATTTGAAGAAGAGGACCACGTATTCCTTAAGGTATCACCTCGTAGGGGTTTGTCGGGTTTTGGGAAGAAAGGGTAGCTTTCGCCACGTTCTATTGGGCCGTTTGATATCATTGAGAAGATTTGGGAGGTTGCGTATCGTTTGGCTTTATCACCGAAGCTATCAGGTGTACATGACGTGTTCCGTTTATATTGAGGAAATACGAACCGGATCCATCGCACGTGTTAGAGTGGTTCGAACTTGAGTTGGAGACCGACATGTCTTATGGAGAGAAATCGATACATATCCTAGATTCGCGTGGTCAAGTTTTGAGAGGTAAGACAATACCATTGGTGTGTGTCTTGTGGAGTAATCAAGGTAGGGAAGAGTTGACATGGGAAATGGGGGACGGAGTTAGATAAAAGTATCCGCATCTATTCCCTGAATGAACCAATGTAAGTGCTAAGGTTTAAGTATCATGATGTTAAACTTGTTGCATAATATTGATGTCTATGATTGTTTTATGCATATATGATGCATATGTTAGCTAGTCTTGGCTTGAAAAATTTCGAGGACGAAATTTCTTTAAGGAGGGTAGAATGTAGAGACCCGTATTTAATTTAATTAAGTTTAATGTTTATAAATGGAGAAATATGAAATAATTGTGTTTATGTAATTTTGGGCTAAAGTGTTAGAATTGATTGTGGAAGGATGCAATGTGTAATTAACATATTTATGGGTATATATAGGAGGGTGAGAGAGCATTGAATCATTTTTCTCCCCCACCCTCTCACCGACTCTTTCTCTTTCTCTCGGTCTCTCTTGCTCTCTCTCCAAATTTCACCAAATTTCTCTCAAAACCCACCAAAATGACCTTCAAACCTTCATCCTCTACGCGTAAGGTGGTCCGTACCACGTTGGTTTGAGCTCGGAGGAGTCGTATTTCGTTCGAATCAAGGTTTTCGAAAAGCTAGGGCTCGTATCTTTGTGGGTTTCGTCCTTCGACCTCGAGGTAGGGATTCTACCTCTCAATATATGTAATAGAAGTGTTCTCCTTGCTTGAAATCGTGTCCTTGGTTGTTGTGGTTGTGGTTGTTGTTGTTGTGGTGGAAATCGTCGAAATCTGCAGAAAATCTGGGCGAACACCCATTTGTATCGATACTGCTCTGCTCAGTATCGATACAGGAATCTCTGGAATGCTCTTAGCTACTGTCGTATCGATACTGATTTAATCAGTATCGATACAACGTGCTCTTGAACGTTTTTAGCCACGTTGTATAGATACTGAAATTCTCAGTATCTATACAACAGTAGCTTATCCCAGCCATGATTCTTTGCTTCAAACTCCATTGTTTTGGCTTCCGATCATTTCTAACTTGTTCTAGACATCACCAAATCACTCCATAGTATTGTTAATCTTATTCCTTGAGTTCGTTGTGTGTCCTTTGCATCCCTTGTCCTTGTTCGATAAATTTTGATATCGATTAACGCATGAACTTCGCTTGAATTGAATTGAATTGAAATGACACGTTATGTGAGTACGAGATTCTTGGACATTTATCGACACAACGATGAACATTCGGGGCCCATCGACGGGTGGGTGCCTGGCAGGGGATATCAGGGTCCCATAATTAGCCTGGCAGGAGTTAATGCTCATATTGAATATTCAAGGCCCAACCTTCTACAGGTGGGTGCTTGGCAGGGGATATCAGGGTCCCATAATTAGCCTGGCAGGAGCTAATGCTCATATTGAATATTCAAGGCCCAACCTTCTACAGGTGGGTGCTTGGTAGGGGATATCGGGGTCCCATAATTAGCCCGGCAGGAGCTTCAGCTCATGACACATAACGCGAGGTGACATTGGACGCATGGGAAATTGATATGATTGGAGGTTGAGGCGTTTACCAAATTTTGTATCGAGTATGTTGGATTGTTAAACCTTGATTATTGCTTATCGTGTGGTCTATATCCCGTTCTTGCCTGGTGATCGTTCTTGCATTTCTGTTGCATATAATGTTAGCGTAGAATTTCCTACTGGGCTAGTGTAGCTCAAACCTATTATTATTTTCAGGTACCAACACAGGACAATAGCATGCATGCTCAGAGTGCTTGGATGTGATCTTTATTTTGAAAGCTAACGATTGAAGAGTTACTTAGGCATCTTTGTAAATCCTTTTTTGAAGATGTATTAGTAACTTGATTTGTAAATCTTTTGACGATGGAATATTGTAAGGCTTAACTCTTGAATATTCAGTACTTATGTTAATTTGGGCCTCGGAGCCAAAAATGTAATATTTTGGGAACGCTACATTGCTCCGGTTATCGTACGGATTCTGGCAAGGATTTATCTACGAAAATCGTTTATATTTATGATGAAAATCGAGGGTGTGACATCCTTGGTGGTCACTACCGAGTGTTTGAGGTATGCCTTTCTTTCTCTTCCTTCCTTCTCATTTTGATTTCTTCTTGTACTGAATCATAGCTGTTTGTTAACACATCCTTCAGCTCTGGGCTTTCGAGCATCTCCTTTAGTTTCCTCCTGGCACTACGCATGAGGATGCGACCTATAACTCCCCGAATTTTTGGGTACGTTAAATAAGACGTTTTATTATAAAAACGAAGCGAGTCTGGGTCGTTATTACATCATAAACCTTACAAAAGGACTTTTATTCAAATAACGGAGGGAACTAGGGTTCCTATCTATTGCTCTGCTTCTTCCTCCATCCTGGCTAGCTCCTTGGCTCCTCAGGCCTCCGAGGTGAAGATCGCGCCCTGTTCGTCTATGAGATCTGACACATTATATCGGCGTCACCACCCATATAATATGCGAGGATCACCAAAGTTAACACGTTGAGCTATGAAAGCTCAATAGAGTAAACCCTACCCACTAACCCTTAACTTATAAACAACAGATCATAAATAAACATCGATTTCCACATGATACGTGTATACACAGCTACAAACGACAATAACAATAACACATCCCCATTCACTAACTAACGTTGGTGTCCAAGTTTTTCTGCGTTTCTCCTACGCAACTCGTCATAGACTGTGTCACCATTTTCCACTACAAATTCACCTTTCAAAATAATTTGTTCAAATCACACATTTGATTTGGCTCCGAACCGTGGATAACCAAGCTACACACCCAACCACGGTTCCGCCGCGCCGGGTTCCCGAGTATCCTCACAATAGTTCTGCCGCGCCGGGTTCCCATTGGCACACAATTGCATTGGCTCCGTACCGCAAATAACCAAGCCATACCTCACCATGGTTCCGCCGGCCCGGGTTCCCATGGGAATGCACACAACCTCACAATAGTTCCGTCATTCCGGATTCCCATTGGAACACACACACACACAAAATACCCTCGAAATGGTCATTATGTAGTTTCTAAAATATATTTTTCCTCGGAAAACACATTCTCCTTGTCAACCACGCCCTAGGTGCCATGTTTCTACTTTCTCGGTTCTCGTGTCTCATTATCATGCATAGACTCCAAGGCAGGACAAAAGTAAGCATGAATCATTCATTGTAATCTAACAAGATCATCCAACTCTATAATGCTAATCATGTTCAAATCAACGCTTAAAGCATAATGCCACATGTTCGGACGCCCTTGGAGTGAATATCACTTATGCTTTATCACGCCACAAGTAATACAAGCAATTCACATATGCATGCTTATAATCATCGTAAAGATCAAAATACGAATACTTGAGATGGAAAGTAAATAACGTCAAGATACACTGCATATAATTTGGAGTAGTAGATAGGGAGAATCTACCGTTCTTCTTGGCGGTAGTGACGACTAAGGAAGGTACGTCGGGGATTGGGCAGAGTAACTTCCTACGGTACGCTCCCGGTAGTTGCGAAAGAGAAAGGTTTCTCTCGAAACTTCTTCTTGACTAAAACTTCTCTACTTTATGGATCGAAGGGTGGTCGAGTGGCGGCTTAGTGGCGGCCTTGGATGACTTTCTTGAAGCAAACTCAAGAAAAACTCAAGAACAAGAAGAACGAAGAAAGAACTAAGGATTTCTAGAGAGAAGGAAGAGCAAATGAGAAGGTGTGAGTTGAATGGCATGGGAAGGGCTCTATTTATAGCCAAAGTTTTGGTTATTACCCAATGGATAATATTTCCCCTAGCAATCTTTGTTCAATGGGTAAAAGGCTTTGAATGACCAGATTTGTACTATGGATTTGTTTCTTGGAAGATTTGTGGAAGAAAAGATAAATTGTACAAGATTTGGTTTTAAACAAATCAAATAAGTACATGGAGGACAATGGAGGTTAGTTTCCATAGCTAGGAAGAAAGATACCCAAGGATTTGAAAGAATATGAAAGATCAAGGAAGGTACAACCAAATCTCCTCTCACTTTCCTCCTCTCTCTCTCTCTCTCTCTCCCTCTCCCTCCCTCTCTCGGCTCCCTCCTCTCTCTCTCCTCTCGGCATCTCTCTCTCTCTCTCTCTCTCACACACACATACACACACACACACACACATATATATATATATATATACACACACACACTATTATGGCAAGAAGCAAAATAATAGTACTTGTACTTGAGATCAAAAGAGTTAAGGACTAAGATTTACTTTATTAAACAACTAAATGAGCACATGTGGGAGTAAACTAATAAACTAGTGTACTCTAGGTAGTTCAACTCCCCATTAAACTAATCCAATTGGATACAAAGCCCCTAATAGAAAATAATATTAGGGTACCAAAGGAATCCTAGAGCTTTTAAACCAAAAGTACATACACAATAATATAGGTACTTCAATGACTTGATTAATAAAACCTTAGTACTTGGTTGAAAGAACAACCTATTACCCAATGGATAATAAATCCCCTAACTCTTATTGTCCAATGGACAATAGTAACTAGGGAACTTTTATTTTAAAATAATCAAAGTTTTCCTTTAAAGAATGTGAACAAAAGCCCTATATTTAAATATAGGTGTGGTAACAAGTACCCCAATTAAATAAAAGGCTTGGATTCTCCCCAATAAATAATAACAAGTACAAGTACTAGTTTAACCAAATAGGTACTTTGGAAATCTAGGGTTTAGTTATACGCCAATATTCAAATGCTTTTAAGAGTACATGGAAAATCCTTTCTTAATTTTTAAATAAATCCTTGTACCTTGTTGGAAGAGTAGGAGCTATTACCCAATGGGTAGTAGTTTCCCTAGCGGTTAATAACCAATGGATAATGGGAGGGTGGGAGAATACCCAATAAACAAGAATAAAATGACTATGCACATGTGCTTAAAAACATATATAATACTATATTCAAGTACTAACCAACATATTTTAATAGAAGGCCTATTATCCAATGGACAAAGATTACCCTAACTTCTATTGACCAATGGATAAAGAATAAAACCAAAATAATAAAAGAAAATAAATAAACCATTCCTTAGTGTAGGGTTGAAAAGGTTCACAAGGTTCGAGGACGGCAAAAAGATCCATCTATGGCTAGGGAAAGGTAACGAGGTGGCTTCCTAGTTCGATTACTCCAACAAGCCGGTTAGAAGCTAACTAGGCTTGCTAAGTCGGGCGTAAAGTCGAAAAATGAATTTCAAGGGGCTAAAATGTAATTACGACGAACTATAGGAATTAAAAGGAATTTTAAAAGTAATCTAAGTAATTAAAATAAAATTCAAATACTTAACGAAATTTTTACTGACCAAAAATCAGGGCTGTTACAATCTATCCCCCTTAAAACAATTTCGTCCCAGAAATTGGCACGCGACTACAGATTAGACTAGGTCGCTAGACCGATCTTGGAATCATCGTCTATCCTCCTTAAAAATAGGAGTAGGTCACCATCAATTGAATTAAGCCTCATTAGTTGCTTAACGAGATGGGGTTGAAGTTGCTTCTGCCGTCGAACATCTTGCCTCGTCGTCGGTCCTTGTTAGAGTTTCCTCATTGTAAATACCAATGCTAAATGCAAAACTTCTACCAAATCATCATGCGAACTCGTACCCTACATATGTTTTCTTAGCATGATCCTTCTTTCTTCTTCATGAACAGTGCAGGTGCTCCCTCCGAGTGACGTATTTGGCTTGATAAACATTTCATCCAACAGCTCTTTCAATTCGGTCTTGAGCTCCTTTAGCTTGCAGGGTTATTTGATACAGTGCCATAGAGATTGATGCTGCTCCCGGTTGGAGTTCTATAGGGAAGTCTATTTCTCCTTAGGGCGATAAGCCAGGAAGTTCTTCAGGGAAAACATCGGAATACTCGCACACGATGTGTGGAAATCCCACTTCCATTCCATTGGCTTCTTCCAATTGGAGTCTGGCTAGCCATCCAAACGGTTAATCCTGCCACTTCGATCTTCTCGTCGTCGAGCTCACCTTTTGTCTATCCCCCTTAAATTGGAAACAAGTCCCTTCGGGGGTATACGCGGTCACCATCTTTTGATGGCAGTCTATGACCGCTTGATGTGTTGATAGCCAGTCCATCCTTAGGATTACGTCGAAATTGGCCATGTCGATCACTCTAAGATCGCAGTTTAGGCGCAGATTGGCTACTTTTAGTTCGCACCCTCTACATACTAGACTAACAGCTATACTCCCCCCAAACGGTAATGTTACCTTCATACTCGTACTTAAGGGTTCTGTTTCTAGTGCTAGTGTAGTTACGCAGACAGAAGATATAGAGGAATGCGATGCACCAGAGTCTAACAAGGCTTGCACGCAGATACTATAATAGTTGCGTACCTTGGATCACAGAGGGATCCTGCTCTTGTTCCTCAGTCCGCAGCGTGAAGATACGCCCTCCGGTGTTTTGCTGGTTCCCCATGAGCTGATGTCCCTTGTTTTGCCCATTCTGCTGCTGCGATGGGCCGCCAAGGTTTTGCTTCACAAAATCGGCTTGTCCAGCTTGCTGAGCTTCCTGATTCCCAAAGTTCCCATTCCTCCTCTTTTAAGGCTGCGGGCAGTTGCGCCTGACGTGGCCCATAGCCTGACAGTTGTAGCATCTAACTGTCGCCAAGTCCCGATTGCCTCTCGGTGTTTCACCGTGTTCGGTGGTAGCAGTCTTCCAGGTTTGGCCGCTCTGACCCAAAGCAAAGGATTTGGTGAAATAGGGTCCACGGTTGTTGTTGGAAGTCTGGGTTCGGATTGGTCCACCAGTGTTACCTGTCGCCTTCCTCCATCGGGTTTTGAAGTCATTCTCTTCACTCTCCAGCCGAAGAGCACACTTCACAACACCGGCAAAGGTGGTGAAAGCTTGAGCCACCACAGCCTTTTGAGCAGTCATCAGTCCCCACTCGAATCTTCTCGCCTTCTTGTCCTCAGGTTCTACGGCATCTTGGGCGTAGCGGGATAGTTCCTCAAACTTGTCCGCGTACTAAGTGACGCTCATTGTTCCTTGTTTCAGGTTTTGGAACTCTTGTTCCTTGGCCAAACAAATTAGCGTGGGAAAGTACTTGTCGAGAAACAGGGTCTCGAACTCAGCGAAGGTCATGGTAGCTATGGCATGGGTTGCCTCCATCAGCTCCCACCAGTAACGAGCTTCTCCTTTCAGCTGGTATGTGGCTAAGGCTACACGATCTCCATTACGGGTGATCTCCAAGGTGTGCATGATCACCTTGACTTCTTTCAGCCATGATTCAGCCACGGTGGGGTTGGTATCCCCATTGAAGGTCGGGGGTCGACGTTTACAGAACTCGTTCATCGCTCGGGTTCGAGTCATAGGTCCGTCGTCGGGGTTCTGGTTTTGGCGGTTAGCGGTCAGGGCGGTCACGAGCGCTTGCATGATTTGAGCAAAGTTGGGGTTAGGATTAGGGTTAGGGTTAGAGGATTCTCCGGTTTCGCGTCCTAATCCACTACATCGATTCGCCATCTACGAGTAAAAATCGAAAGGGGAGATTTAATCTAAACTATTTCCTTCTAAGGGTCAAAAGTACTTTATCAAGTAGTATGCAACAGCAAAGCTTTCATTGATAAACAAACAGATACAATAGAATGCATAGAGTTCTACTACAAAAACAAAAGAAAACATGAAATGTACCAACTACATGATCCTACAGGTTGTCGGGCTTTACTCTATTCTGCTGCTACTCCACTCTAGAGTAGGACAATCTCCCAACCATTTTACGTAGTTCGAGCTAACAAGGTTGGCTACGTGGTTTATCTACAAGAAAGATTTTCTAAAATCTAAGACAAAGGTTTACTAACTTCTAGAGAAAACTTACGAGTTTCTAAGTTCCACATTCGATCTTTGATTTAAGTCATCATCCAATTGTTCGGGAATTCCCAGCTCGGCAGTACTGCCAATTTCCGCGCCATGCTTCAATCCGAAGATTGTTTTGACAGAATTCCACCCAATTTGGGACGATAAACTTAAACTCAAATTCACGTTTGTGCAACGGTCAAACTTACACTACAACAAAAGTGGTCTAAGATGACGAAAATTGGTGACGAAAAACTATTTTGTCGTTAACAGTATGTGATTTGCGAGGAAAAAAAAATTTCGTCCCTAATTGAAGGGAGCAGGTCTAATTAGGCTAGGAAATTTTTATTTGTTGTGGTTCAAACAACTTTAACGACAAAATTCTAATTTTTCTCGCCATTTATCCGTTCCAATTTTAATGTTAGCGACAAAAAAAAAAATTTCCTCGCCGTTTCCCTCAAATAATTTGGCGGCATCCCAAATACATTAAATATTTTGGCGGCATCCCAACAAATAAGCATTGGCGGGACTGGGAAAAGAAAAGAGAAAAAAAATAAAGGAAATAGTACTCCTACTTTTCCTTCCCTCTCTCCTCATTCCCTCGTAACCCACCACTTCTCTCTCTCTTCTTCTCAGATGAAATACTTGCAGAGAAAACTTTGGTGAATCCGCCATATCTCGCAACACTGAACTATTTTTCGATTGGAGCATCAAGAAGCACAACAGGATTGTACTTGTCTTTCTAATTGCTCGGTCTAAGATTTCAGGTATGTGAGGTACGGTGGTGGTTTCTCTCTGTCTTTTCCATATCTTCCTCCAAAGATCCTAAACTCAGTTGATTTGTTGTGATTATTTGGGGCAAAGTTCTCATAATCTTGTATATATATGTTTGTACATGGATCGGTGTATATATATAGACTTATATGTTAGTATTTCTCCAATTTATAGTCACTAACACCCTGACTCAGTGATAGGGCTGCAAATAATGAAAAGTGGGCGCCCATAGGTGTACGAACCGGTTTCGAGTCATGCATATCGAAACGCTCGAGGACTTTTTCAAGTCCATTCCGTTTTCCATTGAATACTCATATATCTTTCTCCGCCTCCCCCGACAAGGGGAACAGATCCCTTTTTCAAGTTGGGCCAGACCCAAGCTTTCACGACCGAGCAACGTATTTTGTTTTTCTTTTCGCGGTCGTCCTCTTTTTTTGACCTTCTCATTAGAACATGAGGAGTCAGATTTACGTATAGAAGTGTAAACTGAAGCGGAAGTAGAGATTAGAAAAATTAAGCGGGTACCCCTGAATTTTCTCTCCAAAATCTTAAGTCTGATGACTGTTAAAAATATTTACCTAGCTGTGTTGTAGGATCTGACTTGTTCATAGTCTATGCCACATAAAATTGGACTACGGTTTTAATGGTCCAAGCCCTATACCATGACAGGGTATTCAATGCATTATAGGAGTAGTACTGTGGAGTTCATACAAATTAGGGTGGAAATCAAACTAATCAGTGCTTAATCTGGGCTCTTGACATTAATCTGGGCATTAAACAGTATTTCTTTGGTAATTTTTTTTGCACCCCTTTTTTCTACCATGCAATCGATTTTTGTCCTACTGCAACGTGAATTCACAAAGTTGAAGCATGGTGTTCTTTCTAGGAATCGACGGATCACACGGGTGAGAGTTTATTATGTGGGTTGCTTATTTGAGTATTTGATTCAATGAATTTTTGTTAGTGGTTTTCTTGGTTCAGTGGTTTACAAGTTGAAAGCTTGTAAAAGTTAAGGCAGTTAGACCCCCAGTCCTTTACTCCTCCAACACAATCTATTCAACTCTGTGGGCCTTCGATTGATAGATCCCATTTTAGAAAGGCTTTGCATGTGGCCCATTAGTATATGCCTAGCTTGCCTACCCCAATAGGTTTTTACGTCTGCGATCTAAATTCTCGCTCCACAGCTGCGTAATTAATTCTCACTCCTTGCTCGCACACTTAATTCTCACTCTCGTATTTTTTAATAGTTTGAAAAGTTTTTCAAAGATGCTTTCACAATTGTAATCGCATTCCTGCAAGGTCTCGTGCATTATGTGACTTAGGTTGTGGGAGAGGGGGAGATGGCCATGTGACACTTAATAATATCCTGTAAGGGTGTGGGTTGATGCTTTTATTTCTTACTTGACATGGGGATTTGGTTATGACTTATGCTCATAGGATTCAGTCCCTATGTTGTCATGTGTATTTTATGTTTTCGATTCTTGAATAGAAGTTGATTTCAAAAGATCAAGAAGTGAGGTATGAGACTATGAGAGTAAAAATAAAAATGTTGTACTTGTTTAATTAAAGGAAATTACTTCTGGTGTTTGTTCTATTGGGCAAAATAATTGATACCTCTTTGTGTTGTTACTTGATAGCTTATTCATTTACAAAGTATTGATTTCATGTGGAGTTTTGTTGTCTTATTCTACCTATATTTGTATATATAAGTCTCTTATTGTTATATTTGACTTTCTTTACATTCTACTCAAATGCAGCTTACTGGTTTCAAATACATATTTTCTAACCTTTTATTGACATTGCACTTGTCCAGATTCAATGGCTTATACCGAATTTCATTTTGTTCTATTTCACTTTGTTTACTATAGTCACTTTTGGATCATACTTGGGGCAAATCAAATTAGGAGAAAAGATTGGATCTGTGTCTTAATGCTCTAACATGTCCAAAAGCGATAAATAATGGGTGAAACCAGGCGACCTCGCAAAACTGAAGCAAAATGGTTACAAGAGGAGGAGAAAGAATAATGTCAAAGAGAATGAAAACGAATACGAGATGATGAGAAACAACAAAGTCAAAGAGAATGAAAAGAGGGTGCACGCTATGGGGTTCAAGCATATACCAGCTTCTTTAAGTGGTTTTGTTCATTACGTACCTATGAAGAGGAATGACAAACTAATGAGGGCTGAGGCGGATGATGACAGCTCACCTGGTAACGAGGATGATAGTGATTGCGACTTTGATCAGTCTGATGACTCTTTTGAACAAGAGGTACTTTGTGGTTGCACATAATATATATATCAGAATAAAATCAACTTCATTTATTACTTTATCAGTTTGTACTTGTATTTTTTATTTATCATCAAAGTTTCTTCTTCTACTCTTTCTTTTTTTTATCACCAAATTTCCTCTCATGCTCCACCCAAAAGTAGTAGATCCCCAAAGATCCACTGCTTTAAAGCAGATTCTGAAAAGATGGTTAATGTCTTCGGGGCCTGCATTGCACCTAGGACATGAGTCCATAGTGGTCATGCCTCTTTGGGCACGAAGAAGGTTGGTAGGGAGTTTATTATGAAAGACAGTCCAAATAAAAGTTTTTAATTTTTCTGGTATTTTGATTTTCCAAAACCATTTCCAACCATTCGTGTCTGAGTCCTGCTCATTGATCATTCTACAAGCAGCAGAAATAGGAAAGTTTCCATGAGAGGATCCTTTCCAAGAAGGATGATCAGAGGCTTGAGTAACAAAGGGAAGGGGGATATTTTGGATTATTGCTAGGATATTACAGTCCACAATGTGGGCTATGCTATGCAAGTGCCATCTTCCATTGACAATAAGAGAACTCACTGTAGCATTAGACTTGGTATGATCCCCAGGATATAAAGAGGCAAGGGGCGTAGAACCACACCACCAATCCAACCAAATATCCACCTTTTTTTCCGTCACCTATCACCCACTTGGTGCCTGCCCTAAGCACAGCTGTAGTGCTAATGATACTCCTCCAAGTGAAGGAGGCAGGTCGCTCTTTAGGCCAGGAAGTAAGACTGTGGTTTCTCAAGTATTTGTCATTCATAATGCTCACCCAGAGATTCCCCTCCTGAGTAGCCAAATTCCATCCCAGTTTAGAAAGTAGGGCAATATTTGGGTCTCTAGCTTTCTTAAGCCCCAAGCCTGCATTATCCTTACTTTTTACAGACAGTGTTCCAATTGACAAGATGTATTCTTTTTTTGTTAGGTGTGTCTCCCCACAAAAAGTTTCTATGAAGACGGTCAATTTTATCACACACACTAGTAGGGAATTTCATGGTTTGCATAGTGTAGCTAGGGATAGGTGAAGAAGAGGATTGAATTAAAGTAGCTCTCCCAACCAACATAAGGGTATTAGACTTCCAGCAAGAGAGTCTCTTATGAATTTTTTCCGAAATGTGGTTAAAGTGAGCTTTTGACACTCTCTTGTGCAAGAGGGGAATGCCCAAATATTTGCCCAGGTCATTAGTAAGGGAAATTCCAGTCGTAGCGCTCAGCCTTCTGGCTTTATTTCTAGAAACATTTTGGGAAACATAAAGCTTAGATTTAGCAAGACTAATGGTTTGGCCCGACATACAACAGAACTCATTAATCACTCCCATCATAGTATTACACGTATCAAGGCTGTCTTGTCCAAAAAGGATCAGATCATCAACAAAAAGAGGTGAGTGAGTGGATTAGTGTTCTTAGAGGCTTTGATCCCTTTCCATTTCCCTTCCCCAACCTTCTGGTTTATAAGTATTGATAACCGCTCCATAGAAAGAACAAAGAGGTAGGGGGAAAGAGGATCACCCTGTCTTAATCCACGACCTGTAGAGAATTCCTCAAGAGTTTCACCATTTCAAAGTATAGAAGTAGAGACAGTGGTAACACAGCTCATAATCAAAGCAGTCCAAGAAGGGTTAAGGTTGAAGAAGATGAGAGTATCAAGAAAAAATTTCCAAGATACCTTATCATAGGCTTTCTCAAGATCAATTTTAAAAATCATGCCACCTTTCCTACCTTTTTTGGATCTCAAAGTATGGAGAATTTCTTGGGTGACAATAATATTCTCATTAGTAGATCTCCCAGGAATAAAGCTACTTTGAAAGGGGCTAATGATCTTAAGGAGCAGAGGTCTAAGTCTAGCAACAATAATTTTGGTGATAATCTTGTACCCTACATTGCAAAGACTTATAGGTCTGAATTGATTAACCGAGTTAGGTTGATCAACCTTAGGAATAAGAACAATTGAAGTTCTATTAATCTCTTGAGGGACGGCATTCATAGCAAAACAATTTTTGACAAATTTGCAGACTTCATCTCCAACAATATTCCAATACTTGCGGTAGAAAATCGCTTGAATACCATCAGGGCCAGGGGCTTTATAAGGATTAATGGTTTTCAAGTTCTTCTACTCTTTCTCCATACTTTTGTATTGTCTTTTGGTATTTTAGGTTGCAAGGATGCAAGTGGTACCTGAAATGCAACTTGGAACATTGCATCTTCAAAGAGCCCCTACCACCAACATGACGCGAGCCCCATCTGTGAGAGGGTGACCCCGATCGACCCCACATCCAGATGTGGGTACCTAACCTCCACAACCTCTTGATGCCGAGCAGGAGATTCAGGCAGCCCCCTTTGTAGCACCTGTCGGTAAGCTTTAAATGTTATTTACATTTTTCTTTTGACAGTATATTTATGCACTACTTTTGGCACTTTATTTTTTTTGCTCAAGCTTGGAACTTACTATATTAACATAGCTTCATTATAACAATAGTTGCTGATAGACCTATCCGTGGCCCGACACGAGGCTCGATGGTTTAGCAAATATTCGACAAAGAAGGAAAGCTTCTTGTTCCCATCCCACAGTGTTTTCGTGCACCTGTTGGGAAGTATGCTTGTAAACCTGCCACACAAATTGGTGTAGAGGTTCGGACAAATTTGGAAGATCTTACTATGCATAGATGGAAAGCTGTAGATGAAAGTGTGAAGGCATCTATGCTTCAACGCATTAAGGTAATTAGAATATTTTCTTATTTACTTAAATCGCAATTCATATTAATCAATACCTTTGCTATTGGCTTTGGCAGGATCAATTTATCTTGGAGGGAGATCCCATGGATATTGAGAAGGCAGTGGCAAGACAACTTGGCCATAGACTGAGTGATTACACCCATACTCTTTACAGAAAGTACAAGAAGCTTAAGAGTACTAAGGGGGTAGAGTATGCCAGAAGCCACCCACCAACTGGCATCACTCACGAACAGTGGATCAGTCTAACTGATAAGAAATGGAGTGAGGCCAAATTTCAGGTTAGTGAAGTGCATTTATCTAATTGGTAGGGATTTCAATCGCCCATGCTCTTCACCTATCCTTGCAATTTTTTCGATGTAACAAACACAGGAAAGATAGTGATTTTACATCTTTTGTGAATACTTCAATACCAGCAGCTTGTCATTTTATCGGTCTGCATTACACTGCCACACCAGTATGCATGAAAGGGCCTGTTGCATTTGAGACCAAAGATCATTTTGCCCATTTCTACTCAATCACTAGTAGGCTGAGAAAAGAAATTTGTTAATGGGAGGGTTTAATCGTCTCATAGTGAATATCATGTCACATCCATAGCCTTAAAGAGTTACTAAACCCTGTTCTTCCTTTCATCTTTTATCCCCCATAGCTTTTGCTTCCATACTCCATGAACCTCGAAAAATAGGAAAAAAATTCACCATCCCCTTCCCACAATATCAACACTCCAGGAATCAAACCTGGATGATTCAATCAAACAACGCCAGAAATAAACAATTGCATTCTGAAACTCAATGTTCTACTCTATCAAATATCTGCTGCTGCAAAAGACTGATCATGAAGGAATTTCATTGGAGGTCCCAACAGAACCCTATTGCATTCGAAACTCAGACTTCAATACATTCAATCAACTGGAGAATTCAAATAGGGAATTCCAAAATGTCCATACTCACTAAGTCAGCCCACCCTAATTGGTTATGTTTTTTGCATGGTAATTTTCTTTTCGGCTTGTAATGCTATGGGCAATTAATCAATTGTAGTTCTTGTTTCTCTTTTTTTTTTTTTTGACTGTTATTTTAGAACAAATCAACTAAAAACATAAAGAACCGGAGTGAAATGAAGTCCAAACGTAGATGTGGTTCGAAGTCCATCCCAGTGAGGGTAGATGCAATGGTGAGTTTTATTATATTGTAGTTGTTAGAATGCAAATATGCTTAATCTACTTACTGGTTCAAAAACTAATCGTTCAGATGAAAACCAATGGGAATCGTGTGCCGGACTTGAAAGAAGTTTACAAATCTACCCACTTCAATGAAGATACAAAAATGTGGATCTCTGAAGAATCCGAGAAGAACTATGTACGTATATTTGGTTATTTGCTTTAGTTGCTAAAATATTTAAAGCTTAAATCTTGTTACTCTATGTTGTTTTACATTTTAAAAGGGCAAGATCATAGAGGTAGAGGCTGAACATTGTACTGAGGCTGGTGTGACACCGATCACACAAGAGGAGCTTTCAATTAAGTCACTCAAGGCTAAATCAGGATACGTTAAAGGACTGGGTATGAGGCCTTCCTCATCTCTTAGGACCACTGTTGCATCTGCATCCAACAGTCAATATGTATCGCATCTCGAGTCACTAGTACAAGAATATCAAGAAGAAAGGCAAGCGCAACAGCAAAAGATAGATGTGCTTTCTGAGTCAAACAAGCAGATGGAGTTGACGACAGCTACAATCATGGAGTATTTGAAACACCAAGGGAATGGATTCAGCAAATATATTGAGAATTCAAGAAGCACATGAACAGCATGCTGGATGGTTAGTAATTTACCTCGCAATTTTGCTTTCCATTATTGATAGGATCGAACTCCACATTCGTCCTGCATCAGCAAGTATCCTTAACTCCCCTCCCTCTCTATATTATTACTTTGTTAGTACATGTGGATTCTGGACATGCAATTAAGCTGTTGGCGGGTAACGTTGGACATGGCAGTCTAGTGGTAAACGCAATATATCTAGAGTCCATACCATGCACTACAATATGATTGGAAATTCTTTTGCATCTTATAAAGTGCGGAACAGAACTAGCACCTCTAATTATGTTGGTCAAATAACGCCAACTTCCATCCCAAGGTTGTTCTCTTCAATTTTTTCTTCAGTAAAAAGTCGGGTGAAAATCTCATTGTAAGCTTTAAGTTTTGAATGTTAGAATGTGCTAATGAAAGTTCCCAGGGTTGTTTTCTTCAATTTTTTCATATCAGTAAAAAGTCGGGTGAAAATCTCATAGTAAGAGTTAATTTTTGAATGTTAGAATGTGCAAGTGAAAGTGATAGTAACCATGAAAAACAGTAATGTGTTTGAACGTGAAATCCTAACTTTCATAGTTTGATTAGATACATTGTTGGATTTAATGTGATTTCGATCCTAGGGGTGATTGAAGTTTTGGCTTTTCCTCTAAAATTCGACATTGTTCTCATGTTTTGTAGTGTTCAGAGCTTTCATTTATTGTTTGGCTATATTTGTCTAAAGTATAATAGTAAATGCTTAATATTTAGGGTTTTCATGTTGGGTGTTTTCATGTTGTATGTGCACCTTATGTTTTGGATACGATGAAATTATTTTTGACTAGTATAATGTTAGAGGGGCTTTTGGTTGAATCATTAATGAGCGTGCATTGAATTTACTATGTATTAGGTTTTGCTCATAAGTATCATCTTTAATTGGCTTTAGGCTCAAGTAATTATATTTACAGTAGTTGATATCGAAACATAATAATAATTTTTTTTTATTTCACGTTTGCAGATTGGATATGCAGAAGGTTGGTGGTATATATGAGAAGGCCAAGATCTTTTTTTGTTTATACTTCTTTTGGTTATGATGGGCCGTCCAACAACTTTTCCTTTTTGTTTCGCCTCTTCGACCACTACTCGCTTAGTGCAACACTTATGTTATTATCTATGTTCAGTTAACTTGGTTCTTTTTGGACAGTGAATGGACACCTTGAAACCTTTGTTTAGCAGTTTACGGTAATATGAAGGTTATTAGTGACTTCTGTTAGATGCATTTTTACGTACAACCATTCTTTTCCCTTCGTGTAAAATTTTGTTGATTGGATTTGGGAGTGCTTTAAAATGGACAGGGTGAACGGAAAAACACCAATTATAAATTAGCGACGAAATAAATTCTCTCCAATTACCAGATAATTATTTTTAAAAAATCTTTTGGACGACGAATACTTTTCTCGCCATTGTGTTTTCGAAAAAATGGATTTCATTACTTTGCGACGAAAAAAGAACTGATGGGGAGGAATTAATTTGTCGGCATGGGAATAAATTAACGAGGAAATAATTTGTCAACCATGGGAAACATTAGTGAGGAAATAATTCGTCGGCCATGGGGAGTCATTGACGAGGAAAAGGCATTTTTCATCGCCAGGGGTCTTCCGCGTGAAACAAAGATCGACGAACGGGACGGCAAAATTTTTTCGTCGGCAACAACTTTGGCGATGAAAAGCAAGCAATTGGTGAAGAATTTGTTTCGTCGTCTTAGACCTTTTTTGTTGTAGTGTTATCTCGTGGTTCTACCCATTCTACCCATGGCCGAGGTTTTGAACCTAAAGCTCTGATACCAAGTTGTAATGCCCCGAATTTTTGGGTACGTTAAATAAGACATTTTTTTTATAAAAACGAAGTGAGTCTGGCTCGTTATTACATCACAAACCTTACAAAGGGACTTTTATTCAAATAACGGAGGAAACTAGGGTTCCTATCTACTGCTCCGCTTCTTCCTCCATCCTGGCTAGCTCCTCGGCTCCGAAGGCCTCCAAGGTGAAGATGGCGCCCTGTTTGTCTATGAGATCTGACACATTATATCGGCGTCGCCAGCCATATAATATGACAGGGTCACCAAAGGTAACACCATGAGCTATGAAAGCTCAATAGAGTAAACCCTACCCATTAACCCTTAACATATAAACAATATATCATAAATAAACATCGATTTCCACATGATACATGTATACACAGCTACAAAAGACAATAACAATAACACATCCCCATTCACTAACTAATGTTGGTGTCCAAGTTTTTCTGCGTTTCTCCTATGCAACTCGTCGTAGACTGTGTCACCATTTTCCACCTACAAATCCACATTTCAAAATAATTTGTTCAAATCACACATTTGCTTTGGCTCCGAACCGCGGATAACCAAGCTACACACCCAACCTCGGTTCCGCCGCCCCGGGTTCCCGAGTATCCTCACAATGGTTCCGCCGCGCCGGGTTCCCATTGGCACACAATTGCATTGGCTCCGTACCGCGGATAACCAAGTCATACCTCACCATGGTTCCGCCGGCCCGGGTTCCCATGGGAACGCACACAACCTCACAATGGTTCCGTCATTCCGAATTCCCATTGGAACACACACACACACATAATATCCTCAAAATGGTCATTATGTAGTTTCTAAAATATCTTTTTCCTCGGAAAACACATTCTCCTTGTCAACCACGCCCTAAGTGCCATGTTTCTACTTTCTCGGTTCTCGTGTCTCGTTATCATGCATAGACTCTGAGGCAGGACAAAAGTAAGCAGGAATCATTCATTGTAATCTATCAAGATCAGCCAACTCTATAATGCTAATCATGTTCAAATCAATGCTTAAAGCATAACGCCACATGTTCGGACGCCCTTGGAGTGAATATCACTTATGCTTTATCACGCCACAAGTAATACAAGCAATTCACATATGCATGCTTATAGTCATCGTAAAGATCAAAATACGAATACTTGAGATGGAAACTAAATAACGTTAAGATACACAACGTATAATTCGGAGTAGTAGATAGGGAGAATCTACCGTTCTTCTTGGCGGTAGTGACGACTACGGAAAGTACGTCAGGGATTGGGTGGAGTAACTTCCTACGGTATGCTCCCAGTAGTTTCGAAAGAGAAAGGTTTCTCTCAAAACTTCTTCTTGACTAAAACTTCTCCACTTTATGGATCGAAGGGTGGTCGAATGGCGGCTTAGTGGCGGCCTTGGATGACTTTCTTGAAGCAAACTCAAGAAAAACTCAAGAACAAGAAGAACAAAGAAAGAACTAAGGATTTCTAGAGAGAAGGAAGAGCAAATGAGAAGGTGTGAGTTGAATAGCATGGGAAGAGCACTATTTATAGCCAAAGTTTTGGTTATTACCCAATGGATACGATTTCCCCTAGCAATCTTTGTCCAATGGGTAAAAGGCTTTGAATGACTAGATTTGTACTATGGATTTGTTTCTTGGAAGATTTGTGGAAGAAAAGATAAATTGTACAAGATTTGGTTTTAAACAAATCAAATAAGTACATGGAGGACAATGGAGGTTAGTTTCCTTAGCTAGGGAAGAAAGATACCCAAGGATTTGAAAGAATATGAAAGATCAAGGAAGGTACAACCAAATCTCCTCTCTCTCTCTCTTCCTCTCCCTCCCTCTCTCAGCTCCTTCCTCTCTCTCTCCTCTCGGCATCTCTCTCTCTCTCAAGTACACACACACAAACACACACACACATATATATATATATATATATATATATATATACACACTATTATGGCAAGAAGCAAAATAATAGTTCTTGCACTTGAGATCAAAAGACTTAAAGACTAAGATTTACTTTATTAAACAACTAAATGAGCACATGTGGGCGTAAACTAATAAACTAGTGTACTCTTGGTAGTTCAACTCCCCATTAAACTAATCCAATTGGGTACAAAACCCCTAATAGAAAATATTATTAGGGTACCAAAGGAATCCTAGAGCTTTTAAACCAAAAGTACATACACAATAAAATATAGGTACTTCAATGACTTGATTAATAAAACCCTAGTACTTGGTTGAAAGAACAACCTATTACCCAATGGATAATAAATCCCCTAACTCGTATTGTCAAATGGACAATAGTAACTAGGGAACTTTTATTTTAAAATAATCAAAGTTTTCCTTTAAAGAATGTGAACAAAAGCCCTATATTTAAATATAGGTGTGGTACCAAGTACCCCAATTAAATAAAAGGCTTGGATTCTCCCTAATAAATAATAACAAGTACAAGTACTAGTTTAACCAAATAGGTACTTTAGAAATCTAGGGTTTAGATATACCCCAATATTCAAATGCTTTTAAGCGTACATGGGAAATCCTTTCTTAATTTTTAAATAAATCCTTGTACCTTGTTGGAAGAGTAGGAGCTATTACCCAATGGGTAATAGTTTCCCTAGCGGTTAATAACCAATGGATAATGGGAGGGTGGGAGAATACCCAATAAACAAGAATAAAAGTACTATGCACATGTGCTTAAAAACATATATAATACTATATTCAAGTACTAACCAACATATTTTAATAGGAGGCCTATTATCCAATGGACAAAGATTACCCTAACTTCTATTGACCAATGGATAAAGAATAAAACCAAAATAATAAAAGAAAATAAATAAACCATTCCTTAGTCTAGGGTTGAAAAGGTTCACAAGGTTCAAGGATGGCAAAAAGGTCTATCTATGGCTAGGGAAAGGTAACTAGGTGGCTTCCTAGTTCGATTACTCCAACAAGCTGGTTAGAAGCTAACTAGGCTTGCTAAGTCGGGCTTAAAGTCAAGAAATGAATTTCAAGGGGCTAAAATGTAATTACGACGAACTATAGGAATTGAAAGGAATTTTAAAAGCAATCTAAGTAATTCAAATAAAATTTAAATATTTAACGAAATTTTTACTGACCAAAAATCAGGGCTGTTACAGTCTATCCCCCTTAAAACAATTTCGTCCTAGAAATTGGTGCGCGACTACAGATTAGACTAGGTCGCTAGACCGATCTTGGAATCATCGTCTATCCTCCTTAAAAATAGGAGTAGGTCACCATCAATCGAATTAAGCCTAATTACTTGCTTAACGAGATGGGGTTGAAGTTGCTTCTGCCGTCGAACATCTTGCCTCGTCGTCGGTCCTTGTTAGAGTTTCCTCATTGTAAATACCAATGCTAAATGCAAAACTTCTACCAAATCATCATGCGAACTCATACCCTACATATGTTTTCTTAGCATGATCCTTCTTTCTTCTTCATGAACAGTGCAGGTGCTCCCTCCGGGTGACGTATTTGGCTCGATAAACATTTCATCCAATAGCTCTTGCAATTGGGTCTTGAGCTCCTTTAGCTTGCAGGGTCATTTGATACAGAGCCATAGAGATTGATGCTGCTCCCGGTTGGAGTTCTATAGGGAAGTCTATTTCTCCTTAGGGCGATAAGCGAAGAAGTTCTTCAGGGAAAACATCGGCATACTCGCACATGATGTGTGGAAATCCCACTTCCATTCTATTGGCTTCTTCCAATTAGAGGCTAGCCGGCTAGCCATCCAAACGGTTAATCCTGTCACTTCAATCTTCTCGTCGTCGGGCTCACCTTTTGTCTATCCCCATTAAATTGGAAACGAGTCCCTTCGGGGGTATACGCGGCCACCATCTTCTGATGGCAGTCTATGACCGCTCGATGTGTTGATAGCCGGTCCATCCTTAGGATTACGTCGAAATTCGCCATGTCGATCACTCTAAGATCGCAGTTTAGGCGCAGATTGGCTACTTCTAGTTCGCACCCTCTACATACTAGACTAACAGCTATACTCCCCCCAAACGGTAATGTTACCTTCATTCTCATACTTAGGGGTTCTGTTTCTAGTGCTAGTGTAGTAACGCAGGCAGAAGAAGATATAAAGGAATGTGATGCACCAGAGTCTAACAAGGCTTGCACGCAAATACTATAATAGTTGCGTACCTTGGATCACAGAGGGATCCTGCTCTTGTTCCTCAGTCCGCAGCGCGAAGATACGCCCTCCAGTGTTTTGCTGGTTCCCCATGAGCTGATCTCCCTTGTTTTGCCCATTCTGCTGCTGTGATGGGCCGCCGAGGTTTTGCTTCACAAAACCGGCTTTTCCAGCTTGCTGAGCTTCCTGATTCCCAAAGTTCCCAGTCTTCCTCTTTTGAGGCTACGGGCAGTTGCGCCTGACGTGGCCCATAGCTTGACAGTTGAAGCATCTAACTGTCGCCAGGTCCCGATTGCCTCTCGGTGTTTCACCGTGTTCGGTGGTAGCAGTCTTCCAGGTTTGGCCGCTCTAACCCGAAGCAAAGGATTTGGTGAAATAGGGTCCACGGTTGTTGTTGAAGTCTGGGTTCAGATTGGTCCACCAGTGTTGCCTGTCGCCTTCCTCCATCGGGTTTTGAAGTCATTCTCTTCACCCTCCAACCGAAGAGCACACTTCACAACACTGGCATAGGTGGTGAAAGCTTGAGCCACCACAGCCTTTCGAGCAGTTGGCAGTCCCCACTCGAATCTTCTCGCCTTCTTGTCCTCAGTTGCTACGGCATCTTGGGCGTAGCGGGATAGTTCCTCAAACTTGGCCGCGTACTGAGTGACGGTCATTGTTCCTTGTTTCAGGTTTTGGAACTCTTGTTCCTTGGCCAAACGAATTGGCGTGGGGAAGTACTCGTCGAGAAACAGGGTCTCGAACTCAGCGAAGGTCATGGTAGCTATGGCATGGGTTGCCTCCATCAGCTCCCACCAGTAATGAGCTTCTCCTTTCAGCTGGTATGTGGCTAAGGATACACGATCTCCATTACGGGTGATCTCCAAGGTGTCCATGATCACCTTGACTTCTTTCAGCCATGATTCAGCCACGGTGGGGTTGGTATCCCCATTGAAGGTCGAGGGTCGACGTTTACAGAACTCGTTCATCGCTCGGGTTCGAGTCATAGGTCCGTCGTCTGGGTTCTGGTTTTGGCGGTTAGCGTTCGGGGCGGTCACGAGCGCTTGCATGACTTGAGTGAGGTCGGGGTTAGGATTAGGGTTAGGGTTAGAGGATTCTCCGGTTTTGCGTCCTAATCCACTACATCGGTTCGCCATCTACGAGTAGAAATCAAAAGGGGAGGTTTAATCTAAACTATTTCCTTCTAAGGGTCAAAAGTACTTTATCAAGTAGTATGCAACAGCAAAGCTTTCATTGATAAACAAACAGATACAATAGAATGCATAGAGTTCTACTACAAAAACAAAACAAAACATGAAACGTACCAACTACATGATCCTACAGGTTGTCGGGCTTTACTCTATACTGCTGCTACTCCACTCTAGAGTAGGACAATCTCCCAACCATTTTACGTAGTTCGAGCTAACAAGGTTGGCTAGGTGGTTTATCTACAAGAAAGATTTTCTAAAATCTAAGACAAAGGTTTACTAACTTCTAGAGAAAACTTACAAGTTTCTAAGTTCCACATTCGATCTTTGATTTAAGTCATCATCCAATTGTTCGGGAATTCCCAGCTCGGCGGTACTGCCAATTTCCGCGCCTTGCTTCAATCCGAAGATTGTTTTGACATAATTCCACACAATTTGGGACAGTAAACTTATACTCGAATTCACGTTTGTGCAATGGTCAAACTTATCTCGTGGTTCTACATGGTTCTACCCATGGCCAAGGTTTTGAACCTAAAGCTCTGATACCAAGTTGTAACGCCCCGAATTTTCAGGTACGTTAAATAAGACATTTTATTATAAAAACGAAGCGAGTCTGGCTCGTTATTACATCATAAACCTTACAAAAGGACTTTTATTCAAATAACGGAGGGAACTAGGGTTCCTATCTACTGCTCCGCTTCTTCCTCCATCCTAGCTAGCTCCTCAGCTCCAAAGGCCTCCAAGGTGAAGATCGCGCCCTGTTCGTCTATGAGATCTGACACATTATATCGGCGTCGCCACCCATATAATATGCCAGGGACACCAAAGGTAACACCATGAGCTATGAAAGCTCAATAGAGTAAACCCTACCCACTAACCCTTAACTTATAAACAGTAGATCATAAATAAACATCGATTTCCACATGATACGTGTATACACAGCTACAAAAGAAAATAACAATAACACATCCCCATTCACTAACTAACGTTGGTGTCCAAGTTTCTCTACGTTTCTCCTACGCAACTCGTCGTAGAATATGTCACCATTTTCCATCTACAAATCCACCTTTCAAAATAATTTGTTCAAATCACACATTTGCTTTGGCTCCGAACCGCGGATAACCAAGCTACACACCCAACCTCAGTTCCGCCGCGCCGGGTTCCCGAGTATCCTCACAATGGTTCTGCCGCGCCGGGTACCCATTGGCACACAATTGCATTGGCTCCATACCACGGATAACCAAGCCATACCTCACCATGGTTTCGCCGGCCCGGGTTCCCATGGGAGCACACACAACCTCATACTGGTTCCATCATTCCGGATTCCCATTGGAACACACACACACACACATAATATCCTCGAAATGGTCATTATGTAGTTTTTTAAAATATCTTTTTCCTCGGAAAACACATTCTCCTTGTCAACCACGCCCTAGGTGCCATGTTTCTACTTTCTCAGTTCTCGTGTCACGTTATCATGCATAGACTCCGAGGCAGGAAAAAGTAACCATGAATCATTCATTGTAATCTAACAAGATCATCCAACTCTATAATGCTAATCATGTTCAAATCAACGCTTAAAGCATAACGCCACATGTTCGGACGCCCTTGGAGTGAATATCACTTTATCACGCCACAAGTAATTCAAGCAATTCACATATGCATGCTTATAATCATCGTAAAGATTAAAATACGAATACTTGAGATGGAAAGTAAAGAACGTTAAGATACACTATGTATAATTCGGAGTAGTAGATAGGGAGAATCTACCGTTCTTCTTAGCGGTAATGACGACTACGGAAGGTACGTCAGGGATTGGGGGGAGTAACTTCCTACCGGTATGCTCCCGGTAGTTTCAAAAGAGAAAGGTTTCTCTCGAAACTTCTTCTTGACTAAAACTTCTCTACTTTATGGATCGAAGGATGGTCGAGTGGCGGCTTAGTGGCAGCCTTGGATGAGTTTCTTCAAGAACTCAAGAAAAACTCAAGAACAGGAAGAACAAAGAAAGAACTAAGGATTTCTAGAGAGAAGGAAGAGCAAATGAGAAGGTGTGAGTTGAATGGCATGGGAAGGGCTCTATTTATAGCCAAAGTTTTGGTTATCACCCAATGCATAATATTTCCCCTAGCAATCTTTGTCCAATGGGTAAAAGGCTTTGAATGACTAGATTTGTACTATGGATTTGTTTCTTGGAAGATTTGTGGAAGAAAAGATAAATTGTACAAGATTTGGTTTTAAACAAATCAAATAAGTACATGGAAGACAATGGAGGTTAGTTTCCTTAGTTAGGAAGAAAGATACCCAATGATTTGAAAGAATATGAAAGATCAAGGAAGGTACAACCAAATCTCCTCTCACTTTCCTCCTCTATCTCTCTCTCTCTCCCTCTCCCTCCCTCTCTCGGCTCCCTCCTCTCTCTCTCCTCTCGGCATATCTCTCTCTCTCTCTCTCTCTCTCTCTCTCTCTCTCTCAAGTACACACACACATACATATATATATATATATACTATTATGGCAAGAAGCAAAATAATAGTACTTGTACTTGAGATCAAAAGACTTAAGGACTAAGATTTACTTTATTAAACAACTAAATGAGCACATGTGGGAGTAAACTAATAAACTAGTGTACTCTAGGTAGTTCAACTCCCCATTAAACTAATCCAATTGGATACAAAGCCCCTAATAGAAAATAATATTAGGGTACCAAAGGAATCCTAGAGCTTTTAAACCAAAAGTACATACACAATAATATAGGTACTTCAATGACTTGATTAATAAAACCTTAGTACTTGGTTGAAAGAACAACCTATTACCCAATGGATAATAAATCCCCTAACTCTTATTGTCCAATGGACAATAGTAACTAGGGAACTTTTATTTTAAAATAATCAAAGTTTTCCTTTAAAGAATGTGAACAAAAGCCCTATATTTAAATATAGGTGTGGTACCAAGTACCCCAATTAAATAAAAGGCTTGGATTCTCCCTAATAAATAATAACAAGTACAAGTACTAGTTTAACCAAACAGGTACTTTGGAAATCTAGGGTTTAGATATACCCCAATATTCAAATGCTTTTAAGAGTACATGGAAAATCCTTTCTTAATTTTTAAATAAATCCTTGTACCTTGTTGGAAGAGTAGGAGCTATTATCCAATGGGTAATAGTTTCCCTAGCGGTTAATAACCAATGGATAATGGGAGGGTGGGAGAATACCCAAATAACAAGAATAAAAGTACTATGCACATGTGCTTAAAAACATATATAATACTATATTCAAGTACTAACCAACATATTTTAATAGAAGGCCTATTATCCAATGGACAAAGATTACCCTAACTTCTATTGACCAATGGATAAAGAATAAAACCAAAATAATAAAAGAAAATAAATAAACCATTCCTTAGTCTAGGGTTGAAAAGGTTCACAAGGTTCAAGGATGGCAAAAAGGTTCATCTATGGCTAGGGAAATGTAACGCCCCGAATTTTGGGTACGCTAAATAAGACAATTTTATTGAAATTCCAAAACAGAGTCTAGCTCTTCATTACAACATAACTCTCACAAAAGTACTTTCATTACAAAGAAAGGGAAACTAGGGTTCCTATCTACAGCTCCGCCTGCTCCTCCCTCCTAGCCAGCTCTTCAGCTCCAAAAGCTTCCAAGGTGTAGAGTTCACCTTGTTCGGTTACGATGTCTGACACATTATACCAGCATCGCCACCGATATAATATGTCAGGGTCACCAAAGGTAACACCATGAGCTACAGGAGCTCAATAGAATAATCCCATACCCGCTAACCCATAACTTACAAACAAAAGATCATAGAAATCATACTAACGACGATAACACATCCACATTCCGTATTCAATTATCGTTGGTGTCCAAGATTTCCCGGTTTCTCCTACGCGACTCGTCGTAGATAGTGTCACCATTTTCCACTTACAAAATAACCTTTCAAAAATCATTAGTTTGACACACACATTTGCATTGGCTCCGTACCGCGGATAACCAAGCTACACTCACACCCAATCTCGGTTCCGCCACTCCGGGTTCCCGAGTATCCGCACAATTGTTCCGCCGCTCCGGGTTTCCATCGGCACACAATTTGTATTGGCTCCTCTCCGCGGATAACCAAGCTATACCTCACCATGGTTCCGTCGCTCCGGGTTCCCATGGGAACGCACACAAAACTCACATCACACAATGGGCTACCACGCCCGGCCACATTGCGGTTTTCAAAACATTTCACCCGTTTCAAACACGCCTTTTCATTAACCACACCCTAGGTGCCATGTTTCTACTTTCTCGGTTCTTGTGTCTCGTTTACATGCAAGACTCCCGCGGTCGGACTTCCACATCAACAATCATATAACATTCAACAAGATCATCCAACTCTACATTATTTAGCATGCTCAAATCATAAGTTGACGAGTTTAACATACTCCCCATCCTTTTCATTATTTCAAAGAAACACCTTTCGAATATTTTCATTGATAGCGATAGATAACCTTATCATAACTAAAATAACAAAAGTTATACTAGGGAGAGCGAGTAGAGATTAATCTACCTTGATCCGAAACTAGTCGGGGCTGAATAAGCAAGTTGGAAAATTCTACGGGCAGTGAAACGTCCAAATCTGGACCGAACTTCGGATGGCAGTAACTCGGTCAATCTTTGGCCGAATACAATCTTTCTTGGGTCGAAAACGAAGCTCTAGAAATTCTCTACAACTTTCGTGAAGGAAGTTGATCCTAGAAACTATACTAAGTAGGAGAAAAATGGTGATAAAGGAAGAGACAGTAAGCTGTCTGGAAATGGAAATCCGAGATTTTCACTAAACTTTGGATGACAATATCTTTGTCATTTCTTCACCGATTGAGGTAGTTCTTGGGTCTAACTTGAAGGTCTCGAAGTGCTACAACTTTCCCGAAAGAAGTTGGTTCTAAAAACTACTCGGAGCAAGAGAAAACTGGGGATTTCCAAAGGGCAGTAGGCTGCCAGGAAAAACAGAAATGGTTTCTAGAGAGAAGGAAGAGCAAAGCTTGATGGTGTGAGTTGAAATGCTTGGAATGGCTTCCTATTTATAGGCAAACCTTGGCTCTCTCTCCTCCCTCAATGGCCGGCCCCCCTCTGTCTCTCTCTTCCTCAAATTTTGACACATGTCATGCCAACTAGAAAGATCAAGGCCTAACCCTAGGCTTGCATGGCTAGATTGCTCCTTCTTGGAAGAAAAGAGGTGTGAACAAGCTTAAACAATTGGTAGTTGTACAAGACTTGGTGTGAAACAAATCATGGGAGTACAATGGAGGTTAAGTCTCCTTAGCTAGGAAGAAAGATACCCAAGGATTTGAAAGAATAAGAAAGATCTAGGAAGGTACAACCAAATCTCTTCTCACTTTCCTCCTCTCTCTCTCTCTCTCCCTCCCTCTCTCCCTCCCTCTTTCGGCTCTCCCTCTCTCTCTCTCTCTCTCTCTCTCTCTCTCCTCTTAGCATCTCTCTCTCTCTCTCTCTCTCTCTCTCTTGGTACACTATAAATATATATACATACAATGAGAAAGATAACAAATAAAATATTTGGTACTTTTGTACTTGAGTCAAAAGACTTAAAGGCTAAGTTTTCCTTTTAAACAACTATTAAGCACATGTTGGATTTAAACTAATAAACTAGTGTACTTTAGAAAATCTAGGGCTTTAAGTCTAAGAAGTACATACCCAATATAATATAGGTACTTGATCACATGGGATTTTAGAAAATGACTAAATTAATAAACCCATGTACTTGGTTGAAAGAACAACCAATTACCCAATGGATAATAAATCCCCTAACTTTTATTATCAAATGGACAATAGTTACTTGGGAACTTTTATAATAAAATAATCAAAAATGTCCTTTTAGGCAATTAGAGAAGTCTATTTTTTATAAATATTGGTACTTGTTCAAATCTCTCATTGAATCCTTTTAATATAAAGAATTGGGTTTCTATTATCCAATGGATAATAGTTCCCCTAACCTTTATTGTTCAAAGGATAAAGAATAAAACCAAAACAATAAAAGAAAATAATTAAACAATTTCTAGTCTAGGGTTCAAAAGGTTCAAGATGGGCAAAACGGTCCATCTATGGTTAGGGAAAAGTAACTAGGTGATTTCCTAGTTTGGTTATTCCAACTAGCTGGTTAGAATCTAACTAGGTTTGTCAAGCGGGGCTTATAAGTCAAGAAACGAATTTCAAGGGGCAAAAATGTAATTACGACCAACTATAATTCAAATATTTAACGAAATTTTTACCGACCAAAAATCAGGGTCGTTACAATCTATCCCCCTTAAAACAATTTCGTCCCCGAAATTGGCGCGCGATTACAGATTAGACTAGGTCGCTAGATCAATCTTGGATTCATGGACTATCCCCCTTAAAAATAGGAGTAGGTCACCATCAATCGAATTAAGCCTCATTTCTTGCTTAATGAGATGGGGTTGAAGTTGCTTCTGCCATTGAACAGCTTGCCTCGTCGTACGCCTTTGGTGAAGTCGCCATCGGGAATGCCAATGCCAAATGCAAAACTTCTACCAAATCATCATGCGGACTCGTACTCCACCAACGTTTTCCTTAGTACGATCATTCTTTCTTCTTAACGAACAGTGCAGGCGCTCCCCAAGGCGATGTGCTCGGTCTGACGAATCCTTTGTCCAACAGCTCTTGCAATTGGGTCTTGAGCTCCCTCAGTTCTGCAGGGTCATTTGATACAGCGCCATAGATATTGGTGCAAGAGAAGTCTATTTCTCCTTAAGGCGGTAAGCCAGGAAGTTCTTCAGGGAAAACATCGGCATACTTGCACACGATGTGGGGAAATCCCACTTCCATTCTATCGGCTTCTTCCAATTGGAGACTAGCGAGCCATCCAAATAGTTGATTCTTGCCACTTCAATCCTTCCGTTGCTGGACTCGCCGTCTGTCTATCCCCCTTAATTAGGAAACGAGTCCCTTCGGGCATAAGCGGTCACCGTCTTCTGATGACAGTCTACGACTGCTCGATGAGCCGATAGCCAATCCGTCGAAATCCGCCATATCGATCACTCGAAGGGCGCGAGTTAGCTACTTCTAGTTCGCACTCTCTACACACTAGACTAACAGCTTATACTCCCCCCAAACGGTGATGTTATTATCATACTCGTACTTAGGGGTTCTGTTTCCAGTGCTAGAGCAGTTATGCAGGTAGGAGACATAAAGGAATGCGATGCACCAAAGTCTAACAAGGCTTGTACGCAGATACTATAATAGTAGCGTACCTTGGATCACAGAGGGATCCTGCTCTTGTTCCTCAGTCTGCAGCGCGAAGATGGGCCCTCCAGTGCCTTGCTGGATTCCCATAGGCTGCTTTCCATTGCTCTGCCCATTCTGATGCTGCGATGGGCTTCCAGGATTTTGCTTTTCAAAACTGACCTGTCCAGGTTGTGGAGCCTTCTGATTTCCAAAGCTTCCAATCCTCTCTCTTTGGAGTTGGGGGCAGTCGCACCTATAGTGTCCCATAGCATGGCAGTTGAAGCATTGAACTGTCGCTATGTCTCGTCCACCTCTCTTCTGCTCGCCACTTCCGGGGATTGCAGTCTTCCAGGGTTGGTCGCTCTGACCCAAAGCAAAGGATTTGGCGTGGTAGGGTCCACGGTTGCCATTGGATGTTTGGGTTCGGATTGGTCCACCGACGTTGCCTGTCGCCTTCCTCCATCGAGTCTTGAAGTCATTCTCCTCACTCTCCAGTCGAAGAGCACATTTCACCACACTAGTATAGGTGGGAAAAGCTTGAGCTACCACAACCCTTCTAGCTGTAGTCAGTCCCCATTCAAACCTTCTCACCTTCTTGTCCTCGGTTGCAACGGCATCCGGGGCGTAGCGGGATAGCTCCTCGAACTTGGCCGCATACTGAGTAACAGTCATAGTTCCTTGTTTCAGGTTGTTGAACTCTTGTCCCTTAGCCAAACGGATTGGCGTGGGGAAATACTTATCGAGAAACAAGGTCTTGAACTCAGCAAAAGTCATGGCGGCTACATCGTGAGTTGCCTCCATCAACTCCCACCAGTAGCGGGCTTCTCCTTTTAGCTGGTACGTGGCTAAGGCCACCCGATCTCCATTACGAGTGATCTCTAAGGTGTCCATGATCACCTTGACTTCTTTCAGCCAGGTTTCAGCCACGGTGGGGTTGGTATCTCCGTTGAAGGTCGGGGGTCGACGTTTGCAGAACTCATTCATCGCCCGAGTTCGAGTCATAGGTCCATCGTTAGGGTTCAGGTTTTGGCGGGTAGCGTTCAGGGCGGTCACAAGTGCTTGCATGACTTGAGCGAGGTTGGGGTTCGCGTTAGAGGGTCCTCCATTATCGTGTCCTAATCCACTACGTCGATTTGCCATCTACGAGTAGAAATCAAAAGGGGAGGTTTTAATCTATCCGAACTATTTCCTTCCAAGTGCCAAAAGTAATTTATCAAGTAGTATGCAACAACAAAGTTTTCATAGATAAACAAAAGAAATACAATAGGATGCATAGAGTTCTACTACAAGGGAAGTAGACCTAAGACAAGATTTCCTAATACAACACGATCCTAATCTTTGACATCCTACATCCCAAAGGATTACAACGGTTAGTAGATCGGCTTAAGATATGCGGCGTCGTCGGTTTCGGATCTCGCCCATCCTCGAGATTCTCCACCTTCTTTTGTTGTAAGCTTGGCGCAACCGACGTTCGTACTCCTTTATGATTGCGGCGAGTGCGGCGGCCACAACAAGAGTCCAGTACCAGAAGGTGTTGGCACGGTTATTCACGACGAACCACCGTGGCATGGCTATTGTGAGTACCATACAAAATATGATGAGGCGAAGAGTTGCAACCATAGGCTTTGGATGGTTATGGTTAGTTCGGCTCGCTGGATGTCTCGGAACAAGGCGTCTTCCGGAAATCCTCGTCGTCGGGTTGCCATGTGTAACGCCCCGAATTTTGGGAACGTTAAAAGGACAATTTTATTGAGATTTCAAAATAGAGTCTAGCTCTTTATTACAACATAACTCTCATACGAGTACTTTCATTACAAAAGGAAGGAATACTAGGGTTCCTAACTACAGCTCTGCCTGCTCCTCCATCCTAGCCAGCCCTTCAGCTCCAAAGGCCTCCAAGGTGAAGATCTCGCCCTGTTCGTCTATGAGATCTGACACATTATACCGGCGTCGCCACCCATATAATATGCCAGGGTCACCAAAAGGTAACACCGTGAGCTACAAAAGCTCAATAGAGTAACCCTACCCACTAACCCATAACTTACGAACAATAGATCGCAAATAACAAACAATAAACACATCCACAGTCGATATTTAACTACGTTGGTGTGCAAGATTTCCCGGTTTCTCCTACGCGACTCGTCGTAGACTGTGTTAACATGTTCACTTACAAAGCATCCTTTCGAAATCATTTGCATTGGCTCCGTACCGCGGATAACCAAGCCATACACACCCATCCTTTCAAAATCATTTGACATTGGCTCCGTACCGCGGATAACCAAGCCACACACCCAACCTCGGTTCCACCGCGCCGGGTTCCCGAGTATCCTCACAATGGTTCCGCCGCGCCGGGTTCCCATTGGCACACAATTGCATTGGCTCCTCTCCGCGGATAACCAAGCTATACCTCACCATGGTTCCGCCGGTCTGGGATCCCATGGGAATGCACACACACAACCTCACAATGGTTCCGCTATTCCCGATTCCCATTGGAACACACACACACACATAATGCCCTCGAAATGGTCATTATGTAGTTTCTAAGATATCTTCTTTTTCGGAAAAACATATTCCTCTTGTTAAACCACACCCTAGGTGCCATGTTTCTACTTTCTCGGTACTCGTGTCTCGTTACATGCAAAGACTTCCGCGGTAGGACTTTCCACATACACAATAACAATCATTCAACAAGATCATCCAACTCTAATCTACATAGCATGCTTGAAACATCTTGAAAGTAAACCGTGCATTTCCATCATTTAACGAAAGATAACCTTATCTACTTCTAAAAGTAATGATCAAAGTTACTTCCAAACAATCATACGATTTATACAACACATAAAGTTGAGTGCAAGGTTAAACTACTTTATACTTAGGAAAAGTTAGTAGAGATTAATCTACCTCGATCCGAAACTAGTCGGGGCCGAATAAGCAAGTTGGAAAATTCTACGGGCGGTGAAACGTCCAAATCTGGACTGAACTTCGGATGGCAGTAACTCGGTCAATCTTTGGCCGAATATGCTTTTTCTTGGATTGAAATAAAATCTCTAGAAGTGCTCTACAACTTTTGTGAAGAAAGTTGATCCTAGAACCGACATTAGATTGGAGAAAAATGGAGATAAAAGAAAAGACAGTAAGCTGTCTGGAAATTGGGAATCCGAGATTTTACTGAACTTCGGATAACAATATCTTTGGCATCTCTTCACCGATTGGGGTGGTTCTTGGGTCTAACTTGAAGGTTTCGAAGTTTTCTACAACTTTCCCGAAGAAAGTTGGTTCTAAAAACTACTTGAAACAGGAGAAAACTGAGGAATTCCGAAGGGGCAGTAGGCTGCCTGGAAAATCAGAAATGGTTTCTAGAGAGAAGGAAGAGCAAATGCTTGAGGTGTGAGTTGAAATGCTTGAAATGGCTTCCTATTTATAGGCAAAACCTTGGCTCTCTCTCCTCTTCTCAATGGCAGGCCCCCCTCTCTCTCTCTCTCTTGCTCAAATTTTGACACTTGTCAAAGAATCCTAGAAAGATCAAGGCCAAATCTTTAGGCTTGCATGGCTAGTGTGAACCTTGGAAGACTTGGTGGGCAAGAAGAATAATTGTACAAGATCTTGGTGTGAAACAAATCATGGGAGTACAATGGAGGTTAAGTCTTTGGCTAGGAAGAATATTCACCAAGGAGATGAAGTACAAAAAGATCAAGGAAGGTACAATCCTATCTCTTTCTCTCTTTCTTCCTCTCTCTCTCTCTCCCTCCCTTCTTGGCCGAAAATCTCTCTCTCTCTCCCCTCCCTCTCTCTCCTCTCTCTCTCTCAAGTACACTACACATATATATATATATATATACACACAATGTACGAGAAAGAATAATAAGTAGTTTGTACTAGGAACAAAAAGACTTAAGGGCTAATGTTTCTACCAAACAAATAAATAGTCACATGTGTACTTTAGGCTTTATTCTAGTCTACCATGTACTAAAATAATAGAAACATATGTACCATGTGATCTAGGAAGATCAAAACCCTAATACAAAATAGTTATTGGTACTTCAACAATCTTAGGGTTAAAAAGGTTTACGAGGGCAAAACAGTCCATTTGAGGTTAGGGAAAAGTGACTAGATGGCTTTCTAGTTTAGTTCCTCCAACCGGATTGTTAGAAGCTAACTAGGCTTGCTAAGTGGGGCTATAGTGCAAGAAACGAAATTTCAAGGGGCAAAAATGTAATTTTTGACAAACTATACAAATTTAAAAGTAAATCCAAGTAATAAAAATAAAATTCAAATATTTAACGAAATTTTTTACCGACCAAAAATCAGGGTCGTTACACCATGGCTCGGTACAAGGGGTCTCGGTTTGGGAGAGTTGAGATGGTGAGAGGAATGAAGAAATGGAAGTGGTGGTGGGGTATATATAGGAGCCGAAAATGTGGGTGGAGGAGGGAAAAAGTTTGAAGTTTAAAAAATGAAATTTGAATGTTTTGGAGGTTAAAATTTTGAAATTTGAAGTTTAGGGGGGAGTGTGGGTTGCCGGCCTATTGGGGCTATGCCCGGTACTCACTTGGTGCTAGGCTCCCACTCTCGAACCCCAATTTAAAATATTTATGGCTCCTCCACGAACTAGTAAATAAAATTTGCTCGATTTGCAACGTTTTTTTTTTTTTGGCAAAGGTTTACTAACACCAAAAATATTTTCGAATTTCTAAGTTCCACATTCGATCCTTGATTTAAGTCATCAACCAATTGTTCAGGAATTCCCAGCTCGGCGGTACAGCCAATTTCCGCACCCTGCCTCAATCCGAAGATTGTTTTGACAGAATTCCACCCAATTTGGGAGGGTAAACTTAAACTCGAATTCACGTGAGTGCAACGGTCAAACCTATCTCATGGTTCTACCCATTCTACCCATGGCCGAGGTTTTGAACCTAAAGCTCTGATACCAAGTTGTAACACCCCGAATTTTGGGTACGTTAAATAAGACAATTTTATTGAAATTCCAAAACAGAGTCTGGCTCTTTATTACAACATAACTCTCACAAAAGTACTTTCATTACAAAGAAAGGGAAACTAGGGTTCCTATCTATAGCTCCGCCTGCTCCTCCCTCCTAGTCAGCTCTTCAGCTCCAAAAGCTTCAAAGGTGTAGAGTTCACCCTGTTCGTCTACGAGGTCTGACACATTATACTAGCGTCACCACCGATATAATATGTCAGGGTCACCAAAGATAACACCATGAGCTACAGGAGCTCAATAGAATAATCCCATACCCGCTAACCCATAACTTACAAACAAAAGATCATAGAAATCATACTAACAACGATAACACATCCACATTCCGTATTCAATTATCATTGGTGTCCAAGATTTCCCGGTTTCTCCTACGCGACTCGTCGTAGACAGTGTCACCATTTTCCACTTACAAAACAACCTTTCAAAAATCATTAGTTTGACACACAAATTTGCATTGGCTCCGTACCGCGGATAACCAAGCTACACTCACACCCAATCTTGGTTTCGCCGCTCCAGGTTCCCGAGTATCCGCACAATGGTTCCACCGCTCCGGGTTCCCATCGGCACACAATTTGCATTGGCTCCTCTCCGCGGATAACCAAGCTATACCTCACCATGGTTCCGCCGCTCCGGGTTCCCGTGGGAACGCGCACAAAACTCACATCACACGATGGGCTACTACGTCCGGCCACATTGCGGTTTTCAAAACATTTCACCCGTTTCAAACACGCCTTTTCATTAACCGCACCCTAGGTGCCATATTTCTACTTTCTCGGTTCTTGTGTCGCGTTTACATGCAAGACTCCCGCGGTAGGACTTCCACATCAACAATCATATAACATTCAACAAGATTATCCAACTCTACATTATTTAGCATGCTCAAATCATAAGTTGACGAGTTTAACATACTCCCCATCCTTTTCATTATTTCAAAGAAACACCTTTCGAATATTTTCATTGATAGCGATAGATAACCTTATCATAACTAAAATAACAAAAGTTATAATAGGGAGAACAAGTAGAGATTAATCTACCTTGATCCAAAACTAGTCGGGGCCGAATAAGCAAGTTGGAAAATTCTACGGGCGGTGAAACCTCCAAATCTGGACCGAACTTCGGATGGCAGTAACTCGGTCAATCTTTGGCCAAATACGATCTTTCTTGGGTTGAAAACGAAGCTCTAGAAATTCTCTACAACTTTTGTGAAGGAAGTTGATCGTAGAAACTATTCTAAGTAGGATAAAAATGGTGAAAAAGGAAGAGACAGTAAGCTGTCTGGAAATGGAAATCCGAGATTTTCAATGAATTTTGGATGACAATATCTTTGTCATTTCTTCACCGATTGAGGTGGTTCTTGGGTCTAACTTGAAGGTCTCGAAGTGCTCTACAACTTTCCCGAAAGAAGTTGGTTCTAAAAACTACTCGAAGAGGAAGAAAACTGGGGATTTCCAAAGGGCAGTAGGCTGCCAGGAAAAACAGAAATGGTTTCTAGAGAGAAGGAAGAGCAAAGCTTGATGGTGTGAGTTGAAATGTTTAGAATGGCTTCCTATTTATAGGCAAATCTTGTCTCTCTCTCCTCCCTCAATGGCCGGCCCCCCTCTGTCTCTCTCTTCCTCAAATTTTGACACATGTCATGCCAACTAGAAAGATCAAGGCCTAACCCTAGGTTTGCATGGCTAGATTGGTCCTTCTTGGAAGAAAAGAGGTGTGAACAAGCTTAAACAATTGGTAGTTGTACAAGACTTGGTGTGAAACAAATCATGGGAGTACAATGGAGGTTAAGTCTCCTTAGCTAGGAAGAAAGATACCCAAGGATTTGAAAGAATAAGAAAGATCTAGGAAGGTACAACCAAATCTCTTCTCACTTTCCTCCTTTCTTTCTCTCTCTCTCTCTCTCTCCCTCTTTCGGCTCTCCCTCTCTCTCTCTCCTCTCGGCATCTCTCTCTCTATCTCTCGTAGTACACTATAAATATATATATATATATATATACACATACATACAATGAGAAAGATAACAAATAAAATATTTGGTACTTTTGTATTTGAGTCAAAAGACTTAAAGGCTAAGTTTTCCTCTTAAACAACTAATAAGCACATGTTGGATTTAAACTAATAAACTAGTGTACTTTAGAAAGTCTAGGGCTTTAAGTCTAAGAAGTACATACCCAATATAATATAGGTACTTGATCACATGGGATTTTAGAAAATGACTAAATTAATAAACCCATGTACTTGGTTGAAAGAATAACCTATTACCCAATGGATAATAAATCCCCTAACTTTTATTATCCAATGGACAATAGTTACTTGGGAACTTTTATAATAAAATAATCAAAAATGTACTTTTAGGCAATTAGAAAAGTCTATATTTATAAATATTGGTGCTTGTTCAAATCTCTCATTGAATCCTTTTAATATGAAGAATTGGGTTTCTATTATCCAATGGATAATAGTTCCCCTAACCTTTATTGTCCAAAGGATAAAGAATAAAACCAAAGCAATAAAAGAAAATAATTAAACAATTTCTAGTCTAGGGTTCAAAAGGTTCAAGATGGGCAAAACGGTCCATCTATGGTTAGGGAAAAGTAACTAGGTGATTTCCTAGTTTGGTTATTCCAACTAGCTGGTTAGAATCTAACTAGGTTTGTCAAGCGGGGCTTATAAGTCAAGAAACGAATTTCAAGGGGCAAAAATGTAATTACGACAAACTATAATTCAAATATTTAACGAAATTTTTACCGACCAAAAATCAGGGTCGTTACAGGAAAGGTAACTAGGTGGCTTCCTAGTTCGATTACTCCAACAAGCCGGTTAGAAGCTAACTAGGCTTGCTAAGTAGGGCTTAAAGTCAAGAAATGAATTTCAACGGGCTGTAATGTAATTACGATGAACTATAGGAATTAAAAGGAATTTTTAAAGCAATCTAAGTAATTAAAATAAAATTCAAATATTAAACGAAATTTTTACTGACCAAAAATCAGGGCTGTTACACAACCTGTATTCCTTGCTACGAGCGATGGCTGGTGGGGCAACGGAAGCCGCGGTCAGCTGTTCTGAGCCTTCCTGAGTGGCTGCGAATTTTGGACTGGTTAATGGTCGATTAGATACCTTTATTTTCTCCTTGTATTCCTTGTCTTTAGATTTTCATATCCTTGTGCTGTAACTGATTTGTCCCTATTTGTAGGTGTGGTTTGACCTTGAAGTGGCATACCAGAGGACGCCCCTCTTTCGCATTCCAGGGTTCTGGACCATACTAGTAGCTTGCTTGAGGGCCCTTTTTGCCGAGCTTGGTATCTGGGCGATCGAGTGGCTAGCCAATGGCGTCCACGTGCTGAGGCTCTTCTGTTCGTTCCTTCTCCTCCTCTGATGTCGATGACATCTACCTCCTTAATGTCCAAGGAAGACTTAAGGAATGCTCGGATTAGAGACTGGCCGGCAGGCTTGCTTCTTCAGTCAGGAGATTATGTGGAGTACTATCGCCTCTTTTTGACCCCGCCTGTTGTTCCTACTGCTACTCCTACTTGGCCACGGGCCCCTACCTTTGTCTCTTTTCACTATGTTGATGGAGAAGAAGAGAGTTTGGCGCTTACTCCTTGTTAGACTTAGCTCTACACGTTACCGGGCGGAGCTCTGTAGGTATTTTTAGGTTTCCACTATTTCATTCCAGTTTCATTGTCACGCCCTCGATTTTCAACATAAATAAATAATCAATTCAAGAAAGATTCTCGCATAATATGAATAATACCCAAAATGAGATTTCCCACCTGCTTAATTACAACAAGGTCCACAAGTTTATGAAATTACAAATTTGGCACCACGGCCTAAATTCAGGTAAGTACATGTACAAAGTCTTAAGTATATTACAATGCTTTGTTAAAAGATCAAACAACGAAAAATTAGTTACAATACCATTTCTATCCAAAAGTAACCAATACAGAGATGGATGAGTAACTAAATCATGTTAGCTTCCAAAAATCTTCGTTTCCAAACACACCAAGTCATGCAACCTACTGCCCTGAGTTCGAACCTGAAAAGAAGGATTTTGTTGAGCTATACAAGCCCAGTAGGAAATTCTCTACAAAATCTATATGTAATGAGATGATGAGCATGAATGCAGCAAACCGAATTTAACATCAAATCCAAATGAATGTACGTTAACACCACTTACGAAATATCATAGTATGCTCACACACACACACACACACACACACCTCCCAACAGTCCTCCACCCTTTACGAAATTTTGTTTCCACACCTAGCGACACAATAAACTCCACTCCTCGCGATATTGTGTTTCACACACCTTGCGACACAATATTCTCCACCCCTCGCGTAATTGTGTTTCCCACACCTTGCACAATATTCTCCACACCCGCTTCACATCAACGACCAAATACGTCACATAAACTCAAGTCCATAATACTACTTTCAAAGAATACGCAATTCTCGAGTCATAAAACATTCAATTCAACCATTTATGGCAAATAAACACTTAAAATCACGCACAATCATCGCAAAACATGTAGAAGAAGAGAGAAATCCCTAACAAAATGGGTTTTGAGCAAAACCCTAAGTCTACCGAGAACAATAAGCTCGAATCCTCCAAAGACAAGCTTCACCCAAGCTTGGACACAAGATCTAGAGCAAATAAAGCCCAAAAACGAGAATAACAAGCAAAGATCAACAAATAATCGAGGAGAGAGAGAGAAAAACGTGTATAGGTATCAAGGAGTGAGAACAAGAACACAAAACTCACCCTTGGTCCACCAAATGCAAGAATCTTGTGATTTTGAAGAAGAAAACCCTTGGATCTTGGAGATTTGAGGTTGAAATCAAGAGTTTTGGGTGAGATTGGAGTTGGGTAGGTGAGAGGGAGTGTTTCCAAGTGTATTTTGTGGGTTTGGGAGTGAGAAATGACCAAAGGGGGGTATTTATAGAAGTCCAAAAAGCGTGCTGTAAATTGCACCCCCAAGCAACATTATAACATCAAAACTTACATTTTACTAATCTCCGAGAGTCCGACACGCAACCGGATACGTATATCCATACACCCCCACGAACATACGCACGACTTTAATAATAAAACTATTCTCATGCACAACAAACGATTTTCGGAATTTGCATTAATTTTATGGGTCTTTACATTAATCATTGTATCCTATGTTCAAATGCATGCTCCCGCAGGCACCCATTGACGTAGTATAGGCGTGGCTGAATGCTTTTCAGAGTGCGGAGAGTCGAATCCTCGAGGTATGATTTTTTCATATATTCCTTTGCTTTGTATTCATTCATGAATCTGAACGCCTGTATCCTTTTTTGCTGCTTGAGGTTGAACGGGCTCCTGCTGCTAGCATGGAGGATGTGGGAACCAGTGAGCAATCCCCGTCTTCATCTTAGAGACCATCTCGGAGGCGCCGCCATGACTAGCTTTTAGGATTTTCCTCTTCCTTTTCCTGTCTATGGTTAGTAAAAAGGCAGGCAGAAACTGTATTCATATAGTGAAAGTGACAACAACGATGATTTTTGTAATCAAGTTTTTATTTATTGAAATGGAAAATGCTTTTCATGCCCGAGATGCCTTGAGATTGCATGCAGTAGCTAGAAAGTGGCTCTTAAAATTGTTTGAACATGTATCTGCTTGTTTTTGGACAAGCAACAAGAGTTGCCAACCCTAAAAATATTTTTGCAGCAAACTGTTGTTCAATAGGTGTGAAATGAAATACCAGCCATGGAATTGATAAAGCGGCTGAGGAATTGATATCTCGGCCGATACATCAATCTTTCAGCCGTTACTTCCATTTTCTAAAAGAAGTTAGATTTTGTTTTAGCTAAGTGGCATCCTCTTTCTCTTCCTTCTTATGTTTGACTTGGATTTATGTCTTTCATTTGCCTTTGCAATGTACCATAATCTCTTTGCCAAATTCGGGACTTTTCGAGGCATCCTGTCTATTGTATCGACAACCTTCAAGTTAGAGGTGATAAGCAATAATTCTTGTGTCTTTTGCTGTTGTCAATTCCTCAAGAAAAATATACTCATCTTTTGCGAGCTCAATAAGCAGGGTTAGGTATACCTATCATTGAGAATAAATCCCCTGATATTTCTTCTTCTCTTCACATGCTTGGGCCGCATCTCAGGCCTTTTACATAGTTCCAAAATCACAACCTTTGGGGTTGGTTTTCCATTCTTGGTTTTTCTCCTCACATGCTCTAACTTTTATCTAGGTTACCTAATGGAGGTTGAGTCCCTAGCGAGCTTTTCTTCAAAATGCCTTAACTTTTACCTAGGCTGGACATTTGTAGTTTCTTGCCCAAGCAGGCTTTGCTCTTACTTTTGCTTGGGTTCTTAGGTTACCCCACTAGCATTTCTCACAAGAAGGCTTTTGTACTTCAGGAGAGCAATTTGGTGGAGATATTTTTCTAGATCTCCTCAATGTTTGTACTTTCATAATGGGCAATCTAACCTTAAGTGTTCTTGCGAAGATAGCGTCTTCTTTCTAAGTTTTGACAAAAATCTAGTTAGTTTCTTAAGCAACCAAAGTTCATCCCTACTTTCCCCTTTTGCTAGGGACAGAAAGCTTGATTTCTTAAAGTTTCCCTTGTTTGGCAAAGAGACTATAGTATATGGCAATTGCAATTTAGGAACCAAATCATTGGATAAGCATAGTTTAGAAGATAAAACAGGAATTCATTTAGCAGAAATAAAATGCACAGACAGGGGCCCAAAACATGTCCAAGCTTGATTTAGAAAATAAAAGCAAATTTTTATTGTTTTTTTTTTGTTTGCCATGTTGTGACTTCTCAGTTATTGTAGCATTTCGGGGCTATATCCTTTTCCCTTCCCTTTCACAGTTTTATACTCTTTTCCACCCTTTTCTTTGCCAAACAGAGCCTTTGAACTGGATCCATCTTCAAAGCTTGCAAAATGACTTCTTCGAGACATGAGTAGTCCCCAAAAAGAAATATTAGCTTGGGTTACCACCTTATCTTTCTTAGTTTCTACTGTTGATTTTTCTATTCCTCCTTTTTGTTGATTGTGCACACGTAAGGGAGATTAGTTGTTTGGTTAAACATTGATGCCAAAGAGATTTCTTCAAGCAGATCATCATACTCTCCTTCCATTTCATCAAAGTCAATTTCTCCTGTTTGATAGGGGTCTGTGCGTATGAAATCTAGATCCTCTTTCTCTTCCACCCATTGGCTGTAGTTGCACTCTTCATAGGGATTGACCCATGGTTGCATTTGGAACTCCTCCACCACTTCTATAAGATTGATTGTTTCCCAAACAATGAGAGTGTCACGCCCTCGATTTTCAACGTAATTAAATCACCAATTCAAGGAAGATTCTAGCATAATATGAATAATACCCAAAATGAGATTTCTCACCTGCTTAATTACAACAAGGTCCACAAGTTCAAGAAATTACAACTTTGGCACCATGGCCCAAATTAAGTTAAGTACATGTACAAAGTCTTATGTATATTACAATGTTTTATCAAAAGATCAAACAACGAAAATTAGTTACATTACCATCTCTATCCAAAAGTAAACCAATACAAAGATGGTTGAGTAACTAAATCATGTTAGCTTCCAAAAATCTTCGTTTCCGAAATACCAAGTCATACAACCTGCTGCCCTGCGTTTGAACCTGAAAAGAAGGATTTTGTTGAGCTATACAAGCCTAGTAGGAAATTCTCTACAAGATCTTTATGCAATGAGATGATGAGTATGAATACAGCAAATCAAGTAAAAGGTCAAATCCAATGAATGTACATCAACACACTTTACAAGAGTCGTGGCATTCTCATACACGTACACACACACAAATACTTTTTCATAATCCTCCACCTTTTGCTATATTGTGTTTCCCACACCTTGCGACACAATAAACCCCACCCCTTGCGTTGTTGTGTTTCGCACACCTTGTGACACAACTTACTCCACAATCCCCTCACCCCAACGACCCCTATATTGCTACGACCAACACCGACACCAAAAACTCATCCCACACATGGCCACACACTACCAAATATGTCACATATAGCTCAGAAATCACAACACTCAAGTCCACTATACTACTTTCAAGGAACAGACAATTTTCAATGCCATAAGGTATACCATTCGATCATATATAGCACATAAACACCCACATCACACTTATTCACCACAAAACATGTAGAAGATGAGAGAAATCCCTACCAAAGTGGGTTTTGAACAAAACCCTAAGTCCACCAAGAGGAAAAAGCCCAAATCTTCTGAGAACAAGCTATTCCCAAGCTTAGATGCATGATCTAGAGAGAATATTACCCAAAAACATGAATAATAAGCAAAGATCAACAAGTGATTGAGAGGAGAGAGAGAAAAACGTGGGTGAGAGCCAAAAAGTTGGAAAAAGAACACCAAACTTACCTCTTGTTCACCAAATGTGAGATTCAAGTGATTTTGAGGTTGGAAACCCTTGGATCTTGAAGATTTGAGGTTGAAATCAAGAGCTTTGGGTGAGATTGGAGTTGGGTAGGTGAGAGGGGGTGTTTCTAGGGTTATTTCGTGGGTTTTGAATGTGGGAAATGACAAAAGGGGGTATTTATAGAGGTCCAAAAGGCGTGCTGAAAGTTGCAGAAAAACACACTATGTACCGGTACAGAAAAATCCCGTACCGGCTCAAGAGCCTTCAAAATGCCAAAAAATACAAGCTCTGGGCATTATGTACCGGTATAGGAAAAACCCGTACCGGTTCATGCTGGATAGAAAATGAATTTTTTGTAACTTTTACCAAAATCAACTCTACTTGTTACCAACACCTCCAAACATCATCACAACATCAAAACTCACCTTTTATCATTCCCCAAGTGTCCGATACACCACAATTAACATATATCCATACATCCCACAAACAAACACACAACTTTATTAATAATTCCGATTCCTTTCAAGTATTAAACGATTTTTGAAATTTTAATTATTTATGGGCCTCTACAGAGAGGCATTGGAATTTTGGGATGGCTGATGGGTATCACTATTTGGGCAGGCTAGAAGCGGGCGTGCCCTATCATGATGACCCTCTCCTTTTCGTTCTTCCTATTGTCAAGCCAGATGCGCAGCCATTCATCGTCCTCTACAAGCGGAATATCTGGATCTTCCAAGTTATGTTTCGCCCAGGAATGCTCTTTCCACTTCCTTAGCTTTTCCTCCATTGCTTGTTCCTCTTCGTCACTTTTGTTAAACATGTCAAGATTTATCACTTTTGATTGATCGAACTCAGTATTTTCCTCTTCCTCTATCATGAAACACCCATCCTCCTCTGGGAAGGTCAAGGTCTTGGTTTGGGTAACTTGGACAATGTATTGGCTAGGGTTGTATATGGAATTGTGAGAAAGGTTTATTAGATTGACATTGATATTTCATGGTGATGGTTCAGCATTGTGAGCAGGGAGCGGGTTGGCTTGCACATCAGGGTTTGGAGGCAATAGACACCTCCCGAAGTGGGGCATCGCCATACAATTTGATCATTGCTGTTTGTTAGGTTGTTTGCTTCATAAACCAAGATTGTGGATATTTCCATCGCTAGGAACATTGCCACACAATAGCGGCTATCATCAAAACAGAGTCGCCACCTAGTTTATAAAAACTAGGAAAAACAGATAGAGATTCTAGGTATGGGAGCAAAAGGTACAATGAGGGGAAGGTGTTAGGCACCCTTCTCTGCCTAGTTGTGAGACTGGCCCATAGTTGTTTGACATAAGATTAATACATGCACTATTTAATTCCAGCACATAGTCTATTTATTAGCCTTTAAACAGTTAATGGTGAGCCAATACGATAAGCAAAACATGCATCAGAAAGTAGATAAAACAAACTATCCTAGGGAGATGGATCTCGCAGCCGGTGAATGGATGTCACGGCCGAGAGATCCTCTTGGTTTGATATACCAGCCAATGGATCGAAGACCCAGCCAAAGTTCTTCCTTACACTAGACTTTACAACTAATAGAAGATCAAAAAGCTACGATTAAGCATAAAAATGGAAAATAAATTGAACCAGAGGCCCCTGGGCCTCACCACCTTGATCCCTCAGTGGCTTGATTGCTTCGGATTGAATGGGATTGACTGATTGCTTCTCGAAAAACCCTAGGGTTAGGGTTTGAACTTTGGGGTTTAATCGTCGGATTAACGGCTGCCTACGGAAGATTGGGGCTTTTGTAGAGGGGATTTGAGAGTGTACATTGTCAGAGTTTCGTGGCTTGAGAGTGTGTGTTGGTGTATTAATTTCGGAACCCAAGGGCTCCTTTATATATGCATAAGGAAGACACACCTCAACCAATCAAAATGGAACGATTGAATTGGAGTTATAAGGCAACACGAACTTCTCATGGTAATCCTCTAATGCAGCTCGAACGCATCGAGATTGAGCTGCTAAGGTTTTGATGATCGGATCAAACGTATGACAGAACATTCCAGAATCTGGAAAATAGACGATCTGGCAACCGGTTAAAGGATTTGGTGGCCGAATGAATGATTAAGCGGCCGAAGGCTAGACCTGGCGGCTGAAAGATCAATCTCTTAGGGAGATTTTCAAGCAACAAGTTTCACGGGTGAAGAAATGATGTTGAGGCTGTGAGATCAATGTTACAGCCGAAAGATAGATTTTTTTAGAATACTGTATTTCTGTCTAACAGGCTATTTGGTTCTGGATTGGGTCCTCTAAGTGGCTAGAAGTTCTCACCATAAGTTCTAAGGTTTACAAGGAGTCAATCAGCAATCACTGTATCCATATCATCATCGGGATGGTCCTCAATGTGAGACTTGAAATAATCGTTAGGCCAAATTGGGGTGTCTATAGATGCCCCTCTTTGACTGAATTTAGACAGATCGCGAGACATGTTTAAGTAAGAGTCAAAGCTATAAAAGCAACTCAATTTGGTCCAACCACTTTTCCAAAGGTTTTTTTAAAAAAAAAAGGTTTAAGTTAAAAAAAAAGGTTTAAGTTATGGTCGGGCCGAGAGTCTGCCTACGTATTCCTCAAGGGAAATTCAGACCAACCGTAGTTTTGAGGCAATAAAGAAAAATAAAAAGTTTGGAGGGTCAGAAAGAGATGACATACCTTCGGGCTTAGAAAGCCGTAATGTGAAGTACTTGGGCAATGCCAGGATTTTTGACGGAGAATAGTAGTAGCAGCATGGAGCTGCTGAGGAATTTTTATTACGGAGAGCGCCCTTAGTATTCTGGGGTAGATCAATACACAATGGGTGAGGAGTTTGCTTTTCATGATCATCCTTACTTTGACTGAGGGGAGCTCAGTAGAGTAGCTTATCCTTGCGAATGAGCTTGATGGAATAGATGTAATTGGGGTGGAATCCAAACCATCTGCTGGAGATGAATTGGATACCGATTTTTTGAGATATGGGGGGCACGAGGCCAGTAACTGGAGCACGGAGTGTTGAGATGAGGGAACCGAGGCGCGGAGCTGATTGCAGTCATGAGGCAAGAGCCTAAAGGGTTGGAGCTTTGAGCTTGGAGTGATAGAACTGAGGTGTAGAGCCAGCTATATTGTGAAGACGAGAGCCTGAGGTGTCAGAGCTTAGAGCTTGACGTGATTAAACCGAGGCGTAGAGCCGGATGCATTTTGAAAGTCTGTGCACAGAGCTTTCCCATCATAAATTTTGGCATAGAGCCAAAGGATCGAGGCGCTAGACCGATCAATTAAACCAAGGCATAGAGCCGGTTGATTGCAGGATTGACCTGTTTCATGAGGGAGAGATGCAGAATATGTATATATGATGATGGTTAAATAGATATGAACAGATATGGTGATGCAGACTCAATGTCATGTGTGTTTGATTTAAGCATAGAGCTTCTTTCAAGTTCTAGACTTGAGCATTTAAAGTGTAGAGCTTGAGCTTTCGAATGGCAGAATCCAAGCATTCAAAGTATAGGCTTTGAGCATCCAGTACGCAATGGTTGGGCATTCAAGCCTAGAGCTTGAAAATAGATGATATCTTGCTGATGTTTATGGTGTAAAGCCTGTTGAGATAATGGGCATAGAGCTGCTGAGTTGTGGGCGTAGAGCTGCTGAGGTGAAGTTGTTGGGATGGTAGTGAGCGCGGGCGTAGAGCCATTGAGATTGGTGTATGCTGAGATGGTGAGATAGAGAGCTGCTAGATGATGATTTCCTGGGCCTAGAGCTATAAATAGCGAGCACAGAGCTGCTGAACGATAGTGAGTATGGGCTGCTGAGCTAGCGAGCGTAGAGCTGCTAAGATATGAGAGCAGTAATGAGCTCGAGGCTGCTGGGTGAGCTTAGAGCTACTGCGTGAGCTTAGAGCTGCTAAACGAGCTTTGCTATGGGCATAGAGCCACTACTGAGTAATGGTGAGCTTATAGCTACTTGAGTGATAGTGAACTCTGAGTACAGGTGTAGAGCTGCTGAGTTTGCTTGAAATGGTGAACATTGGGCATAGAGCCACAGAGTAACTTGATGGTAGTGATCATGGAGCTTGAAGTGGTATGTATGGAGCAAGCGTAGAGCTGTGGGGATGGCGAGCGTAGAGCTGCCAAGTGAAAATGAACATGGGCGGAGAGCTACTGAGATGAAAAGCTGTGGCATGAGGGTAGATAGTGGACATGGAACCGTTGATTGGTTACAAGTATGTGATGGTGAACTTAGAGCTGCGGGGACTGTTGAGACAGTACATGAGTGTTGAGTTGCTGAGATGATACACGAGCGCAGGGTTGTGAGCATGTGGTGCTGCTGAGTTACGAAGATGCTGGAGGAGTTGCTGAAATGGCATGTTTGGAGTAAAGCCATTGGGTAGCTTGACGGTAGCGATTGCCATGAAGCTGCTGGGATGATAGGGAATGCAGGGCTTGGCTGATAATGAGCTTCAGAGCTGCTGGGTGAGCTTAGAGCCGTTGTTGGTAATGAAGCTGCTAGATGAGCTCGAGGTTGCTGAGTAAGCTTGCTGATATAGAGAGAGGGCTTCCTTTCGCTTGAGCATGCCCACAAGGTTGGTTTAATCACTGGTTTTGTTGGTCATGGACCCAAAACCTCTTTCTTGCTTGAATTTGGTGCACCAAGCAGGATCTGCTGCTGTTGTAGGAAATAAATTAGTAAGCCAGAAGATCTATCCAGCAGCAGTATAATCGATATCCTAGCCTGGCCAAAGGATTGAAGCCTCGGCCGCGTAATTGCTTCATTTTTAGAGCTCTATAAAAGCCGAGCCTTTGGCGTTTTGTTTCATTTTTCTCCTTTCTCTCTCTTCTCTTCATTTCTACCGAAGACCGTCTCTGAGGATTCCCCTGCATCCCTTTGATTTCTTCATCAAGCTCGGGCAACATGTCAGCGTGGCCGGCATGCGCAGAGGGAGTCCACACTGTTCTTGGTCCTATCTTGATGTTTGATTAGGGAACCTCATATGGGGTGCTTGCTTTCGTGATCTGGAACTCCTGGGGTGGCGTTTGTACGTGGTATGGTGGTTTTTCTATGCCACATGGTGTCACTTCTGCGCCGCAGTGCCTCTTTGGTACACGTTGCCCAGGGGGTGTCCTCTTCTTTTTTGTAGATGGTCTCTGGTGTTCGGACCACCAGAAGATTTGGCATCATCTTCTCTTTCCTTTCTTTTGTTTTTCTTCCTGCAGAGGTTAGTCCGACAGGAAACTGATGTATAGTTTGTTTAGGAAATGTGGGATGATCCACCTTGTGATGTAAAAAAGCTTTTGTTAATGAAACAAAGTCTTTTGTTCCGATACATGATTGTGTATTCTTTTGTCTATGTGTCATTTTGTTTAGCATGAAAATTGTATCTTAACAAGCAGAATCGTAGAAGTTCTCTATAAAATAGTCGTTTTGGCGATCGAGCCATCGATTTAGTAGCTGAGGGATCGATTCGTCTTCTTAGGGTTGACTTTTAGTTAGCCTTGATTTTGATGGGCCGGGGAATCAATCCTACGGCTGTTATATTGAAGTACCGGCCGAGCGACCGACTTGGTTAATGCGAATTTTAGGATCCGATTCCAATTTGAATTAGGACTCAACTTATCCTATAAGTACACATTTTACGAACCCGATAGTTTGTCAGCAGCAGTTTCTTACATATGGCACAACCAGTTCTTGATCAGTGGTTGAATTCCTTCAATGGTCTTGATCGTTTACACTAGAAGTCATTTGGAATGGACTTTCTCTTCTCTCTTCGCCTAATTCTTGTGAATTTTGCTTTCCTTAAGGCAGCCACTAGCTTGTGGGATCCTGCTTTTCACGTTTTTTGATTCAGAAGAAAAGAGTTGTGTCCTACCGTTCAAGAGTTTGCAGCTATCATGGGGCATTTGGATAGAGAAGGTCTCATTGTTCCTAACCCTTTGTTTAATCGGCGCAATCTTTTGAAGGATTTGCTCCAAGTTTAGAAACACGAAGTTAGGTTTTTCATGGTGAATGGAAGATTAGAGACCTTACAACTTGTTCAGCGTTTCAGTGCGACTGAAGCTCGTCGTCAAGGCTCTCGACAGAAAGCATGCTTTTATGCACTATGTGTCTGTCTTCTCCATTATTACCTGCTTGGACCCTCCTCTGGTCATGCTGATTCTATGCTGCTTGATTTCACTCAATAGATTAGAAACCGTATAGGTTTCGCTGGTTTGGTGCTGGCAGAGACCTTGATGGGTCTTGATGTGGTGAAAGGAAATTCAACAGCCCAGTTCTCATGTAGTCCTTTGTTACTACAGGTTTGCTCTTTTGCTTGTTTATTGCTAAGTTATCTTTTCGCTCATCACTCTTTGGTTTTGACTCATGTGTTCTCACAACTTGCAATCTTCCCTTGTTTTCTACAGGTATGGCTTTATGAGAAGCTGAGGGTTTGAGATGCGCCAGAGTAGCTTCCCTATAGTTCAGACCACTGCACAAAGCATCGTATGACTAGACAGCTTCCAACTGAGGCTTCTTGGAGGGCATTGATGGAAACTCGCAAGGGCGATCGGATCCAAGGGGTTTGCCCCTGGTATGGTGTTAGAGCATGACTGCAAGTACCATGAACCATTTTGGTGTAGCAGTGATTGGTATTACTCAAGTTACCTTCTACTTTCTTAATCACTTTCAAAGGCAGTTCGGGGCTGAACAAGCCGCAGTCTTGGGTGACCCTGAGTATCTGTTTCCAAGGTTCATGATGCCAGCTTTCGCCGTAATGTGCTTCGTTTCTGGCCGAATCTAGTGATGCAAGAGATTGGTGGGAACTCTGCTAACAAGCTATCAGGTTTGTATAAGCGCTGGTTGGAGAAAGACCTTTTGAAGGAAAAAAGTGGGAAGAGAAGGAAGACCTAGAGATTGACAAATTGCTATGCTTTTCAAAAGTTTTTCTTCGTTTGATTCTAGCTTTCATAGGTTGAGAATTGTCTGAGCTTGCTTTTCCTTTTTCCTTGGAAACATTTGGATTGCTTTATTGAAAATGCTTTTGCCATGGTTTGGTAGCAAATGTGCTTAGGACAGACCTAGAAATTTGGAAGCGATAATGATAGCAATAGCCGAATCTCAATCTAGAGATTGCCTACGTATCCCATGGAGGGAATCAAGCCTTCAACGTAGTTCCTAACAATATTTGTTTGTTTTTTTGTTATTGGTTAGGGTTCGCTCGAGTATTTTCATCTCCTTTTGTGCTCTTGATTTTGCCTAAACTGCCCTTGCAAGTTTTCAGTCTAGCGAGCATTTTTATTTATGCCTTAGTTTTTGCCTAAGCCGCCCTTGCCGATTTTCGACCTAGCAGGCTGCTCTAATTTTTGCTTGGGTTCGCCCACCCTTGTGGTTTTTGTCGCAGTGAGCATCTCTCAGGGGTAGTACTTCCTCAACTTGTCGATACTTACAGGTGTTGCAAATTCCATTCCATCCAAGTTTGCAATGTATGCTACTCCTCCGGATAATGCAAACTTGATAAGGTAAGGGCCTCCTCGTTTAGTCTAAACTTGCCTCTTGGGTCTGAAATGTGGCGATGGACTGCTTTGAGCACCATATCCCCCACCTTGATGTCTCGTGGCTTCACATTTTTGTTGAATGCTCATGCAATGCAGTGTTGATACCCTTACACATGGTATAATGCTCTCAGCCTTTTTTCATCTAGCAATGCTAGCTCGTCATAGCGGTTTTGAACCCAGTCTTCTTCGATCATTCCAGTTTCAGACAAAACCCTTAGTGAGGGTAGCTCTTGTTCGATTGGCAAGACCGCTTCCATCCCAGAGACTAGGGAATAGGGAGTAGCTCCAGTTGAAGTCCTTTCAGTGGCTCGATAACCCCACAATGCTAATGGTAGCATTTTTGGCCAGTCTGTGTAGGTGTCAGTAGTCTTCCGCAGAATTCTTTTGATGTTCTTGTTTATAGCCTCAATTGCTCTATTGGTTTGACGTCGATAAGTAGATGACCGATGATTCAATATCCCAAATTTAGCAAAGAGCTTCTTTATCGCTCCCTTGAAATGCGACCCATTGTCACAGATGAACTCGTGAGGTACACCATACCGATAAATGATATTGGTGGGGATGAACTTGGCCACATGAGTGGTTTTGAGGGTAGCATAAGAAGCTGCTTCTACCCATTTGGTGAAGTAGTCGATGGGTACTAGGATGAACTGATGCTTGTATTTTCCCTTTGGGTTTATACTCCCAATGACGTCTATCCCCCAGGTGGAGAATGGCCAAGGGGATGTCATGCTATATAATTCTGTAGGGGGAATACGCATGCGATCAGCGTGGCATTTGTAGCATCTGCAAACATAGTTAGCACAGTCGGCTTCCATTGTAGTCCAGTAGTATCCATGACGCAGGATTTTCTTTGCCATTGTTGGTCCATTCATGTGCGGCCCATGTATTCCTCCATGTATTTCCTCCATTACCTTATAGCTTTCTTCCATGATGATGCAAAGTTGATTGTGCCTAGGTGTGCTCTTCGATACAAATGCTCCTCCGCAAACTACAAATTGGGTAGCAAACTTTCGCAGAGCCATCTTGTCCTTTGAGGTGGCTTTAGAGGGATACTTTCCTTCTTCTAGAAATTTCCAAACGTCTTCATACCATGGTTTCCCATCATCCTCACCTTCCTTAGTGAAGGTGCACTCGCATGCCGGTTTGACCTTCTGTTCGATCATGAGAGGCTGCAATGTGAATCCCAGGGGTATTTCAACCATAGAGGCTAGTGATGCCAATGCATCTGCAAACCTATTGCTCACTCGTGTAGTATGCTTGAAGATGACTGAGTCAAATTGTGGAATTAGATCTTCCAGCACAGAGTGGTATAGCTTCAGCGTATCCTCCTTGACCTTCCAATCTCCTCTCGCTTGGGGCACCACCAGGTTTGAATCCAATGACTTCCACCCTTTTTGCCCTTAGTTCCAGGGCTGCCTCCATTCCAGCAATGCAGGCTTCATACTTAGCTTGATTGTTGGTGACTTCAAACCTCAGTTTATATGAGATAGGGATATGAGAGTCCTTTGAGGAAACTAGTAATACCCGTATGCCATATCCACATTGGTTTGATGCTCCATAAAAGTAAAGCTTCCAGGTGTCATCCAAGCCATATAAGATGTCTTCATCGGGGAACATGAAGTCTTCTACCTCAGCCTCTGTCACGGGGTGATTTGTCAAGAATTCCACCACAGCCTTTCCTTATACTGATTTCCTTGTCATGTATTTGAGGTCGAATTCTGCTAACAGCAATACCCACCTAGCTAGCTTTTCGATAAGTGCTGGCTTCTCAAAAAGATATTTGATTGGGTCTAAACAAGAAACTAGCACTGCCAGATGTGCTACTAGGTCATGCCTTAGTTTCTTTGTGGCCCATACTAGCCCCCATCAGGTTTTCTCCAAGGGAGTGTACCTTGTTTCATAGTCCATCATTTTCTTGCTAAGGTAGTATATGGTGCACTCTACTTTGGCATCGTTTTCTTGTGGTAGCATACATCCCATGGATGTGTCTGTCACTAAGAGATATAGAATTAGTGGTTTCCCAGGGATGGGTGGTGATAACGCAGGTGGAGTTTAAAGATACTCTTTGATTGCCTCGAATATTGTTGACAGTCCTTGGTCCATTCAAAATCAGTGCCTTTCTTTAAAAGCTTGAAGAGGGGTTCACAGGTGGCTATGAGCTTTGAAATGAACCTGCTGATGAACTATACCTTCCCCAAAAATCTCCTTACTTCCTTCTCTGTCTTTGGTGATGATATTTCCATGATAGCCTGTATCTTGGAAGGGTCCACTTCGATTCCTCTTTGAGTGATAAGGAATCCTAGCATTTTACCAGCCGTTACCCCAAAAGTGCATTTTTGAGGATTAAGACGTAGCTTGTATTGCCTAATCCTCTCAAAGAACTTTTGAAGTGCTTCATAGTGTCCTTCCCTTTCCTTTGATTTGACTATCATATCGTCGACATATACCTCAACTTCTTTTTGCATCATGTCATGCAACAGTGTTGTCGCCATCCTTTGGTAAGTGGCTCCAGCATTCTTCAAACCGAATGGCACGGTAGCAGTAGGTTCCCCACGGCGTGGTGAAGGTGGTCTTCTCTCTGTCCTCAGGAGACATCAGAATATGAATATACCCAGAAAACCCATCCATGAAAGATAGCAGTGCATGCCCTGCGGAGTTGTCCACAAGTTCGTCTATATGTGGCAATGGAAAGTCATCCTTTGGACTGACCTTGTTGAGATCTCGAAAATCTACACAAACCCTGATTCCCCCAGTTTTCTTCGGCACTGGAACGATGTTGGCTACCCATTGTGGAAACTCGGTGACTATGAGAAAACTGACGTTGATTTGTTTAGTGACTTCTTATTTTATCTTTAGGACCCAATCAGAGCGCATACGGCTTAGCTTTTGTTTGACAGGTTTTACATCAGGATGGAGGGGAATTTTGTGCTGAACAATTTTGAGGTCTATTTTAGGCATGTCCTCGTAAGACCAAGCAAAAACATCTTTGTATTCTTTTAGCAAAAAGATTAGTTTTTCACTTTCTTGAGAAGATAGTGTTGCACCAATTTTAACTAGTTTGGGCTTGTTTTCAGAGCCTACGTTTGCTGTGATTATTTCCTCAGAAAAAGGCTTGGCGTGTCTCTCTTCTTTTCTCTCAATGAATTCTAGAATTTCTTCCTCAAAATTTGGATTGTCAGAATCCACATAGTTAATCATAGGCAAGGTGAAATACTCTAAATCTTCCTTCTCATTGCTAAAATTGTCAAAAGTCATTTCGGAGTCGAATTCAAAATAAACATCATACCATGGTGTTTTGACCAAGTTTTCCTCACTAGACTCAGTGGTTTGAAAAGACGAAAGGCTAGACTTAGATTGAGTTGACTTGGAGTCGGAATCGGAATTAAGATCAAAATCAGCATTTTTCATTTGTATTTTAGAGTGTGCTCCACACTCTAGTTAGGGTAAGCCCCTTTTCTAGCATCAAGAATCAGCTCAGAGCAGTCTTTTTCCTCACCAAGGTTGGTCATCAGCACTTCACTGTCATCTTGATTCGCACTTTCATCACTGTCACCCTGCAACTCTTGAAGAGCCATTTGATTTGCTATTGCCATTATTTCCTCCAGTTGAGCTTCAACCTCTGCTTTGTCGCTATTGTCGACTCTTTGTGTGCCAACAAATCCCCACCAATTACCAAAGCTATCCGTGATGGGGTGGATTACCCTTATTTCATTGTCAGTAACCCCCTCGTCAAAGAGTAGGTTCAGTGATATCTCGTCTAATGGATCATTGTCAATAGGCTCGTCTTCCTTTACGTCTTTGGCTTCAAAGTTGTGGGCCTCGTCTATTGTCCAATAGTCATCGGTGGGTGGGTGCATAAGGGTTGTAGAAATAGATTGGGACCCTGCGAAACCCTTCTTCTTCGATTATGTCTTCTATCTCTTCATCATTGACTGTTCTTGCGAACATGACATGATCATCTTCAGTGATATTTGCCATAGGCTTTGTTGATCCACCAAAGTGATGTATTTGGATGGGTTGAAGATCTTGGAAACAGGATGGAGTGGCATAGACAGCTTGGTGACAGCTTGAAAATGCGAATCAAACATGAACAGTGAAGCAGCCATTTTTCCTGAAATATTTTGCTTTAGTTAGATTGGTTTAGCTTGTCCACTTTCATTCGATCTTAAGAGGCCCCTGAGGTTTTAACCTGTAAAAGAAACTTTACAACATACATGTAAGGGGAAGAAAACAATTGCTGCTTAGAACAACTCTAGATTGCAACGGCTTACTCATGCCTCTTCTTCGGAACCCTAGTTCGTCGTCGAAGCCCTAATCTGCAAAACAGGCAAGGGGTGAGCGCACCTTTGCTTCTCGTAGCAAAGGCCCTCTGATGCCAAAGTTAGTATTATGTACTAATCAAAAACCCTAATTATCAGTAGGAGAATAATATGAATGCAACGTATTGCGTACCTTTTACCTCTAGGTTTACTCTATTTATATAGACATTCGTATGCTTGTTGCCTAATCATCCTTGTTGCCCTAGGCTTCTTATCTCATGTAGGAAACCCAGGATGCTCTGGATTCTCGTTCCCTTATCCAATCACTCCCTTAGTCCTTCTAGGACTCTTTTCCATAGCTAGCCAAACATCCCATTCCGGTTGGTATCTTTCCTAGATCCTATATTCCTGGGATCTCGTTCCCTATGGGGTCTCATTGTTCTGGATACTTCTAGATTCCTCATGCTTTAGCATTCAAGGCTGCTTTCTCTAAAGGTCTTTCCCCGTTCGGCCACTTCATTGCCGAACAGTCCATCGAGACCAATGACTTCACATGTCACTGGTTTTTATGATTTATTTGGTTTAACGACTTCTCATGTCTCGTTCTTTATCTACCGAACAAACTGCCTGGACCAGTTACTTCACATGCAACTGGACTTTTACTGCTAAACAGTTCGTATGGTCCAATGACCCTTAATGTCATCGAACCTAACCGCCGTCCACCATTTTTCATGGCGTCTTTACATAACTTTATGCATTATACGAATCCTGTATATTATGTGTTCGGCCACTGATAGTACCTGTTTAGGAATACCTCCCTACAATACATATATACAATGGGTGTGAGGAAAAACTTTTACAAACACATGCAAGTAGGTTCCTAGCTTGTAGGTTCCTGTCTTAGTTTGATAAGTTCTATGGCTTTCTAACACATGTAAGATTTGGGCAGTCTCAAGGGTACTCCATTGTCAAAGGGCACCAGTGCTCTCATTAGCCCATCATAGGAGATAATTGGATGGTTTCCTTTTTGATATACCACTAGGTACAAGTGACTGTGGAGTTTGCTAGACATGTCAGGGTATTAGGTGAACTCAACGAGGCTGCCCGCGATGCATATGATAAATGAATTAAATAAAGCATGTGTTAGTCTTTTGTATAATTTTTTGGTTATGGCTCTCAAGTCCCCAGCAAAGTCGCCAAAAACTGTAGACACCTTCCAAAGTGGGGCATCACCATATAGATTGATTGTTGCTGTTTGTTTGGTTGTTTGTTTCAAAAACCAAGACCGTGGATATTCCCATGGCTAGGGACATTGCTACACGATAGCAGCTATCATCAAAACAGAGTCGCCACCTATTTATAAAAACTAGGAAATACAGATAGAGATTCTAGGTATGGGAGCCAAAGGTACAATGAAGGGAAGGTGTTAGGCACCCCTCTCTGCCCAGTCGTGAGACTGGCCCATAGTTGTTTGACGTAAGATTAATACATGCACTATTTAATTCCAGCACATAGTCTGTTTATTAGCCTGTAAACAATCAATGGTGAGCCAATACGATAAGCAAAACTTGCATCAGAAAGTAGATAAAACAAACTGTCCCAGGGAGACGGATCTCGTGGCTGGTGAATGGATGTCACGGTTGAGGCCGAGAGATCCTCCTGGTTTGATATACCGGCCGATGGATCGAAGACCTAGCCGATGTTCTTCCTCACACCAAACTTTACGACAAATAGAAGATCAGAAAGCTACGGTTAAGCATAAAACCGGAAAATAAATTGAACCAAAGGCCCTATGCCTCACCACCTTGATCCCTCAGTGGCTTGATTGCTTCGGATTTAATGGGATTGACTGATTGCTTCTTGAAAAACCCTAGGGTTAAGGTTTGGACTTCGGGGTTTGATCGGCGGATTAGCGATTGCCTTCGGAAGATTGGGGCTTTTGTAGAGGGGATATGAGAGTGTATATTAACAGAGTTTCATGGCTTAAGAGGGTGTGTTGGTATATTAATTTCGAAACCCAAGGGCTCCTTTATATAGGCATAGGGATGACAAACCTCAACCAATCAAAATTGAACGATTGAATTGAAGCTATAAGGCAACACGAACTCCTCATGGTCATCCTCTAACATAGCCCGAACGCATCAGGATTTGGCTGCTAGGGTTTTGATGATTGGATCAAACGTATGACAGAACATTCCAGAATTTGGAAAATAGACGATCTGGCGGCCAGTTAAAGGATTTGGCGGCCGAATGAACGATTAAGCGGCCGAAAGATAGACCTGGCGGCTAAAAGATCAATCTCTCAGGGAGATTTTCAAGTAACAAGTTTCACAAGTGAAGAAATGATGTTGAGGCCGTGAGATCAATGTTACGGCCGAAAGATAGATTTTCCTAGAATACTGTATTTCTGTCTGAAAGGCTATTTGGTTTTGGATTGGGTCCTCTAAGTGGCTAGAAGTTCTCACTATAAGTCCTAAGATTTACAATAAGTCATTCAGCAATCATTGTATCCATATCATCATCGCGATGGTCCCCAAGGTGGGACTTGAAATAATCATTAGGCCAAATTGGGGTGTCTATAGAGGTTTTATGGCTCGGTTATCAATAAGGTCTTGGATGCCATGCCAAAGACGCATCCAATGGTCTGTCTCATGCCCAGGGTGTTGATGATAAGCACATTGTTTGTTGGGGTCGTGATTTGGGCCGTAAGGTGGTTGAGGAGGTGGTTTGTTCAAGGGTTTGAGATGCCCTTGACGGTTTAGAATCGTTAAGGCTTGGGACAACGTCATGTAGAGAGGGTCAAAGTAGCGGTGAAGGCAATTTTAGTTTCGGGAACATCTAGCTTGGAAAGGGTCTTGTGGTAAGGCTGGGTCAAGGGTGTTTATGGAGGCATGAGAAGTACGGGTTGGAAAGGTTTTCTTGGGTGGAGGAGGAGCTTCTTCTTTCCTAATGAGCCCCAGCTTGATTCCATCTTCAATCTGTAACCCAGTAGCATGCAGGCGTTCGAAATCGGTGATAGCCTGGGTATAAATATGCCTGAGATACTTGGTTGCAGATTTTTGATAACTATCCTTACTTGATCTTCCTCAAAGGGATGGTTCTTCATCTTAGTGGCCTTCTCTCTCCATCTAGCCATAAAGGTAGCAAAGCCTTCGTTTGACTCTTGCTTGGTCATCTCCAAATCTCGGGTGGTTAGCTCAATTTGGACATATTATGTGTATTGCTTGACAAAAGCATTGGCAATTTGTGGCCAAGTTTGATAGTGCACAACCCGAAGTAAGAAACCAATCGAAAGCGCTTCCAGTGAGAATCTTTTGAAACAATTGAGCACTTTTGAAACAATTGAGCAATGAGCTCATCACTCAAGCCCATTGGCTTCAGGGTGTTGATAACATGGCCAACATGATTGGAAGGGTTACCAGCCCCATTGAACTTCTCAATATTTGGCATCTTGAATCGTTCAAGTAGTTGAGATTCTGGGAAGAGACAAAGTCCTTCAAAGTCTAGAATTTGGTCCCCTTGAGAACGGGCCAGGGCATATTTGTTCTCTTTGACTTGCTTGGCCAATTCGAAACTTTTTGTAGTTACTACTTTAAGAGAATTCTCATATTCGTCCTCGTGTTCTTTGTCCTCAGCATCTCTTGCTGCGCGCTTTCTCGGCCAGTAAAGCAGTGATTTGAGCCTGAAGATTGGCGATAATGGCATCGTTGTCTGACATGTTTGAGATGGAAGTAGGAAGAAAGCTCGGTGAAGCATGTGGTTTGGCAAATGACTGGGTTTGCTGAGAGGACAACTGTGAGGGCCCAAAAAGTGATGAGACCGCTACGGTGGCGGTGTTCTGACGGGCGAGGATGACAGATGGGATGATTGCAAAGATTTCTGTTTGGCCTAGCTTCGGGTGTTGTAAGAGTATAAAACAGGTTGTGGTTGCTTCTATAATATACCTATCGTGCTTGCTTTAAAAATAGAATACTTGTGAGTCAGAACTTGGCTATATAGGGTTAGGATTTGGGCTGAAAATCCCAACCCTTCTGTAGTGAAAGAAGTGTTACAACAACAATTTATACAAGGTGTGAGGAAGAACTTTTACAAACAAATGCAAGTAGATTCCTTAACCTGCGGGTCCCTGTCTTATTTTGATAAGTTCTATGGCTCTCTAATCACATGTAAGGTTTCGGTAGTCTCAAGGGTGCTCCTTTTTCAAAGGGCACCAGTCCTCTCACCAGCCCATCATAGGCGGCAATCGGGTGATTCCCTTTTTGATATACCACTAGGTACAAGTGACTGTGGAGTTTGCTGGAACCCTTAACATAGCCCGTGACATGTCGGGATATGAGGTGAACTCAACAAGATTGTCTGCTTGATGCAAATGATACAAGAATTAAATAAGGCAAGCATCAATCCTATGTCAAACTTTCTGGTTATGGCTCTCATGTCCCTAGCAGAGTTGCCAAAAACGGTAGACACCTCCCAAACGGGCATCACCATACAAATTGATCAATGTTTGTTTGGTTCCACTTCATAAACCAAGATCGTGGATATTCCCCTAGCTAGGAACATCGCCATACAATAACGATTATCATCAAAATAGAGTCGCCACCTAGTTTATGAAAAGTACAAAATATAGATAGTGATTCTGGGTACGGGATCTAAAAGTACAATAAGGGGAAGGTGTTAAGCACCCCTCTTTGCCCAGTTGTGAGACTGGCCTACAATTATTTGACATACGATTAGTTGCTTGCTTTATTTAATTCTAAACACATAAATTGGTTTTAGCCTTTAAACAGTTGATATAGTGACCAATACAGTAAGTAAAGCATGCATAAAAAATAAGTAGAAAAGACAGTCTGTCCCAGCAAATTGATTCCACGGCCGGTGAATTGATGTCACGGCCGAGGAATCATACTGGATTGATGTACTGGTCATGCAATTGATGCTCCAGCCAATGTTCCTCCTCACACCAGATCAAATAATTAATGAAAAATTAGAATGCTATGACTAGAGTATAGAAACATAAAGATAGACAAACCATAGGCCCCTGGGCCTCTCCACCTTGATCCCTCAGTTGCTTGATTGCTTCGGATTGAGGGTGATTTGACTGACTTGCTTCTCAAAACCCTAGGGTTAGGGTTTGTACTTCGGGGTTTGATCATTGGATCATGGCTGCCTTCAGGATTTTAGGGCTTTTGTAAGGGGAATATGAGAGAGTGTTTCTACAGAGTTTCGTGGCTGATGAGGGTGGATTGTGTTATGACTTTCGAAACCCTAAGGGTCCTTTATATAGGCACTGGATGATATCATTCCAACCAATCACAAAGCATGAATTAATAGGAATTATATGTGCACAAGATCTCTTCTCAGAATCTCCTTTCGTAGCCCGAAAGAATCGGAATTTGGCTGCTCGGGTTTTGAGCATTGGATCAAATGATTGACAGAAAATTCTAGAATTTGGAAAAAGGACGATTTGGCGACCGAGGAATGGATCTAGCGGTCAAAGAATAGATCTGACTGTCGAGGAATCAATCTCTCAGGGACATTTTGTAACGCCCCGAATTTTGGGTACGTTAAATAAAATCTTTTATTATAAAAACAAAGCGAGTCCAGCTCGTTATTACATTATAAACCTTACAAAAGTACTCTTATTTACAAAACAGAGGGATCTAGGGTTCCTAACTACAGTTCTTCTTGCTTCTCCATCCTAGCCCGCTCTTCAGCTCCGAACGCCTCCAAAGTGGATAGTTCGTCCTGTTCGTCTATCAAATCTGACATATTATACCGGCGTCGCCACCCATATAATATGCCAGGGTCACCACAAGGCAACACCATGAGCTACGAAGGCTCAGAAGTATAATCCTAATACTAGCATCGATTTCCACATGATAAATACATAAGCAGAACATAAAGCCATATCATATCCACATTCATTTCATAATTATCGTTGGTGTCCAAAATCCTCAAAGTTCTTCGTACGTAACCCATCGTAGACCGTGTTGTTTTTACTACCTTTCTTTTCCAAAGTCTCCTTTTTAACTCACCCAATCTCGGTTCCGCCGCGCCGGGTTCCCGAGCATCCTCACAACGGTTCCGCCGCGCCGGGTTCCCGTTGGCACACAAAACTTGCATTGGCTCCTTTCTACGGATAACCAAGCCATATTACTAACAAGGCTACCACGTCCGGCCTTATTGGCAATCTTCACAAAGGGCTACCAAGTCCGGCCACTTTGTGGTTTTCATAATCCACATGATGGGCTACCAAGTCCGGCCACATCGCGGTTTCAAAACACATTTCTCTTGTTAAACACACCCTAGGTGCCATGTTTCTAACTTCCTCGATTTTCGTGTCACGTTCTCATGCAAGACTTCCGCGTGTGGGACTTTACATACAAACATGCATTCAATCAAGCCTTGAAATTAACACAACAAGATCTTCCAACTCTAGGTACAAAGCATGCTTGAACATCTTGTAAGTAAAACATGCATTTTCAATACCAAAAGATAACCTTATCTTACTTTAGTTGAACGATCAAAGTTACTTCCAAAACGTCATACAACTTATACAATACATGGAGTTGAAATGTTAAAATTACTTTATACTTGAAAAATAGGTAAGGATAACTACCTTAATCCGAAACTAGTCGGGGCCGAATAAGCTAGGTGGAATTTCTCCCGAATCTGGACCAAACTTCGGACGGCAGTAGCTCGGTCAATCTTTGGCCGAATACGATCGTTCTTGGGTCCAGATCGAAGATCAAGAAACCCTCTACAACTTCCGTGAAGACAGGTAATCCTAGAAACTACTCTAAGTAGGAGAAAAATGGTGAGGAAGGAGGTGACAGTAAGCTGTCCAGAAATTGGGAATCCGAGATTTTACTGAACTTCGGATGCCAATATCTTGGTCATTTCTTGACCGATTGAGGTGGTTCTTGAGCCTAACTTGAAGCTCTCGAAGTCCTCTACAACTTTCCCGAAGGAAGTTGGTTCTAAAAACAAACTTAAGCAAGAGAAAACTGGGAATTTCCAAAGGGACAGTAGGCTGCCCAGAAATGGTTTCTAGAGAGAAGGAAGAGCAAAGCTTTGAAGGTGTGAGTTTTGAAGCTTGGAATGGCTTCTATTTATCGGCAAAACATTGGCTCTCTCTCCTCTTCTCCATGGCTGGCCCCCCTCTCTCTCTCTCCCTCTCTTTGACACTTGTCAAGCCAACTAGAAAGATCAAGGCAAATCCAAGGGCTAGGATTGTTTCTTGGGAGACTTGGTGGGCAAGAAGAATATTGGTACAAGATATTGTATTAAACAATTGGTAGATGTACAAGGGAGTACAATGGAGGTAGTTTCTTAGCTAGGAAGAAAGTATTACCAAGGATTTGAAGTACAAAGAAAATCAAGGAAGTACAACCCAATCTTTCTTCTTTCCTCCTTCCTTCCTTCCTCTCTCTCTCTCTCCCTCTCTCCTAGCCGAATTCTCTCTCCTCTCTCTCTCCCATTCGGCTCTCTCTCTCTTCCTCTCTCCTCTCTTGCTTTCAAAGTACAATATATATATATATACATATGTTCATAAAATGGAAGCAAACAAATAAAATAGGGGTACTTTTTGTACTAAGTATCAAAAGTAGACTTAAGGGCTAGGATTCTCTTTTTAAACCAACTAATAAGCACATGTGAACACAAGGCATTAGTCTAGTCTCCCATGTACTTAAATCATATAAACATGGTACCTTTGTACAATAGGAAGTTCAAAACCCCATTAGAAAATAATTAGAAGGTACTTAGAGAATCCTAGGGTTAAAAAGGTTCAAGAGGTCAAAGAGGGGCAAAACGGTCCATTCACGGTGACTAGATGGCTTCCTAGTTTAGTTGCTTCAACTGGATGGTTAGAAGCTAACTAGGCTTGCTAAATAGGACCAAAGTGCAAGAAACGAAAGTTTAAGGGCAAAAACGTAATTATGACAAACTTTGGAAATTAATAGCAATTAAAAAAAAATTCAAATATTTAACGAAATTTTTAACGACTGAAAATCAGGGTCGTTACACATTTTCAAAAAACATGTTTCATGGGAATGAAGTTGAGGCCGTGAGATCAATGTTACGACCGATAGATGTATTTTCCTAGGATGCTGTATTTCTGTCTGAAAGGCTATTTGGCTTTGAATTGGGTCCTCTAAGTGGCTAAAAGTACTCACCAAAAGTCCACAGGTTTGCGAGAAGTCAATTAGCAATCACATGTATCCATTCATCATCGAGATGGTCCCCAATGTGGGACTTGAAATAATATTTAAGCCAAATTGGGGTGTCTACAGCTAGTCCAGGCCTTGTCCCATCACTTTTCTCCAGTCTACAGAAGCCATGATCAGGGGTCTATTACACCCATAAAACCTTTTGTTCTTCTAAAAATAGTGTGCAGACAGGGGGATGTTCCCTCCCCTCTCATACACGTCCTATCACCTTTCCCTCTCACTTAATGAGAGGGAGACTTTGTTGCCAAGGCAACCAGTCATTACTTAGCTGGTTGAAACCCCTCTTCCCCTCCTTGCCCTATATATATACCCCTCTCACACACAAGAGATGGGTTACCAAGTTACAACTTTGGTTATCACTTGTGTGGGCAGCGTGCCCTTTAAAAAGGTTTTCGTTCCTTTCTAAAATGCCGATTCGAGGGAGCGCTAAGCGGGATGGCAAGTGCTCACAAAATACAGAGTCGCCACTCGGGTTTGAAGGTCAGACACCCAAAGAACCGTATTTCAAAACATCTGCCGCGCTGTTTGATTTGAAAAAGTGAAGGTACCAGTTCGTCATAACCATAGCTGGGTTCGGGAGCCAGGTTACGAAAGGGGAAAGGTTTTATGGCACCCCTCTCACCCAATCCGAAGATCGGTCTCTACTTAGGCATTTTGCGAAAATGTTTGTGATTCTTTTCTCTTTAATCAATTTATAGCCAATTAGGGCGGGAAAACAGTTAATCGGGGGGTTAAAACTATAACAGTTTGCAGGATGTGATTAAAATAGCATGGATGGCGTATGACGTTGGAAAATAAATGAGATAAAATCCAAAACCATGATTGGATATCAAAACAGTGCGTTCGTATGAATTTGACATGAACAGTGACCAACTTGCATGCATGGATCTACATGCATGCAAGCGAACCATCGTGCGCTAGACCCATATAAACGCTCGCGAGTTGATATCCTACCAACAGGTTGAGTTTTATCCCCTTCTGGGCTCTGGAATGACCATTGCTCACCCAGGGGGGCAAACCAAGCAGTTATATATACTGAAAGTAAACAAATATTACAAACAGGATAAATGGAATCAAAATACGACCCCTAAACAGTGGGCGTGTTTAAACAGAGGCCAAAAGACCAAGCTACCCATGCAGAGGCAACCTCTGGAAACAGACTAACCAGCGCGCGATGCAGTGATAGTCCCGGGCGTTGGTCTTGACTGAACTTCCAGGAATTGCTCTTTCATGCTTAGGCTCTGAGACATATTCAGAAGCAACTCAGGGGCATTCCAAAGCAAAAAAAATAAGCAAACCAAAGCTAAACTACAAGTTTTAGCATGCAAAACAGTGAACCGGTTTCAGTCATGCTTCATAGTGATTTATAATACTACAAAAGCAGAAAATAACTTGCATCCTATCCCCACGAGGACCATCGCGCGTAGACTGGGACAGTCGCGCACATGAATGGCTCCATCAAGAGGAGGTATGATAGTACACGGCTCTTGTAGCCCTACTGACCTTAGGGCCAGAACTGGTATTAATTACCAGCCTTGGCCCTGCCAGCCCCCCTCAAGGATCGAAACAGTAAACAGGCAGTAAATTATACTATTGCTTGAGTGTTTGAAAATGGCTCGAACAAGTAGGCAGTGGTGGCAAAATGAGTGTATGGAAATGGGTTGAGTGGTGAAGTAACAAGAGTATGGAGGATTGTATAGCTTTTTTTTGCTTGAATTTCGGTAACCTTTATCTTGGAAGACCAATGGGGTATATATAGGAGGTGGGAGAATGCTAAGTTGGTGGCTAACTTGGCTTAGCAACCAGCCTTGTGCTGGCAAGCCTCCCTTGGTGGAGAAATGAGCCAAGTTCTGCAAAACATTGTACTAGCGACAAAAACGGGGTTATACAGCTCTGCAAACCTCTGATCATCACAAAATCCAGCTGGAAAAAGGTGATAGGGACAGGCACTGACCAGCGTGCGCGAGAGTAACACTATCGCGCGTGAGTCCAACAAAATCGGCGCGCTGGTCAACATTCAAGGCTTTGACTTTGACCATAACCTGGTAGATGGAGCACCGCGCATGAGAGCCAGTCCGACGCACGATGGTCAAACCTAGGGTCAGGGTTTAGACTTAGGGTTTTGGGGTTTAGGATGGGTTTCACTCACTCCATGTAACGCCCCGAATTTTGGGTACGTTAAATAAAATATTTTATTATAAAAACAAAGCGAGTCCAGCTCGTTATTACATCATAAACCCTACAAAAGTACTTTTATTTACAAAACAGAGGGATCTAGGGTTCCTAACTACAGTTCTTCTTGCTTCTCCATCCTAGCCCGCTCTTCAGCTCCTGAACGCCTCCAAAGTGGATAGTTCGTCCTGTTCGTCTATCAAATCTGACATATTATATCGGCGTCGCCACCCATATAATATGCCAGGGTCACCACAAGGCAACACCATGAGCTACGAAGGCTCAGTAGTATAATCCTAATACTAGCATCGATTTCCACATGATAAGTACATAAGCAGAACATAAAGCCATATCATATCCACATTCATTTCATAGTTATCGTTGGTGTCCAAAATCCTCGAAGTTCTACGTAACCCATCGTAGACCGTGTTGTTTTTACTACCTTTCTTTTCCAAAGTCTCCTTTTTAACTCACCTAATCTCGGTTCCGCCGCGCCGGGTTCCCGAGCATCCTCACAACGGTTCCGCCGCGCCGGGTTCCCGTTGGCACACAAAACTTGCATTGGCTCCTTTCCACGGATAACCAAGCCATATTACCAACAAGGCTACCACGTCCGGCCTTATTGGCAATCTTCACAAAGGGCTACCAAGTCCGGCCACTTTGTGGTTTTCATAATCCACACGATGGGCTACCAAGTCCGGCCACATCGCGGTTTCAAAACACATTTCTCTTGTTAAACACACCCTAGGTGCCATGTTTCTAACTTCCTCGGTTTTCGTGTCACGTTCTCATGCAAGACTCCGCGTGTGAGACTTTTCATATCAACATGCATTCAATCAAGCCTTGAAATAGTACAACAAGATCATCTAAGCTACATAGGATGCTTGAATCAAAACAACACACATCATGCATTTCCAACTTTTTATTTACGATCAAAGTAACTTCCAAACAACATGTGATTTATTTTTATTTACGATCAAAGTAACTTCCAAACAACATGCGATTTATACAATACATAGAATTAAGGTGAAAGACTAATTTATACTTGGAAAAGTAGATAAGGATAACTACCTTAATCCGAAACTAGTCGGGGCCGATTAAGCTAGGTGGAATTTCTCCCGAATCTGGACCAAACTTCGGACGGCCGTAACTCGGTCAATCTTTGGCCGAATAGAGTCGTTCTTGGGTTGAAATTGAAGATCTCGAAACCCTCTACAACTCTCGTGAATAAAGTTAATCCTAGAAACTACTCTAAGTAGGAGAAAAATGGTGAGGAAGGAGGTGACAGTAAGCTGTCCAGAAATTGGGAATCCGAGATTTTACTGAACTTCGGATGCCAATATCTTGGTCATTTCTTGACCGATTGAGGTGGTTCTTGAGCCTAACTTGAAGCTCTCGAAATTCTCTACAATTTTTCAGAAGGAAGTTGATCCTAAAAACTACTCTAAACAGGAGAAAACTGGGGATTTTGAAAGGGGCAGTAGGCTGCCAGGAATGGTTTCTAGAGAGAAGGAGGAGCAAATGCTTGAGGTGTGAGTTCAAATGGCAAGAGAATGGCTCTATTTATAGGCAACCCTTGAGCTCCCTCTCCCTCTCTAAGGCCGGCCCCCCCTTTCCCTCTCCTTTCCTCAATTTGACACTTGGCAAGAATCCTAGAAGATCAAGGTCTAAATCCCTAGGCTTGCATGGCTAGTTGTCCTTCTTGGGAGACTTGGTGTGAAAAGAGGTGTGAACAAGTGTAATTCAAGTGTGAAACCATAGATAATGGTACAAGGGAGGACAATGGAAGTTAAGTTTTTCTTGGAAAATCAACCACCCAAGAATATTGTGGTACAATGGAAATTCAATGGCCAAGTACATCATCAATCTCCCTCCTCCTCTCCCTCACAACCGGCCCCCCCTCTCTCCCTCTCTCTCTCACGGCCCTCTCTCTCTCCCTCTCTTCCTTTGCTTCCTCAAGGTACATATATATGTATATATGCAAGTATACAAATAAATTAGTAGTACTTTTGTACCAAAGATCAAAAGTAGACTTAAGGGCTAGGATTATCTTTTTAAACTAGTCAATTAGCACATGGTACTTTAGGTATTTAAATAACTCTTCCATGTACTAAAGTAATATAAACATGGTACCTTTGTACAATAGGAAGTTCAAAACCCCATTAGAAAATAATTAAAAGGTACTTAGAGAATCCTAGGGTTAAAAAGGTTCAAGAGGTCGAAGAGGGGCAAAACGGTCATTTTGCGGTGACTAGATGGCTTCCTAGTTTAGTCACTCTAACCGGATAGTTAGAAGCTAACTAGGCTTGCTAAATAGGCCAAAGCGCAAAGAAATCAAATTTGAAGGGGCGAAAAAGTAATTATGACAAACTTTGGAAATTAATAGCAATTAAAAAAAAAATTCAAATATTTAACGAAATTTTTAACGACTGAAAATCAGGGTCGTTACACTCCAAGCTCAAACCTTTTCATTCTCAAGACTGTTTTGATCCAATTCATCATTGGGGAAACAAGAAATCGAAAAATGAAGTAAAACAAATGGGAGATCCAGATTGGGGTGTCTACAATAGTCCCTCTTTGACGGCATGCGGAGCACCATTTAGTGGTATGGATAACGTCAAAGATTTCTAGACACCCAACAAATCTGCCCAAAAGCCGATTTAAATGGAAAATGCAAACAAGTATGTAAAAATACCGTGCACCAATGGATCGGAGAGCGGATCGATCATTGATGTGAACTCTCCTGGGGCGAGATGAATTGGATGGATGGATCGTCGTTGGAGATAATTGGACGGATGAATTGTCACTGATTGAAATTGCACGGATGGATCGTCACTGATTGAAATTGGACGGATGGATCATCGCTGATTGATAATTGGACGGATGGATCATCGCTGATTGAACTTTGATGGATGGATCGTCGCTGATTGAAATTCGACTGCGCAAGCAGACCACTGCTGGGGATATAAAAATACTCTGGAGCGAACATTAAAGCAAAGCGACCCCCCACAAATTGTTGTAAGGCCATAACAAGTATCTATGGGCCGAAATAATATATAAATGAGATTGGGCGAAGCCAGAGGCTGAATTGGGTGAGAGGCCCACTTAATCCATCGCACGATGAAGCCACTCCAGCACGCGCGGGAGGTTTGTCATGGTTTGGATCTGGGAGGAGCCTAGATTCGGCCCAAGCGTGTCCCTTACCTTTAAACTTCCCGGGGACGAAATAGAATCAATTCTTAGTGGTTTTAAAAGGGTTCAAACACTCTCCTCTACTCCCAAACCTTACACAAACCCTTGATTTTCTTCCCAAATCAACAAACCCACACTCAAACTTCCATCCATGGCGGAACACGGCAATTGAGTCGGAGAAGGAGAAGTTGTTGATCGGCCGGAGGAACGGGGAGGGCCAATGGAAGTCGAAATAGGAGATCAACAACCAGAGGAGGCTATCGCGGGCACCGGTGCAGTGGTTATAGGCGGAGGCGACGACAATCAAAGCTGCGAGCAGAAGGTTGGTAATGAAGGCGATCAACGAGCAACGGAGCCAGAGCGTCATGTGACAGAAGAAGCTGGGGCCGTGTGGCCCATTCTGCCATTGGACCCAAGCATAGCAGTTGGAGGCTCGGTGGTAATCGGTGGCGGTTCTGGAGGTGCCGGAGGCAATGGCGCCAGTGGTGGTGATATTGGGCCGAGTGAGTCTCCACCGAGGGACCCAACGAGAGGCAAGGGTGCTGTGACCGAGGAGGAAGGGATCACGGAGGCTCCTTTCACGTATAGAGAGGAGGACGTGTTATTTCCGCTAGCAACAACTTCATCCAGCCATAGGCCGATCACAAAACAGGATGTCGCAGAGTTTTTGAGTGACGAGAGGCTAGCATTACTCCTTGAAAAGAACCCTGCAATTGGGATTGTGGTTTTGGAGGCTCAAAAGGAGCGAGAAAGAGAGATAGCGGCTTCAGAGGCAGCGGCCAAGGCTGAGAGGGAGAGAGATGAGGAGGTGGAGGCTCTAAGGGAAATGGAAGCCGAGGAGAGAGCCGGAGCAGAGGTGCAGAGGCCTAGGGTGATTGCTGTGGCAGAGGCAGAGAGCTTGATATGTCCTGACTTTGCAGCAGAGGCGTACGTGCTTCCCACACCCCACTTGTTCGTGCCGTCGGGCTTTGCGGCTTACATGCCACGACGAACAGAGTATGATGCCGAGCTCATGCTGAGAGATCCCGAGACTCATATCTCAAACACTTGGACTGAGGTATATTCTAGGAAACCCCTTTTGCAATTCAATTTTGTATTTGCTTGCATGTATTCAATTTAAGAATAAGATGTAATAATTCGTGAAACGAAACTCGTAATGACACCATTGTCTTTGATTGATAAGCCATGCATGTAATAACTTCAACCAACCATCCGTTGTAGGCTGCATTGATTACCTGGAACTTGAAAATGAGAGCCCCATATGCTGACATATTCCTTTATTGTTCATCTCTATGTTTCAAACAGGCGAGAGCGAGACCGAGGGATATTCGCGGCTTCGAAGGCGCGTGTAGTTTCTTGGAGCTGTACAAGAGTCTGCCAGCAAGAGTGAGGCAGTTAGTGGACGAGGCAGGCTTTGGCGAGTTCATACAGACTCTTTCTCCGGTCAGAAACGACCATGCCGTCATAGTAGCACTTGCAGAGAGGCAGAGGGATACAACCAACACCTTCCACCTACCACTTGGAGAGATGACAGTGACACCCACAAACTTTGCAGCGATAACTGGCCTGAGAGTTGGAGGAGAGCCTATCCCGTTTGACTCAGGCATTCACAAGGATCCGGCGGCACTGGAGTGGTTTTTAGGAGAAGTACCCAAGATCGAGGAGGGGATGGTGAGGTACATGTAGTTCAAGGAGTACCTTAAGAAGAAGGTGACGACCGATCAGGAGGCGGAGCAGATGGCTAGGGCGTACCTACTGTACCCTTTTGGTGCTTCCCTATACCTAAACAGGCAAAGCAAGGTGCACCTGTCGTACCTGCTAGCATTGAGAGACTTGAGGACAGCCTCACGCTTTGACTGGGGTGGAGCAGCACTCGGTGCAGTCTACGGCTTCCTGGGGGACTCGTCGAGGACAAAACAGGGAGCTGCTGGGTACTGGATGATCTGGGAGGTATGATTTCAATAGAGTAAAGCACAATTTAAATTTATACTTGTTTCTGCATGACTGCACAGCCTGTTTGACTATATAACTTCAATGAACTGATGAACTGACTTATTTGATAACCGTGCAGCTCTGGGCTTATGAGGTTTTGAATATGTGCCGCCCGGCGTCCAAGTGCCCGAACCTGAGAATCCTCCCATGTGCGCATGTCTGGAGGAAACAAAATATGGGAGAGAAGAAAGGCAGAGGTGATCTGAACGGCTTCCGGTTATACTTAGACGAGCTTCGATCCTCACAGGTATAACACGAAACTTCACCTCGTATAATAAGCACCCCGATATTGCTTTAATGATGTCGCTGATTAACATTTGCATTGTTTGCTTGTCTGATTTGCAGGTTGAGTGGGACCCTTGGAGAGTAGCAAGGCCAGAGTTGGAATACTTGGCTAAGAGCAGGGCTGTCACGGCTAACAGAGTGTTATTGGAGTCGGCCTTTGGCTCGCAATGGTACTTGGGAGATCGATGGACACGCCAATCACTTGCTACACTGAGTTTTAGGTGCCAG